>JAJHZJ010000132.1:1712108-2312108 GCA_023548195.1 Bettongia penicillata ogilbyi | reverse complement strand
TGAAAATTTAGAACAACTCTGAGATACCACCTCAAACCTATCGGATTGGTCAACATGACAGAAAAGGATAATTATAAAGGCTGGAGAGGATAAGGAAAAACTGGGACACTAATGCATTGTAGGTGGAGTTGTGAACTTGTCCAACCAATCTGGGAAATAATTTGGAACTATGCCCAAAGGACTATCAGTCTGTACATACCCTTTGACACAGCAGCACCACTATTAGGTCTGTATTCTAAGGAGATCACTGAAAAGGGAAAAGGTTCTATTTGTACAGATAGATATAGCTATAGATGATACAGATATAGATATATTAGCTCTTTCTGTGGGGACCAAAGAATTAGAAATTGTGCTGGCAAAGCATTAGAAATTGAGGGGATGTTGATTAATTGGGGAATGACTGAACATGCTATATGATTATGACGGAATACAATTGTGCTATAAAAATGACAAACAGATTATATTAAATTTAAAAGTTTTGTACAAATAAAAGATACATTAGAAGGAAAACAAAAAATTGAAGAAAAATTTTGTAAGGGTTTCTCAGATAATGGTCTCATATCTCAAATATGTAGAGAACTTGGTCAAATTTATAAGAACATGAGTCATTCCACAAGATAAATGATTAAAGGATATGAACAGGAAGTTTTTCAATGAAGAAATCAAAACTATATGTAGTCATGTGATAAATTGCTCTAAATCATTATTGATTAGAAAAATATGAATGAAAACAATTTTGAAACGTCATCTCACACCTATCAGACAGGCTAAAATGATATAAGGGAAAATGAAAAATGTTGGAAGGGATGTGGAAAAATTGTGATACTAATAGACTTGGTGGAATTGTGCACTGATCCCACTATTTTGGAGAATAATCCTTCATTATGTAGAAAGTGTTATAAAAGCTGTGTGTACTCTTTGACTCAGCAATACCACCATTAGATTTGTTTCCCAAGGTGATCAGGAAAACAGGAAAAGAACCCATATGTTCTAAAATATTTACAACAGCTCTCTTTGTGGTGTCAAAGACCAGAAATTGAAAGGATGCCCATCAATCAGGAAATGGCTAAACAAGTTGCGGTATATGATCATGATGGCATATTAGTGTGTAGTAAGAGATGATGAGTTGGTTGAGTTTAAAAAAATATTGAAAGACTTGAATGAAATGATGAAGAGTGAAATGAATAAAACCAAAAGAACATTTTAAAAAACAGAAACATTGTTCAAAGAACATTTGTCATTTCAAGTTTTACAAATTCTTAAATCAACTACAAAGGACCCATGAGTGAAGACGGAATCCACCTCCAAGGAAAGAACTGACACATAGAAGTATGCATAGTATGGGTTTATAGATAAATGAGAGACAGACAGACAGAGACAGAGAGAGAAACACAGAGACATATTGGTGTCAAATTGTGGCCTTCTCTAGTGCAGGGTGGGGAGGGAGGGAGAAAAAAATAAAAATAAAAAGTGTATGGCAGAGAGCAAAAGAAAATTCATAAAGTACAGAATAGAGGGCAGCTTTGAAAATGATGTGTAGTATTAGTTACATGGTTTTCTTTTTAAAGTAAATGGTGCGATATGAAAATTCATGATTTCATATTGAATTTTCTCGTGTTGTGCTGTGTACATGAAAATGTGGGATGTTTTGCCTTTTTGAGTTTAAAATGAATAAAAAAAATTTTTTTTAAGGTGGTTTCAGTGAAACCTGGGAAGACTTGCATGAATTCATGTAAAGTGAATAGAGCAGAGAAAGGAAGACATTGTACACAATAACATCAATATTGTAAGATTGGTCAACTGTGAAAGATTTGGCTACTCTGCTCAAGACAATGATCTAAGACAATTCCAAAGGACCCATGATGAAAAATGCTATACACCTTCAGAGAGACAATTGATGAACTCTGAGTGCAGTTTATTTTTATGGTCTTATTTCGTTTGTGTTTTCTTTTGCAACATGACTGATACAGAAACATGTTTGGTATGACCTCACATGAATAATCAAAATTCAAATGGCAGTCTTCTTAAGGAAGGGGAGGTGTGGGAGGGAGAGAGACAATGTGGAACTCAAATTAAAAAAATGATTGTTAAAATTATTTTACATGTAATTGGGAAATATTTAATGAAAAAATAATGTTTTAAAAAATCACCTTGCCAGGGTGTGCCAGAGGAAGACCTCAGACCCAAAGCGTCTTGGTGCTGAGCCCAGCTGTCTATGAATTATGCCATGATACTTGTCACTATTGGTCTCATTAACAATGCCCTCAGGCAGTTGGTTAGGTGGTGTGATGAATGGAAAGAAACCAGGAAAAACCAAGTATATCCTGCCTTATATACATCATAGCTGGGCAAGTCACTTAACCTCTCTGTGCCTCCATTTTCTCATCTGTAAAATAGGGCTGGTAATAATGGCATTTACTTCACAGGCTTGTTGTAAGAATCAAATGAGATAATATTTGTAAAGTACTTTGCAAACCTTAAAATTTTACGTTTCTTCTTTTTTCTTCTCTTCATTCTCTTCCTTCTATCCATCATTAAGTGTTTACAGTCCCTTCTGTGCCATAGCTAGCAGTAACTCCGACTGATGTAAAGTGAGGTGCGGTGTGTGGCCAAGAAAGGCCAGTCCAGTGGAGGAACAGTCAGCGCTTTTCCCTCAGAGGTCTAACCTCTGTAGGAGCAGATGGGGCCTGATGCCCCATGGATATCATTTTTATGCTGGAGATCAGGAGGTGAGGAGTGAGGATGGCAATCATGGTGGGATGATAGCCTGCTTGAATAAGAACAAAGCTTGCCCCTCCTTTGGCTCTGCCCTGGGACAAAGCTCTGTTTGCCCCATGTTGGTTACAGCTCAGTCTAGGAATCGTTCAAATGACTCCCTCACAGATGTATTGCTGATACTTTCTCTCAAGAATTGAGACTTGAATGTTGTGGTTGAGGCTTGAAGAGCAGCCTTCCCAGTCATGACCTGACATTTCATTGAAAAATAACAATTGTTGACATTTCATAGGAGGGTAGATCCAGAACTGAACGGGACCCAATGGGCTTTGACTTTCTTATTTTACAGATGGGGAAACTGAGGCACATAAAGGTTAATTTGCCCAAGGTCACACAAGTAGAAAGCATCAAAAATGGGTTCTGAATCCAGCTCCTCTGATTCCAGACATGGTATTCTTTTCATCTTGTACCAACGAAACTTTTAAGTTTGCAAAGCTCCTTGCCTATATTATCTCATCCGAGCCTCCAAACAACCTTTTGAGGTAGGTACTACAAGTATTATAATCATCATTCTACAGATGAGGGAACTGAGGGTCATTGAGGTGGAGCCTTGTATTAGCAAGTGTCAGAGGCAAGATTCAAACTCAGGTGTCCCTTGTTCCAAGTCTAGTGCTTCATTTACCATACCATTCTGTATTCTACTTATCACCAGCAAAGATAGGATTAGGATTCAGAGGTGGATTCTCTGTTGCTCATAAAAAGCATCCTTTCAAGGATCTGCCTGGCTAGAAAGCTGAGGTTTTCCCTTTCCAGAGTGACTTTGTTTTGTTTTACTTTAAGAAAATTGGGTTGCACCATCATTGTGATTGAGTCGGATATCTTCTTATAAAAAAGCATCCAGGCAGAAATCAAGCTGCCTCTGATTTATCTGGTTTTCGGGCGTTGATTTCACATTTGCTATTGATTGAAACATTCATTTCAATAGTGCTCATAGAGAGACCGATGTCAGTGATGGGTTTTAATGGATGATAGTCTCAGCCGCAGAGATAATCAGACTTTACATAATGCCTTCAATGTGAGGGCAATAATGTTAATAGCTTTTTAATTTCTATGTTTTTATTACCATGGCAAGAATCATGGGGCTCAGCAGGAGAAGGACTGGCCCTGTCTGAGGTGGGAAGGAGTGAGGCATTGAGGTAGCTGCCCCAGGGAGGGGCTCACCCTCTTTTTGGAAGAGCTGGAAGATTAAGTAGAAGTTCACAGTGTTTGGTAGCTGGAAGGAACCTTAGAAATCAGCTAATCCAAATCTTCTCATTTTACAGATGAAGAAACTGAGGCCCAGAGAACATAAATGACTTAGCCAAGGTTGTACCCCTGGTTTGTGTTAGAGCCAGGACTCCTTCCTCCAAGGCCACTGGAGCCCAGTAGATGTCACCTGAATGTCAGGTGGGGCTCCTAGACCCATTTACTCATGCACTTGAACTTGAAGAGTGCCTCTGTAATAACATTGGTACAGCACCTGATGCCCACCTAGAGAGTCTCTCTGGGGACATTGGAAATGCATTCATTTCTAAGATATTTGATTCAAGGGTCAGAGGACCTGGTGGGATTGAGTCTGAACTCTGCCACTCACAAACTTTCTGTCTTGGGACAAGTTGCTTCCCTGCTCTTGGCCTGAGTTTTCTCATCTGTAAAATGGGAGGGTTGGATGAAATAACCTCTGAAGTCCTGTTCAGAGCTCACTTTTCAGATCCAAGCCCTGCATCACTTGACACTGACTGTCACCAAGAGATCATGGTGCCTCTCACCACATCATCTGACCCAAATAGTCTTTGTCGGGGAGCCTTTGCTGGTGCCCTTTTTCTCTGCCCTGTCCTTACTGATCAGTGCCACAGCTTGCCAGATGCCCTCATATCTGTACCTTCTTACCGACAAGCATGGCTTGCCTTCTTCCTTGGAGTCATCCCCATTTTCCTTCAATCAGTCTCAAGTACATTGAGTTATGGGAAAAATAAATTCTTCCCTCTCAACAGTCTGATTTCATATATATGATACGTGTGTATGAATGTGACATAATTTTATATAGACATAGGTATATATGTAAATATACTGGAAAAGGAAATGGCAAACTCCACTATCTCTGACAAGAAAACCCCAAATAGGGTCATGAGGAGTCGCGTACAACAGAAATAAGTAAACAACAGTGACAACAAAATATATATAAATATAAATTTGGGGTGTCGAAGTCTGCTTTAGGGACCCAAATTATATCATTCTTACTAAAAATCTTTCTGAGGTCAAGGATTTCAGCATTTAGAAAACACAATAATTAATTGCTGTGTCAACAAATGTTTGCAAGTTTTGTAGGTCAGCAGATGTTTACACTCTTTTAAGACTTACAGAAGAGTTTTTTAAAGATAGTCTTCTTGATTTACCCAGCCTGTAAAGGCAGAGACTTTTCATAGGCTCAATCCCATTCTGATAAGCATAGGTACTTTATCTGCTCAAGTTCCCTGCTAAGAGGGATGATCGTTCTGAGCTCCCTCCCTCCTCCCACTCACTCACAAGATCTCACCAGATTAATGCTTGGAGAAATCTAATTGCACAGCTCATTGTAGCTCAGAACTCCGGAGCTCAAGAGATCCACCAGCTCCAGATGCCCTTGTAGCTGGGATTATGGAGTGTAGCACAATACCCAACAATTTTCATTCTGTCAGAAAGGGCCTTTCTAATTAAGAGATTAATGACCAGGGTCACATAGCTAGTATGACATTGCTATGTGCCCCATGGGCTGAGATAGGTTTTTTTGTTTTTCTTAAGGTTAGGGTTAAGGGTTTATTTTCCTTGGGTGCTCTTAGTAAACTGAAAGCCTGAGCATTTATTTGACTTACTTTGGGGGAGAACAGGGGAAAGTAGTTGGATTCTGCTGTCCATGATGTGATCACTGGAGGGGAACATGTAGGAGACTGAATTGCTATAAAATAGTGGAAGGAACAAGGTAGAACTGATCTCCTGCCCTTTCCATGGGAAGAGCAGAGAAGGATTTCTGATGCTCTCATAGGCACCTTGGGACATTTGGCTGGGAGTGAAGAGGAGAATGAAATTCATTAGCTGCCCAGACTTAGAGTTTTCTGCTGGTTTTTAGACATTTGTTTCCAATTTGGTCATCATTTTTCTGAATTGTCTCACTATTGGGTTGCTCCTTAGAGGGGAGTTTACTTCTGAGGTATTTTCTTAGGCAAAACAAAATTCCCAAAACTTTACACCGGATAAAACTCCCTATTAATCCTCATAGGTGGAATTTATCTTATTCACATTTATTGTCAAGGGTCAAGGTATATGGCTGCTATCTTACTTTCTTCTAAAGTTTTGCTATGATGTTCATTGTAGAGCACCAGTCAATCAATGAATCAGCATTGTTAAGCAACTGCTATAAACTAGGTGATCTTCTAGGTGCCCAGGATTCAAAGATAGAAATTAAGTAGTCCCTACTCTCAGGAAGTTTACACTCTGTCATGGGGAACATCATGAAAGAGCCTGAATCAATATCCCCAGGTGAGGTACTGAGGTCCAAGATATGCAATAAGGCAGAAAGTGGCAATGAATTATGAGAAACAACACGTTTAGATTGCTCTGATGATGGTGTATATTCCTGTGTTTGATCAATACTATCTGAGATGTTCTATAGAATAGCTATTGTAGCTCAAAACAATTTCAAACAAACTTCCAAGTAACTCTTCAAGTGACTGGACACCACAGAAGTCCTCTATTTGGTGTTGGCCATATTTGGATATTTTGCTCCATGTGTGATCTTACTGATGTGGTTACCTCTGCCAATGATCAGATCTAACCAATCCATACCTTTTCATTGTGTGTCCTCTCATCCATGTTCTCCTGTCAGTCTCCTACTGAGAGTCCACCCCTTGTGCTTGTGGCTCTCCTCCTAAATGTCTTGCCATGATGTGGATGCCAATACAGCATGTGGCTGTCCATCAGGTATCCTTCACTTTTGCTACAGAGAGCCACCCCTGTCTTCTCATCATCTGCCTCTCTGATGAGATCATTTTCGCCACTCTTCTGCATTGGTGATGTGTTGAAGTCTGCTCACACCCACCATTAGCCTGTTTGTTGCCCTTTGGGTGACCCTTGACTTTAATGCTTTGGAGACTGATGTTCTAGGACTTGCAGCCAAGCCTATCACTGGAAGGATATTGTTGTTAAAGAGATGAGCCTTTGTTTCAGGGAGAAGTTTGGGGTCATGAAAAGCATGGTGTCATTTCCCAAAGGCCAATCCAACCCACTCTCCTCTTCCTGTTCAACTTTGGGGCCATCTTACTGTCCATTCTCAGTGTTGTCCAAGACAGATATTGAATCCATAAACATCAAAATTCTGTGTTGAAATAGCTTTCATTTGGAAAACAAGGAAGCCTCATCTACTTGGGGGGAAAGTTAGATTTCTTTGTAAAGAACGCATTTATTTTCCAGAGCATGACTCCATATTCCAAATTACATGATTTGAATTCAGATCTTCCTGACGCCAAGCCCTGCTTTCTATCCACTCTGCCTCCTAGATGGCCCCGTATTAAGATCCAGTCTATTTATCTGGTGCCGGGTCAATAGTCATAATTCACAAACATTCTTAATATTCCTTCCCAAAAGTCCTACAATAATGACTCATGATGGCATCCTCTGACAGGTTCTACCAAGTGTTTTTTTTTTAAGGCTTCTTTTATGATCCTGCTCAAAGATTATTTCTGCCACAGGACCAGAGTAACTTAAGTAGAAAAAAACTCATCCTCATGATGAACTCTTGGTTTTGGTGACTCATGAAAGAAAGAAAAATACAAAATAGCCCTTGTTCCTTATGGTTCCCATTTTCACAGTGATGGTGGCATAAGAGAGAAGGAAGCAGAGGGTACTAAGGATTGCCATTTTTAGATCATCTATAAATGCTGATTTCATCCTTGGTACTTTAAACATCCAATGACCAAGGAGTTGGATCTTGTCCAATGGCCAATGAGTCAATGTACTGTTGGAGGAACTAAACCACATCTGTATTGACATTTTCATAATAAACAAGACCAAAAGACATAAGGAAATTGTAAGTAAATAGAAAGATGTCTCACATGTTCTCCTTGGAAAGAATAAAGGAGTTGGTTTCATCATGCAGTCAATGGTAAAATCATCTTATCCTGCATTGCTCATGATAAGCACAGGCTAAGAAATTACTAATTCAACTCATCTAGCATTAATTGTTTCTTTCTCATTTATTGTTTATGTGACCTTGTACAAGTCCCTCCACCTCTGGGAGCCACAGATTCCCCCTCTGTAAAAAGAGAAGGTTTGACTGGAGGGCTTCTGATGACCCTTCCAATGCTAAATCTGTGATCCTATGTGTGACCTTGGACATGTCAGATAATCTCACTGAGCCTCAGTTTCCTTCTCTGTAAAATGAAGGTTTTGGATTAAACGATTTCGATGGTCTGTTCTTTTTAATTTAATTTAATTTATTTATTTTTGTTATATTTTAAGTTCTGAATTGTCTCCTTCCCTCCTTCCCTACCCCACACATTTGACACAGATTTATAAGCATATGTAAAATCATACTATACATACTTTTATTCAGCAGTTCTTCCTCTGGAGGTGGATAGCATCTTCCTTCAAAGGTCCTTTATAGCTGATATGAGTATTTACTCAGAAAAAATCTTGGTTGTTTGCAACTGCTCTGTGAACAATGCTGCTTTTACTGTATACAACGTTCTCTTGGTTCTGCTGAGTTTGCTTTTCATGCAAGTTTCATGCATGTTTCCAGGGTCTCTTCCAGCTCTGAATCTATAGCCTAGTGATGCTTGGAAGAGGGCCGTATGGTCTGTGTCCCCCTCAGGTTTATTGATCCCCTTACATTATAAGGAGAATATCTGAGTTTCTAGCTGGGACCATATCATAATGAGAAGTGATAACATCAGCTCTGAGAACTGTCTTTTATTCATAGTAACACTCTTTCATGCCCGTCATTTTCCTTTTAACATAGAAAATTAGGTGGAGCACATTTCTTTTAACATAGAAAATTAGGTGGACCACATTTCTGCTTTAGCAGAACCTTGAGATCAGAGCCAGAACTTGGGTTTCAGACAAAATCTGTCATGGTTCTCATGGACATAAGAAAGAATAACTAAATCACAGAATTTCAGAGTTGTGAGAGACCTCAGCAGTTACCTCGTTCAATTCATACCTGAATAATAATTCCCTCTGCAACATATCCAACATGTGGTTATTCACTATCTGCTTGGAGACCCCCAAGGAACATATGGCATCTTCTGAGGCAATTCATTCCCCTGTTGGACAAATCAGATGGTTAAGAATGGTATTGGATGCTGTGGTTCTACTTCTGAATACAGGTCCTAAAGAGGAAAATCCAAATTGTATTCTTTCATTTTCTGCCTGTTTGCTCCTGTTTCTTCTTCCTGAGGCCTAACAGAAAATGTCTGAACACTTTTCCACAACAGCCTTTCAAGCATTTGAACACAGCCATCACATCTCCTTCCCAATTGTCTTCCCATCCCTGTCCCACGTAAATCATCTTCTCCAGATTAAATGCAGTCAGTTTCTTTAACCAGTCCCCATAGAGCACAAACTCAAGGCCCTTTGCCAACCTGGTTGTTTATCAGGCACCTCCCAATGTATTAAAGTCCTTTAAGCCTTGGTACCCAGAACTGACATAATGTTCCAGCTGTGATCTGATTGGACCAGAGCATGGAGGAATTATCACTCTATTATTCTTGGAAGTTCTGCCTTTCTTAGGTTGATATGACATTAATTTCTTTGGCCTCCAAATCATCCTTCTGATTGACTCATATTGAATTTGCTGCCCGCTAAAATCCCTAGTTCTTTTTCAGACGAACTATGTCTAACAAGATCCCCGATCTTGTATTCATGAAATTGACTTTTTGAACCCAAGTATAGGACTTGACATTTATTCCTATTCGCTTTCATTTTATTTAGTGGAGGCTGGTACCCTAACATGGCTAGAACTTTTGGAACCCGCCATTCCTTAGATTAGTTCTTTCCTCTAGCTTTGTGTTATCTACCAAAATAAAAGGAAACAAAACTCATCTTTCTCAATGCTCAAGAATCACCTTTCCACATTCCATCATCCACAGGGAAATTTTATGAATGGCATTGCTTTCTAGTCATGGCTCCCTACTCTTCCAGTGAGGGTCAGTGATGCATCCTTTGTGATAATTCCTCTCCTAACACAGTTTATAGAAGGCACTACTGTGGAGGGGCGCAATATGACACTGATAAAGAGCGGCTACTAAAGTGATTTCCACAAAGGAGGTTTCTTGTCAGAGTTGAAGTTCATTGACTTTGCAATGAAGGACCTAAGAGTCACATAGAAAATCAGAGACAACCCAAGATTCGGGAATAGTATTCTTAAACCAGCCGTTATACAAGGTCTGCAGAACTATGTGTGACAGAAGACAGAAGAACTTGGTGAGAACTTCTCACAGTAGAACCAGGTAGATCTTCGGGGAGAGGAGGAGTCTGGTTCCATAGGCTTCTTTATTTTGTTTCCATGTTTGTATTCTATATTGTACATATCTATTGGAAATGACTCATATGTTGGACTACTCTATTAGCCATTTGAGGTTTTAGGTACAGACCTTGCCAAAGGGCTGGATAATGATGACTATATTCCATAGGACCAGCAACAATTGTATCCTTGACAGATAAGCTCTGTTCTGTCAGATCTGTGTAACTCTGACACCAAAGCTTCACCTTAACCTACTATATTTCTGCATAAAGCCACCAAGTCTAAGCTCATCTCTTAGGTTGTCATTATCCTGCAGCCAATGTGGTATACCTGCAGCCATTATCCATGAAATATCTTGTCTTTAGGAGGTGCATAGAAATGTTATGCAGCAGGTCACTTAGAGAATGCCTTGCAATGTGCATCACTTCTTACGTAATACCAAGGAGGCCATCATCAAGTGTATACCTTCTGAACCATTCAAGAACCTGAAATCGATGCCATAAATTGGAGAGTCACGTGGCATAAAATTCTCATTGAAAGAACCAATTTTTTTTCTACAGGCTCTGGTGTCCCCAAACATACAATCCTCACCATCTTTTTCTGGGGAATGTACTATGTATTTGTGATTTCCTCAGTGTGGGTAACTCCCAGTGTCAGAAGTCCCTTTACCAAGTCAGAAAGTCAGACTGCCACATATCTATGACTGAATAGATGATAGAATTTAATACTTAAAGACAGAAGAGACCTTACTAGTCATTGAATCTAACTGCTCTATTTTATAGATGAGAAAACACCCCTCAAAAGTTCAGTGATTTTCCCAGTCACATGTTGTAGTAAGTGATGAAACCAAGATATGAACCCAGTGTCTCTGACTCTAAATTCTCTTATGAACCTTAGCCTTATAACCCCTTAAATTTTAGAGAGTTACCTGATGCACAGTGAGGTTAATCCATCCCCCTACTCATTTCCACCCCCACCTTCAGGTTCACACAGCTTACAAGTTGAAGAGGAGGGATTTGAACTCAGATCTTTGCATCTCCAAATCTGATTTCCATTTTACCACATCCAGCTGCCTCTTTAAAGTCCATTTTCATAGGTGGGTAAAATTGAGGCAGGGTAGCTAAAAAAAGTTTTTTCAGACTCACTTCTAGGCTTTCTAAAGATATTCATAGAGCATTGAGGATAAGCCAGGATTCAGTGATTTTTTGCTTTTAACAACAAGACTGTCCCTGGAGTGCCTTGTTTTAATATTTTGCCCAACATTTTGTTTTTTACATAACCCACACCAGCCCTGCTGATTGTTGTCTAAAATAATTACTTAGCCCAACAGATGCCCGGTCTGTATCTGATAAAGGCTAAATGTTGCTAACGGTGCTCAGGTTTCAGCAGCAGGATATGTTACCTAGGTCCCCTAACCCCCATGGCTAAGTTCTTCCTGCAGAACAGGGGATAAAATGTCCTGTAAAAATTTGCTATTGAAAATTAAATCATCCTAAACATCCTGGGAGATTAGAATCAACTGTGGCCAATCTTGGCCTCTTGGCAGCCTGGGTTCGTAGATTCAGAGTTGGAAGAGGGCTTACTTCAACCTCTTCCTTTTACAGAGGGGGAAACTGAGACCCAGAGAGGACAAGTGCCTTGGCCAGGGTCATGCAGGTGGCCTGAGCAATGATTTGGACTCATTTCCTGTCTCCAAATCTGGAGCTGTTCCATTAAATCAAGCTCCCTCTTATCAAGGAAAGAGCAGTGGTTTTGAAGACAATCAAGTCTGAGTTGAAATCCTGACTTTGCTACCTCCTGCCTCTGTGATCTTTAATTCAACTGTAAAAGGAGGTGATTAGAATAGATAGTTCATTCTTTCCAGATCTAATTCTATGACCAGATATCATTTTATCTCTCTGGCCTTTGATTTCCTCATCTGCAAAGTGAGGGCATTGGGCTCCATGATCCTAAAGGTCCTTTTCAAATGGAAATCCTACCCTTCAACAAGATAATCTCTAAACTAGGGCACACTTTGGATTGAGATTTTACTTCTGGCCAAGATAACTGAAGGATGGATTCCTGGAAAGACCAACAGTTTATAAAATCGAGAAGCATCACACAAAAAAGAACATGTGAACCATGGACCTAAATAACAGACAAGTAACTGTGACCCCCTGGGGTGCCACCGAATTGTACTTCCCACATTTCCTTTGCCCTCCACGATGGCTGAGTAAAAGAATCAAAGTTACCACTGCCGACTGGGTATACTTTAACTCCCCATCCCCAAAGAGTCTACAATGTAGAGTCTACATAATGATAATATGTTACACTTTCCAACCATTTCAATAATCTGGCACCAACTGGAAGTCTTGTAGGCAGTAAGGACTTAATAAATGCTTGTTGAACTGAATTAGGCTAATCCATGCAATAATCCTGTGAGGCACAGTGCCTAGTTCCAAATAGGCATTGAATAAGTTGATTGGCTGATTGAGGTAGGTAAGATAAATATTACTTCCATTTTCTAACTGAAGAAATGCATACCAGGAGCCATTCTATCACTTCAACTCAGTACAAATCAATTCATTTCAAGTTGATTCAATCCCATTCAATTAAACATTTATTGAATGCCAACTATTTACTGAATGCCAACTAGAGCCTAGAACTGGGGGGGAGAGGGGTCTCAATATCTGGGAGAGACATGCTTCGAGTGGGAGGACTGGGAGAAGTAGAATTTTCATGGCCCTGGTATTTGCCTTGGGTCTTGCTACTACAGTATCCTTCTCCTGGGATTACATTCCCTCCCTCAATCCCTGGGTGAGTGGGATCCTCTGAGAAATGAGAGTCACCCCTCTTCCCACAGTCTTTACTGACTCTCCCCCAAGTTAATCTGTCCTCTGCATTCCCTATCCCAGACTACTTTTGTCTTTTGTTCCAAGAGAAGAACTTCTAGTTGCAGCTGGGGTGACCATGGGTGGTGTGTATTGTGGCAGATGCTAAGGTTCAAAGCTGACAAATGATAGAATGTGTGTGGCATTCCAGAGCCCACAATCAGCCAGGGAGAGCCCACCAACACCTCTTCCTTTGGTCTACAAGGGAACTAACTGCCCTCCTCTTCCAGGTTGCTTTTTTTCTGAGGTCTTTGTGAACAGACATATTTATGTACTGAAATCATCTAAACAAAAAAAAAAAGGTAGAACTGGGGAGGGCAAGGGAGAGACTTTGAGGATCTTCAAAGACTAAAGCCCAGAGACATGAAGCAACCTGCTGGAGGTCACACAGGATCTACAGAATTGTTGTCTCCTTTATGCCCCCTGCCTAACACAAGCTTTCATCCCTTCAGCCCCTGTTTTAACAGCATTCCTCTGAGCCAGTGGGATCATGGGATTGGGGCAGGGAGAGTAACAGTTCTGAGGAGCTGAAGAAAAGCGAGTGGCCTCAAGGCTTTCTCACACAAAGGATAGAGCCCACCTTGAGTCCCAGATTCAAAAATGCTAACACAAAGGGAATTGTCACACAGTATTCACCAAAGGAAAAAGGCAGAGGTAGAAAACTCCATGCAGGATAAAATTTTCTGATGTGGATAGAGTGTGTTCTCTCCTCTCTCTTGTTACATTTCCTCCACAATTCACCCATTTTCAGTCTTTCTTTCCTAAGGCTGAAAAAAAAAATAAGCAAATCTGGAGGGAGAGATGAAGGGAGAGGTTTCTTGATTTCAGTTAAACTTAGGGAAGCATCCTATTTTATTTAAGAAACAATATGATGTAGCGGAGAGCCTATTGGACTTGGAGGCAGCACAACTGACTTGCCACTGATGTCTTGCGCAACCTTGGACAAATCACTTGACCTCAACCTTCTCTCTGGTAAAATGGGGCTAAAAAACCGTATCTGATAGGGCTATCGTGAGAATCAAGTGAAATGATGCATAGAAAGGGTCCATTAGTGTCCAGCATGGGGCCAGTGTCAGGACTGGTACCTTTGCTCCTGTTTACTTAGAACTCTACACTCTCCCCCAACTCCCCTGCCTCCCTCCTGGGCCCAGCCTTTTATCACCGAAGTCCCAGGAAGTGACATTGCAAAAAGGATCCGCTCACTCAGTTACATTCTCACCCCCTCCAAAGTATCCCATTTTAGTCTCACTTGTTCTGCGGAGGAGTTTCCCCCCGGGTGTTCTTACTCACTTGAGTGCTCGGAGACTACATTAATACACTTATTCCAACCAGATCTTTAATCAATATTTCATGGGATGTATTGAATAGGCCCATTTAATCTGTTTTGGTCCCTGCAGGTGTAGGGGAGGGGGGAGAACTCACTGGCCCGAGAAGATAGGCAGCATTTACAAACGTAATTAAGTTGTTCTTATTGATCATAGACATGTTGGGGTAATAATACTTCCCATGAATCATTTATAGGCCTGGGACAAGGTCTTTTCTGGTGCAGGCAATTTACTTTCATACTCTTAAATGCCAGAGTTCCCATAATCTGAAGAGTTTAAACACTAGGCTTCTTGAATGAGCACCTTAAGGAGAACGCAGAGCGTCCTTGAATCTCCACGATGCTCAGAACTAGGGAGCGTCGCAATGTTTGGAAATTTGGATGAGCTGAAGAAGCATCTTAGGTTTCTCTGGTGCTGGTTCCTTTCTGCTGCTTCCCAAATAAAGCAACTTTAACATTCGCAGAGTCATGGATTTAGGGTTGGAAGGGACCTCAGAAGCCACCTTGTCCAACCCCCTCATTTTAAATATGAGGAAACTGAAGTCCAAGGAAATTAAAAGTTATTTGCCCAAGGTCATAAATGGGATGTGAACTCAGGTCCTAGGACTTCAAAGCCAGAGCTCTTTTGACTTCAGTACATTGAGTGGGAACCTTGTCCCAGGCCTCTAAATGATTCATGGGAAGTATTATCACCCCAACATGTCTATGATCAATAACAACAAGTTATTACGTTTATAAATGCTGCCTATCTTCTCAGCTCAGTGCATTCTCCTCCCTACACACACACACACACACACACACACACACACAAACACACACACATACACCACACACACACACACACACACACACACACACACACTTGCAGGGTCCAAAACTGATGAAATGGGCTTAGAGGGAAAGGGCACAGGCTTTAAGTTCAGAAGACCTATTTTAAAATCCTGCCTTGAGGTTTACTTTCTTGTGTGACCTCAATCAAGTCATTTAACTTTTATCTGCCTGTAAAACAATAGAGTTGGACTTGGTGGCCATTGAAATCCCTTTCCTCTCTAGACATAGGGGCCTACAAGCTCATAAATAAATTGTATAGAGTAGGGGCTTAATAAATACTTGTTGAATTGAATTGAAATCAATGGTCATTTTATTAAGTGCCAATTACATGCAAGGTACTGTTACTAAATTATGTCAGCTGGAGGAGGAACAGTACATTGCATACATGCCTATAGTCCTTCCAGGCCCTAATTGATTTTGAAGAAGGGTAGATGCCTTGATTGGACCAGAAGTCAGCTGACTTGGCACTGCCACTAACAAGCTCCTGTGGCCTTGGGCATGTCACAACCTCTTGGGTTCCTAATCTTTCTTTCACCTCAAAAATGAGAGGGCCAGCCTACATGATTGCAATGGCCCTATGTAGCTCTGAATCTATTCATGATATGTGTGGGTTCTCCTACTGTCTATATGGATTGTCCAAACTGATCCTGCAGGTAAGTGGCATGAATAGATATCCCTGGAAAGTGGCCCACTCCTCTCCAAGGCAGGTGGTGATTTCCACCTTCTGGGAAGCTGGAAAGGGCTGTGGCTAAAAGCTTGCTTCTTTCTTCACCTATGTCCAAGAAAGTTACCAGACTAGAATTAATATCCACCTGCCACACTGTCACCTGAGGTGCTGACTGGTACCAGGAGATGCCTTTCATACTTCAGCAGCTCCTGAAGACACAATGGGACCATTCCAGGACCTGGAGACAAAAGATATCACCTGACTGTCCAGAA
Organism: Bettongia penicillata ogilbyi; assembly: GCA_023548195.1. Taxonomy (NCBI): domain Eukaryota; kingdom Metazoa; phylum Chordata; class Mammalia; order Diprotodontia; family Potoroidae; genus Bettongia; species Bettongia penicillata. Next base: position 2,295,895 of record JAJHZJ010000132.1, on the reverse strand, counting down.
GGCCTGGACGTAGAGTGTCTGTTCAGACAGTAAAGTTCTGAGTAGAATGGGAGATATCTTTTTAGCAGTCCCATAAGTCTCCTGAGAGTCTTTACTCTCTGAAACAGTATAATAAAGATGAGGAGAGTCATAGTTGAAGTTTCAGTTATTTGTCTGTTTTTATCATTTCTTCTGTGGTGGAGGAAATGAATAGCTGTCCTCCTCCTGACACATCCTGTAATTTTTTAGAAAGGACTCTATTAATCTCTTTTAGACAGATCCTATAAATTAGCCATGCTTAAATGTAGTTTAAAGGGTTTTCCTCAGGATTCTACATCAGGGTCATAATGAGCCAGAGAATTTGAAGGAAAGAAGTCAGATTCCCTTCCTTTTGGATCAGGCTCCTTAGGATTGAATCTGGGTCCTTCTGGGTACAGAGTCAGGGTCCCTGGAAGTGCGCTCCCCTCACCCCACCTCCCAGAGCCATGGATATAACATCAGCATAAATGAATATTTTACTTTGTCCAAGACTTTTCTGTATCTCAGTATAATCATAGTTTGAGAGGGTTTTTTGTTTTAAATATAAATAATTATGTTTTCCAAATGTTGAGCCATACTTCCATTTCTGGTATACTTCCATGTGCTCCCAGTGAAATTCTGGGTGGATGTGATGCCATAGTGGTTTTGCTAGAATTTTATTTCATCGAGTCGCAGAGTTTGGAAAGGTGTCTCAACAGCCATGTAGGCCAACCTTCACACCAAAGGAATATTTACGGTAACATACCAACAGGTGACCATCCAGTTGCTTCCTGAAGAATGCCAAAGAGCGGGAACCCATCACCTCTCACTGCATCTCAGTCTGCTCTCAGACAGCTGGAACGTTGGGAAGTTTTTCTCCGATGTCAAGTCTAAATTGACTCTTTTAGGCTTTCAGCCTAATTCTCCTGGATTTTCCCTTCAGGGATGTTGAGTCCCTTCTCTTCATAGCAGTCTTGGAAATACCTGGACATGACTATGGCATCCTTCCTGAACCTTCTTTTCTCTAAGCTAAACATTCTGTGCTAAGTCCATTGATCCTCCTATGTCATGAACTTGATCCCCTTCACCATTCTCGTGTGTCCTCCTCTGGACACTCTCCAGCTTATCAGTCCGTAGTCACTAGTATTACTGGTCTACACTCTTTCTCTCTCCCTCCCTTCTTTATCTGTTTGCTGTACTTGATACATAGACTGGGCAAAATCAAGTTTGAAATTCAAGCCATTTGCATCCCACTTGATGGTGCAGTGGATAGAGCAGTGGGCCCAGAGTTAGGAAGACCTGAATTCAAATCTGGCCAGATCAGCAATCATGGGCAAGTCGTTTAACTTTTGTAAGTCTCCGTTTCCTCAACTATAAGGTGGGGATAATAATAGCCCCTCCTTCCCAGGGTTGTTGAGAGGATCAAATGAAATGATATTTAGAAAGCACCTGGGACAGAACCTGGCATACAATAGGTGCTTATATATGCTGGTTCCCTTTCCCACCCCAGCCAGAGAAGCTCACTTGGCACGTTGTCTCCCCGACGTCTCCTTTCTGCTAGACTGAGAGTCTATGGACTAATGGGAAGGGGGAGGGTCATGAGGCTAAGTGGCTTTGGGAGCTAATAAGAGGATACCATCCTTTTTAACCAAAGGTCACTCACTAGGTTTAGCTCTTAACAGGGTTGCTAAGGACCTGAAGTCATTACTGTTGGATAATAGACTGGTGGCCCTCTCCTCTCCTCCTCTCCTCTCCTCCCCTCCCCTCCCCTCTCCTCTCCTCCCCTCCCCTCCCCTCCTCTCCTCCTCTCCTCCCCTCCCCTCCCCTCCCCTCTCCTCTCCTCCCCTCCCCTCCCCTCCCCTCCCCTCCCCTCCCCTCCCCTCCCCTCCCCTCCCCTCCCCTCCCCCTCCCCCTCCCCTCCCCTCCCCTCCCCTCCCCTCCCCTCCCCTCCTCTCCCCTCCCGTCTCCTCTCCTCTCCTCTTCTCTCTCCTCTCCTCTCCTCTGTTCTCTCCTCTCCTCTGTTCTCTCCTTTCCTCTCTGTTCTCTCCTTTCCTCTCTCCTCTCCCTCTCTCTTTCTCTCTTCTCTTCCTCTCCCTTTGTCATGTCTTTGCTCCCCTAGGCAAAACAATGTTTTCAATTAAATGAAAATATTATTCTTGTTTAGACTGGCTACCTGGCAAGGTTGATGGATAGCAAATCAAGGCTGTGTTTGCACGCAGAATTCAGCGGACTTGTCTGCCTATTTGACTGGACTGAATGGGTGAAATATCTGACCTGCCTGTTCGCTACACTTCCTGGGCCAAATCAATCTGAACAGTTGGTCTGGCTGTAAGCATGCATAAATATCCCCTACCTGAGGAAGGGGGCTTATCCATGGATCTTCAAAAGGGAGGAAAATACAGATGAGAGACAAGGAGGGCCCTTGGATCAATGAATGATCATAAGGACTCACAGACTCATAGAACTGTAGGTTTGCAAACTCCTTTACGTGTAGTATCTCATTGATCTTCAAAGAAATCCTATGAGGTATTGCCATTTTATAGATGAGCAAATTGAGGTTGAGAGTTTAAGTAATTCACCCAGGGACACACATTTGAACGCAGATCTAAATGACTGCAAGTCTTGTATTCCTAAGTATTCATCATAGACATGCTCTCTAATTCAACCTCTTTGCTTTACAGATAAGGAAATTGAGGCCAGAGAGGTGTAATGGCTTGTGAAGGTCATACAGGTAGAAAACATAAAAGAGGTTTTTTGCTTATAGAGAGATTGCCTTTAATGTTTCATTTTTCCCATTTTTAGGAGTCTATTTCTGATGTCAGTACATCTGGAGCTGTGATTTCGATGAGTTGTCACTGTGAATAAGACCAGGCAGGCCTCAGTAGCTAACTCCCAGAGAGAGGCTCAGCTCTCGGCGAGGTTGAATGATTTATCCATTGCCAGATAGGGAGTGGTAGAACCTGGATGAATTGAACCCAGGTCCTCAGACTCCACATCCAGCCTCCTTTCCGTTGTCCTGCTTCTGGCTCCCAGCTTCCTAATTCCAGGTCAAGTACTCTACTCATTATACCACACTGTCTTTCTGTTTGGGATATTTCTATTAGAACTGGTCTATTCAAGTGCAACTCTCATTTTGCATGGAGGGAGGGGTTTGGACCTGTGTCATCAATGTGAAGGGAATTCCCAATGTGGAAACCCCCTCCACCAATATAGCTCAACCACTCCTCAGTAGCTTACAGCCAAAGTAGGCTGGGGATACTTGCCACAGCTATACTTTAACTATGTGTCAAAGGCAAGACTCCAACTCGGGTATTCCAGAATCCAAGGCTGGCCCTCCATTCACTTCACCAGACTGTCTCACTCTCTAGATAGTTGGAACAAACAAACACACTTTGAAGTCTGACCTCACTGTAAATGAGTTTTCTTCCTAGATAAATGGAGTTTAGCAGTTTACCCTTACTAGAGAAGGGTAAGTAAGGTAGGTCAAAGTAAGTTGACCTAAGTAAGGTTGCCAATGACCATTGTTGGTCGTCTTTACCTTAATTAATCCCAAAGAGGAGAGGAAAGGTAGGTTATTAGGCCTAAATCATCCAGAGAAGTTGCCTGAGCTCCCTGAACTCCCCAGGCCCCACTTTAAGGTTTTGTTAGAGAGGTCCCAGTGATATTACCTGTGTGAATTTGGGTAGCAGACTTTTAACCTCTCTGGTCCTTGGTTCTCTCACAGGAGGTGAGAGATACAGGTCAGTGTAGAGGATCTCTGAGGTCCCGTATGGTTTTAAATCTAGGATTTTATAATCCCATAAATTGAGCTGAGGCTAGATAAAAAGCCAACCCACCCTTTCTTGTGAATGTCTTGGTTAAAAGTGTGGCCTAACTGTGCCCTACAGGGGCTGTGCTCATGTGTTCTGCTTGTTCCACACTGCCACAGTCTTTATGTAATAGGGCAAAGTGAGAGGAGCAGAGCCTTGTTCTCTCCCTCTGCCTTCCTTCCCTCACTACCCCACAGGCTCCATGTGGAAGGAAGTTAGTTTTGTGCGTTCTCTCCTCCTCCAGGTTCACCCAAGTTCATTTTAACTTGATGTCATCTGTGTAAAAATGTTTGGGCACTGGAGGTGGGGGTGGAATACCATGTGCCTGGTCTGGGGTCTGAATGCTCTAGGGGCAGCTCTTGTCTCTGTCTCTCTAGGGGAACCTGGGGCTCTCACTGGCCTCCCTGTTGCTTGAGAGTACTTCTCAACCTGCCCTGTCATCTAAATGTGCCAATGGCTTCTAGTTTCCGAGGGACAGTGGTCAGAGGGCACAACGACCCTCTGCTGAGTACAGGAGAAGAGAATTTAACGGGGGCTTTTATCAGTTCTCGGTGCTCAGTGAGGCCAGAGGACTGAGCCATGCGGAGCTGCTTGGGGATCGAAAGGGCTGATGTGATAAGGATGCTTAAAGTCCTGATGCTCCTGCCTCGCCCTCGCCCTCCCTCCCCCTCCCCCTCCCCAGCCCTGCTGCAGCAGAACCAGAGGAAGAGCAGCTTCTCCTCATCTGCCCCAGCTTTCAACCTTGATGCTAATTATATTTCATGCCTGCCAGGAGACGTAGCATCAAAATCAATCCAGGGCTTGTAATCTTCCTTCTACCCCGGCAATCATTACTAGGCAAGTAATTGGGACTTTGGGGTGTTTAGGGGCACAGATGTGGAGTTTAAAAATAAATTCCTTGCTCGAAAAGCATAAACTGAAACCATTGGCATGGGGAGAATATTCTGATTTTCAACATCTTTCTGCTTGGTGAGGAATGAATTGAAGAAGCAGGAACTGTGACCTCTGAAGTAAGGTGTGTCTGCAGCAGTAACTCTGCCCAGCAAGTGGCTCCTTAGAGGCAACACAGGGGAGTGAAAACCCCACCTCTGCCACTTTCTACCTGTCTGAACCCTGGGCAGCTCACTACTTTGGGATCTTGGGTTCTTTATCTGTAAGATGAAGGCGTTCAACTTGGGACTCCCTGAGGTCCTTTCTGCATCTAAATCTTTGACCCTTCATCAAGGACAGGGCTTGAGGGGAGGAGATGCTCTCCCACTTTTGGTAGCTTTAATCCTGCTTACCCAGAATGGATAGAAACAGATAACATTTGTTAAATGCTTGCAATGTAACTGGCACTGGGCTAAGTGTTGGGGGATACAAATACAACAAAACAAAACAGACCTGTCCTCCAAAAGCTTATTTGATCCAAGATGAAAGTACATTAGGAAAGGGAGAGTTGAGAGAAATTTGAGGATATTGGCACAGATGTGATGCTTGATTCCTGGCACAACAAGGCAAAAGGCTCATGGACTGCAGTGTTGGACAGCAGAGTCTAAATTTTCAGTGGGAGAGTGGAGCTTTGCCTGGGAGATTTGTCCACCTTTGTCTTTGTTTCTGAAGTGCCCCGAATAGTACCTGGGACAGAGTAGGTACCTATTAAATGTTGGATTGAACTAACTTGAATTACACTGCTCAAACAAATGACCTGTGGCCAGGGTTGACAGCAGGTCTAGCATGATACCACCAAGGAGGAGCTATGGAAGGCTAGAGAAGGAAGGAGGTACTGAGAAGGAACAACACTAAGGACTCATTGAAGTAAAGAAAACTCCAGCAGTCTTATGCTGAGATGTCCTCCTGAGAAGCAATGCTGGAAGTGCTCATAGTTATGTTAAATCTGTTGGGAAAGGGCTGCCCCGCTAGATGTTGCCTCTTTCCATGAGTTCAATATTGGCTTTTATTTGGTTTGAGTTTTATTTTACCGGTAAATAAAACCTTTCTTCTTTGAACTTTGCAAGCTGTGTACTTTTATGTGGTGAGGTTCCCAGATTTCCTAGGTGGATCAATAAACCAAAATAGAAAAAACCTTCCCAAGTGTCCCAGGGTCTCTAAGTCATGTCGTCATCTGAACACAGGTGAAAAGCTTGGGAGAGGACCTGGGAATTCAGTTCAGTTCAATTCAGTTCCACGTAAATTAATTCAACAAGCATTTGCACACCGTAGATAAAAAGACAAAAGTGAAAGTATTTCCTGCCCTCAAAGAGCTTCCATTCTACTGGGAATTGGAATACAGGGATCTCTCACCTTCCTCCTCTCTTTGCTCCAGTCTCTGGCAGACTCATCCTTCATCTGCTCAGGAGACAAATGAGGTTTTAAGGGCCCTTCTGCTCTCTGAGCCAAACCAGAGTCGAAATCTTGGCTGTTCTCAGAGCCAAATATACTTGGCTGAAAGTAAGCTGTATCAGGGATGGGAGAAAGATATCATAATTTTTCCAGTTGAGTACTGAAAGATGAAATTACTCTACAGAATCCTGCTTTTTAATGAAGAATTATTCTGCAATAAATCACATTAGTTTCTGTTTTTGAAAATGATGAATTGGATTCTAAAAGTCCATGTTGCTCCCCACTGGCTGTTGAAAATGGCCTTTTCTGAGATTTGATTCTTTGATCTTTTTGGACCCCACTTTAAAGAAAGGAGAGAGAGGAGTGAACTGGGGATGGCAGAAACAAAGCTTGAATTGATTTCAGTAATGGAAACATTCCATTTATCCTTACACTGTCAGCAGGACTGACCTTGTCTGATGCCCTAGGGAACCCATCTTGTCTCCTTCACTGGAAGTTAAGCTTTTTGTCCATAGGGATTGTTTCACTCACTGAATCCATATCCCTAGTGTTTAGCATGATGCCTACCACTTAGTGGAGACCTAAAAATAATTGATCAAATGACCCTTGGTTCTTCTCCAACCTGAGTCAGACCACCTCCAGGTGCTTCTTCAGCAGATGCTTACATCTGATGATCAATGGTCATGAGACATTTATTTTCTCCCTATTGATACATTTTGCTTGGACACAGCAGATATGTCCCAGCAAGCTCCCTATGGCTGCTCAACAGCAAGCAAAACAAAGACCCCAAAAGGAACATTCCCTGAAAATGGTTTGACAAAACCACTTGATGGAGTAATTGTAGATGATGATACATGTCACTTTCTAAGCTTGTGATTTCCTGATTATTAACAGAAAGGGGAGGAGTACCAGCCTTGAAGTCAGAAAGACCTGGGTTCAGGGTCTGTCTCTGACACATTACTATATGACAGTGGACAAGTTCCCAAGGAAATTCTTTCCTATAAATGACTTGTTGATCACATTGGTGGAGGGAGTTTCTCCTAATGACATCATAGACTTCTCCCCCACCCACACCCCACCAAAAAAAAGAGAGAATGAGTATTTTAATTTTAATTGTTTGATTTCATTTAAACTTGGATTGACTATTATATTTGAACCAGTTATTGTGGCCTTTTAGTTTTTCTTCATGAATGTCGTGATTATCACTGAGACTTGGTTAAGAAGTAAGGCAATTCCAATACAGAGGGAGTAGCTGGTCATGACAAAGGAGGTATTTCCTTTTAGAAAAGGAGCTGCAGGTCATGACTATGTCTCCGTTTAATCCCTAAGATCCAATCTGTCATCAAGTCCGCATTTCCTCCTTTGAAATATCTCTTACATGTCTAATCTTCTCTATTCCAGCTACTACCTGCCTGGTTCAGGGCCCTTTCCAACTCATACTTACCTGGGTTATTAGAGTAGCCTTCAATGGTTTTCTGTCTCCAGTTTCGCTGGTTCCTCTGCTTGGTTACTGTCCTCTACAGGATCAATTACATATAATTCTCTTAAACAAGCTTTTAGATGCTATGTGCCAAGCACTATGCAGGTGCTGGTGTGTTGAAGACAAAATCAAAACTGCATGCTCTCAAAGAGCTTATGACCCACTGGATTAACGAGAAATGTAGTTAACAGGACCCAACAGAAAGAGGCCTCTGGAGGAAAAGGGTGTGGTGAGCTGAGAAGACTAGGAGAATACGCAGTCAAGACAGGTCACGTTTGTAAAGCGCTTTGCAAACCTTGAAGTGATAGTGATTTATTTACAGAAATGCTAGCTGTCACCACACTGTCACCACCACCACCGTCACCATCATCATTGTCAGTATCATTGAACTAAATTACATTATGATGTAGCTTTTTTGACTAATAATTTCTTTCCCTAATGTTTAATATCCAAAAGTTTCTAAAATACAATCTTATTTATGCTTTATTTCTTTTTAGTTATGCTTCTACTTCTCAAATCCATGTTGTTTCACTGGCCTATTTTCTCTTTTTTGGCCCAGGATGTGATAGTCTGTATAATAACTGAATTATAATCAGTTTTGATAGAAGAAGGCCACCTCCACCTACTTGTTTTCCCATAGTTTTCTGTAATAGCCTTCTCCATTTGCTTTTCTACATAAAATATATTTTATCCAGTCTCATATAGTAATTTATTAAACGTTTGGTATTATTCTAGATATATTAATTAATTGAGGAAATATTGACATTTTGACTCAAATGGGTTATTGAAGCCATGACAAAGGATGTTATTTCAGCTGATCTTCTGTCAAAACATTTTTGAAGTTATCTTTATAAAGGTCTCATTTCTGTCTCACTAAGTTAATATTCCAAATGTTTTATATTGACAAGAAAACTTTATGTTATTGCAAATGACTTCCCTTTTTCAATCATGTTTTCTTAGTAATTAGTAGGATATGTACAATGTTGATAAGGCTCATCTTATATCTCTGTAAATGGCAATCCATCTCCTGCCTGCTTGGTTTAGTACAGATGATTCTCCACATCTGAAATGCTCTCCTTTCTCACCTCCTCCCTGAAGGATCCTTATCTTCTGGAATTCCTACAGAAGACCTTCACTGATTTCTCTCCCCACCCCATCTTATTGTCACTTCTTTCCTCTTGAAATTACTTTGTGTTATATTTTTTACAGAAGAGGCAGTATGGGGTAGTGTATGGAACGGTGGCCTCAGAGCCAGGAAGAACTACGTTCAAATCTGGCCTCACATATGGACTGGTTGTGGGACCCATGGTAAGTCTCTAACCTCTCAGTTCTCTAAGCAACTATTGAGCACTCTAAATTACACCCAGAGGTGCTGACATGCATCAACAGAAGAAGTTTCTCAATGGGCATTCATCACAAGTCAACTCCCTAGTCCCTTACTTTGAATAGACTTTGTATTTATTTACTTGTATACATGTATTTCCCCAGTAAATTTGTAAGGTCCTTGAAGGCAGATGCTATTTCCATTTTTAACATGTTTATCTTCAGAATGGCTGAACAAATTGTGCTGTATGATTGTGATTGAATACTCTTGTACTGTAAGAAATGACTAGTAAGATTGTTTCAGGAAAACCTGAAATGACTTATATGAACTCATGCAAAGTGAAGTGAGCAGAACCAGGAAAACACTGTACACAGTAGCAGCAATATTGTACAATGATCAACTGCAAAAGACTTAGCTTCTTTGATCAAAACAATGATCCAAGACAATTCCAAAGGACCCATAACGAAAAATGCTATCCACCTCCAAAGAGAGAACTAATAAACTCTGAATACAGCTTGAAGCATACTTAAAAAAAAAAAAAAACTTTCTTTATCTTGGAGTTTATTCTGTCTCTGTTTTGCAACATCGCTAATATGGAAATATGTTTTGCATGAGTTCACATGCATAATTGAAATCAAATTGCTTGCCTTCTTAAATATCAGGGCAGTTTTCCTTGATAATTTCTTGAAAGATGATGTCCAGGCTCTTTTTTTGGTCCTGGCTTTCAGGTAGTTCAATAATTTTTATATTATCTCTTCTGGATCTATTTTCCAGGTCAGTGTTTTTTTTCCAATGAGATATTTCATATTGTCTTCTATTTTTTCATTCTTTTGGTTCTGTTTTGTAATTTCTTGATTTCTCATAAAGTCATTAGCTTTCATTTGCTCCATTCTAATTTTTAAGGAATTATTTTCTTCAGTGAGCTTTTGGACCTCTTCCCATTTGGTCAGTTCTGCTTTTTAAAGGCATTCTTCTCCTCATTGATATTTTGGACTTCTTTTGCCATTTGGTCTAGTCTATTTTTTAAGGTATTGTTTTCTCCGGTATTTGGGGGGGTGTTTTCTTTAGCAAGCTGTTGACTCATTTTTCATGATTTTCTTGCATCACTTTCATTTCTCTTCCTAATTTTTCCTCTACTTCTCTTACTTTATTTTCAAAATCCTTTTTGCACTCTTCCATGACCTGTGACCAATTTATATTTTTTTGGAGGCTTTTGATGTAGGAACTTTGATTTTGTTGTCTTCTTCTGGTTCTATGTTTTGATCTTCTTTGTCTCCAAAGTAAGATTCTATAGTCTGAGGTTTTGTTTTGCTTTTTAGTGCTGCTTGCTCATCTTCCCAGCCAAATATTTGACTTTTTAACTCTTTGTCAAGGTAGGACTCTGCTTCCAACAGGGGTGGGGATGGGGGTGGGTGTGCTGTCCCAGGTTTCAGGGGTTTTGTATCAGCTGCTCAATCCCTTACCATCTGTGGGCCCTGAGCTCCCAGAAGCAGCCACTGCTGCTGTTGCTGCTGCTGCCACTGCCACCACCTCTACAGCCCCAGGGCTGGGGCCAGGTCCCAGCTCAACTGTGCTCCTCTTTCACCCAGGTCCCACAGAGTTTTCCCACTGACCTTCTATGCTGTCTTTGGCATTTGTGGAAGTCCGGAAACTGACACAGCTACCAGTGACTCAGTACCCTGAGGCCTGCTCCAGTCCTGTCTGTTCTAGCTCTACTCCTAGTCTGGTGCAATATATCACTGATGTTGACCTTCCAGCTTATCTTGGATTGGAGATTTGTTTCACTCTGTCATTTTATGTGTTCTATAGCTCTAGAATTTGCTTAATGTCATTTTTTATAAGTATCTGGAGGGATTAAGGGGAAAACTCAAGCAAGTCCCTATATTACTCTGCGATTTCGGCCCTGCCCCTAAAATGGATTTTTCCAATTGCTTGCCTTCTCAAGGAAGGGAAAAGAGTGGGAGGGAGGGAGAGAATTTGAAACTCAAAATGTTTTTAAGTGGTTGTTAATATTTTTACATGAAATTGGGAAATATTTAATGAAATAAACAAAAAAATATTTTTAAAGAAATTTTATCCCCAAAGCCTAGGAATAATACTTTGTACATGGCAGACTCAAAAATATTTGTTGAATTTATTGAATTCATCAAGGCATTGTTAAGTTTGTTGTTAAGTACCACATGTTTTTGCATTCATAGTTTCCTAATATTGAACCATCTCTGAATTAAATTTGCTTGTGGAAAATTAATTTTTTTACATATTTCCATATGTCAAATTTGTTATTGTTACAATTTGTTATTTTGATTCTGTTTTAAATAATGAGATTGACTGATAATTTTCTTTTTCAGGATTGACTTTACCAAGTTTTGGAATGAATACTACGTGTGCCTTCTAAGAATAAATGGCTAGCACAACATCTTTTATTATGTTTAGAAATTGTGTAGTAAGAGTGATTTGTTTCAAAGTTCTGGAAAAATTCAATTGTGTATCTGTGTAGTTTGATTACTTTTTTTTACATGGCAGTTCATTAAGAACCTTATTTCCTCTTCTAAAATTGGTTTAGTTATCAACTAACTAGAGTGGAAAGCAAAGCCTGGCAGAGAGCAGTGGCAAACAATGCCAGGTGGAGAGCAGCAAAGACCAAAAGTTTATGAGAAGAGAGTCTGGCAGAGTCATGCAACAGCTAGCATTATTAATGTAGCACGTTAAGGTTTGCAGAACACTTTATAAATATTATCTCATTTGATACTCACAACAATGCTATGCTATTATTAGCACAATGTCTGCAGTAGAAAATATTGGCATCTTGGCAGTATCAGTCATTAGTTGACCTTTGCAGATAGGTCCTGATCATCCATGTTCTTGGTGTGTGTGTATCCTCACATGGATGCCATGGCATATTTATTCTCCTTTTACCTTGCATGTAATTGCTATGAAAGTTGATTCTTTCCACTAAATCAACATGGATTTGTGGCGGAGTGAGCTCAAGTTTTATGTGTGTGTGTGTGTGTGTGTGTGTGTGTATGTGCATGTATAAGAATGCATCAGGATATATGATAATTTATTTATACTGATATTTAAGATTCCTTCATTATGAACTGAATTTGTCATCTGACAAGCTGGAAACTAAAACATAAAAGTAGGGCTCATGAACTATGGTTCAGAAAGGATTCTGACCCATAAAAGTGAGAATTTGGGCAAGCTTACAGCACTTTTCTACATTAATATTAGAGGTAGGTCCTACTCCCAATCGGAAGGTATAAAGCTATTTCCTGGAAAATGGATGAACAGTATTCCCTTCCATTTCCAAATATGCTATCTTCAGATCCTGTGGTCAGAACAGAACCTAAATTGGTCATTCAAAAAGGAAGGTACTAAAGAGTATGATGGAAAGAGTTCTAGCTCTGGAATCAAAAGGCCTAGGTTCAAATTTTGCCTGTTACTTCCTAGTGTGACTTTAGATGAACTTCCATAGACTTGCCTCATTTTCCTCATATGTAAAAATGGAGTGGGGGTGGGGTGCTGCTGTTACATGCTACATATCACTAAGGTTCCTTTTGACTCTAAACCAATGGTTGTTTTCTCCATCTACAGGTAAAAGTATATCACCTTAGCTAGCTTTTTCTCTTCACCTTCACCGAAGATGAAACAAAACACAGCACAGGCACTACATTAGACTCTGCCCAGCTTTCACCCGCAGGCACATCAGAGGTTGAAGTCGTCCCCATTGCCCTGTCATCCATCCAAAGGGAGTCTGGTCAGAGGTGCAGCACAACAAGATTGCAATTGTGACTGATGGCTAGTCTAGGTTTCACTTCTATCATCCAATCTCAAACAAACCGAATCAAACCAAAAATAAACATACAGGAGGTGAGTGAGCTTCTTTGTATATGTTTTCCATTCCTTTAAAGCAAAAGCCAGGCAACTCATGGGTCAGATCCAAATATAAAACACAACCCAGGTAGAAACGAATGAATAAGGTCATTCACATCTCTCAGGATCTTGGGGCTACTGCATGAGCCCCTTGGGCTCACCTCTGGGGGCTGCCAGCAGGGCTCCTCTCCATGCCATTGGTTAACATAGCATAACACCATTTGAGGTCAACGTTATTTTTGGTGTTCTACACCTTCTCTGTTAAAGCTTATAGCTCTAGTGTCCATTTATGAGAAAAAGGTTTATTGTCAATGGAGCTGGTATATCTCATATTCACCAGGCACAATGTATTTCTTTTTGATATTGAATTAGTACATACACACACCTATGTTTATGCACATATATATAGATAGACAGATGTGTGTATATAGATATGTATACACACACATATAGTATGTATACATCATGCACATACGATATATACATACATACATATAGGTGTGTGTATATATACACACATATACATATAGGTGTGTGTGTATATATATATACATATATAGTATGTATACATCGTGCACATAAGATATATGCATACACATACATATGTGTGTGTATATATACATATACATATATGTGTGTTGTATATATACACATACATATATAGTATGTATACATCACATAAACATATAGGTGTATCATGTATATAATATGTATACATCATGTCCATCATGTGTATCTATACGTATATATGATATAATTCACGTGGTACACAGACAGATTGCCTTTTGGAAACCCATCAGAGATTGTGGCAGTGGTCCTTCATTCTCAAAGAGTACCAAGGATATGGGAAAATCAGAGGGACAATGGGATTGGTAAAGTTGGCTTGCAATGTAAGTGACCAAGTCCCAGTATCACAGACTTAGTACTGGGAGGTCCTTGAGACGTCATTTTGTTCTGTCCTCTCTTCTCAGGGATGAGCAAACTCAGCCCCAGACAGTCATGGTGGACTTAGTGAAGAATTTCCAGCTCTGCTCCTACAAATACCCTTAAATTTTGACCCCCCCCCCATTCTAATACCCATTAGATGCAACCTCCTTGGGACTTGAGCTTGAATTTTTTTCCTCTTTGTAGTTGTATCCCAGAAGAGGAGAGGACTCAGGGCCAAGACTCTAAAGGAACTAAACAGGGGTGAGTTCTGCTGGTCCTGAGGTAGAAGTAATGACTTCTTCTAAAAGAATATAAGACCCAGCCAAGCACTTCAGCTGAGCCAGAAACTGTAGGCAGTAGAATCTGCAGCCAAGCCTCTGGCAGCAACCAAAGGAGAAGTGTCCAACAGACCATAAAGCAAAGGTCAGTGGAGAAGCACCAAGACATAAGTGACCCCACAGCATCACAAGGGTACACTGCCTAGCTTCACAAACCTGTCTTGGCCATCCCACCCTACAGTGCCCTAGAAACAGGTACGTGTCTCCATTTGTATCATCTATGTGTTTCCACTCTCTCCACAAATTCTAGGTGGATTTTAGGGAGTCTAACCTAAGTTTATGGGGGAAGATGTATTATTGTTATTTTTCTTACTGTGGCATGTTATTTAAATGCCTTTGAGTCAGCTGTGTCCTCTGGTTGACTATTAAAAGTAAACACTCAAGTAGAGGCTTCTGAACTATAGTTTAAGGGGTGTAGAGCACAAAATATCTTGAACCTGAGATAGCCATTATTTGGGAGATTCATCTGGCAAGTTGAAGGGTACCACCAGATGTTACAGTGATTATTCTGTTAGAATATATTTGCCTTGACAGCAAAGATTACTTCATTTTTTTCATTTTTTATCTCCAGCATCTGACGCATTGAATCAGTCTATCAGTCAACAAGCTTACTTTATGCCAGGCAGGGTAGCTAGGTGGTACAGAGCACCAGTCCTAGAGTCAGGAAGACTGAGTTCAGATTTGGCCTCAGACACTTACCAGCTGTGTGACCCTGAGCAAGTTTGCCTCAGTTTCCTCATCTGTAAAAATGAGCTGGAGAAGGAAATGACAAACTACTATCTTTGCCAAGAAAACCCCAAATAAAGAGTCAGATATTATTGAAAAATGACTGAACGTGAGCCAAGCGCTGTGCTAAGTGATAGAGATACAAAGGAAATTCAGGGAGATAGGTGACCAAGCCAGCAGTTATTGCTTGGAGTCTACTACTGAAATGATGACTTCATAGTTGTTGTGCTGCTGCGTGGCTGGGGGCCTGGTGGGGCCTCTCCCTTAGATTACAGGGTTGCAGCTGGGTGGTGCAGGAGATAGAGCATTGGACCTGGAGTCAGGAAGTTCTGAGTTCAAATCTGACCTTAGATACTTACTAACTGCGTGACTCTGGGCGAGTCACTTCACCCTATTTGCCTCAGTTTCCTCATCTGTAAAATGAGCTGGAGAAGGAAATAGCAAACCACTCCAGTATCTCTGCCAAGAAAACTCCAAATGGGGTCATGTAGAGTTGGGCACAACTGAAATGACTGAACGCTACCCCCACAGAGTACTGATAAAGCTCCAAGCAGAGACCGGTCAGACCTCATGTCCCCTGACCCTTCTCTCAACTCTCACTTTCTTGCTTGCTCAATTGCTTCTAAAAACCTGCCTGGCACCTTTCCAGCTCTACCTGTCTCCTTGCTGGTGCCCCGGTGGCATGGCTGCAAAGATCAGGAAGCTGATTGGATTCCTTCTTTAATCCTCTCAAGAAATTGGATCAGCCCAGACACAGTCTTTCTTTCCCTTCTGAGATTGTGAAAACTTTGAATCCACTGGTAACCTGATTTTGATCGACAAACCCATTGCGACATGAGTGAATGCTTAAATGGTAGTTAGCAGACCTGTGCCTAATCTTCCCTGTGCTGAAGGCAGAGACTCAGACCTCAATTAAACCAGGGTTTGTCCCCCTGAGGAAGGAAAGGTCAAGGAGGAGTGGTCAGTCACCTGTGAGACGGTTATCACTAGCTTGCCAACTGTCATCTCTGCTTTTTAGAGTGTACTCAAGGACTTCGAATTGAAGTTAAACGACTCCTTGGATTTCACCACTCCCCCCTGAATATCTCTAGGGACTCCCGTCTGGTCATAGCATAACCCTCCCATGTCCTGGGTCAACATTCCAGGCCCTCCCATGATCTTCCCACCCGATGGAAAGGCAGAGTCATGTAATAGACAGCTTTATGGACTCTAAGACAAAGAGACATGGCTTCAAACCCTGCTTCATACAATTATTCTCTGTGTGACCTTGGACAAGTCACTTAACCTCTCCCAGCCTCAGTCTCTTCATCTGTAAAAGGGGAATGATATTAGCATCTGTCTTACAGTGTTGTAGCAAATTTTTTTAAAAGTACATAAAGTGCTTTACAAGCCTTAAAAGTGCAATGTAGTTAATGTAGTAGTAAGTTACTATAATCTGCTATTACTATCTCCTTGAACAGATGGGAAAGTGAGGCACAGAGAGCGTAATTGATACTTGTTTGGGATCTAGGAAAGGAGAGGCAGAACCATTCATGACCAACAGCAAGTTAAATTTTGTGACACACAGGATCATATACAAGAGGCTTTAGACAGCATCCAATTCAACCCTATCATTTTCCAAATGAGGAACTGAGGCTCAGAGAAGGGGAAAGGAGAGGAAATAAGCATGTGTTAAGTGCCCACTATGTGCCAGGCATTTTGCAAATATTTTCTCATTTGATCCTCCCAAAAACCCTGTGAGGTAGAAGCTATTATCATCCTCAATAGAGGAAACTGAGGCAGACAGAGGTTGAGTGACTTACCCAGGGTCATAGACTTAAGAAGTGTCCAAATTCTAACCTTCCTGACTCCAGGCCCAGCTCTCTCTACATCAGCTCCATTCTTGAAGTAGCTTGTACAAGGTCATATAGTGGGCTCCCAGAAATATGAATAACAGCTTTAAGGCTCCCAGTTGCACTCCCCTCTACCTCCACCTCCCCTTTGTTGTTGTTACAGAGCAATCACCTAAAACCCAGTGGTCAAATGACTAGGTCAAAGTCACACAGGTACTAAGAAGTAGATCTGGGATTGGAGCCAAACCCGTTTGACTCCAAATCTCAAGCCATTCCCCATTTAGGGTTAGGGTTAGACTCCAAACCCCCACCACTCCCCAATGCACCATGCTGCTGTCTCCCCATAAGCCAACACAACTTCACTTGGGGTGTTCTAAAGCAAGAACTTCCTGATGTGTGTGTTTTTTTTTAAATCAGCCAGGATCCAAGATGTTAATTTCTTATCATAAATACTCCCCGCTCTTGTCCTCCAACTCCATAAACATGGTTCACAGAAACACTTGCAAGGCACTCCCTCCCTACACAAGTGATAAGAATGCTTGGGAGGTTTTTGGAAACATAACTATAGAGGAGCATTCTTCAAAAGTGATACAATACCAGTCTTCTTGGGGTGCTACTTCATGGGTCTCTCTTCCCCTCTCAAGGTCCCCCAAAATGTTTGGTGAATCAACATTCATGATCACACATGGTATTCATGGATATAAAGGTTCCCAAGGCATCCTCCCCTCCCCATCTCATTGGGGTTATCAACTCCTCTCCTCCCTCAAAGTCTGCCTCCAATTAGCATCCCTCATACAAACCCTATTAAGCTCTTTATCAAAGCTCTGCTGAGCTGGATTCCAACGCTTTCTGTGTGACTATCTCATTCAGCTTCCTGGGTCCTACCATTGCTTTACATTCCTCTCAAGTGGATGTTTTCTACAATCCTCATTTCCCCCACTTCTAAATCTCTATTTGTAAAAACAGAAAATCAAGTTGCAGAAAATATATAACTCCCCTTCTCTGGGAAGATTACAGCAGCCTTAAAGAGAGCAGAACTCTCAGAGAAACACTATTTACTCTCTGCAGATGAAGGATCATTAGGATAAATTTCCCCACTCAAAGTCTGTTTTATTTTTGTCAAGACCTCAGAGAGAAGATAATGAGCCATTCGTTTCTTCTCTCACTGTTGCTGGAGTTATGAATTAGTTCAGCTATTCTGAGACCATACTGCAAAAGTTATCACACTGTGAATACCCTTTACCCATCTATACCAACTGCTAGACTTCTAGTTTATATCCCAAAGATACACTAAGAACATACTAAGATATCCTAACTACTAGGTCTATATCCCAAAGAAATAAAAGAAGAGGGAAAGGATCTATACAGACAAAAGCATTTATAGCAATTTTTTTTGTGGTAGTCCAAAAACGGAAACTAAGAGGTTGTCCCCCTGTTGGGGAACAGCCAAACAAATTGTGGTCTATAAATGTAATGGGTTATATAAAAGATGATGAAACAGATAGTTTCAGAGGGAACTCGGAAGACTTTTATGAACTAATGCAGAGTAAAGCAAGAAGAACCGGAGAATGATTTCTACAATGATACTATCGCATCGTATCTCTAGAGAGAAAAACCACTTTTAAAGATTGTAGAATTCTGATCAATGTAATAATAAACAATGAGTTCAAAATAATGAGAATGTAACATACTGCTCCTCTACCAACAGAGAGCTTAATGTATCAAAAGAAATCTACATATTTGGACATAATAGATATGGGAATTTATTTTGCTGGCTCATGTACCTATGGATTCAGGGATTATTTTTTTCTTTTTAAAATTTGTTCAAAGGGGAATATTTTTTTAAACAGAGGCACAGATTAATTTGTAAAAGTACATAAGGTTGCTCTTCAAAATAAAAATTGTTTTAAATGTATTTCCACTTCAAACCTAAGACACAATCTTTCTGGAGGTAGTTCAACCAATTCCCAAGCATTTACCTCAATAAGCATTTGTTAGTCACCTTTTATGTGAAAGGTGCTGGTGATAGAAAGGCAAAAAGAAAACAATTTTGATCTTTGAAGAACTTACATTTTATTGGGAGGAAGCAAGGAATTTACAGAGAAATAAATCTGAAATTCATAAGAAGTAAATACAAATTATTTGGGGGATTGAGGGGAGACCTATCCTGGGATGGTGATGGGAAAGGGGTTGTGATTAGGAAAGACCCATGGTAGGAAGGAGTACTAAGCCTTGAAGAAATTCT
Organism: Bettongia penicillata ogilbyi; assembly: GCA_023548195.1. Classification (NCBI taxonomy): domain Eukaryota; kingdom Metazoa; phylum Chordata; class Mammalia; order Diprotodontia; family Potoroidae; genus Bettongia; species Bettongia penicillata. Next base: position 2,277,022 of record JAJHZJ010000132.1, on the reverse strand, counting down.
GAGAGATAGATCTGAGAAAGGAGGTCATGCCAGGCATCAGGTTCTGCCTAGTCAGGGCACAGAGATGAGAGATGATACCTAGTGAGTAATAATACACCCTATTTAGTGGGAGCATGGCATTTGTGAAGAGGAGTGATAGGAAATCAGTTTTGATTTCATACTGAATCAAATAAACATCCCAAAAGGAAGAAAATACATATGACAAATAGTAAAGAATTCAGATTTTTCTCTACCCTTTCACTCTTTCCAAGAGGATGAGTATATTTATTAGATAGAAATTATATATTGTCCTGACCATGGAAAGATTTGTGTTAGAGGAAGCACAGTTCTGTGGGGGAGCAGAAAGGGGGAGTGTTTGTGTTTAGTTTTTTACAAAAACCTTTTTGACAATGTGACTTTTCTGCATTGAGTTTAACGCACACACATAATAATCCTGAAATGGAAGATCTGTAGAAGCTCTCCTCATTTTATATGGAACATTTTATAAGGATAATTTTCCTGCTAGGAGGGATTTTTTAGGACAAGAGACCTCAGAGTGATGTGACCCAAGGGAAAGAAGGTAAAATCCTCAGACTATTCCCTTTACATCCACTTTCTGGGCAGTTGCAGAATTGAAACACATCTTCAGTTGGGAAGAAGGACAAGGTGAATCATATCATGAACTTACTGAATTTGTGTCTGGAAAGTACTAACTAATCTAGAGGTGTCAAACATGTGATGGCATGTGGCCACCCCAACCAGATTAAAACGTGATTGGGAAATATTTAACAAAAATCAATAAAGATATAATAGAACAAAGGTAATGCTAATTTTCTAAGTTAGTATTGGCCCATTGGGATCCTTATGTACAGTTTATTGACTCCATTTCTATTTGAGTTTGACACCAATGATCTAGTCCAATCTGCTTCATTTTACAGGTAGGGAAACTGAGGCCCAGACTAAAAAAGTGACTTTATTAATGGTTCTAATGATAGATAATGTCTAAGCCAAGACTAGAATATGCAGTTTTGGGATTCCATTTCTCCAGTCCTCTCTATTTTATCTTCTGGAATTGTAGACATGGCTGGCAACATGGGCCAGGCTACCATGCACAACATTCCAGCTGCTCCCTCTCTACCCTCAACAGCAGTCGGTGGCTTGCTTCAAAGTTCTTTTCCTGTTCCTCCTGGCTCAAGTCCATGGCTGACCTGTGCCCTTTGGTGTTCTTCTAAAGACTGAAACCAGGAGAGGGTCAGCGTCAACACCTAAGCAGATACGAGGACCTTTCAAAAAGAATGGACTGCACTCTCATAAGAGATGGGCAGATATTACCATCAAAACACCAGTAGATCCACCCTATTCCACGTGTTTGTTGTACTCTTTCCTATGTCATCTTCAAATGATCTTGGGATGATGGATCAGTTTAACTTGGTATAGTAGGAAGAACTGTGACAAATTCTAGGAGGGCTACTTTTCTTCCTGGGGAAACTGAGGCAAAGTATTCAACTTCTCTCAATTTCAACTTCTTCATATGAGAAATAGCCTGGTGTGCTATGGTCCATAGGGTCACAAAAAGTCGGACACAAATGAACAACAGTCAGAGAATCCCAAATGTTATTCTATGTTATAATAATCATGAACCAACTTTCTTTATTTTAGGTTATACACGTGCAATCATGTTAAGCATATTTCCACATTAGTCATGATGTGAAGAGCAAAGGGGAAAAGCCACAAAAAACAAAGTGAAAATAGTATGCTTCAACCTGCATTCAGATTCCCTAGTTCTTTCTCTGGATATGGATAGTATTTTCCATGACAAGTCTTTTGGAATTGTCTTGGATCATTGCTGATTGATGAGAAGAGCTAAGTCTATCAAAGTTGAGCATCACACAATCATCAACCAACTTCCAGAACAATAATAATGATAAACTTTCCAATGCTTTGATAGGTCTACTCATTTTCTACAATAAATCATAGGATTCTAGACCTTGCCAATCAATCAGTGATCGTTTATGAAGTGCCTACTGTCTTTCAGGCATATTTCTAGGAGCTGAAGAATACACAGACAAAAATGAAATAGGAAAAAGACCTCCCTTGCTTCTATAGAGAGGAGGAGAATTATGGGTACAGAACACAGCATATTTGTCAATCTTTTGTGATGTACTGATTGGCTTTGCCAAACTGTTTTCCCCCTGTTTAAAAAAAAGTCTTTTTCATGAGAGATACTTGTCTGGGAGGAGTTGAGAGGAAGGACACATTGAGAAATGTGGATATTAGAAAAATAAAATATGAGGACAATTATTTCTAAAACAGAAAAACTGATACAGTCTCTACTCTCAGGGAGCTTACATTCTATTGCCAGAGACAAGGTCATCATCAGTTTCAACCACATCATTCTTCAGGTAAAGGGAACCGAAGTCCATAGAGGTCAAGAGACTTGGCCAAGGTCACTTAGCAAGTTAACAGCAGAGTTGGACCCAGATGTCAGGTCTTCCTGAATCCCTGAGCTGTCTTCTTTCCATTGTAACCATAAGCATAAGAGTTATATTTTTATAGACATCGACTTTTCACAACAACAGATGAAAAAATGGCTTAAAATATCAAGACTGCTAATTGACCAAAGGGGTATCTTTGATGCTTTCAAACCCTGTGATGTGTGTCTTATCTCAAACTGCCTCGATCCTGGCCCCAGGCTACCACCCACACTTATGTTTTCACATGTTCACATGGTATCCATCATGGCTAGGCCACCAAAGCACTTGGTTACAGTCCGAGGGTCTGGAAAGTTCAAAAGGATTCTTGTGTTTCTTCTTGCTCTCCTATGAAATTATCTGAATCCCAGTCCAGGGGCCAGGCCTATTTCTCCATTGATTGCTAAAGGTGCTGTGCTGACAACTTGACTCTGGAGTAGGACACACAACTCTCCTCTGATTTCTTTCAAGGTGAAAAAAGAGCTGAAAACACATGTACCACGTGTAGGTGAGGCAGCTGATGTTCCACTAGATGGTGGGCCAGCCCTAGACAAGGGTGGGATGGAGGCTGACATTGGGCTTTGGGTCCTTGAGTTGGGATTGTGGGGAGTGGAGAAAGGGGTTAACCAAGCAGAACTGATCCTGACCCTGGAGTGCTGAGATCTGGGTTCTGGATCCAGCTTTGCTTCTGCCCATGATTCCATCTGTTTGGGACCAAACAGAACATGCCTGATCATTCTTCCACTCAACAGCCCTTCCTCTACTCCAAGGCAACTCTTCTGACCCATGTCTTCTCTTCTTGAGGCTCAACCCCTTCAGTTGCCTCAGATGATGCTTGGAGGCCACAGAGACTTTTCCCTACCCTGGTTCCTTTCCTTTGGAAGCCCTCTAATTTCCCAATGCTCTTCCTAAAGTGTGAGCCCCCCCAGGACCGAAGGTAAGACTTGTGTGGCCTGATCAGAGCAGGGGAAACTGTCACCTTCCTCCTGCAATGTCATTCAACTCAGCAAGAATCTAAGTCTCTCAATGGAAGACTCTGCTCTAGACACCGGGTACACAAGGGCAAGCCAGAAACTGGCTTTTAGCCCCACTCCCATGCTATGACTCTCTAAATTCAGCCCTAAAACTCAACTAGCTCTCTTGGCTTCCTTATCTAGTGGCTGGGAACCAGTGGATAGTGACATAGTGGGTAGAGGGCCAACCTTGGAATCTTACCTCAAACACTTACTAGGTGTGTGACCTTGAGTAAGTCATTTTCTGAGCCTCAGTTTTTTTCATATGTAAAGTAAGGGGATTTTCTCCTTTCAGTTCTGAATCTATAATCCAATGATTTAATTTAGGATTAGGGAGCAGTCTTCACCAGGGAGTGAACACCAAGTGTTAGAGACTCTCAACTTTACCCACAATCCTCTTTTTCCATTTTATGTATATGCAAATGACAATTCTATTAGGTGTCTGTTAAATTCACAATTTTCTGATCCTCCCCCTTAACTCCTTAAGAGCCAGGATTGCTTTTGTTTTATATTTTAAAAGCATAAGTTTGGGAATGGCTGAACAAGTTGTAGCATATGAATGTAATGGAATATTATTGTGCTAAAAGAAATGATGAACAGGAAGACTTCAGAGAGGCCTGGAAGGACTTATATGAACTGATGCTGAGCAAAAGGAGCAGAACCAGGAGATCATTGTACACAGTAACAACCCCAGTGTGCAGGGAAATTTTCAGGTAGACTTAGCCCTTCACAGCAATGCAAGGACCTAAAAGTCCCAAAGGACTCTTGAACCAAAATGCCTTCCACATCCAGAGAAAGAACTGTGTAACTGGATCACAGAATGAAGCAGAATATTTTCTGTTGTGTTATGTTTTGTTTTGTTTGGATTTTTCTCATGGTTCCTCCCATTCATTTTAATTCTTCCATGCAACATGACTAATGTGAAAATATATTTAATAAAAAAATGTATGTGTAGAATCCATATAAGATTGCATGCTGTCTCGAGGAGGGAGAGGGGACAGAGGGGGAGAAAATCTAAGATTTATGGAAGTGACTGTATAAAACTGAAAACAAATAAATTAAAATAATTTTTTTAAAAGCATGCACTTAATAAATGCTTGGTGATTGATTGTTGATTGAGAATAAAAAATGTTAAACCTGTAAATTTTACAGTTTTAACACAATCATTTTTATCCTTAAAAAACGTCCAGTTGCTATCTACTGACCAGGTGGATCAGACACCCTGCCAGTAAGCATTCAATATGCACCTACTATGTGGCAGGTGCTATATTATTACATGCTACCTCCCTCCTGGGGCCCAAGTGCTTTTTCAAGGTTATTAAGGAACATCCAGGAGAGGAAGCACTGTCCACCAACTCAGTTCACTACCTTCTCTGTAATGAGTAGTCTTTGGGAATTTCACAGGGCACTAAGAGATTATGTGACATGCCCAGGGTCACCCAGCCTGGATGGGTCAGAGTCAGGATTGAATTCAACTCTTCTTGGTAGGGGCCAGCTGTCTTCCATCATGGCACTGTGCCTTTGAGGTACTAAGACAAAAATGAAATAGATTGAAACATTTTCAGTGCTTTTTCAGATGGACAGCTCCACAGAAAGTACTCCTCAAAAAACAAGGTTAAAAATAATTTTTTTAAAAAAGAAAGTACCCCCACATCTTCTATGCATATCAATTTCCTCATCTATACAGAAGGAAAAAAAACCCCAGGAAGATCAAGAGTCCCATATGACTTTACTGAACAAAATGAACTCATCTCTCTGGGCCTTAGTTTGCTTATCTGTAAAATGAACCTCTAAATGGTGACTTAGGCTTTGGTCCCATGCCCTGAATCCCAGGGGAGTTCTGTGACTTGAAATTCAAGCTATATCTAGCATTTGGGGAGAGGAAGAGTCTTATAGAAAGTTTGGCAGTGGCAATGGAGAGGAAGGGGATGAGAAAGTCTTCTAAGAACTCAACCTGCTCAGAAAACCTGTTTCCTCCATAATTTTCTTGGTTGCCTCTCTAGGCTATGGTTTGTGTAGGATCAGAACAGCTACCTTTAAGAGTTTTGAAAAATAGATGCTAATACAAGATCACTGTAACATCCCTCATCTCTAGCAGAAAATGTTGTTTTCCTCTTCCCCGTGGGACCTCTATGTGTCCCACCTACAAAAAGAGAACTGGAAAAAGCCACCACCTTCCCCTCTCCTCAACAGAGGTGTCTTAGATGTGACAAGGCAAACTGCCAAACACTGCCCACTGAGTAAATCACCCCCAACACGCTGCAGTCTTGAAAGGACTGGGGTCTCGTTTGCCTACTTGGTGAATCCTCACAAGTGTACATTCTAAAACTCAAATAATACTGAGTCTTGCCAAAAAAAAAAAACAAACCAATTTTTGACACTATAAATTGGGTCCTCTCTGACCGACTGGGGAGGCTGTTCAGGAAGGATTCTTCTCCACCGTGTCATCCGTCAAGAAGGCAGCCAGTCTTTGCTTGACAGAGGGGATACCCACTGTCTCTTGAGACAGCCCGTTCCATGCTGGGACAACTCTCTTTGTAGGAAGTTGTCCCTCTCACATAGGCAATGGTACTTGTAAATGAAATTCTACAGAGTTGCATTTCTGGGGTACGATTACCCCCTAGAAGGCAATCAGATATCTGCTGAATAAAATATGGCACACCCAGTGCTAGGATGCGTAGCAGAGTGTGTTGGACATGAAGTCAGGAAGACCTGAATTCGAAACCTGTCCCTGACATGAGCTGTGTGACTCCGAGTAAGTCATAAACCTCTCTCAGCCTCAGTTTCCTTATTTGTAAAATGGGAATAACAATTATACCCACTTCCTAGGGTTGTTCAGAGAATCAAATGAAGTAATATATGTCAGGTGCTTGGTGAGTTCAAATCCGGCTTTAGACACTTACTAGCTGTGTGACCTTGGGCAAGTCACTTCACCCTGTTTGCCTCCGTTTCCTCATCTATAAAATGATCTGGAGAAGGAAATAACAAATCATTGCAGGATCTTTGCCAAGAAAATCCCAAATGGGGTCACAAAGGGTCAGAAATGACTGAAAACGATTCCACAGCAACTTCTTGTTCTTGTGACAGTTGATAGTATTTTTGAGATGCAGAATGACATAGCAGATGGCGCTCTGGATTTGGCGGCATGAAGCCCTGGGTTCAGATTCCTTTGGGGCACGTATTAGAAGTGAGACCTTGGGCAAGTCACTTAGCTCTATGAGTCATAGTCTCATCTGGAAAATTGATATGATCACAGTCCCTGTAGCACCAACCTCACCGGGTTGTTGGCTCCTCAAAGTAGATCCCATACATAAGGTGTGTGGGACGCCTTAAAGCCCCATAGAAATGTCAGTTGTTATTCCTGTCTGCCAGTGAGGGAGTGGGGAGCTCCCTGGAACTCCTGCCCAGTGGCCTGGCAACCTGGGAACTCATTCAACCCGCTTGACTGGAGGTCGTCTCATCCTGGGTATTTCCTACAAACGTTTCTGGCATTTGAAGCCCCCAAGAGTCTGTATGTTCACAAAGGACGTTATCAGTTGTTGATGAACCCCTGTCCAGGCCTACAGACAGGCAGCTTCCTCTGGCCCTGGAGCTCCCGCCGGCTATGGAGCCAGGAGAAAGGTGATAAGCCTCAGAGGAGATGTTTTAGGAGCCTCGCCTATCTCCCACACCAGTGGCCCAGGCACATTTTCCATAGTTGCCATTTACAGATAGACTGGCTGCTTTCGGATAAGGACTTGGGGTGGGGGAGCAGAAATCATTAAAGGGTTATGGTTTAGGATAAGGACTGGAGGAAAAACCATTAAAGGGTCCTGTTGATGTGCAGTTAGCCTCCCTTGGAAATCTCTTAGGAAGCCAAGGACCTTGCTTTAGGAGTAAGCAACTTTTTTAAAGTTAATATCCAAAGAAAGCGCTGCTGATTTCTAGGTTATCACCAGATGAGGTAGGCATGATGTCAGCCTGGACTGTCCCAGTCAGGCAGGGAAATGCTGCCCGGGGAGATGAAGGCCTCAGGCTCCACAGAGTCACAGAATGTCTCAGGACAGTTCTGTGTGTCAGGAAATAGGCCTGAGGCATTCACTGGGAGCCAAACTCCTTGGGCATAGTGCATAAGAAAAAAAGGAAAATCCTAGCTGGTGAGGTCTCAGGAAGACTCCTGTTCAATCTCTCCTCCAAAATATCCTCACTGTGTGTCCCTGGGCGATTCACAAAACTCCTTTGAGTCTACATTCCCTCATCTTTGTGGGGGGGGTGGGGAGAAGCTCTACTTCACAGTGTTGTGGAGGGGCAACATGTGATGTCACACGTGGTGTTTGCAAAACTTCATTTTCTGAGCATCTTTTAAGATACAGAAACAGACAACCAGCCATAGACAGGCTGGCATTTCTAGGAGTGAAATGGGGAAATTCTATCATCCACAGTGAGTCTTTTGATTAAGGTTTAATAAAGAATAATGAATGGGCAGCTAGGTGGTGCAGTAGATAAAGTGTTGGGCCTGAGTTCAAATCTAGCCTCAGATACTAGCTGTGTGACCCTGGGCAAGTCATTTAACCCTGTTTGTCTCACTTTTCTCATCTGTGAAATGGCCTGTAGAAGGAAATGCCAAACCACTCCAGTATCTTTGCTAAGAAAACCCCAAATGGAATCATGAAGAGTCAGACACACTGAACAACAGTAACCAAGGATGATGTTGAGTTCTTAAACTTTATTGATATTTCACATTGGTCACTTTCCAATATTTAGGTTAGCCTATTGGCTTTATACCATTGGCCTTTCAATAGGACCTGAGTTCAAATTCCACCTCTGATGCTCATCCCTCACCTATAAAATGAGGCAGTCGGACTGAGTAGTCTTCAAGGTGCCTTGGGGTGAGAGATCCATGCTCCTCTGTCTCTGCTTGACAATAATTAGTGATAGTAAAAATGACAAACATTTTTTAAGTCTGCAAAGCGCCATGCATACATGATCTCATTGGTGTTATTCAACATCTATACTAGCATACAGTAAGCTCTTAATAAATACTTATTGACTGACTAAAGACTATGAAAGTTATTGTTTTACAAAACTGCTTTAAAAAATGAGCCACAGACAACTAGGTTCTTTGTTCCCCAAGTCACCCTCTGTAGGGGTATGAGAGCCCTCCCATCCTTCTAGTAAACCAGGTTCTCAGAATTGATGTGATCAGCTCCTCTCTCTTCTTCACCTTTTCAACCTTCATACATGGTCTCTCATACATGATCCTTCTCTCCACTTGCACTGCCACCATTTTGGTTCAAGTGTTTTTTCTTTGGTTGGACCATCACAATTGCCTTTAATTGGCATCTTTAATTCAAATCTCCTCCCCCCCCAGCTACCTTTTTCATTGCTACCAAAGCGATTTTCCTAAATTATAAGGCTTCCCTCCTCCACTCAAGAAATCCCAGTGACTCCCTGGCACTTCTAAGATAAAATATGAACTCATCTTGGCATTTAAAGTTCTTCACAATCTGGCCCCTTCCTCCTTCCCCATTCTTCTTACACTTTGCTCCTGTCCATGTACTTTAAAATCCATCCAGAATGGCCTGACTGTACTTCATTTCCCACCTCTGTCTTTACCTTGGCTGTCTCTTATGCCTAGAAAGATCTTCTTCCTCATCCTTTCCTCTCAGAATCCCTGGTCTTCCCCAAATGGCTCCAATCTCACCTTCTTCAGAAGACCTTTCCCAGCTCTGCTGTTGGGGTCTTCCCCAGAAGGTTATTTCCCCCCACTCTGTATGTTACTCATGTTCATGTTGTCCCCCCCATTAAAAAGTAGATTCATTGAAGACAAGAAATCCCCAGTGTGTTAAGACATATTTTTATTCATAGTAAGTATTTAATAAATATTTACGGATTTATTAATCCAATGAAGTCAGGTCATCTCAGGAGCATTTAAAGATAAAACTTGAAGTGGAACACCAAAAAGATGTGAAATGAAACAGATACATCAGAATTCCCATAGCAATTTGTTCTTATAATTGATGATGGCAAAACCTCCATATATGGATTCTATTATCTCAATAGCTGTTGTGTTAAACTATGAATTAAGAATGATACCTAAGAAAATAAAAGACTGATTGACCACAAGGAAACAAACCATGTTAGAAACAACACATTTTTAAAGACATCTAGGGACCAACATTCAAGATAATCTCAAAGATGGGGAGGTTCCAAAGGAATGGGAAAAGATAATGAAGAGCTTTATTATCATAAAAAGGTAAATAAAAATAGATCAATCTAACATGCCTACTTCTTCATGATTCTAAAATATTTATGAGAATGAGCTACAAAGCATATTTATTAAGGACTTGCTATGTTCCAAGTACTGTTGCTAAATAGGGGATATATAGAAATTGAGACAGTCATTCTTGTCAAGGAACTTATATTCTTACTTTTGGAAAACACTGGGAAAAAAGACAAATGACAAAAAAAAATCTTAGTAACTGCTTACTTTCTCAGTTCTGTAAAAATTTTATGACAACAACCTGCAGAGTCATTGAAGGAATGGGCGGCTTCCACGGATGACCTTCTACAGCAGACCATCTCTTCACAGTCCCAATTAACTGAAAGGTATGAGAGACACAAGATCCCCCCCCACACTCCTTATTTGTTTGATCCCAAAAAAATCTGATTCAGTAGAGCAAAATGCTGCCCTAAAGACTCTCCTCCCACACACTCTCCTTCCCAAAGTCAAATGGGAGTCCTCTAACGAGGAAATAACAGTTGTAACTTTGCCTGACAACTTTTTGACTATTTGTGTCAAGCATTGCATTAAATAGGCAAATATTTGCTCTTATTATGGAAAATAGGTCCTGCAAAGTCTAAAGGGGAAGGGAAATTTACTATACATAATGAAGCCCTCGATATATTTATATCTGTAACTTACCTTGTGCAACTTAACTTGTTGCTGGAATGTCATGGAGCATCCTAAATTAGATCCACAAACTAGTCAGAAGTTTGGCCTACTTATTTACACAGGAAAAGTCACGTGGCTAAAGAATGCTTTCAGGCTATTAAATGTACTTGGATGGACAGCACATAGAGCTAGACAAATCGTACCTGTTATCTTGTCCATACACAGAAACTGGGCAATGAGCTGGGCCCATGAATGAACAGTAGGAAGAAACTGGGCTAGGTTGCTTTTGGGAAATGATGAAAGGGCTGCACTTAATAAATGTTTGTTGACTGACAAAAGTCCATCTTTTAATATTAATTATTTAATATTAAGGTTCTTTCAGTGATGCTATTCTGGCTATGAGTCCTAGAATTCCACAGTTTCCAAAGAATTCAGGTAGAATGTCACTCAAGGGGCGATAGAGAGATGAACATGATGGACATAAGTAGAATATAAAATATTATTTAAGAATTCCTCAGAAAAAGTAGGGAAAAGGATGTCATTCTTGAGATATAAGATGACAACAGGTAGGCTGTTCATGGGGCAAGAAAACAGGATGACAAATCAAGAGTCCATGTGCTCCACTAGCCTCCTTCACATAATGTCAAGAGACTGAAAGGAAGGCTCCCAGCATGTTGGTAGGACACACATGGAGGTTTATAGAAAGACATAAATAAGACTTATACAAAAAGAGAAGCTATGGGTTAAGATAAGAGCGCCAACATTGATGATGTCACAGATTCACCCTGGTATGGATGCATTTATCAATTTAATAGAGTAAAATGAAACTAAAAATTATCCTCCAATAGTGTTTACCATACATACATGAAGATTGTGTAAGATTCCTTGAGAGCTGTAACTCTGGTAATAACTTTATTCAGTATTCTTCTTCTGATTACCAGTGTCCATCATAAGACAGGGAAACCTTTGTCATTGCCAAAGGCATTTACCGTGATTATGGAGGATGTCCTACACAGTCCAAGTGGAAAAAGAATTCCTTATATATGAGGTTTTCCGTATGTTCCTGTTCATGGATGGAATTGTATTGATTGCTTTTTGCCATGGAATGTTGCATATTCTCCTCAGTGAGATGCATGACCACCCAAAAGGAATTCATCAAATAATCTATGTAGGAAAAGCCAAATAGATGAAGAGTGCATGCTGCCCAAATTATGGCATGTATTTAGAGGGGTGGCGCATCAATACATATTTCCTGGACATTCATTTTATAAGGATAATAAATTGGACCCAGCATCAAATTGGAGGAGGTTAGGTTGGACCTCTTCCAAGAAATTATGCCACCCATTCAATGATCCCAAACAATTTATTCCCATTAAAGCCTTTCGAGAATACCAATGTTCTCCTATTGATTTTAGATGTCTGCCAATCATGGAGTGCCAGGATCTCTGATCAAAATGGTGAATGACCTCAAAGGACAGAGGAATCACAGAATCTGAGAGTAGGAAGGTATCTTAGCAACCAGTTAGTCCAACACATACCAACATGAGTCTTCATTTAACATACTTGAGAGTCAGTCATCTGACCTCTACTGAAAGACTTCCAGTAATGGGGAACTCACCACCACTGGAAGGCAGCCATTCCAGTTTTGGACCGCGGTAATTATTAGTGAGCTTTTCCTGATGTCAAGCCTCAACATTCTTTGAGACTTCTGCTAATTGTCCTTAGTTCTGCCCACTGGAACCAAGCATACCAAGTCTAACTTCTTTCAAATGACACTGTGATCCCACCCTTTATCTTCTCCCCAGAGGAGAAAAACTCTCCCAGGATCTTATCATTGATCCTGACTTGGCATGGACTCAAGGTCCTTCACCATCCTATTTGCTCTCCCCTGAACACTCCTGAGCTTTTTGATGTTTTTAAAATTTGATGTACAGAACTGGAAATAATACTTCAGATGTGGTTTGACCAGGGCAGGGTACAGTGGGGCTACTCCTTAGTCCTGGAAAGCCAATCTCTCTCTCTCTCTCTCTCTCTCTCTCTCTCTCTCTCTCTCTCTCTCTCTCTCTCTCTCTCTCTCTCTCTCTCTCTCTCTTTCTCTCTCATTGCAGCCCAAAATCAAACCACTTTTTGTTACCATGCCATTCTGATGACTCATACTGAGCCTGTACTCCACTAAAACCCCAAGACCAACCATATTGCACTTATGAAATTGATTCTTTGAATCCAAATTTGACTTTCCATTTATCCCAATTGAATTTTATCTTATTAGCTTCAGCCAGCACTGCTCTAGCTTATTGAGTTTTGGGGCCTTTTGGGTGTTAAACTTGTCATCCACTGTGTTAGCTTTTTGACATTTGCAGTTTGATCAGAATTGTATCAATGCAGGAGCACCTGGTGACCCTAAATGGAATGTGGCACATTCACAAGGCTGATTTGTACATAAGAAATGGCACCAAAAAATCATTGAAGAAAAAGAGGTGAACTTTTTTGTAGAGTACTAGTAAGTGGATTGCCTAAGTGAAATACATGCATCTACAACCTAGGGAAAGAACTGAGCTGGAAGGAGACCCAGCATGTTGGCAAGGGCCTCTCTAGAGCTGTTGTGGAAAGATGTGGACAAAAACTGTGTGAGATCAGAGCTTGGATGAATTGAGATCTACACAAGTGAGCTGTTACTTATTTGATGCACAAGGATCTCAGGATCTAAAACTGGAAATTACTTCAGAGACCATTTAAAACATCCCCTTCATTTTGTAGATGAGAAAACTGTGATCCAGGGAAGGTTAAGTGACTTAGAAGCATATATTTATAGCTGAGAGGAAACAGAGGTAATCAAGTCCAAACCCTCTCCTTACACGGAGGAGGAAACTGAGGCACAGAGCAGTTAAGGGACTTGTCCAAGGTCATGCAGTGTCTGAAAGAGGATTCAAACTCAAGTCTTCCTGACTCCAAGTCCAGTGTCCAAGGTCACAAGGGTAGTAATTATCAAAGGTAGAATATAAATCTGGGTCTTCCGACACCTGAAGCCACGATCACAAAGAAGCCTTTGAAGGCTCCTGATTTAGTCCAAATTATCACAACCAAACAAACATTTCTTGCTTTTAAATTTAGCTCGTGTGACTCCCCATCATTTGACAGCTCACTAAGCAAAATGTAGCAGTCTCTTGAATTCATGAGTCTGTCTCCCCCCACCCCCCAGCTTTCATCCCGTTTAGCAGATTGGACAAATCAGAGAGTTTACTTGCCTCCCTGGGCTCCTGTGATGTGAAGACACTTAACAGAAGCTTTTTTCCTGGCTTCATGTTATTCCTTTGCTAAGTGATAATGCTTCTAATTAGCACTGAGACCTCTTGAAAAGCCTGATAGGATTGTGGCTCTCGTAAGTAAATGTGTGGGCTGGGGACGAGGGGAAGAGGAAGGTTACAGAAGGATGACTTGGCCTCTCCTTAGGCGTCAGGGCTTTCTTGCAGCACTCTCAGCCCCCAGCTCAGACCAGAGTCTGGGTTCCTGCTCCCAGCAGGAATGAGGCCAGGAGCTGGGATAAAGAGGCAGTAGATAAGAGAGGGCAAGGGGGGACTGGTCTACCAACAAAAGAGAGAAATATGCTGTAGACAGACGTCTCATGCCAGGGGTGTTTTAACCTTCTTGGCAGAGGAGCATGCTTTGGGCCAGCAGAATGAATTCAGAGTTCATCTTCGTTTGATGAGTGCATAGACTGACAGAGACAGACACACACCCTCTCTCCCTTTCTTTCTGTGTCTACTAAGCTGTGACCCATGGAGAACTGTGACTAAATCTACTTTCCTTCCTTTTTCTGAAAAAAAATCACACCCTTCCACAGCAAATGATTCAATGGAAAGAATACAAGATTTGAAGTCCAAGGCCCTGGGTTCAAATCCAGCTGTGCCATTTAACTTCTTTGTGACTTTGGGTAAGTTGCTTAACTTGTCTAGGTCTCCGTTTCCTCACAGTTAACATGAAGGGGTGGGATTAGATAACCTCCTTCTAGTTCTAAACCTACAGTCCTTTAGGATCATGGGAAGATGGATGGCAGCCCTCCTGGAGACCTGTAAACTTTCATTGTGGTACACTAAGATGAAAGTAAGAGTATACTTTGGTTAATCAACCCTTGTAACTTGTTTTCCCCTTCTGAATATAAAACCCACTGTTTGGGTCTTTTCAGCCCAGGCTCTTCCTTTCTTTCCAGTCTTCACTCCCCTCCAGGCACACCATGATTCAGTGATACTCACCATCTTGTGGATCCTTGCACAATGCACTCCCATCTCCCAACTCCCTGGCCTTTGGACTGTCTGTCTCCCATACTTGGAATACTCTCCCTCAAGTCTCAACTCAAATCCCACAATTTTCCAGTTCTCCTCCCTGACTCAGTTAGTCCTTCCCTCAAAGATGCCTTCCTATTTATCGTGCCTGTATCCACTACCTACAACTCCTTACAACCCTTATCTCTCCTTGGAATGGGAGCTTCTTGAGGGCAAAGGTGCTTTTTGGCCATAGCGTGACTCCCCAGCACTTAGTACCAGGCTTAGCACGTGGGGGAGATTAATAAATGCCTGATTTGATTGATTAAATGCATCCAAAATATTTATTCAGTACCTATTCTGTGCATGGCCCTAGGCTAGGTCATGAGTAGTCAAAGACAAAAATTAATCAGTCCTTGCCCTTGGAGACTTCTTAGTTCTTCTGAGATGGGATCGAGCCTGGGCACAGAGAAGGAAATGGCAAAGTAAAGAGAAAATTCATTGGAGAAGAAATGGAACCCTAACACCTTTTGTTTTTTGTGGGGGGGGTTTGCACCTGAACTGAGCCTTGAAGTAAGCTAGAAATTCTAAGAGGGGGAAGTAAGAGCAGAGGGCATAAGACAGGGAGAGATGGGGAGATAAATGTGGGTGGAAGTAGGATAGTAATAATAGGGGAGGCTAGTGCCAGAGTAGGGAAAGCCTTCAATGCCCAGCCTGAGTTCCTAGGCCAGACCACTGAAAAGCCTTGAGCAGCACTGTGACATGGTCAGAGTAAGGCTTCAGGAACAGTATTTTGGCTGGTCCTCAATCTATAGCAAGAAGGGACCTAGGGGCAGCTAGTTCAAGCCCTTCATTGGGGAAACAGCTCTCTCCACTGTGTCTCCAGCTGCCTCCAGAAGCCTCTAGAACTGACCATATCTCTGGCTCACTGAACTGACTGATAGGTGTTTTACTCATCTCAGTTCTTTAGATTTCCCCGTGGAGATCATTTTTCCTTTGTCTAAATGACAGCAGTGATATGAAGAGGATCCCAAGGATATATGAAGAATGCTTTGAGATCACAAGGTAAAAACAATTTTGAGACATAACTGTCTTACTATTATAGTAACTGGAGAATTCAGAATTAGGGGACTATGAAGGATGCTCAGGGCAAAGACCAAACCAGAGAGGGATTCTCTGCTAAGAGGGAGGCCCTCGGCATCTCCTGATGTGTGAGCAGCTTTGGAGCCCAGATCACATCAGTGTTCTGAAGGACATGCAGAATCACTCAAAAGAGTGATTGTTATTAATATGGGGAAAGCTAAGCGGATGAAGAATGTCCATTGTCTGCTCTATAACAAGTAGTCAGAGGGGTAAGCCATAGAGCTCACCTACCAGCATATGTGTGCATGTAGACATATACATGTATACTTATGTTTGCTATTATATTATTATGCATGCACACATGTATATACATATATCCTAGCTATAATATTATCATACATGTGTATATTATTATACATACCTATATCTATATATAGCATTTTAAGGATGACAAAGTACTTTGCAAATAGTATAAGTGCTATTACTACTTCCATTTTATAGATGAGGAAACTGAGGCAAACAACAGTTAAGTGACTAGCCCTGGATCACACAATTAGCAAGCATCTGAGGCAGAATTTGACCCCACATCTCCCTGACTGTTAGTCTGATTCACTGCACTGCCTAGATGCCATATACATATACATATATATATATATATATATATATATATATATATATATATACATATATATATATATATATATATACACACATGGATAGCTTAGATAGGAGCTACGAGTGGAACCAAAGCTGGCTCCAGAACCAAACAAAGAAAGTACACAGGATAGCCTTTGGGGAATTGTGCAGCTCTCTTAAAGACCCCAAGCTTCTCCCTGAAACAAAGGTCCATTTTGGTTCTGAAACAATAGGCTTCCAGCAATGTTGTCTGACTTGAAGACATTGATTTTTAACAATTAAATCTGAAACTCACCAAAAGCATCAAAGAGGCCCATGGTTAAAGTGATGTCCCCAAGTCCATAACTTTGTCCACCCCTTTTTGCAAATCTATTTACTCTCAGTTCCAGTTCTTGGGTTAATGAGTGAAGGCTAGATCTCATTGTGGGGAAGGAGTTTTTTTTTGGACTACCTTTGGTCTGGTCTGCCCACCCCCCTTTCTCACACATAGGCTCTCACATCTTCTATCTTGTCACCAAAAAAGCACTTGGTTATTGATCGGTCTAGACACAGGACTGGGGGCACCATAGGTGCTTAATAAATGTTTGTTGATCGACATAACTATTGGGGGGACTTTGCTGCACTGACTTTAGGGGGCCAGTGTGCTCCATTCTTGGGAGGCTGGGTTACATATCATATGTTCGATCATTTGAAACACTTATAATAATAGAAATTTTAGAGCTGGGAGAGGAGGCTGACGGCATTTGTTCCATCCTCTCTCATTTTACATGGAGAAAAATGAGACTGTCCAAATGGAAGAGACTTGTCTGAGGTCACAAAGTGAGCCAGGACAACTGAACAATTCAGCAAGTATTTATTAGACTGTTCTTCCTAAACTCCAGCCTAACGTTCCATCTTCCATACCTTGGTGCCTTCACTATGCACAGGTAAGTGACTACAAAGTGCATATTTTTAAAATAACTTTACAGGAGGTAAGAACGGACAGTAATACAAGGAGGCTTGGACAAGTCTTGTGCAGCAGGTGCCACTGGAGCTGAACTTTGAAGGGAACTGGATATCCCAACAAGTATAAGGTACAATCCAGAACCTAAGTTCTCTAACTTTGCTACCTCTTTTTTCCTAGAAATGATACAGAAATGGCAGCAAAATGAATGAACTATGAGAAAACGTGACTGACCAGGTTGATTGGTTGTAAGCAGTTCACAGCTTGGGATTGTTTCCTGAGCTTTTGTAGGTTTTCTAGCAATTCATTTGAGAAAGTGTTCACTGTCTACACTTACCACCAGGTCCCACATGCAGAGACATCTTATGTTTGAAGGAAGACACATTCAAAGGAAGATATTCCTTAAGGAATGCTCTATGCTCTATAAAGCAATAAAAACAAGACTGACGGAAGCCCTCTGTGACCCTGACCTCATCTCATTTCCTCTCACCATGAAATAAGATTTCTTCTGCCATCTCTGTTGCTTACTACACTTTTCTTTAACATGTGCTGCTCTCATGGATTTTTGTTTCTTCAAGAAAATAAGATAGCTTAGGTTAATTTCCAATTCTCCACAATTTATCTGTGTGGAGTTGGAAGAGTGTTGAGTGGGAAAGGGCTTCATTGTCCACTAGGGCCTCACGGCTCTTCAACACCCACCACTTCTGCCTCATGTCAAAGAAAAGCAAATGGGTTTATTAAATAGCTGTCAAGCCAAATGAGCTTGCACAGAGAACAGACAGAGGGGAAATTGGGTTAGAGGTAGAGTACATGCCACACTAAACAAGAGCACAGATTTACAGTCTTGACCGGACAACCATACAAATGATACTCATGGTAGATGTGAGCAGTTGAGAGAAAGGCTGAGCAGAAAGAGACGATCAATAGTTTTGACTGGCTGTCTTTTCATGTCTAAGAGCAAAGGCAGTCTTGGCCTTGCAGGAACTGGCCTGGTTGGAGGAATTAGGAATTTTTATTCTGGAGAAGAAGACATAGGAGGATGTGAAGGATGTCCATGTGAACAACTGACGACTTATTTTGCTTAGTTCCTGAAGACATTGCAGATATTAAAAAGAGGCAAATTTAAGCTTTAAGTAAACCTTCCTAAAAATTAGAGCTCTGCAAGAGTAGATTAGGCAATGTCATGAGGGAGTAGTTTTACCTCTTGCCAACCAAAGATTAGGTGACCCTTCTTGTTCAGGTACAGGTTGGACAAGATGACCTCTGAGGTCCCTTCCTACCCTGAGAATTGATTTTGTATCTTTAAAAGCCTAACATTTTTATTTTTTAAATTTATTTGTTTTTATATTTTTTAAATTAATTGGTTTATCTTTAGTTTTCAACATTTACTTCCATATTAGTTTTAAATTTTCTCCCTCTCCTTCCCCCTCCCTAAGATGACATGCAATCACCCAGCATTTTTAAAATTAAACTTTATTTTTTCCAATGAGCCAAAAATTCATCTTATATTCCTTTTCCCTCCCATCTCTCCTGTACCCCTCTGCCTAGAAAGAAAGAAAAACAACAAATTCCTGCACTGGCTGAGTACAAAAAACAAACAAAAAGCCTTAATCTTTACTCTGAGTTCTCCACCATACATCATGATTTAAGGTAGCATGTTTCAACAGACGTCTTCTGACATAGTGAGTGGTCATAATATAGGAAAGAGTTCCTAAGTGTTTCAAATTAGTTTGCCATTCCAATATTATTGTCATTGTAAATGGTTCTCCTGGTTCTGCTCACTGCGCTCTGCATCATTTCATAAAGTCTCCCCAGTTCTATGAAACCATTCCTGTTGTCATTTCTTATAGTGTGCTAGTAATCCGTTATATTTGTATACCACAACTTATTTAGCCATCTCTCAATTGATATTCCATCCCTGTTTCCAAATCTTTGCTTTTATCAATAGAGCTATAATAAATGTTTTTGTACATCCTTAGAGTTTATTTTACTTAAAATTAATCCTTCTCTTAATTTATCCTCCCTCTCATTCATCCTCTCCCTTCTTCCCTTACCCTCCTGACTCCCCGTTGGGTGAAATGTATTTCTGTATCCAATTTTCCAGGTATATATTTTTCCCACTTTTGATTGGTTCAGATGAGAGTGAGGTTCAAAGGTCCTCCTCATTTGAATGGGCATTTGTTTCCTGGTTTATTGTGATCATTTTCCCCATTCTCCCTCTCCTTTTCCCTCCCATCCCATTCCTTTTCCCATCCATTCCCATTCTTATTTTAAGATCTTCAGAATGTAAGGACCCCTCCCAGCTCCTTTGTCTAATCAGGCTCTTTCTATGACCTTTGATGATCATAGGGCTCTAAGGAGACATAGGTGTCATCTCTCCATATTAAAATATAAGCAGTTAATCCTTGCTTAGTGCCTTACGATCTTTCTCATGTTCACCTTTGTATGTTTCTCTTGAACGCTGTGTTTTCACTTCAAAGTTTCTATACAACAATGGTCTTTTCATCAGGAATGCTCAGAAGTCCTCTCTTTTATTAAAGATTCAGTTTGTCCCCTGTAGAATTATTCTCATTTTTGCTGGTTAAGTTATTGTTGGTAAACCTTTTCTCTATCTTCTTGAATACTGTACTCTAGGCTCCCTGTCCCTTTATGCAGGTGCATGTTAAATTGTGTATGATCCTGACTGTAGCTCCGTAGTACTTGCATTCTTTATTTCTGGATAGTTGTAGTTCATCGGAGCTGAAAACTGGACTTTGGCTATTCTGTCCTGGAAACTTTCATTTTGGAGTTGCAGGAAGTGATCTTTGGATTCCTTCTATTTCTTCTCTCCCCTCTGGTTCTTGGAGGTCTGGGCAGTTTTCTTGAAAAAAGTTAAGTTTAGATTCCTTTTTAGGACATGACTTTTAGGTAGCCAAGTGATACCTAAATTATTTTTGCTTGATCTGCTTTCCAGGTCAGTTGTTTTTATTATGAAATACCTATTTTTTTTCAGTCTTTTGACTTTGTTTTAATATTTCTTGCTATTTCATGAAGTCATTTTCTTCTGTTTGGTCCGTTCTAATTTTCAGGGAGATGGTTGCTTGGGCAAGGCTTTGTATCTCTTGGGCCAAGTTGTTAATTTCTTTTCTAATTCTTTCTTCCATAGTTCATTTCTTTTTCACTTTTTCTACCACTACTCTAATTTCATTTATAAAGCACATTTTAATGCTTAAAACAAAACAAATCTCTTGCTTCATCTCTTCCAGGAATTCTAGCTCAACTTCTGCCCAAGCTTTGAGGTTTTGCGTGTAGATGTTTTGGAGTCATTCTCTTCTTCTGTGTTTGTGTCTTGAATACCCCATTACCATAGCAGCTTTTTATGGAAGGTTTCTTTTTTGTTTCCTCTACTTCCAGACTTCTGACTTGAAGCTAGGGCTGAGCTCTGTGCACTGCTGGAGGGGATGTCTTCGCTGGTCTGACTGTTGCTTTCATGGGGAAATCAAATGTTATATTATTCCAGGCTTTCAGTGAGAAATCAGTCTGGAGACCTGTAAACTTTCCGTGCTCAAAGAGCAAAGTCTGATCATGGACCCTCTGTTCTGAGTTCTCTAAGTTCCTGGCAACATACCCCTGATGGAGTTACTGTAGATAGCTACTGGACTCAACCACCATCAGCCAGCTGGAACACTCTGCTGGTTCAGTGAATCAGTCAATAAACAGTAATTAAGTACTGATTATGTGCTGATTAAGTACTGTGCTAAGCGTCTGGGATACACTAAGAGGCAAAAGACCATTCTTGCCTTCAAGGAGCTCACAGTCTAAAGGGAGAGACAGCAAGCAAACAAATATGTACCAAAAAATCTATGCAGGATAAAGGAAATAACAGAGGGAGTGCACTAGAATTAAGAAGAGCTGGGAAAGACTTCTTGTAGACTTAAGCTGGGACTTAAAGGGAGCCAGGGAAGCTAGTAGGCAGAGGTGAGGGAGAAGAATGAACATCCTTGGCAGGAAGGAGAATCAGAGAAATAGCTGGATCCAAGAGATGGAGTGCTTCGTTCGTGGAACACCAAGAAGGTCAATATTGCTAAACTGAAGGAAACCTGAGCAGAATGAGGCACAAGAAGACTGTCAAGATAGGGGGAGACTAGATTAGAAAAGCTTTGAATGCCAAGCAGAGGATTTTGTGCTTGCTCCTAGAAGCATTAGTGACACACCTGCCTGTCCCACTTAGATTTGGGATTTCTGACTTGGTTATTCCACTGTAGGCTCAGAGTGGGTTGGGGGTTAGAACTGAAATCCTGATATTCTCCTGAGCTCCTGGGGATAGAACCACACAACTGCTGCCAGACTGACAGCAGCCAAACATTTGATTTGGTGTGGTGTCTGTTCTACATCTCTTTGGAGGAGCTAGGAGAGAGTATGGCTGTCGTATTCCTGCTACTTTGCTATCTTGGCTCTCTCTCTAACATTGCTTTGTAACTGGTAGTCTTCTCTCTTTCTGCGTGAATTTCTACAAATAGGTAATGATCGTTAGACTGGATAAGTCTCAGGAGGCTCTTTATCACATCCTGGAAACATGTCCTAGGAAGCAATATACTTCCTATAAGTTAACATGTCCTTTCACCCACCACCAATGGTCCATCTCCTTTCTTTTCTTCTATTCTCCAACATTCTAACTGGTAAATATTCCCTTCTGCCTCTTTAGATATTTTTTCTTTTTTTGGTTTCTCCTTGAAGTATTTTTATTATTTTAAGAAACTTGACAATCTGGAGAGTGCTAAGGTGCTTCTTTGGTCCTCTCAGCTTCTCACATAACAGGGAAAACAAACTACTAGTAGAATCTACATGGATGTTATTTTGCACAGGCAGAAACGCAAACATAACAAAATCTTAGCAAGTAATTGGGAGAGTCTCCTTAACTTTCATATTTGATGAAACTGGAGTCTTCAGTTCTCTTACAGCTTCTTGCCTTGTTGTTTTTGTCATAGTGTGATATTGCCAACCACTAACCCAGATACGTGGCACAGTGGATACAGCGTGGGGCCTGAAGTCTCATCTTCCTGAGTTCAAATCTTGCCTCAGATACTTACTAGCTCTGTGACCCTGGGCAAGTCACTTAACTCTATTTGCCTCAGATTCCTCATCTGTAAAATGAGCTGAAGAAGGAAATGGCAAACCACTCCAGTATCTCTTCCAAGAAAACCCTAAGTGGGGTCACAAAGAGTCAGATACAGTTGAAACAACTGAAGACAGCAAAAAACCCAATTCCATTTAGCAAGAAGGATCAAGCTCTGGCTGATTCTTTGCTCACTCTGATGTCTATGCATTCCATTCTGATGAGCAAAAATTCTGGCGAAAGTATCAAGCTTTCTGTTTGCTAGTTTCTGACTAACTCTGACTTTAATTAGGCGGCCATGACATTGTGTTCACCTAAGGGGTTATTCGCTCAATCAGAATTAGCTCTGAGCTCCCACTTACTGAAGACTGTCTTTCTTCTGAACTCTCTATATTTCACTAGGCCACATGGTCTTCACAAAATAGAGTTTTCCCATCCCTCCCCTCCCCAATAGGAGCAGACAGAACATGTTTATCTATACAAAGTGTTTTCCTCCATGCTCATGCAGAGAATCAATGATAGGAATACAGCAATGCATATGACAGTGCCTGAAGCTTCTGTTAGATTCAGCCTATCTCCAGACAATATATAAAAAGTCACTTTGAATTCAGCAGCTTTAGAAGGTCTCCTTCTCTTGAGGAGATAAACATAGATACAGATCTTTAAATGCAAAGTAATTTTGAGACGGGATAATACAATAACACTAAATGGTTTAGGAAAGACTTTCTGCACTTCCTGTGGTACTAAAATAATACTTGAATGACCAGAAGGACCCAAAGAAATAGAGGTGAGGACAGAATACATTCCAGGCATGGTTTCTGTCTCCTGGCACAAGGATATGTGAGGTCCAATTAGAAGGTTCCTGCCAACACTAGCAAAGCTATTAGATTGTATCCATGGTCTCATGGAGAAATCCAGATTTGAGTCACTTCACCTTTTTCTTTCTCTTTTCCTCCTCTCACAACTGAGGAGATTATAGATGTCTTCAAGAAGCAAGTGTTTTGTGTCATTGTTATTTCAGGGATATTGATACTCCTATAAAGCATAATAGGATAAAGTATTTTTGACTCTTGTTATTTTAAACAATTCATAGTAGAAAGAACACTGAGGTCAGAGGCAGAGAGAGGTTCAGATCTCTGGGTTCAAATTCTGACTCTTATCCCAACACATATAAATTGCATGACCTTGGGCAAGTCATTTCAAGTTTCTGAGTCTCATGTGCTCATTTGTAAATGAGGGAAAATAATACCTATGGATAAAAGGTGACTGTGGGAATCAAATAAGATATTTATGTAAAGTGCTTTGCAGTCATAAAATTCTGTATAAAAATTATCTTTCTCATCAACCACATCATTATCATCAATGTCCTTGTTTTAAGGTAATGCATATTGCTCAAGTCTTAGGGCAGGGCCAGAGACCAGAAAGGTCAATTGGAAAATTACTCCAAAAATATAAAATGTTAGCAACTTACAAGATAAAATTCACGACAATTTGATATTACATGTTGGGAAACCAGCTACTCACTAGATTGCAACGTCTTGCCTTTCCAGTCTCCCAGCCATTCACCTGCACGTGCGTGAGTCTGGGGATGTGTCTGGGTGGCAGGCGTGTTTTGAGCCAAAGGTCTGGGGGTGAGGAGACATCTGCTAGCTGTCACTTGGGGTTGGTAATCTGACTTGTGACAGCAGCATTTCATCAGCAATGATGCCCACTGGCCTCAAGTGTTGATGCTTGCCTCTGATTGGGGCCGCTTTGCTTCTCTGGGAAATCACACATTCTGCTGATACAATTAGCTGCTTGAGCTTCGTCCCCAGATGAGTCCCTCCCTAGACTAATTGGCAATAGCTTCTGGGGAATGAGCGGCTCTTTTCATTTGAATGTGATTTAAAAAGAAACAAGCAAATAGGCAAACTTCAAAAAGATACCTACTGATTTCTCAATGTCATGGCCTTTTGAGGAGGAACTGAGCCTTGCCTGCCATATATCCATGAAGATCAGGCCCCCTCTGACCTATGGTGTTCACTAACTCAATTACATAGTTTTCAAGAGAATTGTTTGTCTCTTATTTATTGTGGAAAGATAAGAGAAACCTAGATGTCTGCCATCCTGGTTCTGAGATGCAGTCACAGCCTAATCCGCTAGTCTCAGATACAAAAAAAAATGGCAGCCATGGAGTTATCCATCAGGAGTCATTTCTACAGAGAGCAGTGGATAGGCTAAGGTTATGTTTACATGTATGAGCAAAAAGACTCGGTTATTTCTATCAGTGTTGCTCCAACACACGGCTTCCTTGATCATCTGACATTTATAGAATGATCTCATTTGGGTCCCCCAACAACTGTAGGATGGTGGAACTGTGGGTATTCTTATCCCAGTTTTACAGATGAGGAAACTAAGGCTCAGAAAACCTGAGTGACTTTCCCAAGGATACACAAATGAGCAAGTGTTAGGATTCAAATTCAGGCGTTCTGTCTTCAGCCCACTGCATTTTCCCACCATACTGTGGTTGTCTTCTGAACAATGTCCTAGTGTTGTAGTGAGTGTGGTGCTGGGCAGTAGTTATAGAGCAGTAGTGAGGGAGGGGAGGAGAAGGGAAGATTCTGTTGATGGGGAAGGGGGGCATTCTCTGTGAAGCTGCTGAGATTTCACCTGGGCTGGACAATGAGAGGTAAGAGCAGAAGTACCAAGTCCCTTCTCTTCCTTGACTGACTCCTAGCTTTTTTCTCTCCAAGTCCTTCCATTTTCTCCCACCCTGGCCCAAGAACAGGCTGCATGTCTGAACACTGTACTGACTTTACAACACTGAATTCTGTGATGATCAAATCATAGATTTCAAACTAAAAGTGTCCTCCTCTATCCTTTTCAATTTACCGATAAGGAAAGTTCAGTGACATGGCCAGGGTCAGCTATAAAATGTCTGAGGCAGGATTTGAACTGGTATTTTTATTTAAGAATTTCTTTGCAAAACTCTCAGGAAGAGTTTATCAATGAACCTGAGAGGATAAAGTCATTCTAAAACTTAAGTAAATTCACAGCGTTTGGGGCTCTCCTTACTTCTCAATGAGGAAAACTGTAGGAGTCTTCTGAACCCATTGGCTTGCAGTATCGACCTCTCATTTAATTCACGTAATTGAATTACATGTGAAGACTGGGGAAGCTGGGATTTTGTATCCTCCTCGGTTCAGACAATAACAAAGGATTAGGTGTACTGTTAAATGACTCCTAGGCTTTCTTTGCTCAGGGGCCTCCTCTACCCAGTACAAGAGGAAATGGATAAAGGAGAGAATTGGGCTCCAGTAGGTCTGGAGAACTGGGGAGAATTCACCAGCATTGACGCACACCCCTGTCCCACCAGCCAAGCTCAGCAGGGTGAGCCTGAGAGCCCCCAACTCCCCATTCCCAAGAGGAAGGCAGCTTGTAAAGCCCTACACAATACAACCCAACCTGTCCAGCTTCTTGGACCCACACTCTGCAATCGAGTCAAACTGTCCCCTTCTCTGTTCCTCACTCATGATGCTGCATCTCCCATCTCCAAGCCTTTGCCTCTGACATTCTCTGAGCCTACACTTCATTCCCTTCCTCCCTCTGCTTCACAGGATCCCTCCCCTCTTGGAAATGCTTCTTAGACATCATTTTCTGCATAAAACCTTTCCTGATCCCCATAACGGCCAGCATCCTTTCTCCCCAAATTACTTTGTACATATTTGTATGTACTGACTTTATACTTCCACTGTGTGTGTTTATATTTAGAGACATAGATAGAAAATACGCCTTATTGTCTCTCTCATTAGAATTTAAGGGAGAGGGGATTGTTTCACTTGTATATGTATCCCCAGCCCCTAGCATGGTGCCTGGCACACAGTAGGAGCCTAATAAATATGAGTTTGATTGATTTCTTGGTTGACCAATGCTAGGACCTTGAGGTTGGAAAAGAAAAATTAAAAAATGAAGAGGCTATTAATGTATAGCCTTAAAAAAATGCTGCAGCAGATGTTTATAAGATGTGTTCAGATTTATACGGCAACGACTCTTTGGTCCTCATAGGAACCACCCAAGTGGGTAGTAGAGTTGAAGCTGTCTTATTGTTCCCTTTTTGTAGAGGAGGCGTCTGAGGTCTGGGGAAGGGAAGTGAATGGGCCAAGGTCAGTTAGGCAGAAAGTAGCTATGGTGGGATTCAAAACCAGAGCCTCTGACTGAGTCCAAAGCCTGTTCTGCTACCCCATAGCACCTCTTAAAGGTGCAAAGTATTGACATTGTCTTGGTAAAGGAAGGTTAGGAAAGGATGCTGTGGATAGGGCATCAGATTTGGAGACAGGATCTCCATCTCTGCCCCCTTGCTAACTGCCCCTAGGTCAAATCATTTGTGTCATTGTCCA
Organism: Bettongia penicillata ogilbyi; assembly: GCA_023548195.1. Classification (NCBI taxonomy): domain Eukaryota; kingdom Metazoa; phylum Chordata; class Mammalia; order Diprotodontia; family Potoroidae; genus Bettongia; species Bettongia penicillata. The sequence goes on along the minus strand of JAJHZJ010000132.1, from coordinate 2,250,293 downwards.
TGCTTCAGTTTCCATTCTTTTCCACCTCTAGACCTAGGATCCCATGACCCTTCCTTCCATCCTGACCAAAGTCACCTTTCTAGACATTCTCAGGATATCCTTATATCAAAGATACTGGAGGGAAGGTCAGTAAAGACTCCATCCCTTTAAACCCAAGTTTGCAGACGCAGGAAGGAACAGAGGAATCCATTCCTGCTGAAAATGTTAATATGGAGCAAACTCAGAGGGTCCACTTGGCAAAGCTCAGGGTATGGAAACGGGCTTATCACTGTGTGGATGCTGAATCCTCCCCTCTATGCCTTCAGGGTCACCTTCTCCAGGAGATTTTCCCTGATTTCCCTGGCTCCCTCCCTCCTTCCCCCACCTCTCAGCCTGCTTAGACCTCGACACTCTATGTTCTCAATCTAACTGAAGTTGGGCATGTCTGTGAATTTGTCTCATCTCCCTATTAAATTGAAAGGTCTTCAAGGGCAGAGACTGTAATATTTTTCACTGTTACAAACAAAACACCTGGCATTTCCTGAAGCATCACAGGTTTAGAGCCAGAAGGGACCATATTGTCCAATCCCATTATTTTACAGAAAAACTGAGGCTGAGAGCAGAAAGCTATGGACCCAAGGTCACAAATGGGATTGGAATAATGTTCTAGAAGAGGCAGCAAGGCAGAATGGAGAGGCTTGGACTTGAGTCAGGAAGACTTCAGAGACTTGCTAACAGTGAGTAAGTCACTTAACCTCTGTGCCTTAACTTCCCTATCTGTGAGATGGGATGGGGTAGCATAGGAAGAGGGGACTCTGGCCTATAAGGTCTCCTCAAGCTCTAAATCATATGATTCAAATCCTTAGTAAGGGTTTAATAAATGTCTGTGAAACTAAATTGAATTATATCTGTGTTTCTCAATCTTTTAAGTGTGAAGGGCTCTTTTTAACTTAAAAAAATTTATAGATTCCTCTTTATGTTGGTAATGGTATTATTATCCAAGGATTAAGGATGGTACTAGCATCAGTAGAGGCAACTAGGTGGCTCTGTGGATAGATAGCTGGGGCTGGAGGCAGGAACACCTGAGTTCAAATGTGGCCTCAGACATTTACTAGTTGTGTGACTGCGCAAGTCACTTAACTTCTATTTGCCTTAATTCACTGGAGAAAGAAATGGCAAACCAGAATCTTTGCCAAGAAAACTATGGGTAGTGTTGGCATAATATGGTCCATGAGATCACAAAGAGTTGGACGTGAATGAACAGCTGGCTTCAGTCCTTCTGGTATTCTTGCCATTGGTATAGATGGCGACCCACTGCTGCCCCCTCATGCTGTGAGTCTCTGGTCCATGTTCTTCCATCAGCCCTCTATGGAAATGGCCTTCCTCTAGGTAGTTATGCATTTTATGGGGTATCACTGTCGCCCTAAGGCTAGCATCTCTTATTTCTGACTCCTTGATGCATAACTGACTTGTCTCTTTTTCTAATTCCAATTTATATTGTTAATCCAGCATTCGACACTAAGTGACTAGCATTCTAGTGATGGGTCTCTCTGTATTTAGCAAGACTGGACCTCAAAAGGCAGACATCATCCGTTGCTCAGACTGGGCTTGAAGCCTGTTTATTTCAGGCACTAGGATGTGGCAGCCTCTCCTAAACTGGATCCACAATCATTCAAATTAATTTGGCAAGAAAAACCACCTGGAAGTAGTGTACCTATTGACTAGACTATCATTGCTGTCTGATGGATAACCTATAGAAGCATTACACATAATGGTCAGAGCTCTGGACTCAGAGTCAAGAGGAGCATATACCAACTCAGATATTTCCTAGTAGGGTATCTCTGGACAAGTCACTCCCCATAAGCCTCAGTTTCCTTATTTACAAAATGGGTGGAATGGGTCCTCATTTGTCAGTATCTTGGATAGGTATGGAACATGTACAAGGAGTTAGGTCCAGAGCTAAAGAGGGGAAGGCCAGTGGGCTAGATTGCCTTTGGGAAATTGCAAGGTTCATTTAACGGCACCAGGATTCTGGGTCAGTCGGTCAATCAACAAATCCCTCCAAATCTGAAGAATTAAAGATGAGGGTCATAGGACCATGGAGAGAGGCTGAGGCACATTTCAAACAATTTTGCTGAAGACGACGGTAACTCCCCAGGTCACAGCAGATGACTGGCCAAAGATACACAGATTAATGTGAGGAAGAGGACACATGAATCATTCATCATCACCTAAAATACGCAGCCACACTCATAATCAAGTAAATGCAAGTTCAAACAACTTTGAGATGACACTTCATGCCCATCAAATTGGCAAAATATTATTAATAAGTAACAGTAATGAAAATTAACGACAAAATTCAGTGCTTAGTGGGCTTATGGAGAAACAGGTAACATGCTGTGGTGGAGGCTCCTGAAGCTGAATTTTAATCTTCACTCTGTTACATCCTTCCCTTGGCCTTCATTTCACTTAATTTCTCTGGGTCTCAGTTTTCTCATCTGTAAAATTAGAGGGATAAACTAGATGATTTCTAAGTTTCCTTCAAGCTTTAGACCTCTGATAATATGATGCTCTAAGAAGCCTCCATTACTGCTAGTAGAACAGAAATCTCACCTGATCATTTTGGAGATCAGTCAGTTCACAGTGAGAGTCATACAGTTAATAATATCTTTGGACCCACTAATTCCGTTGGGAATATACTCTGAAAGTATTTTCCAAAAAACAAAAAAAGAGTTCTCTATTTAAAGATTTTTATCACAGTATTATATATAATTGCAAAAAAATTGGAAATGACCTAAATGTCCAACAAAAGGTGAATGGTTAAAGAAACCATAGTACATTAATGTAATGGAATACCATAATGCAATTAAGTTGGATGAGTATGAGAAATACAAAGAAATCTGGATAGACCTTTATGAAATGATGCAAAGAAAAAAGCAGGCTACAAGAACGTAGTACACATTAACTCTGATTGTATAAGGAACGGTAAAAATGAAAATGGACAAAGAATTCTGAAGCAAACTTAAAGGGAATGCCTAAAATAGCACTGTGATTCTTAATGCATTGAAATTAATTCATTTGATTTTTTAAAGTTACATATTTACTAAGCAAATATGTGCTTGCTTTGTGATTTGTTAGGATTTTTTTTACATAAGCTAAAAGTTATGAAGGGGAAGTGGTGCAAAGGATACCACACCAAATAATAAATGACTGAAAAAGATGGACCGGTCATGTATTCACAGTGGAGGATGACACATGGAAAGCCCATGTTCTTCTCATGATGTGAAAAGAAAAGTACCTCAGGTAGATTGCCTGTAGGGAATTTATAGGATGAGGAGCCACACATGGATAGGTTCGGTCTCTACATCACTGCAGGTACTATCCATGTCAGTGAGATCCCAGACCAATGAAGTAAACTGCTAAAGGAGGATACTGAATTTGCAAAGGAGTCCAGGTAAGTACTTAGGCAACTTAATTCAGCACAAAAAAAGATTGAGTATCAACACAGAAGGCAATTGAGAGGTATCAGTGGGTGTGAACAGGCTGCAACATTTAACCAGTGAGGAACTCCAAAGAAGAGAAGGAGTAAAGTATGTCTTCAAGGAATGATAGAAAGAGAAGACAGGCTGGTCACATGCAGATGACATGGAGACACCCAGAGTCTTTCAGTTGTACCTGACAATGTCAGGAAAAATGGAGGAAGACTTCCAGAACATTGGATAGATCCCCTGCAGTGAACTTTTGGGAGAACATGGAAAAGAGGTGCATGGGATGCACAGATGTAGACAGGTCATGATCTCTAGGTTGCAGACCCTCTAAATTGAGGAGATCACAGCTCCACTGGAATATTTAAATAAGTCACATGGAAAAAGAAAGAGAGAAGGGTAGAGGTATCATCGACTAGCAGGGTTGGTCTTCTATATCCTTATGTCTAGAGAAGGATGTTTCCTGGACAAGATGCCCAGAAGCACGAGGCTAATTCAGAGCATGGGCTTGGTTCTGTTACTGTGGGTCACCTTAGTCTCAGAAACCAGACCACAAAGAACATAACAAATAAATTCCATTTCACTTTAAGCCTAAGGCTCACCTTAAGACTTGTCTTGCTTCATCTTAGACTGTGTGAAATCAAGATAGACAAAGTCCTGAACAACGTGCATCGAGGAAAGAGGAAACTTGTCTGCTGTATTAATTTTGAGAGACTATTAACTTTACCAATATGGAAGTCTCCAAAGCAGATGCTGTCTGATTTAGGGGAGCATTTTTCCCTGACAATACTAATTCTTTCTAAATAACTCAAGTGAATTTTCTAGCATACCAATCCACACTGGAACAAGTCTGCATTAGGTACTTCTTGTGTGACACATAGATAGCCAAATATCTCCTGATCCACTCTAACTCCTTGTCTATATTATAGCCGATATTTTGTTCTTTAACGCAGTAGATAGAAAATGGCTCTGGATAGCACCCAATCACACTAGCTTTGCTGCAAATCTCAGGCTCTCAAAGACCAGGACTGAGAGTTGTTTGTGAAAGCTTGAATGAGAGACTGATGACTTAAGATAAGATAGGCAATCAGCTCCAACTTAGCCACTGCAGACTTCTGGTCTACTTATAAAAGGAGTCATGTCATTTATTTGACAGAGCCCAGGATTTCAGGGAGGTCTGTCAGCAGGAGAAGGGGGTTGGGAGGGGAGCAGAGTTCTCATATGGCCTGAGGTGTGCAGTTCTCCCTTTATTTGGGGCTATACCACTTAAGCAAAAAAAACCGTTAATATCTCAGCCTGCTCCAACTCTCCACGTAGCCACCCAAAGGAAAAAGATTCATTAGGACCCCACATACTACAACAGACACAATGACTCACACATGAAAAAAAAAGAAAGTTACACTTCTCACTGAAATTTGGTTTTTGGTTGTTGGTCTTCCCTTCTAAGTCAACTAAATACCTGCTCTGCCTCTCTGACCAAAGATATCAGTGCAATCTAAACAGTAAATCTCAAGAGTGAGAATGGACAGTTTTTTTCCTCTGAGATTTTAGAAATTATAGGATTATAGAAGTAGAGCTGGGAGACCCATTCAAGGTCATTCAAATCCATTCCTCTCATTTTTAGGGGAAGACACTGAGGCACAGAGAGCTAGTCAAACAGACACCAAGTGTTTGAGGTGGGATTTGAACCCAGGTCTTTCTAAGTTCATATCCAGCCCTCGACTCACTGCTTCACACAATTTCAGAGTTGGGAGGGAATGTACTGGAGCAATCCCCAGGATACAAAGTAGGAGTTGAGTTCAGTCCCAGAACTCAAGATCAGTTTCAGAATTATGTTGTCTATAGGAAAGATGGATTGGAAAGAGGGAAGAAGGGAAACAGATATAGTTAGAAGCAAGAACCTAGGAGAGATGTGATGAGGATCTCTTGAAACAGGAGGGTAACTGTGAATAGAGGAAAAGAGAGCAATTCTTTTTAAAAATTATTGTCTATTTATTTTTTAACATCGTTTTCTTTTTAAATTTTGAGTTCTAAATCTCCTCTATCCCTCCACATCCTTCTCCACCCATGGAGAAGGCGAGCATAATGACATCAACTGTACATGTGAAAACATGCAAAACATTTCCATGTTAGCCATATTATCTCACCTCTTCTATATGAGAAAAATTTCTCCATTCTACCTCTCCCTTCTCTCTTCTCCCAGAACATCCCTTTCTTACCCCTTCATTCTTTTGGGAGATCATTCCAACATGATCAACTTACGTACATGCCCTCTGTCCATGTAAATTCCTTTTAATTGCCCTAGTAATGATACAATTTTTAGGAGTTAAGTGTATTGTCTTCCCATATATGAATGCAAACAGTTTGACTTTATTGAGTCCCTTATAATTACTCTTTTATATTTAACTTTTTATGTCTCCCTTGAATCTTGTATTTGAATTTCAAAGTTTCTATTCAGCCCTGGTCTTTTCATCATGAATGCTTGAAAATCCTCTACTTCATCTCCCTCTCCCCAAAGGATTATACTCAGCTTTGCTGGGTAGGTGACTCTTGGTTGTAATCCTAGCTCATTTGCCTTCCAGAATATCATATTCCAAGTCCTCTGATCCTTTAATATGGAAGCTGCTAAATCTTGTGTGATTTTGACTATGACTCCATGATATCTGACTTGTTCCTTTCTGACTGTTTGAAGTAACTTCTCTTTAATTTGGAAGGTCTGAAATTTGTCTACAATGTTCTTGGGAGTTTTCATTTTGGGATCTCTTTCAGGAGGTGATCAGTAGATTTTTTAAAAATTCTATTTTTAACCTCTGGATCTAAAATATCAGAGTAGTATTCCTTCGTAATTTCTTGAAATATGCCATCTAGGCTTTTTGTTTGATTATAGCTTTCAAGTAATCCAATAATTCTTACATTAACTCTCCTCAATCTACTTTCCAGGTCATTTTTCCAATAAGATATTTGACATCTCCTATTTTTTCACTCTTTTGACTTTGTTTTATTGTTTTCTGATGTCTTAAGGACTCTTCCATTCACCCAATTCTAATTATTTTTTCAGTGAGCTTTTTAACCTCCTTTTGCCATTTGACTAATTCTATTTTTTAAGATGTTATTGTCTTCAGTATTTTTGGTGTCTCTTTTGCCACACCGCGAATTCTCTTTTCACCATTTTTTTTGCATCACTTTCATTTCTTTACCTATTTTTTCCTCTCCCATTCTTATGTCTTTTTTTAACTCTTCCAGAAATTCTTGTTGGGTTTGGGTCCAATTGGTATTTGCCTATGAGGCTTCTGTTTCTCTGCCTTTGTCTGTTTTTCAGCTTCTGTCTTTGTCTCTCTGCCTCTGTCTCTGTCTCTTTCTCTCTCTCTTTCACACACACACATACATAGTTAACTTCCAAATAACTCACTTGACTGAATCCAGCAGCACACTGGTCCATCCAGCAGAGAAACTGTGCACTATATGGAATAAGTTTTCTGAGCCATCCTTGTAGCATGTCCTACAAGGAATCAGCCTGACTGAGGAGTATAACTGTCCATCATCAATATCATGCCCTAGAGCAAATTTCATGAACATACTCTCAAAAAAGGACACAGAGGTCCCTCGGTTCTGGAGTTTCTAGTTGTCTTGGTCATGATTGTGTACTATATGCATACCTCACAATCATTATAATTTATTCTTACACTTTCTTACTCACATAGACTGTATGTATTTGGGGAACAGTGCACCCAGAGTATTGGTGAAAATGCTCCAGAACTATTCACCCTGCTATACCATTTGAACCTTCCTAAAAAATTGAGTCCTTTGGCTAATTGTTATGGGGAAGTGCAATAGTGAGGGCTCATGGATTAGTATTAGATGGCTAGTTGCCAACAAGATTATCCCTAGGATTCTGAAGCAGTAACAGTCACCCTTCTTGGTACTTGGTCTGTCAATGTTATGGGATTTGGCTACAGGGACAGAGGAAGGGAAGGAATTATTGTATGAATATACTGACCATAGGTAAGTCAGCTAAGAATTCATATCCAGGTCAGCATAATTTCTTGTGGCTATCCTTTATGAGTTTACCAGCTGTCTTTCAAACTCTGTACCTTTACTGCCTGAGGGGAGGCTATGAAGCATTGAGCCCTACTCACCTGTGTCACCATAGGTCAAAGTATGTCACTTCTAACAGAAAGGAAAGGCCTCTATTACACATCTAGAAATACAAAAATAAATAGTTGACGTAGGAGGTGCATGTAGGCTTTGTTCCAAACACCACCAACCTATTGTCAGGGAAGTACTTGTCAATATTAAGGTGATAGAAAGGGGAGATGACTTTACAGAAGACAAGGAAGACAATTTCAGAACTATTCGCTGTTTATGTTCGGGCTGCACCAACAGAATAGAAATGACAATAATATTTAAATTAATGTACAGATTTATTGTGATATCAATCAAACCACCAAAAGATTATCTCATAGAATTATAAAAATAACAGCATCTATCAAGAGGAACAAAATTTCAATAATCTCAAGAAAAATAATGGGGGGGAATATAGGAATGAGGCGGGTATAGCATTACTAGACTTCAAAGTATATTATAAAGCAGCAATCATCAGAAATTGTTATTAATTTTTAAAATAGCAAAATTGATCAATGAAACAGTCTTGGGTAAGCAAGAATCAAAAGCATTTGAATATAGAAGGCTGATGTACTATAAGCCCAAGAATACAAAACATTGGAGTAAGGACCAGCCATCTGAAAAGAACTTCTGGAAAAGTTGGCAAGCAGCTTGCCAAAAATTAGGTTTGGCCTAACAACTTGTACCATACACCACAATAAGCAAATAAGAGTAAGAATTAATATTTATGTAGCTTCTTAAGATTTGAAAAGGACTTTACAAATGTGTTCTCATCTGATCCTCACAATGCCCTGGTGAGGAAGGTGCTATAATTATCCCCATTTTCCAAAGAGGGAACTGAGGCAAACAGAATGACTTGCCCAGGGTGATACAGCTGGAAAGTGCCTGAAGCTGGATCTGAACTCAGGACTCCTTGACTCACGATCCAGAATTCAATTCACTATAGCACCATCTAGAAGACATACAGGTGAGAATTCCAACCCACAGGTTCTGAGGCTCCTGGCTTTTGTCTGCAGCCTCTATGAGGTCTCAGAAAGGCAAGGTCCTTCCTTATTAAGTCCACTTGACTGATGCCTTTTGGTTTCCATATCTCAGCCGCTTCAGCCTTCACTACTTACTGCTTGTGGTCAGAGGGGCGGAGGAATGAACACAGAAGGACCCAATTATAGTATTGCTATAATTTTGCTAGAACTTTCAGGTCTGTGAAATGGTTTACATATATGGTCTCATTTCCTCATAACAACACTTTTGGGGGAGTTGTGGAAACCAAGGTTCAGACAGATTAAGGGGCTTATCTATGTCCACAAAGCTAGTGGATGCTGGCCATGGCATCCATAGGCAAGTTTTTTCCCTTCCTTCGAGTCCAGTATGCTTGCCTGGGCTGCCTCCCCTGGGAGAGAGAGAGCTCCTTGAGAGCCTGGTAGCAATGTTCCAGACATGGCTCATGGATCTAGATCTGGCTGTGTCTTCTGAGATCTTCTAGCCCAATCCCCTCATTTTACAGATAAAGGGATGAGACCAAGGGATTGTAAGCCTACGTTCATACAAGATCCTAAAAGTAAGAGCCTGGATTAGAATCCAGGTCCTCTAGCTCCAAATAAAGTTTTCTCTCTAGTGTGCTGCACTATTCACCTAATCCAACCCTCTCATTTTATATATAGAAAGACTGCATTCCTGATGGGGTTCAGACTCTGGGAACCTCCCTGACTCCCCTTGAATCTCCCCACTTAAACTTTGCCTTTCATACTCAGATATGCTACCCTTAACCTAGTCTGACCTACCACTGTCTGTTACCTCATGATTGACCCACCTGCTTTCCACCCAACCCCTCCATAGTCTGATATCTCCTGATTGCCTCCAGTTGTTCCCAGCCATTGACCGGTCATCCCAGTCCCATTGAGGTTCTCCTTGGACTTCTCATCAAGACCCTACCTAAACCCCTCCTCCCACCACCCTAGACTACCAGATCACCCCCAGATCCCTCCTATAGTCTTTTTTCTGTATTTAAGTTCCATCTTACTTCCATGAAGGCCCTCAGACTCAATCCAGCTCAGACTCTGTCTAACTGAGATGGTATCTGGCCCAACAACCATTACCAAATGCTTAGACTCCTTAAAAATCAACTCAATATGGTGAATCTTTAATAAACTTTGTTTTTCTTTGGCTTCATGAAGGCTTGTGTTGAATTCATTCGAGTAGGATCCAGCATGTCAGTATTTTGGGGTCCCCAGAACCCCTCAGACCTCAGCATTCTCACTGAGGAAAGTTCCTTCTCCCACTAAGGAGCCCCAGCCCTAGGCTTGTACAAATTGTGTTCAGTCCTGGGGAAGCTTGACCTTTCAAAGAGGGGAACAGACTTCTGGGATTCTCTGACTTACTCTTCCCCTACCCTAGAATGGGTAGATGCACCTGAGCTGAGTGTGGAAAAAAAGCCAGGGATTTTACAGGAGGAGGTGAAATATTACAGGCATGAGTCAAAAGTGAAAAAGTGGGAAATGGATTGTTGTGAGAGTCAACAAGAAGTAAGCCAGTTTGCTTAGGAGGTCAAGGGTGTGATGGAACAAGGTGACTGCAGTGCAGAGTTTACTGGTCTGTTAGTCAGGAAGACTGAGATTCAAATTGTGATTGGTTACCAATTGGGCTTGCTTACAAGCTGTGTGGCCCTGGGCAAAATCTTTGAGCCTCCTGGGGATTATAATACCACCTACCTCAAAGAGTTTTTGGGAGGATTAAGGAACATGTAAAGCATTTTGCAATCCTTAAAGTGCTATATAAAGGCTAGCTATGGAGCAATAGATAGAGTATTGGGCTTGGAATCAGAACAATTTGTCTTCCTGAGTTCAAATCCAGTCTCAGATACTTAGCAGCTGTGTGACCCTGGGCAAATCACTTAAACCACTTTGCCTCAGTTTCCCTATCTATAAAATGAGTTGGAGAAGGAAATGGTAAACCACTCCAGTATCTTTGCCAAGAAAACCCCAAATGGGGTCACCAAAAGTGGGACACAAGTGAAAAACAACCCTCCAAAAATTATGTATGAGAAAAGTAGTAGTAAGCCTGAAAAGAAAAGCCAGACCAAACCACATCTTTGAATCTGAGCGAAGAAAATCCTTCTGCTTTCTTTTCTGACTCGTAAGAAACCCACAGTTCTGCCCTTGATAGTTGCTAACCTGTTTCTCGCAGTGCCACCAAAGCCTCGGACAGATTCCCCCAGCCTCCAGAAGGGAGGCCCACATGAGGAGAAAGGTTAATGGGATTGAATCAATCCCTAGCTCTGAGGAGAATTCAGCTGCAGGTTTCCTCATTCTCCATCCTACCCCTCCCCCCTGACTGCCCTTCCCAGGTCAACCTCCAGACCGTCCCATTTTTGAATACATACTGTATGCTGTTCACTACATCAATTACTCTGACCCCAGGGGCTCTGAAAGCCTCCCTGCCCCCATTTGCAGTGACAGCTGCCATGCTAATGAATCCACATTGACATTATAATTAAACCATTACACAAAGTGAGTTCTTGGCTGCGAAGGGGGGCGGGGTCACTTGTTAGAGCAACAGTTCAATAAGAGCTGATGTTAGACAATGTACCTAGGAAACCAAGCCCAGGAGCTGGGCAGGAACTAGGACTGGGGTCATTGGCCACAGCAATCAAGAAGTGAGGAAGGGAGGATGACATGTGCACACATGAGCACATGTGCTCCCTTGAGTGTTTGGGGGAGAGGTGTTGGGAGGAAAGGTGGCCACCGCTCTGGCTCCACTGATCTTTCCTCCTAGGAAAGTTTAGAAATGTTGCGAGGGGGAGTTGTGGTGGGACAGGCTGGACTCTGTCTTTTTCTTAGAGGAGAGAACAATGAGAAGAGAGACCACATTTCCTATCCCACCTCTGACACATCCAGGCTGGGGGCAAATCATGGAACTTCTCAGTGCTCTGACATACATTGAAGGGATATGGTTTGACAATAGTGGAAGAAATGTCCTTACTAGGAGCTCCCTTCACCAATGAAATCAACCATCTAGTCTTGATCCCAACCCAGAGACCTGCTTAGCACCAGAGGGCAAATCTAGGAGAGAAGTCAGAGAAAGACTAATTCAGACTTAATGGTATAGACTACTCCCTGACCATTAACCTCTAACAATAGAATTTCATATAGAGGGTTAGTCTCCTCCCCAACTACCATCTCCAATTTGAAAGAAAAGAAAAGAAAGAAGACTGTTGTAATAAATATGAAGAGTAAAGCAAAGCATATTCCCAGAATGTCCATGTCCAAACTGGAATTTCTCATTAGGAACAGAGGCTTTTCAAAGGTGGACATTCAAGTTATGGGCAGAAAAAATAATCCAAAGTCCCAGGATCTCTAAGATCCCTTTCCAGCTTTAAACCTACAGAATTCCAAGTGCTTCCTGTCAGTTCATGGGGAAGAAGGTTCTCTGAAAAACAGATAATCCCAAACAACTCAGCCCAAAGAGTACCCGTTGACTGCGTACCACAGAATCAAAGAATTTCAGAGTTGGAAGAGATCTTGTGAGAACCACTTAACATTTTTGTACCTCAATTTTCTCATCTGTGAAATGAGGATGATAACACCACCCTATCTGTTGAAAGGATCAAATGATAAAACATCTATAAAGCACTAACTTCGCACTATTAAGAGTGTAGTGGGCAGCCTATACCCTCCAACAGAATTCCTGTTATAACCTACAGTACAAGTGGTCACCCATCCCTTTGAGGATGCCTCCAATAAGGAGCAAGTCACTGTCTCACCAAACAGCCCATCCCACCATTAGACAGCTCTCATGCTAAGGAAGGTTTTTCTGATGTTCAGCTAAAAATAGCCTCTTTGCAATTTCCACCCACTGATTCTACTTCTGTATTTTTGAGATAAAGTCCTTGAAGCTTCAACCACATAGGAGTTGTACAGTTGCTTGAAGATTGCTCTCATGTTCATTCCTCTTCCCTCCCCACTCCAGTCTTCTTCAGGCAATCCATTCCCACTTCCTTCAATCCTTATATAACAGGGACTCAAGGTCCTTCATTCATTCATTCACCATTCACCTACATGCCTTTCTCTGGACAATGGATGGTTTGTCAGTCTTTTCCTAAATATTGATGCCTGTAACTGGACATGATATATCAGAGAAGTCTTACTAGAGCAGCACATAGTGGTACCATCACCTTGTTACTTCTGGGACCTACACCACTCTGTGTAATAAACCCAAAATGGCATTAGTTTTCTTAACTTGGTATATGATCCTATGACTCATCCTAAGTTTACAGTTCACTTAAAGCCCCAGATATTTTTCAGAAAAAACTGCCACCTAACCATATGTGTGGCACTACGCTAGGCCCAAGAGTTACAAAGACAAAAGGCAACCATGGGAGATTGATGGAAGGGTTGTCTACCCAAGCCACATTCATTAGGACATTAAAAACCACTTCAAGCATGTGGCAAACATAGCACCTACCCCAATCCCATTGTCCAAAGGAAAGTTACCCTTGCTACTTTCAGTTTGTCATTCCTTCTTGGCTTTGACTCAAAGTGGATTTTGTAATAGTTCGACTCTAATTTGAGGAAAGTGAGGTAAGCTAAAAGAGACACTGATGGATAACAGCTTTTAAAGATAACAAAAGATTACCTGAGCATGATCCTGAGAATTCTGAGAGGGGAGGTCATGCATTCTTATATAGGAAGCTAGTAATGTTTGCCCAGTTATTGGGGGTCAGTTCCTTGATACTATATTCCCAATCATCTTGGGGCAGATTTTAGTCTAATCTACCATTCATTCATTCATTCATTCCATGAGCATCTTTTAGGCACCTGTTATATGCCAACCACTAAGCCACTCACTGGAGATACAAAGAGAAAAAGAAAATGTGCCATCAAGGAATTTTTATCTTATTAGAAGGAAACAATATGTACACAGACAGGTAAATATGAAATATATGGAAAGTAAACACCTTGAGCCAAGGCTATCATATGCCTTTGCAAGATTCCTCATGGCATCTTTGGCACACACATAACATAGATCACAGATTCCCATGAGCCTTCTTGGTTAGCTAGATGTAGGCTAGTGAACCGCATAAAGTGATTTGCATTTCAATCAGACCTTTAATCAAGGATCATTTATTAAATGGATATTATGTAGTGGGTGCTGTTCTAGGTGCTGAAGGTACAAAGACAAAATGCAAAAGTCTGCTCCCAAGGAGTTTACATTCTATTGGCAGAAATGGTATATTACATACTAGTGTATGTGTATGTATGCATATATATATATATACATACATACACACAATAATAGTGCTCTACTCACTAATAGTTGACAAATGAAAAGATTCTAACAGTTAAATTGGCTCTTCGTTGCAGAAGCAAGATATCTGAAAATCCTTTTCTCCCCCTCTGTTCCTTCCCAGTTCTACTCTCTCAAACTCCCACCACTTTGAGGTCTTACATTTACCCACATCTCAGTTTTTATTCCCTGATCTGTCCCTGTAGGAAGTAACATGGCGTGGGGGCAAGCACACTAGACCTGGCATCAGAAAGACCAGAATTTGAACCTCACTTTCAACTCTTACTAGCTGTGTGACCCTGGGCAAGTGACTTAACCTCTCTCAGCCTCCACTTCCCCACCTGGAAATGGAGATGATAACAGTACCTACTTCCCAGCGTTCTTGTGAAAATCGAATGCGGCAATGTATATGAAGTGCTATATAAAAGTGTAGACTTATCATTATCTATTTTGTAGAGTGCATTTGGAATATTGGACCATCCATTGGAAAAGGAATGGACTTTGACACCTCAGTGGTAAGACATGGAAAGTGTAACCTTAGAAAATAAAATAAACATGAATTAACTCAGAAAACTAACAAAAACTGTGCTGAATCTTTTTCTTTGGGTGTCCTTTGCAATTGGTCACCCTGACTCAAGTTTCCTCCCACTGCAATCCACCTTCCACTCTGCTGCCAAGGTAACTTTTATGAAGCTGACCAAGCCATACCCCATCCCCCAGCTATGTGCATATTATTACCTCCAGGATCAAATATAAAGTCCCCTGTTTGGCATAACCCTTCCTCTCCTTACCATTCCAGTCTTTTTATACTTTAGCCTTTTCCACTCCCTGTGATCCAGTGACACCGGCCTCTTTACTGTTCCTTACAGAAAACACTTCATCTCCCACCTTCAAGACTTTGCACTGACTGTGCCTTGTCTGGATACCTCTCCTTCTTAGCTTTCCTTCCTTCCCTCAAGATTTGATCCAAAGCCTAGCTTTTGCAAGAGGTCTTTCTTCCCCTCCCTTACCTGTTCTACTAGTGACTTCCTTCTGAGATTATCTTTAATTTGTTCTGTATTTCTCTGTGTGTACACACTTATTTTGTCTCCGCTGCTAGAATGTGAGCTGCTTTCTGGCAGGGACCTTGCTTTCGCCTTTCTTCATATACTTAGTGCTCAGGACAGCGCCTGGAATGTAGTAATCGCTTAATCGATGCCTGTTGACTGACTGGCTAAATCCTGGCTCCATCATTCACTGGAGAAGGTGGCATTGTGCAAGAAGAGAGAGCTGGATTTGGAGTGAAAGGACCAGAGCCTAAATCCTAGCTCTGTTCTTACTACTTGCATGACCTTGGGGGAAGCTCTGCTGGCCCTCAGAGCCACCATTTCCTTATCTTTAAAAGAGGAACAATGATCCTTGGGCTATCTTTTTCATTTTGCAAAAGATAGCCCAAGGATTATTGTTCCTCTTTTAAAGGACACTTTTGCAGCACTGTTGGAAGGACAACTTTAAATCATTGTAGAAATGTGTGTTATCTCAAGTAGAATCATCTCTGCACTGTCCTGCCGACCTCCAAGGGACACTTGGGAGGGCTCAATGCTCACCTACAGAGCTGCAAATTGTCCACATAAGAAGAAATGCTAATTACAAATTTAAGTGGGCAAAATTTCATGGGAAGGCTATTTTTTCCTAATATGACCAGTACTAAAAATTTCTTTCCACGTAAGCCATTTTGTACCAGCATCTTCTTCCCCAAAATCTATTTCCTCAAGCTCAGAAGCATCTGCTTCCAACTGAAACAGCTGAGTGTTGAGGGAGAAGGCGCTAACATGATTTGAGAGGTAGAAATGTGGCCTCACATTGATTGGGGGGACTATATTTCATTTGCCCATTGGCCTCATAAAACTGTTAGTCTCTCTCTCTGTCTCTCTGTCTCTGTCTCTGTCTCTGTCTCTGTCTCTGTCTCTCTCTCTCTCTATCTCTATCTCCCCCTCTCTCCTTTTCTTTAGAAAATGCCCCCTGACCATTATTTGCAGACTAGACTTTGTGCAGTCCCCCCCTGCCTCCCTACATACCCCTTATCCCATCCTCCCCATCTCTGTCCCTCATTTTACATTCTAACCAAATGCACTCCCCTTCCCTTCCATGGGCTGATCTCTTTATCAATTATAAAAACCCTGAAAAGCCCAGGGGGCAGCTTTTTAGTGCCCCTGACACCACCACAGATGGGTTCCTCTGATCCCCAGTGAAATCCCCAGTGCCTGAAATTTTGCAAGGATCCCCATGGCTCTGCAATTACCTCCCTTGGCCTGTCAGGGCTACAGCATCTCAAATTCAGTTATCTGGTCTTTGGACCTCGGCCAAGGGCCAGGCTTTGCTCCTAATGACAGCCAGCTGAGGGGACACTGAGAGGGGCTGAATTCAATTTGCAGCCCCTCTAATAAGATTAGGGGAGCAGGATTTTTTATTTTCTCCAAAGTTTGCCGTGGGCAGGATGAATGATGGCCCAAGGATGGGCTGTCAGCATCAACAAAGGAAAGGCGTGGGGGGAAGGAAGAATGGTGGACATGGATGAAAAGGGGAGTATGGGGGGAGAGAGAAGAGGAGAGGGAAAAAGAGAGCAGTGAGTCTCAGCCAAGGAAGGCTCCAAATGCTTCATGTGGGTGAAAAGACTTGGTTGACCAAGCATCCTTCTGTGGCTGACTACAAGATCAGAAATAAGTCCAGAGAGGAGACAAATACCAACCGTGTACATTTCAAAGATATATTTTCTTTTTTTCTTTTTCCCTTTTGAATGCCTGCAGCCAATCCTAATGCCTTAGAAGAGCCAGACAAGAGCAGTCATACAATTGATAGTTGGTAGAAGGAGCCACCGAATCCAAGAGAACATCACACTTATGTATGCCTGGAAGCTGGGACTGCTTCCCATGGGATAGTGGGAAGTTCACTGACTAGTCAAAGGACTTGGGTTCAAATTTCAGTTCTGCCACTACGTCTGTGACCTCAAGTAAGCAAATTAACTTTATGGGATCTCAATTTCTCCATTTACAAAATGACAGGATTGTCAAGGATGAGTTGGGAGGTCCCTTCTAACTCTAAATCTGTTATCCCATGATGCTTCATTCTTTTGAGCACCTTACATGGTATTTAGTAATGGCTTACTGGAATGAATGATTGAATGAATGACTAAAGGAAAGCATCCCGGGCTTTCTCAGTCACTAGGAAATACATCGACTCATCCTGAAATGTGAACAAAAGGTGGGTTTTTGTGTATTGGTTTACTTACCCACAGAATTCTAGAACTGGAAGAGACCAGAAAGTCCAAGCCCCACAAATCCTCTCCACTCCTGGAATGCCTCCGATGACAGGGAACTCACTATCTTTCATGGAAGTTTGTTGAATTTTGGACAACTCTAAAGGAGATAGAAGTTCTTCCTTACGTTGAGGTTCAATCGGCTTCCTGATGACTGAAACACACTGCTCCTGGTTCTGCCTTCAAGGTCCAAGAGAAAGAAGGCTAATCTCTTTTCCATAGAACAACCCTTCAAATATTCAAAGGCATCTAGCAGGAGATACTAATAATTACAACTAATATTTATATAGCCCTTTAAGAGTGATAAAGTGCTTTACATACGTGATCTCTGGCCCTCCCAATAACCCTGGGAAGTAGGCGCTATTATTATCCTCTTTACAAATGAGGAAGATGAGGCTGAAGGAGGTTAAGTGACTTGCTCAGAGTCATAGAGTTATTAAGTGTCTGTCAATGCAGACAAATATTGCATTTTCAGTCCAATTAAATTTATCTTTTTCAGAGGAACAGCCTATAGCTCTCTCATCCTGTTGATTTTTTGAACCTGAGTTCAGGACTTTGTTTCTCCCTACTAATTTCCCTCTTGTTATATTAGCCCATTGTTCCAGTACATTTAGGTATCCCCACTCTGTCATCGAGCATCTCAGCTATTCCTCTTAGCTTCACATCATCAGCAAAATTGCGTGCCATCTCTGTCTTCATCCAAGCTACTGGTGAAAAACATTGGCTGGAATAGGGCCAAGGGCAGAGCTCTTTGGCCTTCCACCAGAGACCCTTGTCCAGGTTAGTGGTGCAGTCAAGAACACTTCATGAAACCAATGAATGACAGAATTTGAGCTTTGAAAGTCCTCTTGGTGACCATCTGTCCCACACCAGATGTGTGTTTTACCGATAACCAGAATGAGTTAGAAGGGAGCCAAGCAGCCACTCAGACCAACTGACTCCCGAATATAAAATACCAAGCAAATCGTCATGCAGTCTCAGCTTGAAGATGTCCAGTAAGAGGAACCCACTTTTGGGCAGCCCATTCCACTTTTGCAAAGGTGCAATTTTTAGGCAGTTAGGCAGACAACGTGCATTTATTAAGCACTTACTGTGTGCCAGGCACTGGGATAAGTGTGCTAAACAAAAACAAAGTCAGTTTATGCCTTCAAGGTTTACAATCTAATGGAGGAAGACACAGAAAAGAGAGATAACAAGCTGAGAGGAGAGAAGAAGGTCCCTGGGTGAGGAGGTCACAATGACAAAGACTGGAGAGTTTGAAGCAGAGGTAGAAGGGGAATGGAAGACGGCCAACCTGAACTCCTACCATCACCACCACCTCATACCCGGGCCAGAATGGAGACCCTGGAAGGAGCTCATCAATGGGAGAAGGGTGCTGACATGGAGGAGAGATGGTCCAAGATGAGAGCACTGAATCATGGGAAATCTTTTCTGACAGCAATCAACTTCCTTCTGGTTCAATTCAATTCCACCCAGTATGTACTCATAAATCTTACTTTGTTTCATTTCTTATGAGGCAATAGTATTCTATTCCATTCATAAACCACAATTTGTTTACCAGTCATTCCCTATTTTATGGGAATCTACTTTGTTTCCAATTCTTTAGTTCCAAAAAAGTTACAGCCATGAATATTGTCATATATATGGAACCTTTCTTTCTTTTATCTTGTTGGGGTATATCCCTACCAGTGAGATCTCTGGGTCAAAGGGTATAGAGATTTTATCACAACAAAAAACACACAACTTAATTACATTTGGCAGAAACCCGATTTTCTATTGTGTTTGCTTCGTGTGCCTTCTCCCTCTCATGAGCCCTATCTACCTTCTTTCCATAAATGTTTATCTTCTATATTTTACTGGGGCATCTTTGAGTTACTGTTAAATGTTCCTATTTCCCTACCTTTGCACCCGGCTGTGCCTCAGGCCTGGAATGCCCTCCTTCCTCATCTCTGCCTCTTAGAATCCCTGGCTTCCTTTAAAACTCAACTTAAGCACCTTTTCTTATCTAAGAACCCCTCTCAACTCCCTCCCTCCACCCCACTCCCCTGCCCACTTCAGCTAATAGTTCCTTCTTCCACCCTAAAAATTACATTGATTTAACTGAGTGGATATGTTGCTTTCCTCTCCCATCTCCCCATGAAAGATTCCTGAAGGGAAAGAATGCTTTTTTTCATCTCCAGTGCTGAGCAAAATGCTGACAATAAGTTCCTTTTGTGAAATGATTTTCTGATTGGAGGGCTTCTTATTTTGATATGTTTAGTCTCAGAGCTAAAAAGTGGTCAGCGTCTATTTTATTCATAATATGCTTAATAAATTTCAAGAAAACTTGTGTGATCTTAACATCTGCAAGAGAGAGCCAATGAAGCAGAACCTTTCAGCAAGCGTTTGTTTTGAACTGTCGAATCAGATGTGGTTTTTTAAAAATAATCCACAAAACAGTACAATGAGCACAGGCTGTCACCACCTCTTTAAGGGACAATTGAAATAACCTTCTGGCTGGCGTCTCTGCCCCAAGCCTCTCTCCACTCCAGCCCTTCCCTCCCCTAATTGCCAAAGTGATTTTCTTTTTGTTTCATTGGTTTCGATCATTTTGTTTTTATTTTACTTTTTACTGACAATAATTTGTTTTAAAATTAATTTTGTTAATTAGCAAAAATCAGTTTTTCCCCCTCTCACCTTTCCCCATCACCATTTACTGGGAAAAAAGAAAAGAAAAACAGAAATCTTATAAGACATGCAAACAGTCCAGCAAAGTAAGTTTCTGAATTGGCCATGTCCCGTAAATGTCTCATTCTGCGCCTGCAAGTCCATCATTTCTCTGTTTCATCAAAGGTTCTCTGGAATCATGGTTTCTCACTGCAGAAATCTTAAGACATTTCACATCTTTCAAAGTCACTTGTCTTTACAATGTTGCTTTGTTGTATACATCATTCTCCTGGTCCTGCTCACTTTACATGAATTCATCCCAGTCTTCTTAGATTTCTCTGAAGCTGTCCCTTTCATCATTTCTTATAGGACAGTGTTATTCCATTACCTTCAGGCACTATAATTTACTTAGCCACTTGATGAGCACTCCTTCACCTCAGTTTCCAACTCTTTGTTACTTCCAAAAAAGCCAGAGCTGTTATCAATATTTGTGTGTACATGGGTCTTTCCTTTTTTCTTTAATCTCTTCTAAGCCTAATAGTGGTATTAATGGGTTAAAGGGTAAACAATTTAGTAACTTGGAGGGGGTGGCAATGGTTTCAAATTATTTTTCACCATGACTGGACAAATTCACTGCTCCACCAATGGCCCCTCCAGCATTTTTGATTTTCCTTTATTGTCAACTTTGCCAGTCTGATGGATTCATTGGGTTTTCCAAAAGCACAGATGCCTACTCTGTAAACACCAGTGGCTCCCTTTTGTCTTCAGGATCAAATATTAAAATCCTTTGTTTGGTATTTATTTAAAATCCTCTACAACCTGGCCCCTTCCTGACTTTCCAAACTTCTTTCATTCACCTTATTCCCTTTGATCCAATGACACTGGCCTCCTTGATATTCCCCAAAAGGTATCCTCCATTTCTCAGTTTCATGACTGTTTGTCCTAGGCCTCTTTCTTCACCTCCACCTTCTGGCTTCCCTCAAGACCAGCTTCCAGTCTGCAGGTTCTCTCTTCCCTTTACTAGTTTCTCTCCTCTGCAATTACTTCCTTTTTATATGGCATATCCCTTGTATGTACAAAGTCATGGTATTTGGTCGAGAGAATTGTCTTTAAGGAGCCCCAAAGAGCCTGGAGTCACAGATTGCAGAGTATGTGGAGGGGAGCAAGGTGGGAGAATGGTTTTCCCTTTTGTCTCTGCATCCCTGTACCCAGGAATACTAGATAATTCCTGTACCTAGAGAATGGATAAATTGAACTCAGATGGGTAAATGTCCCTTTCCCAAGTAGCAATACTGGCTCTTCTCCATATTGCCCTCAAACACTCGACTCTTTCCTTTCTTAGGGTGATCTCAAGAGTTTTCCAGTTTAAAAAAAAACCAGAGCAGAGTCTCCTCCCAGGAGTTCGAGTCTCTGGAGTCTACTGCTCAAGTTCCAAAGGCCCAGGCCTGCCCCATGTAGAGTGTAGCCCTAATGCAGAGGGACCCCTGCCTCTTCTCACATTGCGCCACATTATCACAGAAAGGTGGATTACAAGTTATCTGAACTCTGCTTTCTCTCAGAACTCCTTGGCAACAGAGCCACCGAGATAGAAATATAAACCAGACATATGTCGAGGCCTTCGGTGCATACAAGGAGGCACCAAGCAGATACACAAATGGGTGGGGAGTGGGAAAGGCCATCCAGAGACCTCCTAGGGGCTGGGGTGGGGGGAGCACAACGCCAATCTCAGCACTTCAAGGTGACACTTGTTATTTCCCCCTTTGGCTCAAACTTGTGATTTGATTAGTGTAGGCAACCGCTGATGAGGAAGATTAGTACAGATTAGCACTGAGCTGTTTCGGGGACTTGTCCAGGGTCACACTGCCAGGAAGTGGGAGAGATTGGATCCGAACCCTCCTCTTCCTGGCTTTCTATTCATTCAGCTAACCTGCCTTCCAGGAAGGAATGTGAAAATCGAGTGAACTAAACAATTAAAGTTGCTACAATTCCTTGGAAAAACAGATCCAGCAGGATAGCAGCATGTGGATGGCCAGGGATTCCAGGCTGTAAACATTGGCAGAATTAATGGAGATTTCAAACCCACTGGCCTCCCCTTCCTCTTCCTTTAGTTCATTTATTTGTTTCTCTTCCTGGTGGTGGTGGTGGTATCTGATACTCTGGTCCGAATTATGGACAACCTGAACTCTTTTGGGCCCGGCCCATTGCGCCTTCTTTTCTCTGACCAAGGAGAAGGGGGTGCCTGGAATGTTCTCCCCTCCCCTACCTTATCCTTCCCCCCTTGAATTCTTCCACCTCAACCTCCTGATCCTCCTTTCCAAGAACAACCCTTCTGCTTCACGAGAATCCCCACTTAGTCTGACTTCACTCAGTGTATTTGTCCATGTAATGTTCCATGTTCTCATGATTTGTGTTCCAGGCCTGTCCTGGTAAATAAGATGGTAAATGAGCTCCATGAGGGCATGGTCTGTGTCTAGTAATGCTGTGTATCTTCCTAGGAGCTGAGCATGATATTTGCACACAGTAAGCCTTTAAAAAAGAAGGAAGGAAGAGAGAGAGAGAGAGAGAGAGAGAGAGAGAGAGAGAGAGAGAGAAGAAGAAGAAGAAGAAGAAGAAGAAGAAGAAGAAGAAGAAGAAGAAGAAGAAGAAGAAGAAGAAAAAGAAGAAGAAAGGGAGGGAAAAAGGGAGGAAAGAAAGGAGGGAGGAAGAAAATGAAGAAGGAAAGAAAGAAGAGGAGAGAAAAGGAGAGAAAGAGGAAAAGAAAGAAAGCAGAAAAGAATTGCTTTTCATCAGAGACATAGTCATGAATTCAATGTAGCAAGTAGCTACAGGATGATCTTTAAAATATAAAATAAATGCGAATATAAAAAAATAAAATAAATTATAAAAATAAAATCAAAACAGAATTAGAGTTTCTGAGAACAAGAACAATAGAACATCTATTACCTTTTCCCAAAGGAACTGAAATACTAACACTCTTCAGGATTTAACCTGTCCTTGACTTGGACACTGCCTTTGGCCTTAGATTCGAGTCTCAGCTGTGCCCCTTAGGACTGTATTCCCTTAGGTGAGTCACCCAAGGACTCAGTTTGTTCATCTGAAAAATGGCAGGATTGGACTAGCCAGTCTCCAAGGTTCCTTTCAGCTTTGTGTCAGTGATTCTGAGAGCTCCCTAAGTACTCTATGTAACTATTTTACAAATGCATTCTTATCTTGGTTCTGCACTGTATATTGTCCTGCCTCTGTGGAGTAATTGTAAATATTTAATTCAGCATTATTCCATCTCTTTCTTGATGCTGTTTTGATACAAGCAGTCACATCTGTTAGACTTCCTCTGCACTGAATCTCATGGAGAGCCTCCAGGGGTGGCACATATGTAAAGAAGGGAAGACCTCTGGGAGGAAAGTCAGGAGACCCTGGCAGAGATAGGATAAAGAGGATCAAATGGAAAAGCCAAAACTTAAGAACTGCAGAAAGGAAGGCTAGGTGAGACCTCAGAGACCACCGAGTCCAAGTCTTCCATTTTACAGAGAAGAGGTCACACAGAGGAAAAGTGCAGTTCGAACCCAGGCCCTGGGACTACTTGCTCACACTCTTTCCACTTTACTGTGCTCCTCTAAATGAAAAGGATAATGAAAGTGAAGTCAAAATAGGAATGCCCAATTTGTCAAGCTTTTAAAACACTGATTCTCCCTTGTTCCTCTCCTCTTGGCTAGTAAATCCCTTCTTTAGTCCCAGACTCTACTACTGGAAAAGCAGTGATAGTGTTCTGGTCTTCCT
This sequence comes from Bettongia penicillata ogilbyi, assembly GCA_023548195.1. Lineage (NCBI taxonomy): Eukaryota > Metazoa > Chordata > Mammalia > Diprotodontia > Potoroidae > Bettongia > Bettongia penicillata. Next base: position 2,226,707 of record JAJHZJ010000132.1, on the reverse strand, counting down.
CTCCCTTTTCCCTAAGCCAGCTGGAACACAAGGCAGTGGGGGTTACTGGATACAGTACTGGACCAGGAATCAGCGGGACCCGGCTTAAACCCACCCTCAGAGGGAGCTAGGTCATGTACTGGATGGAGCTCTGGGTCTGCAGTTGGGGAGATCTGAGTTCCACTTACTAGATGTTTGACCATGGCAAGTCACTTAACCTCTGCCTGACTTGACTTCCTCAACTGTAAAATAGGGATAGTAATAACACCTGCCTCCCAAGGTTGTCCTGAGGATCAAATTATATAGCATTTGTAAAATACTTAGCATAGTACCTGGCATGTTATAATTCAGTCATTCCCACTCATGTCTGACTCTTCATGACCCCATTTGGGATTTTCTTGGCCGAGATTTTGGAGTGGTTTGCCATTTTCTTCTCTAGCTTATTTTACAGAAGAGGAAACTGAGGCAAACAGGATTAAGTAACGTACCCAGGATCACACAGCTACCTGGTACATAGTAGACCCTTAAAAATGCTTACTTACTTCACTGGGCTGACTGAATCTCCTTCCTTAGTATTATCTCAGTGAATGGACAGGGGCCAGGATCCCTCCTAGATACATGCAAAATGGTGCCTGTGCTAGTCTAAGGAGTCAGGGTTTGGCCAAGGACTTAGAAAAGCTTAGTGGGTTGGTCTGTTTACAGGATAAAAGCGAGCCTCTCAACAGAACAGGGCATCTCAATGGAACAATTGACTTCATTTTCCAACCCACTGATTCCTAACCCTGGCTTTGCAACCCCTGTTATCTCAAGAGAAGCAAGACACAAAACTCTCCAAATCTGGCTTAATATAATTCACTTTAATATCTTGAATGATGATGATTTTCTTTTTTTTTAAAATCCATGATTTCACAGTGTGGGCATTCTCTCCACTAATATAGATAGCCATACATCTGTGCCATTCTATGCTACGTTTTTGCCCTAAATCCTCTGTAGAGGATACAGAGTCAAGAATAATGCAGTTATTCAGGACATTTATTCTGGAATTCATCAGAATTCTAACGCAGGTTTCCTGACTCTGAACTCATGTTCTTCTGATCATACCCTGAATTTTCATAATTTTGTTTCAATATAATTGGTTTCCTTTTAATCCTGCATATTTTATTGTATGGAATTAAAAACATTACTCTAAGAAGGGGTCCATGAGTTTCCAGACTTTCTGCTCAAGGGGTCCATGACATAAAAGAGGTCAGAAGCCCTATCCTAAAGGCTTCGTGAGGCAGCCAAGGGTCCCATCGGTGAGATCCTGTCCAAGTTAATGCTTTGGGAATGTAGACAAGCCTTCTCCAGATATTTGGGAACACATCAACAATGCTGAGCACCATGGAACATGGACCCCCACTCCCAGTCGAGGGCAGACATGACCTAATTGATAAGAGGTTTCCCTCGGTGACTGAGAAGCTGAGCTCCTAGACATGGAGTTGCAGCACACAATCGGTCTCTGTTCAATTTCCTGATGACATCACCCTCCAGGCCGGCTCCCTCCTGGCCAGTGTGTTGAAGGTGAACTTCCTTTCCACCCAAGATAGGCTGGAGCCATTCCCCTACCAATCCCCAAGCGGGCTGAGAGCAACCCACTCCCATCTTCCCAGCTGGCTATTTGCTGGGATTCCAACACAAAGCCTTCCCTGCAGCCTCTAGCCGACAGGGAATGGAGAGCAGCTGCCACTACTTCTCAGCTGCCAGTGACCGCGGGATGCAGACTGGCGGCACCAGACTATCAGGGTCCATGGCCTGAACACGCAGACTGGCGCTCCATGTGGCAGTTCTCTCCTCCTCCCTCTCTCCTGCTTTTTTTTCTTTTTTTGGACTGTGCATAAACAGTGAGAATGTTCGTCTGCTCTTTGCTGGCAACTGGCTTCTCTTGATAACGTGCTTCATTGGTGGAGCCTGGGAGAGTGATGGGAAACAGAGGGATACTCTGTGACCCGGCAGAGAGAACTGCCCCACAGGCATCCAAAGGCAGAATGACCACGGGATATGGGATGGCTCCATGAATGGAGCTGGACAATGGGCAAAGGGGTGACCAACTAGAGTTGGGAGGAACCACAGAAACCATGGCGGCTGATCCCTCATTTTAAGCAAAGTGGAAACCAGAGAGGCAGTGCAGGGTGATACTCAGAGTCAGAACTCAACTCAGACACAACTCTGTGACTCTGGGCAAGTCACTAACCTTTCTCAGACTCAGTTTCCTTATCTGTAAAAATGGGTTTAATTAATAGCAGCTACCTCACAGGGTTGTTGTGAAAATCAAATGAGGCCACATAAGTAAGTACTTCACAAATCTCAATGTGCCGTGGAAATGTTATTATTAGAATTATTATGATTAAGTGACTTGACCAAAGACGTAGTTGGTTGGTTGTTGTCCTTCGTTCTTGAAGACCAAAGGGACATCACTGTGCTAGACTCAAGTCTCAGTGTGTCTCACTGTGGCTGATCAGACCAATACGAGCTTGGAATGCTCTGCCACGGGTCAGCCACAAATAGTCTGTGTGAACATTTAGAGATCATATGTAGGAGAGCTGAAATTTCTACCCCGTTCCTGTGGCTCCAGATCTCCTGATCATTTTGTTTTTTCATAGGGAATTTGCCAAAATTATACTTTACAGAGGAATTTTCTCTTTATCTCATCTTACTGACCTCAATCATTCTCATACATTCAATTATTATGACAGAGATGGCTAATACATTTATTTGTCCAGGTAGTGAGGTGGCACGGTGGATAGGGCACCAGATCTGGAGTCAGGAAGTTCAAATCTGATTGCAGACACATATTAGCTTTGTCACCCTGGGCAAGTCACTGAACCTGGTCTGTCTCAGTATCCTCCTCTGTAAAATGAGCTGAAGAAGGAAATGGAAAACCACTCCTGTATCTTTGCCAAGAAAATCCCAATTGGGGTCATGAACAGTTAGATACAACTGAACAACAACAGGACAGAAAAAAAGATATAAACCTTCCCTTGCCCTCAAGGAGTTTACCTTCTACTACAGATTATGTCTGTAATCTGTACAAATAGATTTAATGGTAATACCATCTAACAGCAATGTATTTACTATTGAAGGAGATTTTCTTACTAGGAGATATTTCTGCTCTCATCTTCATAATACCCCATTAGGTTTGCATCATGGTCCATTTCACAAATAAGGGATATAAGGAATGATCTTTCCCTCTCCAATTTTCCTCATCCTCAGTTCCCCACTCTCTCCCCCATATTCAATCTTTTGCCATGGCCTATTGATTTCACCTTTGCAACATCACTGAAATATGCTCCCTTCTCTCCTCTCCTCTGTCTGTTTGTGACTGTCTGTCTTTGTCATTCTCTCTCTCTCTCTCTCTCTCTCTCTCTCTCTCTCTCTCTCTCTCTCTCTCTCTCACACACACACACACACACACACACACACACACACACACCCTCATCACCTCAAACCTGGACAATGGCAATAACTTGCTGGTAAGTCTGTCTGCCTCAAGTCTCTCTCCACTCCATTATATTTTTTCCTAAAGTTCAGGTCTGATCATATCACTCCCTACACACTCAATAAACTTGAATGGCTTCCTATTAGCTTTAGGATCAAATACAAGATGCTGTTTTTCAATCAGAGCCCTCCATAACCTGGCCCTGTCCTACCTTTCCAGTCTTCTTCTATCTTCCTCTTTGCTCCAGCAGCCGTGGCCTCCATGATGTTCCATAGACAAGACCCTCCATCTCTCCACTCCAGGCATTTTCTCTGGCTGTCCCCTGTACCTGAAATGCTCTCCCTTCTCAACTCCCCCTTCCTGGCTTTCCTTGCTTCCTTCAAGTCCCAAATAAAACCCTGTCATCTTCTACAGAAAGGCTTTTCCAACCTCTCTTAATTCCTGTGCTCTCCCTCTTGTAATTATTACCTATTGATCCTGTATTTAGTACCTATTTGTTTGCTTTTTGTCTCCCCCATTAGACTGTGAGATCCTTGAGAATAGGGACTGAATTTTGCCTCTTTTTGCATCCCTAGTGCTTAGCCCAGTGTCTGGCGCATAGTAGGTAAATCAGTGTTTGTTGATGGGTTAATTGATTGGATCTGGTGAGAGATGATGCTGTAGCACCACCATCTGCTGACTCAAGCCTTGATTGACACCAGCTCCCTTAACTTCTGCCCCTGCCTGGAGGGCTGGGAGGTGCAGCACTAAACTCCTCCCAATGACTTCCTATATAGAGTCTGGAAACTGGACTCATCTCTCTCCACTTTGCATCTCCTGCCCTGTTTCAGCTCTACAGAGCAAGGTGCCTCCATGCCAGATACCCCCTGATATTCTATCCCACCCCCCTTCCTTCTTTCAATTCATTGTCTCCACCTTTAGATAGTAAACTCCTTGAAGGTAGGGATTGTTTTGCTTTTATTAATTGTATACTTAGCACAGTACCTGGCACATAGTAGGCATTTAATAAATATTTATTGGATTGGATTGTAAGGAGAGAGACCCCTCCACTTCCCAGGCCAACATGTGGCCCTATGAACAAGAGCCTTGGATTTTTGTGTCAGTGTTTATTCTTTAATTTTTGGCTAAGAAGATTAATTGGGAGGACATGACCTTGAAAACTTCAAAAGGTCAAGAGAATGAGCTGTCCAAGGTCCATGAGTCTGGGAGTCAGGTTCTTGCTGGGTTTTGCAGTCAGCCCAACAAGGATGTCCCAGGAGCAAGGAAGGAGTGACCTTCAGGATCCAGCTCGGTTCCGCAGGGATGAAGACCCATCCACAACAAAGCTACATTTGGAAGTGTACTTGGTGGGATCAATGCTATGTAGAAACTTCATTAAATCTGAGCCCATTCTCCCCGCAGTCAATATGGTATAAGGCAGTGTGTGCCCTGGAGTTGTCAGGGGAAGGGAGAAATGTTTCTACTTCTGATCTGCCTATATCATCCAAGTAAATATCCCTTCAGAAAAACTTATTAATGCGGACTTATTAAATGGAACAGGGGTGCTAGTTACTGGCAGTTAAGAGTAGAGAGAAACACCACTAAGTGGTGACATTAAAGAAAAGATATCCCAACCCTTCTGAGAAACCCCAAGCACCCTGATTTAGCTGACTTAATTCTAGGCATAATTCTTCCTAAAAATGGCCACATAGTGACCTAATGACACTATCTGTAGAGCTATTCCTTCCTCATTCCCTCAACTGAATTTGTCTTAAGAAATAGATTTGAGGCATTTTTCATGCTGTTTGTCTAGTTGGTGGAAGTAGATAGATAGCCAGAGACAGACAGATGGATATGTAGATAGATAGATAGAGATAGATAGATAGATAGATAGATAGATAGATAGATAGATGGATGGATGAAAGGAAGGAAGGAGGGAAAGAAGGAAGGATAAAGTATTTAAGCATGTTCTTTGTGCCTAGCACTGTGTTAAGTGCCAAGGATACAAATGAAAGGAAATGAGATGGTCCTGCCCTTAAGGAACTTACGTGCTACGGGGAAGTATATGCACAAAAAGAAGAGAAGACATGGGGGAGCAGGTTCCGTGCATGACCTAGAGAAGGCTGGTGAGTACCATAGAGGTCAGAGCCCTGGTGAGAGTCGACAAAAGCTGAGCTATCAGAGCTGAGGAGCCCAGGGTAGAGTCTAGGTTATCAATGGAGAAGAGATGGAGCTCATGGTCCAAGTTGAGGCACCATGACTGGAACAGAGTGGGAGAATCCAGGGTCAGTTTCTGTTGTTCAACCCCAAGATAAAAGGATCTCTCTGCTGGTACTAACAGGGCCATGGTCCGCTCATCGGGTATAGCAGCCTTGAGCTTATGAGCAAGATACTTAGGCTATCCCACCATACTAATGGTGGAGAGACTGCAGGCTGAGTTTGCTTGGGCCAGGAGCAGAGAATAGTGGAATCAAGCAGAAAGGAAGGCAGATTTTGGAGACAATAGCTAAGGAGTAGAAAGAAAAGCTTTGGTGGGATGGGATTAGGATTCAGAGAGTCCCTGGGACTTTATGGAAAAAGCAACTGAGTAGTTCAGGGGCCAATTTCTGAAGACTAACATCTGTTTCTAACTTCCTGTGTGAGCTTGGACAGATTGTTTCCCCTACTTGGGACACAATTTTCTTATGTATGAGAAGCTAATGATCAAAGTTGGAAAGGACCTGTGTCACCCAGTTCAAGAACTTAACCTTCCGGAATTTCTATTTCCTTTTCTCTAAAATGACCTGGTTGGAATAAAACCTCTTAGGATCCTTCCATCTTGAGCTAGAGTCCTATGGCCCTCAGGGGCATCTGCTCTAATCCAAAACTGAGCAAAAACCCTTCTCCAAATGACCAGACCACTGGGTGCCCACCTTTGTTTAAAGACCTCCAGTGAGGAGAAGCCAACACCTTCAGAGGAAGCCCCAGCCAGACTTGGTAGGAAGTTTGTCCTTCTAGCAATTCTAACCTTGCCCCTTTCCACTTGTTCCTGGTCATGTCCTTGAGGGTCAGGCATAACTGAAGTTTCCATGATTTTAATCAGAGCTACATGAGTCTCTTCCTGGTCCCTTAACCTGAGAAAGCTATATCTTGAACCAAGAACAATGTGCACTTTATTTTATCACCCAAAAGGATGTCAGTCGGCTTTCAAAAACATTTATTAAGTACCAACTGTGTACCAGGCATTGTATTACACTAAGTGCAAATGGAGATGCAAAAATAAAGCAAAAGACAGTTCTCACTCTCAAAGAGTTCCCAGCCTAATGGAGAAGACAGTATGCAGCAGCCATAAACAAAGAAGCTACACACGGGATAAAAGGGTAATAATCCACAGAGGGAGCGACCCGCTCCTCAAAAGAGCTTTTTGATTTGCTTTCGTCTTTGTGTTCTTAGTGCCTCGCCCAGTACCTGGCACATGACAGGCCCTCACTAAATCCTAATTCATTGACCACCCTTCTCCACCATCCCTTACCAGCTAGGTGGTTCTCAGGCACGTATGGAGAGCCAAGCTCTTTGTGTGCTCACACTTTCAATCACTTGGCCAGAGACTGTGTGACCTTCTCCTTTCACTGGTACAGGGTGAAGAAAGCACGCAAACCCAATTTTATTTTGCTATCTCACTCACTTGAAGAGAACACAGCTATAATTCCCCCCCGAGAATAAACATACACAGACTAATCTTTCTGCTCAACTGGGACAGTTTGTTGAAATTGGTGAAATGATGCAGACGTCGCCAAGACAGTTTGATAAGAGTTATAAGGGCTGGTTTGTTATGATTAAGACAAGCAAGTATAACTCGGCTGTTTCTGATAACTTTAAAACAACATTCTCTCTTATAGCTATCTTCCGCCTTACTATATATATATATATATATATATATATATATATATATATATATATATATATATATATATATACACACATACATACACATACACACACACTATAGCATATACCTAGACACAGGCAAATTCATATATGTATATTCTATCTGGTTATGGCCAGCTGTTATTTTCCTAAAGGGAGATATGTGCCTGCTCATTCCATGGTGGTTCATTGGAGATGGTAGCAACATCCTGAAAGACCAACCAAAGACTGAATGGTTTATACTTTAAGAAAACCAGATATAAATAAACATATCTACACACTTATAATGCTTTGAGTCTCTTCTGGATTGATGATATCATAACATGGTCCAAGTGAAATGAACTCCAGCCCTCCTACACAAAAATACAGTGCCCACTATGTGGTGATAGGGTGCTCTGTAAATACACGGATGTGAGATATGGGCTGAAAACACTGCTGCTGTAGATAACATGTTAATCCATGTACTGCCTCTTCTTCAGAAGATCCTCAAGCCCTTAAAAGTTCAAAGCTTTTTCCAACTCATTCACAGATGGCGAAATCAGGACCCAGCTGAGCCAAGAGAGTGAAGGATGTTCTCGGCTTCACAGAGCAGATCAGCAATGGAGCATGGGCAAGAACCCAGTGCTCCCAGCTCCAGACCTTCCAATTCCCTCTAGGAATTGTTCTAACAGTTTCCATCCTTCGGAAAACATTTTTAGGTAGGAGAGCTGTTGAAGAAGTGTGACATCATGTCCTTTAGGAGAGAAGATATCATTACGGGGCATGATATAATGTCCTTTGTGACAATAAATTTTATTGTCATAGACCTCGTTGCTCCAGGAAAAATGATATGGCTGTGGGAAAAAATGTAATTAATGAAACTCTAGTGGAGACTGAGTTATGGTACACGTGTGTGTGTGTGTGTGTGTGTGTATGTGTATGTGTGTGTGGGTGTGAGAGAGAGAGAGAGAGAGGGAGGGAGGGAGGGAGGGAGAAACTCATCCTTCCAATCTCCTTGAGAAACAATAGCAAAACTTGTCAGCAATACAAAACTGGTGCAAAGAGAATCCACTCAAGGCACAAACATTTGTCATCAGTAGTATTATTAATTAGCTGTCTCAAGAATGGCAGAGGTAGTACCAGCTGCCATTGCAAAAGCATTTTAAGGTCCAAAAAGGTGTTTTCCTCAGAACAACTGTAGGAGGTAGAAAGTGTATTATTATCCCTATTTTATAGATGAGAAAACAGAGGCCGGAGAAATTAAATGACTTGCCCAGAGTCACATGATAAGTGTTATAGTGCAATAGGTTAGCAATAATTCATTTTTTCCTCTAGATTTGTGATTTCATTTGATACTGGGAGACACCAGTGGGGAAACTTCCCGTACCAATTCACATTTGTGAATTCTGCCCTTTATCATCTTAGAAGAGAGTTGCCTGGAACACTGACAAGTGAAATGACCTGCCCAGGGTGATACAGAGAATAGTTTGAGAAGCCAGACTTGATCTCAGATCCTTCTTACTCCAAGACCAGTCCTCTATCTGCTATGCCACACGACCTCCCTAATTTATTTTCAATTGTACATTTTTGTTTAATTTTAGCATTTTGCTTAATGCAGATAAATTTTTGTACTCTAATTAGAAAGGAATGAAGGAAGTAAGCATTTATGAAGCATCTACTACATGCCAAGCACTTTACAGATATGCTGTCATTGGATCTCACCCTGGGATGTAGGTGCTATTATTATCTGTATTTTTCAGCTGAGGAAACTGAGGCAAATATAAATGACTTGCCCAGGGTCATTCAGCTAGTAAGCATCTCAGGCTGGATTTGAACTCAGGTCTTCTGGATTCCATGCCCTTTGTTTTACCTACTTCACTGCCAGCTGCCTCAATTTTTATGTTATTGAAATTACTGAAATACAGTGAGGTGCTTTCCATAACTCTAGTAGGTTGAGTAAGGGAGAAGAATTTAATTCCACAAGCATCTATTAAGTGCCTACTATGTGCTAGGAACCAGGAATACAAACACAAAACAAAACAGTTATTGCCCTCAAGGGGCTTACATACTGCTGTAATAGAAAATTATTAGGGGTATGTTTTGTGGTTTGATTTTATTTTGATGAAAATACTTTAGAATTATATAGCCATTAGATGCATTGAAACGCCCTAGCAACTTTTAATTTAAAAAAATTACCCAGATAGCCAGATAGAACAATAATGATAGGCATATGTACATAGCATTGAAAGGCTTGCACAATGTTTTACACATTATTATCTCCTTTGACACTCACAACAGTAAAGTTGGAAAATTTGCACCTTTTTTTCTTTCATGGCAGGGAGGAGGGCTACGGAAGGGTTTGTATGGACCTGGGTGCAATGAGGATTCTTCTCTGACCCCGACCAGCGGGCACCTATTTCACTGCCTTGGCCTGAAGACCATCCCAGGGTCACAAAGTTCATGCTAGAAGGGACCTCAAAAGCTCTGTATTTTTCAAATAATGAATTGGTGGCTCCTGGAGGTGAAGCTACTTACCCAGAGTCACCCATACAGTAAGTGCCAAGACCCTTACCCTCCAAATCTAAGCCCCTTCCCATCATTACACACTGAATTCCTGCCATTCTTTGGCTCCCTTACTATTTGTGACCCTTCTCTGTCCATCTGATGTGACTCTGGAGGCATCCTCCCAGTCCTGGTATAAAAAATTAGGGGACTCTTCAGAAGGGTTAGCTGCTGCCCCAGCTGGGGAAGACGGAAGTTGATACTTCAGTAAGTCAGTATGAAGCACCTACTATGTGCTGGACACTGAGGATCTGCCCTCGAGGAGCTCACAATATATATTCTTGTAGTCTCTTTTCCTCTATCCCCTCCTTAAATCCAGTTAAGCCACATGGTCTTCCCTAAACAGCCCAATAAAAGAGCCTATGTTTTCAGCACTGACTGGTCCAACTCTTCTACAAAGCCCCTTTATCCTAGCAATGGACTCCATGAAATTCCAAAGCCATCACCTAACATTTTCAGACCCCGAAAGTTTATCCTTTGCCCAATTATGCCTCATGCATGGGCGACATAAAGCAGGATCTGCTCCCGCTGGATCCCACTTTACTTTCAACAGTACCTTGGGATGGGGGCTCTCACAAAAAGTGACCCACCATGAACCCTGCCTCTCCTGGCCCTTCACACTTGCTGGGAATGCTTTCTTCTTCTAATGCTAATGGCTTCTTTCTCCTGAGGTTTCTTTTCCACCTTTTAACCAGTCGTCTGTCACCTTAGGTTGTTAATGGCTGTGAGCTTGCAACTGCTCTGTTTGACCAGACTCCTGCACTGGAGGGGATACGGAAATATTTTGCTCATGTCATGGTCACTTACAACTTGTAAATGAGTCTCCCGCCTGCTTAAGAATTCTCTGCAGAACTTTGCTGTCCTTGGATGAGTTTTCCAAAATTGTATTTTCTGCCATCTCAGTATCTCCATGCCCTCTTCCGTCTCCCCTATGTGACTCCTCTCATGTTGTTGTTCTGTGACCCCATGGCACCCCATGGACCATGGCACTCCAGGCCCTTCTGTCCTCCATTATCTCCCAAAGTCTATCCAAGCTCATGTTCCTTGCTTCCATGACACTGTATCCATCTCATCCTCTGCTGTCCCCTTTTCCTTTTGCTTTCAGTCTTTGCTAACATCAAGGTCTTTTCCAATGAGTCTCATCTTCTCATTACATGGTCAAAGTATTTGAGCTTCAGCTTCAGTATTTCACCTTCCAATGAGTTGTTGAACTAATTTCTTTAAGTCTTCACTGGTTTGATCTACTTGCTGTCTGAGGGACTCTCAGAAGTCTTCTCCAGCACCACAATTCAAAAGTGTCTCTGTAGTGCTCAGCTTTCTTTATAATCCAGCTCTCACAGTTATATACTGCTACTGGAAAAACCATAACCTTGACTATATGGACCTTTGTCAGCAAGGTGGCATCTCTGCTCATTAGTATGCCATCCAGATTCACCAGAGCTTTCCTTCCAAGGAGCAAGGGTCTTTTAATGTCATGGTTAATGATCTTTGGGCCCAAGAATAGAAAATCTAACAATTCTTCCATCTCTTTTCCATTTTTCCAGGAAGTGATGGAACAGGTTGCCATGATCTTAGTTTTTTTTTTTTTGGGGGGGGGAGAGAAGTGTTAAGCTTCAAGCCAGCTTTTACACTCCCTGCTTTTACTCTCATTGAAAGGCTTCTTAATTCTTCTTCATTTTCTGCCATCAGAATAGTGTCATCTACATATCTGAGATAGTTGCTATTTCTCCCAACAGCTTAATTTCATTTTTTGATTCATCCAACCTGGCATTTCACATGATGTTCTCTGCACATGAGTTAAATAAATAAGGTGACAATATGCAGCCTTGCTTTACTCCTTTTCCAATTTGAAACCAATCAGTTGTTCCACGTTCAATTCTAAATATTGCTTCTTGACTTATATACAGATTCCTCAGGAGACAAGATAATTTGGTGCTCCCATCTCTTTGAGGACTTGCCACACTCACATGGTCAAAGGTTTTACTGAAGGAGAAGTAGATGTTTTTCTATATCTCATTTACTTTCTCCATATTCCAGTGAATGTTGGCAATTTGGTCTCCAGTTCCTCTGCCTCTTCAAAAATCAGCCTGCTCTTCTGGCAATTCTTGATTCACATGTTGCAGAAGCCTGACTTGCAGAATCTTAAGCATAACCTTGCTGACACATATGAGTGCAATTACTTTGTAATTTGAGCATTTCTTGGTTGTCCTTTAGGATTGGGACATAAACCAATCTTATCTAGTCCCATGGTTACTGTTGAGTTTTCCAAATTTGCCAACATATTGAGTGAAGCATTTTAACAGCAGCATCTTTTAGGATTTTAAACAGCTCAACTGAAATTCCATTACCTCCATTAGTCTTATTGCTAGTAATGCTTGCTAAGGCCCATATGACTTTATTCTTCAAGATGTCTGGCTCTAGATCACTAGTAGTTATCAGTAATATTATGATCTTTCTTGTATGGTTCTTTTGCATATTCTTGCTACTTCTTAATCTCTTCTACTTCTGTTAAGTCCCTACCATTTTTGCCTTTAATTATGTCTATTTTTTCATGAATCATTTTCTTGATATCCCTAATTTTCTTGAAAAGATCTCTTGTCTTTCACATTCTATTGTTTTCTTCCATTTTTTTGCATCTCATTTTTAAAAAAAACTTATCTCTCCTTGCTATTCTCTAGAAATTTTGCATTCAGTTGGATATATCTTTCTCTTTTTTTCTTTAACTTTCACTTTCCTTCTTTCCTCAGCTATTTGTAAAAGCCTCATCAGACAGTCATTTTTATTTCTTACTCTTCTTTTTTCTTTAAAATGTTTTTTGTTGCTGCCTCCTGAACAATATTGCAAAAAGCCTCATCAGACAGTCATTTTTATTTCTTACTCTTCTTTTTTCTTTAAAATGTTTTTTGTTGCTGCCTCCTGAACAATATTGCAAATCTCTGTCTACCAGATCAAATCCCTTAAATCTATTCATCCATTTCATATCCATAAGGGATACCTGTATGGCCTGATAATTTTTCCTACTTTCTTTGATTTAAGTCTGAATTTTGCAATAAGCAGCTCATGAGCTGAGCCATAGCTTCTAGGACTGTATCCCAATCATAAAAATGGGAAACGGTTCCACACATACAAAAATATTTATAACAACTCTCCTTGTGGTGGCCAAGAAATTGAGGGGATGCCCATCAATTGGGAAATGGCTGAACAAGCTGTAGTATGTGAATGTAATGGAATACTATTGCAATATAAGAAATGATGGAGGACTTCAGAGAGGCCTAGAAGGACTTATATGAATTGATACTGAATGAAATGAGCAGAACCAGGAGAATATTGTACACAGTAATAGCCACAATGTGTGAGGACTGTTTCTGGTAGTCCAGTCTTGTTTTAACTGACTGTATACAGCTTCTTCACTTTTAGCTACAAGTATATAATGATTTATGTACTGACTATATGGTGAAGTCCATGTGGAGAGTCGCCTTTTGGGTTGTTGAAAAAGAATGTTTTCTATGACCTGTGAATTATCTTGACAAAATTCTATTAGTCTCTGCCCGGCTTCATTCTGTACTCCAATGTCAGACTTGCCTGTTATCCCAATTATCTTTTGATTTCCTATTTTAGCATTTGAATCTCCTATGATGAATGTGACATCTTTTGGGGAGTGTTATTTCTAAAAGATGCTGTAGGTCTTCATAGAACTGATCAACTTCAGTCTCTTTGGCATCAGTGGTTGGAGGACAGACTTATATTACTGTGATGTTGAATGATTTGCCTTGGATTCAGACATTTTATATTATATTTATTTATATTATGCCCCAATACTGCTTTTCTCAACCTTTTATTGACTTTGAGGACTACTATATTTTCTCTAAGGGATTTTTGCCCACAGTGGTCTATGTAGTGATCACCTGGATTAAATTCACCCATTCCCATCCATTTAAGTTCATGGACACCCAAAATGTTGATGTTTACTCTTTCCATCTCCTGTTTGACCACATTCAGCCTCCCTTGGTTCATAGATCTTACATTTCAAATTCTCATGATCTTTGCAGCACTGGACTTTTCTTGCATTACCAGATACATCCACAAATGAGCTTCCTTTCAGCTTTGGCATAGTTGCTTCATTAGTACTGGAACTACTTGTAATTTTTTTATGCTTTTCCCCACTACTTTCTGACCTAAGGGGCTCATATTCTGATGTCATCTCTTTTATCATTTTAGTACTGTCTATGGCAAAAATAATGGAGTGGTTTTCCTTCTCCAGTAGGTCACCTTTTTTTCAGAACTCTCCACTATGAGCCATACAACTTACGTAACCTGCATGGCGTAGTTTGCAGTTTCATTGAGCTATGCAAGCTCTTCTGCCAGGACAAGGCAGTGATCCAGGGAAGAGTCTCCTTTCACACAGATCTTTCTCACCTGGATCTGAATAGGTCCTGGGATCATAGAATTATAGATTCAGAGCTGGAAGGAATGTAACAGATGTAGTCTAACCAACTGTGATCCAAGACCTGCCCAAGGTCACACAGATATTAACCGAGTGGTAGATGGGGATTTGAACCGAGACTCTTTGATTTTAAATCCATTGTTCTATTCACTATACCATGACTTCCATTTTCTGTCCCACCCCACATCCACTCTCTATCACCTTGCCAAATCATTCTTTTTTTACACACAGATCTAGTAAACATGATGGGCTGGACTTAAAGTCAGGAAAAGGTGAATTCAGTCTGCTTCCAGACACTAACAAACTGTGAGACCCAGGACAAGTCACTTAACAAGTGTTTTAGTTTCCTTGTCCCAAGGAGAGGAAGTTGGATTCCTAAGGTCTCTTCCAGCTGTGACCCTATGATCTTCTCTGCTCAAAAATCATTGATGGCCTCAGTGTTCATGACATAAAAGTCAAACTCCTCTGCCTGCTATTCAAGTCCATCAATAACTCTGATACCATTTGGTATTTTTAGCCCTATCTAATATTACTCCCTTCCCTGTACTCAGTGCTGCAGCCAAAGTGGACTTTGTACTCATGGGTTCCCAAAGATGGCCTATACTTTCCCTGTTCCACGTGTTTGCTTCATTGATTGAATTTCTATTCATTTAAGTTCAAAAGTGAAGAAGAAGGAGGAGGAGGAGGAGGAGAAGGGAAGCAGTCAAATGGGAAAAATCTTAGCATCAAATTTCTCTACTAAGGGTTTGGCATCTAAGGTATATAAAATTAACATATATATATGCATGTATATATTTTTTCACCTATATACATATTTTATATAGGTGCAAATATATGCTTATATATGACCAAAGACCATTTCCCAGTAGGTAAGTGGCCAAAGGATAGGAAGAAACAATTCATAAAATAAGAGTGGCAAAGTAGTAGCAATCGTATGAAAGAATGCTCCTAATCACCAATAGGATGAGAAATGCAAATCAAAACAGCCATGAGGTTTCACTTCATACTCTGCAAATTGGTAAAGATGACAAAAAGATGAAAACAATGCTGGAAGGGTTGTGGGCAGATAGGCACACCAGTACGTTGCTGGTGGAGCTGTGGATCAATAGAACTATTCTGGGAAGCAATCTGGAATTGTACTAATGAAATGACAACAGACCCAGTGATTCTATTACTAAGCTTATACCCCAAGAAGGCCGTTGATAAGAAGAAAGTGCTCATATATACCAAAATGTAGCAGAACTTTTTGTGATAGCAAAGAATAGAAAACTAAGGAGATTCCCATTGATTGGGAACTGGTGGAACACACTGTGGTACACAAATGTGATGAGATATTTCTATGCTCTAAAAATGAGAAGCATGTAAAGATCGACATGAACTGATACAGATGGAAGTCAGAAGAGTCAAGAATACAATATGGACGATGACTATAACAACGCAATTTGAAAGAGCAATCCCATGACCAAAAATCAAAAGTAAATATTGCAAATTGTAAACAACAAAGATATGAGATAGAAGAAATATACAAAGCCATCTCCCCCCTGTCTCTTTGCATGAATGGGAGGTCCACAAGTATTGTACATTGCATCTATTTTCAGAAAGTGTTATTTGTATATGGCATTGCTCTCTGGGAGGATTAAAAGGAGATTACTGGGGGAAATTATGGCCATTTAAAAAACAAAAAACATTAATAAATATATTTAAACAAAAAATAAAAATATAATTCTTCAAAGGCAGAGACTGTCTTGCTTGCTTGAATTGCTTAGCACAGTGTCTGACACATAGTAATTGCTTAACAAATACTTACCTACCTAAGCATTAGAACTGTTCAAAAATAGAAATGACCTTCCTTATCAGATCATGAGCTCCCAGTCACTGGTAGGATTCCAGCCAAAGATGAGTGACCAGTCGGGAATGTGGTGCAGGTGATTGATTCTTAGCAGGCCTGTAGTGGGTTCTCTCTCATTGGGGGTCTTCAAGGAAATTCTTGACCACTTGTGGAGCCCTAATCAATCAGCCCTTAAGCCTTTATTAAATGCTTACTATATGCCCAGCACTGGGCTAAGTGCTGGGCACACAGAGCAAGACTAACAAAGGAGTTTACATTCAAATGGGTAGCTGACACGAAATGATTAGGTAAAATGCATAAAGAATGAGTGGAAGTTGAATCTCATAGAAAAGGCACAAGCAGTCAAGACTGGAAAAGGCCTCCTGCTGAATGTGGGGTTTTAACTGCCTTACAGAAAATCAGAGAAGTCAGGAGGGACATGGAAGGATGAAGATGGGCCCGGACCATTTTACATTCAGGGTAAAGCTTGGAGTTGGAAGGGATCATGTGTGAGAAAGAGCAAGGGCAGTTCATAGAAGAGAGTGAAGTGTAAGAAAATGGTAGACAGGATCTTGTTCTGGATGCTAAAATCCTAGACCTAAAGCCAGAGGAGACTTTGCAGAGCATGCATTCCAACATCCTCATTTATAGGGAAGAAATTGAGGTCCAGAGGAGTCAACACTCACTGAACACCACACTTGTAGCAAGGGGCACAACCCAGGATATCCACACTATTAGGAGAAATAAAAATTATTTGGCTTAGCAGATGCTCTGCTCTAAAAAGCTTCAAGACAGGGAGAAAAGACAACTAAATTAAGTACTGACCAGACAGTTATCAAAACAATATCCAAGGAGTAAACCCTACCAGAGGGCACCATTTCCAGGCTCATCAGCTAGTACTTAGGACCATATGGCACAGTACACTGTGAGGTGGACCCGGAGTCAGGAGACACTAAGGTTTGCATCCTACAGACTTGGTAGCTGAGACCCTGAGTTTGCTACTCACCTGTGTACCTCAGTTTCCTCATCCATAAAATGCATGGAGTCATAAAGAGGCTCAGATGAGCTCACACACACATGCAAAGCACCTCAGAAATGTTAGTGGTTATTATCTAGGAAGCATCAGAGACTTCCAAAATCAATTTCCCAGGGGATGTCGTCATCTTCTGAAGTGCTTTTAGTGACCAGATGCATTTTCACGTAGGACACTAAACCTGAGAACCAATCCATAACTCCCCTGGCAGCCGGGATGCAGAATCCTCACTTGTACTGCAGTGTATTTCTGTAGGAGCTGTGAAAACAACATGCCAGCCTAGGGCCCTGGAGGAAGGTGGAGGAGGAGGGGGATCATTCCACTCGGAAGCCCTTGTGCAGTAAGGACAAGGGTCTTGTACATGATGACGTCTTAGGATGAGAATGTGACTGAGAGCCATGAGACCCAACTGCAGACTCACTCAGTCACATGCTAATGACCTTTCAAATTACTTTCTTGCTCTGCGTTTCCTCAGTTTCCTTATCTGTAAGATGAAGGAATTGGACTTATGATCTCTGCTGTCAAGTGCCTTCCTGCTCAAGCTTCTTTTGCCATTTGATCTCCAATTAACCAAACATTCATTAAAGCATTTCCTTTGTGCAAAGGCATGGTGTTAGGTCCTGAAAATTCAAAATCAAGAGCAAATCTGTCCCTTGTCCTTACCTTCTATCAGGGTATAGACATGGTCTCCATACATATATGTACAATAAAATACATAGATACAAGATATTTTTATTCATTTATTTTTGGTTTCCAACATTCACTTTCAGAAGATTTTGAATTCTCCCTCCCTTACACCCTCCTCAAGACAGCATGCAATCTGATTTAGGATATCCATGTACATTCATATTAAATGTATTTTTACATTATTCATGTGACACAAGACATTTTTTAAGGGAAAAGCCTGAGAGTTTAGAAGGCTCAAGAAAGGATTTATGTGCATGATGCTTCAGCATACAGTGGCAAGAGGATGAAAGGGAATACCACAAGCATGTTGGGTGCACCTTGGTTGAAGATTCATGGAGGCTGTGGGCAAGTCATACAAGATGATAAGGCATGGATGAATTACGATCAGTATCGAGCACCTTCCAGTGAAGTGAGACCCAAAATATTAAAGTAACAATTTGCTTAATGATACCATGTGGTCTGAAGCCATTAAGGTCTTTTCCCACACAGTTATTTATGACAGTGGTAGAAACAGAGTTCCTGGTATTCTTAAAATGTGTGATTTAAGTAAGAAATTAATCAAGAAATCAACTTGTCAATCACAAAACCTCCGATGTTGCTCATTTCTTTGGATTTGCAGATAATTCTGGCCTTTTCATATCAAGCCTCCGGTCTTGGGTCTTTCTGCCTTGTTCTACTGGTAAGATCTAAATTAGCTAAAATCTTGAGGACTCAGAGGTAAATACTGCTGGTGCTGATGGAAAATGCAGTGAGTGTGACCCAGCCAAACTCACATGCTCACCACATTTGAATCTGGCTGGGGACCACTTGCCATTAAAAACGAATGGGAAATTATGCAAAGGCTAAATGGAATTTTCTTTTTTAAAATCGCTTTGCTACTCAAAGGGTGCTTCAAAGCCAAACTAAGACTTATTTCCATGTTAGAATGCACATCCAGGGCTTTTAGGATAAAAAAATTCATTGAAGTTGTTTAAGTGAACAAGAAGTGACTGTAATTTTGATCATGTCATGAGGAGAGAAAACCATTGGATGGATAGAGAAGAGTGAGTGTGTATGTTAAAAGTACCTGGGGTAACTGTTATTTTGTGGACATCTTATTGGATTGTGTGGTTAGCAAAACAAGGCAAGAAGGATTGGGGAGGTGGAGATTAGAGACAGCTCATTTTGCCAAGGACAGAATGAGATTACAAACCATGAGACTGTAATCATAACTGACATTCATATAGTGTTTTGAGGTACGAAAAGTGCTTTGTATCTATTATCTCATTTGAGCCTAGGAATAACTCTGTTGCAAGATAGGTACTGTAATGTTTTTATTCCATCCATTTTGCAGACGAGAAAGCTGAGGTTTAAAGAGGTTATGTGACCTGTCTACGGTCATATATTCAGTAAGTATTGGCAGCAGGATTTGAACCCCAGGCCTTCCTCACTCCATGCCTCACCTCCTTATGACACAAAGTCTCTTTTAACTTTGCACCACACTTGCACTACTGTGGAATTGTGGTGTGTACAATTCCACTTACATTGATGAAGAACGGGTACATCTGATTTAAAGTGAAACACCCCACCCTCCCATGTGAGGCCCCTAAAGTATCAGTTTCCAGGAATTCTCTGAATCTACACCCACTCTAAAAAAACAACAGCTTAGAATGTAGAAGCCCCAATCAAGACGTTTACTTTTTGCCAGTCATCCAAAGGACATAATGTGTGTAAAGTAAAGGAATTTAATGGAATCACATCTTCCAGATTCACCGACATCCCAGGGAGCATGTGGAGGGCAGCTAACACCTCCAGTGCCACAAGGCTTCCCGTGGGTGGGTAGCACCGCTCTTCCCTGCTGGTGGTGGGATGCAGTTTCTGCCACATCATCACTCCTGGTCAAGTTCTCTGCTGGTTCTACAGATGCTGCTAGGCATTGCTCCATTGGGGACCTAACTCCAGAGCTTCTCTCTGCTACCACATTCTGGACTTTGGTTGGACTCCTTGGGATTGTCTGCTAGTCAGTTCCACTCCCGCTTGTTGTGGTGCAATGAATAGAAAGCTTCTCTCCAAAAAAAGAATGTCAACATCATAGAGAGAACTTATGAACCACCATATTCACATGATTGGGCTCAAAAGGGATCAGAGTGGCCCCTGATAAGATTTTCTTTTCTTTTTAAGTCTTGGCATCCAGGGGTCAATCACAGTCCCTTATCTCAGAAAGGAGTCTAACTTAGAGCAAAAAATGCTCACTTATTTTGTTAGTGGCAGAGTAAGTAAAATTAGAACCCAGGTCTCTAAAACAATTTCAACAATATCAACATACACACACACACATATTTATATATATATATTTTCTATATTTATTTATCTGTGAAAATGTTCTCTCCCCAGAAGAATGTAAGCACCTTGAGGACAGGGAGTATCTCATTTTTGTGCACAGTGCTTAGGCATATAGCGGCATGCAAATTACATGGACAAGAAGTAATTTTGATATGTGTATGTGTTTCTACTGACATTAGAGTGACTTTGAATTTCTGACCTGGAATAGATAAAACTGAATTGAATCAGTTTTCCCACATTTCATTAGTTTCCTGCCAGTTGAATGTAGGATTTTGTGCCATACCACAACTGTTTCATTTGGTTGTGTTTTTAATTCTATGGTGGATGTCAAGCACTTCAAGGATCATTCAAACCCAGAATGAAAGAGGACCCATCATATCAAAATCTTGTAGAAATATTAAGAACTAAAAAAAATTACTGCTGATTAATCTTTAGAAAACAAATAAAAACCTTTGATAGGATTGAGCAGCTAAGGACCAGGCAGCTAGGGTGGTTGCTTTATAGTATGGCACACGCTTCTTGAAGTTGGAAGAACAATGAGAAGACCAGTATATAAAAAAATTCCTACCGTTGCTTTGTAGGGGAAAAAATGCTCATCGTGGACAAGACAACACAAAGTCTAGTGGGGGAAGGGGATTATTTTTACTGAGGAAGCTCACTTTTTCATTCAGAGCTATCAAAAACCATTGTTAGCAGACCAAATGAACCTGGAATATCCGGGCATTTTCAGTGGATTGTAAAATTATAATGGATTGTAAAACATTCACCCAAAAAAATTCACATTTTTTTTTTACTTTGGTCAGTCTGCAAATCTTGTCCCCATATGGCTATATTGAGATGTGGGAATGCCCCAAAATCACAGAAATTCCCAGAGATGGAATACAATGACATGCCCTTGCACCATGCCAAATGTCCAGAAAGCTTAAGAGATTTGTTCAAGAGATGGAGATAAACATGGTCTGTAAACTCTCCCAATAGAATGAAAATCTGTCATCAAGGCTAGACTTGGGAAAAATAGACTTCATTGAACATATGTTTAATATCTTATGTGATAAAAGTTTCATGAGGGTGGCTTAAAAAAATATGTCAAAATCTTGTGAACTCAATGCCAAATCACATGAGTGAGTGTAGCAAAAGAAGACCATATTGCAGTAGAGAATGACCTTTCCTAGTGCAGGGCCAGGAGCTCAAACTGCAGGCCAAGGTTAATGTGTTTTACTCTCTGATTAGGGGATATATGCTCAAGCTATTTCATCATTATACTCCTAAGCACAGAAGTACTATGTGTAAAATAAATAAATAAATCTGTCCCATAGATATGAGTCTTAAGGTAATCAAATATCACGTAGAAAATGTCATCTAGGGTGATATCCAGTAAGGATCCATTGTGCCCTAAGATCTCTATAGTAGTTATGAAAACCTGGTACAAACATTGAAATACTGGTGAATCGGGCTTTAGTAATATTACTGATTAGGTTTGCTCCCCAGCCAGTATACTGAAACAAGTCCTATGATTCTAAGAAATAGATGGAGGGCTAGTCCAACCCAAAGTGGTTGAGGTGATCAGCCTGGTATATAGAACAGTAGGATGAATGGTACTCATCCATATTCAGAATTCTGGGAAATGCAGATCAAGACCTCAGGGCAGACCCCATTTCCTCCAATGCTTGGTCTCTTGTTTTGGCCTCCTAGATGTTGGCGTCTTTCAGATCTGTCTCAATCAACAAGCATTTTTTAAGTGCCCATTACGTGTCAGGCACTGGGCTCCACCTTGGGAATATAAAGGCAAAGGCTAAAACAATTCCTCCTCACAAGAATGTAAATTCCAAAGGAAGAGATAAGGACATACATAAGCATATACTGTATAAATATCAAGATAATAAATGCAGTTATCAATAGTCATATAAAAATTGTTTTAAATCACTATTGAGTAAAGAAATGCAAATTAAAGCAACTCTGAAGTACCACTTCACACCTGTCTGTCTAACCTGATATAAAAGGAAAATGACAAATTCTGGAGGGGATCTGGGAAAATTGGGGCACTAATGCACTATTGGTAGAGCTGTGAACTGATCCAACCATTCTGGGGAACAGTTTGGAACTATGTCCAAAAGGCTATAAAACGTGCATAACCTTTGAGCTACCACTATTTGGTCTGTATCTCAAAGAGATGAAAGAAAAGGGGAAAGGATCTATTTGTACAAAAATATTTATAGCAGCTCTTTTTAGAGTGGCAACAAATTGGAAATTGAATGGATGCCCATAGATTGGGGAATGTTTGAACAAATTGTCGCATGTGGTTGTGATGGAACACTATTGTGCTACAAGAAATGATGAGTAGAATGGTTTCAGAAAAACCTGGAAAGACTTACATGAACTGATGCAAAGTGAAGTGATCAGAACTTGTAGAACATTGTACACTGTAATAATAATGTTGTAATGATATTCAGCAGTGAAAGACTTAGCTTTTCTCAGCAATACAATGATCCAAGACAATTCCAAAGGACTCAGGATGAAAAATGTTATCTGTTTCTAGAGAGAAATCTGATGAACTCTGGGTGCAGAATGAAATATATTTATTTCACTATTTTTTCTTGCTTTTTTTGTGCAACATGGTTAATATGAAAATATGTTTTACATGACTTCACACGTAAAATGGATATCAAATTGCATACTTTCTTGATGGGGAGAGGAGGGTTAGAATTTGAAACTCAAGTTTCTTTTAAAAATTAATGTTCAATAAGTTTTTAAAACAGAGGATAAATGCAAATAAATTCAAGAGGAATTTGGGGAGAGAATACTATCAAGAAAAGCTTCATGTAAAAGGTTGTACTTGAAGTACATTTTAAAAAAACAGGGCTTCTATGAGGCAGAGGTGAAAAGGCACACCAGGCACATGGGGGCAAACAGTGTTGCAGGAGATGGGGTATGCTGTGTGAGGAACAGGGAATAGTTTGGCTATGTGAGAGCAGTATTGTCCAATGAAGCTAAAAAGATAGGTTGAAATTGGGATTGTGAAGGACTTTAAAAGCCAAACAGAGGAGTTTGTGTTTGTTTCTAGAGATAAAAGGAAGACACTGGAGTTGTTCAATTGGGAGAGTAAAAAGGTCAGATGTACACATAAGGAAAATCACTTTGGCAGCGTTTTAATGGATGGGCTGGAGGAGAGACTTGAGACAAGGAGACCAGTCCAAGAAAGCACTGTAGTACTTCAGGCAAGAGGCAACAAGGGCCTTGTCCAAGGGGATGGCCATGGGAGCAGAGACAAGGTTAGAGATGTTGTAGAGATCAAAATGGTAATGTCTGGCAACTGATGGATTTAATAGGTGGAGAGTGATGAGTTGAGGATAACATTGGCATTACAGACCTGGGAGGTTGGATGAATGGTTGTGCCTTTGACAGAAATGGGGATGATATTATTTTTGTCTATGGAATCAGAGGGAGCATCATGTAGGGGATGACATTTGAGCTGGGCCAGAGAAGAAGGTTGTGAATGTTTTAGACTGGTTAAATTCCAAGGTCCTTTCCAGATCTACATTCCATTTCAGTTAAAAAACTTATCATCAGTTTTTTTTTTTTTATGAGTATTTATTAAGCACCTACTTGTGTTGGATACTATGCTAAGCATTTCACAAATATTATCTCATTTGATCCTTACAGTAATGTTGGGACATAGATGTATTAATATCCCTGTTTTACAGTTGAGGAAACCGAGGCAGACAGTCTCACACTTGTAAGTGTCTGAGGCCAGATTTGAACTCAAAAAGAGGAGAGTTCCTGACAGTGATCTGTGTACTATGGCACCACCTAGCTGCCCTGTTCTTTATTTAACACTGCCTTGATAAACTTTCTTGGAATTCTGAACTAAAACAATGCTTTATTGTAAAAAATGCTGCTTAAGTCTAAGAAAGGAAAAATCAATGGGCCAGAGCCCCATTTCTATGAACTTTGTATCCGTCCCAGTAAATCTTCCCAGGTTTTTCCATATTCATTGCATTCATCACTTTTTATAGCACAGTAATATTTCATTACATTCATAAGCCATTTCACAGTAGATGGAAATCTGATTTGTTTTTAATTCTTTGCAACTTAGAAAAGTGCTGCTATAAATATTCTGTTCTATGTGGGACTTTTCTTTTTATCATTTAGCTCATTGAGGTATGTCAAAGGGAATGGATATTTTAGTTATATTTTTAGAATAATTTTAGCTTCCTTTCCAGAATGGTTGGAGCAATTTACAAATCCACAGACAATGTATTAGTGTGTCTGTCTTCCCACAATCCCCTCCCCCATTGACTATTCCTAACATTTACTCTCTGCCCATTTGGTGGGTATGAAGTAAAAGACTTATTTAATTTGCTTTTCTCTGTTATTAGTGATTTAGAGCTGTGTTTCATAATATTGGTGATTATTGCATTTCTTCTTCTAATTCAACAAGCATTTATTAAATGTTTATTTTGTTCTAAGCACTCCGCTAAATATTGGAGGTACAAAGAAAGGCAAAAATAGTCCCTTCCCTCAAGGAGCTTACATTGTAATAAAGGGGACCAACATATAATACACAAAGTATGGAGAGAGTAGAAAGAAGGCAGGCTCAGAGGGAATGACACAAGCAGTCAGCAGAAGTAGAAAAGGTCAGATTTGAGCTGAATCCTAAAAGAAGTGGGTGAATTCTTTGTCCCTGTCCTTTGACTCCTCATCTATTGGGCCATGGTTCTTGATCTGAGATTATTCTGTAGCCCTTTCCTCCCACTATGCCTTTTTGCTAAATACCCAAGAGAGATCATTGGCCAAGTGAGTCCTGTGGATCTTCAGGAGCTTGGAGCCACATTCCAGAAGGTCTTTCTTCTGTCTATAAACTGTCCTATTTCTGAAAACCACTGCTAAGCACATGGCAGGCAATTCATAAGAAAAGGCTCTCCATAGTCAGAATCAGAGTAGGACAACTCTGCCACAGAGCTGAGGAGGCAGAATGATTCCTGTCTTTGGGAGGCATGTCTTCCTCCTCTCCTAAGCCCAAACAGTGCACTACCTCCCCCAGCTCCTGGATTACCACCACCTTCCAAGTTTCCATGGCTGTCTCACCCCTTTCCCAGGCTGCTACTAGACTCCCTCCCTGCCTTGTTTCCTTACCTGGCCTGGGGACATGTCATCCATGGGCTACCTATGAGCAATGCTGTCTTCCTCTCCCCCTTCATGCCACCATAAATAAGCTCAGCCCTGGCCCTCATCCAATGTTCCTGCCTTTCTCTGCCCTTGTTTTCCCTGTGTCCTCATGAGGTACAAAGATAGATCAATTTCCATTCAGAAGCTCTGAATATGAATCTTCTCTCTACTTATTCTATGACCATAAAAACAGTATTAATTAATAATATCATCATTGTCAAGGATGTAACTAACAAGGCCTCAGTTCCCTCATCTCCTTGATGACCTCTAAGATCAGCTCTAAATCTAGGATCACATGATCTTCTAAAAGGTCCCAGATTATCACCCTTAAGTGTCTATTCTTAGAGCAACTGAACTCAATTCACTTCCCAATCTCCCAGGATCCTGTCCTTCCCAAGCCCTTCAATTGAATCATGCACATGGTTTTTAACTGATAGAGTGTAATGAGAAATGTCTTTATCTTTCTAGCAAGCTTTTAGCAGCGTCCATAACCCAGAAGATATGCACTTGGTCCCCAAAGGAAACAATCTTGCGAGAGGGAAAAAACAGATAGACCTCACACCACCTGCTTCCACCCAGGCAAGACTGAGCACAGTAGGGTGCCTTCATCCATGTCTGAATTACAGGACTGAGGTCATGGGAAAAGCCTGTCTTGTTCTCTTAGTACGTTACTGGATGCATGTTTATCTGGTTTTTAAAATCTATTGTCAAATATTCCAGAAATGGCCACATTGCTGCAGCTTGCTTTCTTTCTCCTTCTCTCTTTTAACTCATATCAGGCTATTGGGTAAACAGGATCCTCTTTGGTGCCAAATATTCGACTTTGAAGAAATCACCCTTTTCCCTCTCCACCCCAGGCTCCAAACAATATCTTCTTTGTTTTACTTCTGGCTGCCCCCAAATGGAAGAGCTAGCTAGTCTTTTGCATTTGTTTAGTTTTCTTTTGAAAACTTTTAAAGTTAATTTTTGAGGCATTGGACTAGAGAATCTCTAAGGTCCTTTCCAGTTCTAAATGTATAACCCCAAGAACTGAGTGGAACCTGCATAGTATGGGAAAATATGCATGGAGGAGATACATACACATGGAAGACACAGGGACAGGAAATACATATGACTGGAGAACACATGTAGCCAGAAAGACTCATTCTTGATGGAGCACTTCTCTGCCGCCAATGCCACGGCTTGGGCCACCCAGGGAACAACCATGTGGTCGGGAATAGGATCATGCTGCCCTTTCCACTAAGCTGCAATACTTTAATGACCTTTTCTCTTTACTGTGATGTTCCCTCCTGGCATCACTGCTAAGTTACTTTCTGCTACCAATGATTTGTCTTTAGCTGTTAGGTTATTCAGCTATTTTAGCTCTTTTAGGAGACAGGCTCCAGCCAGTTAACTAGAGAGACCCATAGTCTCTTAAGTCTGATTTTTAATTCCTAGATTTTTGCCTCAGGCTGCACTCCATAAATTCAATCTATTCTTTGACTTATAGTGAGAAAATGAATTTCAGTGTATTGCTAGTGCCATGATGCCAACCATGGCTCATGCAAATCTCACCCTAGAAGTAAAGAGGCTAGGTGGAACTGGGAAACTTCACCCTCTTCTCTTGCCAATAAAAAAAAACCCAACACTATGCCCTCCCTACTATTAAAACATAAGGAGATCTTGAGGCTATGAATTCAATGTAGGTTAAATGAATGACAACCTTATTCAACAGTGAGTTATGTAGATCTGAAGCATTTTTTTAACTCTTCTACAGAAACTTCTTATTTCATTTCTTCTAGTCAATAGGTTCTTCTACAGCCCTGGGGTCTATACAATGGCTTGAGGTGACTGAACTGTCCTTTTAGATCATCCCATTTCCACTCATTTAGTCTTGGGAAAGTAAGGTTCTTTTTCTTTTTCTTTTTGGCTAGACCCCAAGAATCAACACTTTAGCTTCAGGTCAAATTTCCTTTTCTCAGAAGCATCTAAATACTGAACTGGCATTACCCCTAGAATTTTGCCTACAGAAATTCTGTGTATTGGTCTCACCTCTCCTGTGGCAGTCTATTCATTTGCCATGACCACGGTAGGAACTTAAAAGTTGGTTATTTAATTTCCCCTAGTGATCTTGTTGCAAATTTTTTTATTTTCCTCCCTACTTCTGAAACATCAGATTCTCTAGAAACTGCCCCTTCACAACTCAGCATCACCAATATAACTAAATACCAGGAAGCTCATATCTACCTGGTTACACAAGTTAAAAGTAAATCCTACATGTCAATGAAGCACCAGGTTGTCAATAGTTGATGGTTGGAAGGAATGAAAAATAAATCTGGCTCAGCAGCAATTCTGACAGACTGAAACTTATGGTGAAAAAAATGGGGTGTGGCAAGTGCAGTTGAAGGAGATTGCTTGGTTATTGTTCTTCGTTCTCAAAGAGGACCAAAATGACATCACCATGATAAAGTAAAATTTCAGTGAGTCCAACTGTGGCTGATCAGACCAATACGAGCTAGGAATGCTCTACCACAGGTTGGCCGCAGGTAATCCGTGTGAATATTGGGAAGGATACTCCAAATTTGCACATCCTACATTTACTTTGTGCTGTCTCAATTCTGTTTTGCTCATAGAGACAGCCCCTTTTCCGATGTGGGTACACCATGCTGAGTGGTCCTGTGCCACTGTTTCCCATGCTGCACAATCAAATCCAAAGTTCTTGAGACCTTGAGAGTGTCCTTGTATTGCTTCTTCTGACCACAATGTGATCACCTACCCCATGTGAGTTCTCCATAAAATAGTCTTTTTGGCAAGTGTACATTTTACGTTTGCACAATGTGGCCAGTTCGTTGGAGTCTCTGAAGCACAGTTTGAATGCCTGGCAGTTCAACTTGAGTAAGGACTTCAGTGTCTGGTACCTTATCCTGCCAGGTGATCCTCAGAATCTTCCAACAACAGTTCAAATGGAAGCGATTCAGTTTCCTGGCATGGCACTGCTAGACTGTCTGTGTTTCACAGGCATACAACAATGAGGTCAGCACCATGGCTCTATAGACCTTCAGTTTGGTAGTCCGTCTAATATCTCTTCTCTCCCAAAAGTTTCTTTGGAGCCTCCCAAATACTGAGCTAGCTCTTTCAATGTGTGCATCAACCTCATTGTCAATGTGTACATCCCTGGAAAGTACACTACCAAGGTATGTGAACTTATCCACAGCATTCAAAACTTCTCCATTTGTTGTAACCGATGGTTCCACATATGGAAGATGTGGTGGTGGGTGATGGAGCACCTTTGTTTCTTGGTGCTAATTATTAGGTCAAAATTAGCACAGGCAGCAGAGAATTGATCCATACTTTGTCACATCTCAGCTGCCGAGACTGCATTGAGTGCACAATCATCTGTAAACAGAAAATCATGCACCAACACTCCCTCCACTTTGGTCTTGGCTTGTAGCCTTTTCAAATTGAAGAACTTACCATCAGCAGTAAAAAGCTAAAAAATCCAATGAGGGACATAAGGAAAGGAGAAAAAGAGTAAGAACACCTGAGATGTAATTAAGTAGATGTTGGCAAAAGGGAGATATGCCAAGATGACTGATAAGAAAATACTTTCAAGCCTTTCAGCCTCAAGGGAACTCTATTTGAAGGCTCCATAGAATAGCTTAGCTACTCTAGGATAGGTCAGTCAGTCAATCAATAAACATTTATTAAGCACCTACTATGTGCTAGGCACATTGTTAAATCCTGGTGATACCAAGAAAAGCAAAAAACAGCACAGTCTTAAACATCCTTGAATAAAGGTATGACCCGTTCAGGATAAAAGAAGATTCACTAAAGGATAGTAATGGGGACAGAATGGAAGAGCCCACAATGATCATGAAAGACCAAGTCAAGGAAGAGAAACACTCCCTAGCCTGAGGATGATAAGGAACCTATGCTAGCTAGGTCACCCAATGAACAGTGTACTGGAAAGGAAGATCTGAGTTCCCATCCTACCTGAGACACTTACTGAGCTGGGTAATACTGGGCAAATCACTAAACTTTTCCACACTGTACTTTCTTCACCTGTAAAATGAAAGGGTTGGATCTGATGAGCTCAAAGATACCTTCTACCTCTGAAACTATGCTCCTGTCTGTGACTTATTCCTCTGAATTGGGAGCAGGGCTTGGATCTGAGGTCTCTCTGTCTGAGAATTAAGAGTTTTTTCTCAGCCCTAACAAAGTCTTCATTCAGCTGACACACTCCAACTTGACTTTTACTTTCTTCCAATATTCTCATTCCCAGACCTCACATCACCATTTTCTCACATCTACCTCCAATTCATCTGGAGCCTTTATCAGGTCAGAGTGACTTGGAGGTAAGAGATTTTTGTTCCTTTACACAGAATGTCCTAGTGGAAAGGGACCTCCCAGACCATCTAGTCAAACCCATACTGAGCAGAAATCTGACCACTGAGAATTCATCCTCTTTTCAAATACCTCCAACAAGGAGGAACCATTACCTCCCAAGGCAGCCTACTCCACTTTGGGAGAATTCTTAATGTTAAAAAGTTCCTCTCACTCACTCAACAGCTCTATCCCTTCTTCCAAATGGTAATCCATCCTAGCCTTCCTTCTCAGTCACTAAATCTTCCCTTCTCTAATGCAATACCCCTAATTTCTTCAAACGATTTTATATGCCATAAGCAAGTCAACCTCACCATCCTCCCTGCCCTCTTATGGAAACTCTTCAGCATATCAGTGTGATAGTATAGGATTTAGAGCTCGAAAAGATTTTAGAAATAAGGAAACTGAGGCACAGAAACTTTAAGTGACACACAGATAGGAAGTAACTGGGGAAGGATTTGAACCCAGCTCCTTTGACTACAAAGCCAGTACACTTTCCACCGTACCCCACTGCTTCTCAATGTCCTTCCTTGAGGTCTTAGATATATCAGAGTCTAGCTGGCAGATTCTCCTGCCAGATATTTTTACCCCTAAGGAATTTAAATTTAATTAAAATCTTACTAGATCTTGAGATTGTACTTGTTTTGAGAAGAGAGTGCTGTTTTTGCTTCAATGACCCCTATCAATACTCTGCAGATTTGGACCAAAATCATGTCTGTAATAAAGCAGATAACTGTGTGTGCAGATGTGGGGCTCAGGCCTTGGCCCCCTCTGGAGTATTCCCTCTCCCCCATGAGTCTCTTAACAAAGATGCACACCTGGATGTCATCGTGAAGGAGTGAAACATTTCTGAGAATCTTAGCTCTCTGGGGTCCTGTGACCCAAGAATATAAGGGAAAGGAGTGTCAGTTTTACAGGGGACTGAGTTTTTCCCACACATGCCTTCTGCTTTTCCCTCTGATACCCTTTCTGCTGACTCTTACTTCTTTATTTGGCTGGGTGGTGTGGCTCTCTGCAGTCACTCAATCAATAAGCAATTATTTATTTAAAAAATCTGTGTGCCCAGTGTTGAGCTGGGGATTGCTGGGGAAAATTTTCTAAAAGGAATCCAGGGAGTATCATTGCAAAGTCATGAAGCTGGAAGGTTTTGGGGAGGAGGTAAGATCAGTGCAGAACTGCAATTTCAATTCCTGTTGGGAGAACTCTGTCCATGGAGGCAAATCACCAACTCCTCCAAAACTTGGAATATTCAAGAACTGACTCTAGATACAGAGAGCTTGAGTAGAGACTTGAATCCCTAGAGCAGGTCTGCAGCCTGCACTGAATGTGGCCTGCATTCACATAGCCTCTTGACAGGATTTGACCTCTTACCACAGGAAGACAAACGATTGGCAGTGGTGCAAAGGAATTAGGAGAAATCTCACCCCCCCCCCCCCCCAGAGAATGAAAGCACCAAGGTGCTATCAAATCCTTTCTGTTTCATGCCTTTGCTAATCTGAGTGCTTGCAGGGAGCAAAGGACCCTTTTTAGAAAGTAAAATGAACCCCCTACTTAAATTACCAGAGATCCCCATGGCAGAAAGGTAACTCCCAAATCATATCCAGGATCTCATGTCAGTTGGACTATTCTAACACCAGAACTACTGTCTATATTGTATCATAGAGTGCTCTACCAGGAGTCAGGAAGCCCTGGGTACAAATCCTCCCTCAGATACTTCCTAGCTATAAGACCCTGGGCAAGTCACTTAACCTCTGTTTGCTTCAGTTTCTTGTTCTGTGAAATGAGGATAATAACAGCCCCGACCTCCAAGGGCTGTTATGGGGATCAAATGAGATAATGATGGGGAAGTGCTTAGCGCGGTGCCCGGCAGGTAGTGAGCATGATGAAGTTATATCATTATTATTTATTGGTCCTATTATTACCGGGTCCTCCAAGCCTCTGTAGGAGTACAGCCTTTCAGAACGGCTGTCTGCCCAGCAGTGGACCCCAACGGGGATGAGGTCCCAAGTGTTTGTTAACAAACAGGCTCCCTTTCTCCTGTGGCCCCTCCTCCTAGGCTTCCAGTGTTTCAGCCAGTTTTTAAACAGCTTCTAGGGTCACCTCTATGTTCATGCCTGTGGGGGAATCCCTGGCTCCCTTCTAGGCTTAGCTTAAGGGCCACCTCCTACAGGAAGCCCTCCCTGAGCAATTCCACCACCTCCCATCCAATGGCACTCCTCATCTCTGATATGACTGTATTTCTTCTGTTTTCAAAAAGCAGGTGGGCCCAAAGGCAGCAAGACTCAGGTTAAGACCCTCCTCTGGTACATGTTACCTCAATGACCTTCTTCCTGTTGTTAGCAATGTCCAGTCCTTTCTGACCCCATTTGGGTTTTCTTGGCAAAGGTATTGGAGTGGTTTGTCATTTCCAGATGAAAAAACTGAGGTAAACAGGGTGAAGTGACTTACCCAGGGTCACACAGTTGGCAAAAGCACGTAAGGTCAGATTTGAACTCAAGAAGATGAGTCGATGAGTCTTCCTGACTCAGGCCTAGCCTTCTAACCACTGCACCACCTAGAGGCCCCCAATGGCTTTGGGCAAATCAATTCACCTCCCAAAGCCTAGGCCAATGATGTCAAACTCAAATAGAAATCAGATTCACTAAATGTGAATTCACTAAATGTGACCCTGTGGGTCACATGCTGACTTAGAAAAACATATATATTTGTATTTTCTTTCCTTCCCCCCAATATACTAACACATTAAAATCAGCTAGAAACTCCATTTGGATCTGGTTCCGGCTGCACTCGGGGCCGGATGTCATGGGCTCCATGATTGACACCTCTGAGGCAGTTCTCTAAGATGAATTAACAAAGATGGTAGCAACCTGCATTACTAGAAAGACTTTCCTCATCTGGGAGTTTCCTAAATCAACGAAATCACAAGTTCAAAACCACTTTCGTCTATTTTGCAATGTCCCTCAG
This sequence comes from Bettongia penicillata ogilbyi, assembly GCA_023548195.1. Taxonomy (NCBI): domain Eukaryota; kingdom Metazoa; phylum Chordata; class Mammalia; order Diprotodontia; family Potoroidae; genus Bettongia; species Bettongia penicillata. The sequence continues at coordinate 2,194,021 of JAJHZJ010000132.1, read as the reverse complement.
ATGAGACAGAAGGAGGGGAAGACCACCACTCCTTGCCCCCATTCTTATGTTGTCAACCCATGACAGGTAGGAGCTTCTGTGTATCTATTCCTTTGTGAAGGCAGATAAGTTTATGTTGTCACTCCTAGGTACCACTTTCCCATTTGAGGTCTGAAACTGACATGAGAAAGGAAGGCACAATCTGCCTGGAATTTGCTTGCATTTTCCAGTCTATTTCACATCAAGGATGGGATAGAAAAAAAGTTACTTGTGTGGGGCTGGGGGGTATTTCTGTTTTTCTTGTGAAGACTAGCTAACCCAGTGAGGGCCCAGCTGCTTTACTAAAGAAATCTCGGGACTGTCCTTAAAAATGACAGGCCAACTGATACAGGTGGACCAGGGTTAAGTCTCTGAGGATTACACCAGTCTTCTCCATCCACAGAAAATGGGTGGCAATTTAGACCAAAATTAAAGAAGTCCAGATAAAGACCTAGGAGTTTGAAGTGGGAAACCAAACAGTGGGGTCACATTCTTTTTATTCCACCTAAGCTAATTTTGTTTTCCTCTCAAAGAGAAATCAGATAACAAAAGTTTACCTTCAGACATAGGATAGAAAAAGAAAAAAATGAAAGCCTTTCCTTTTGCCTAAGGAGTTAAAGGCATTCCATTCAGGGACAAAAAACTTAGAGCTGCCCACTTTGATTCTCAAAGCGAATTGTTTGGTTTTGAAGCATCTCTTTGATGTGTTAAGAACTCCTAATGAGGGTCTGATTAGCCAGTTCTTTGGACTGAGTTTTGTTGGCTGTGCTAAACTGGAAGTTCAGGTTATTCAAATCAAGTGGGATTTTTGTGTCCATAATGCTTCTTGAGGACTTCTTGTCGGACATTTGATTTACAAAGTAATTCCCTTCCCTCAAGCCTACGAAAGAGGCAACACAGGTATATAATCTCCATTTCCCAATTAAGAGTCAGAGAGGTTAAGGGATTTGCCCAGGAGCACACAGCTAGGGAGGGCTAAATATTAATCACAGAGGCACAGAATCTTGAAGTTGAAAGGGACCTTGGAATCCAATGAGTCAATTTCATACCTGACCAAGAATATCCTCTACAAAATTATTGATCTCTGGTGCAAAGCCTCTCCCCGCATCCATCTCCTGGATGGATTCCATTTTAGCCAGGCTTTAATCATTAGGAAGTTTTTCTTCATATCAAACCCAAATTTGCCCCTCTACAGCTTCTACACATTGGTTCTAGTTCCTTCAAATGATTCTTATATGGCAGGATCTCAAGGGTCTTCCCATTCTGTTAGACTTCCACCAGATGTTCTCCCCATTATCGATGTCCTTTCTAGATAAATTGTTCTGGAATTGAACATGATTCTCCAGATGTGTTTTAACCAAAACAGGGCATAGTGAGACAATTGCTTGCCTCATCCTGAGTACTCCAGCTCTCATGACACAACCTAAGATTGTACTCCATTATAAGGGGCTGCCATATCACTCTACTGGTTCATATTGAGCTTTTAGCCCTCTGAGATCTGCAGATCATTTTCAGATAAACTGTTATCTAGTCAGACTTGTCCCATCTTATACTTGGGTTGTTGCTCTTTGGAACCCCTATCAGTCCTGAAAAGTGATAGATTGGTGCTTCTTGATAGTCTTTAATTCTCAAGAAGGGTAATTGGGTTTTATTTCTCCCTTTGAGAACTCCTAATGAAGAGATTCATTACCAATTAGTCAGTCCAGCCAATAGGTGTGCCAATGTGAGTATAATCTACTAGGTTGCTTATCATTATTAATAATTATTCATTAGTTAATAATTAATTCATCCCCTTCATTATTATGCTTGCCCTCAACATATGCAAGTCTGCACCTCCAAGCCTTCTCAGTTGAGGTTATAAGAGGCCATGTTTTCCCATAAATAACACCAAGGATCTATCCACTTCAAAGGAGGTCTTCCTCTTGGGGTTTAATATCTCAGAGTCACCAATACAGCACTCACCTTTCCCATCTCTATTGTCTCTTGTTATCACAACATGATTAGTATTTTCCAGGTTTACATACCCTTTCACACCATTTCTTATGGTTAGATCTTCTTTGGTAATATGAAATTATCTTTTTTATCTATCATGAGTCATTGGCCTTCGGGTTGTTGGAAATGTTGGTTTTTCAAAGATAAAGATTAGACATTAAGAGAAAACAAACTGAAACCAGATGTATGGAATGTTTTTTTCATGGATACATATGACTGTATGTACATTGACAGTTCAACAAATTCATGGTCGCATTGATGTGGACAATCACAGGCTGTCCACATCTCCTTCTTTGTGACTTTTGTCAGCATCTTCTCATACTTCTTCCGTGGAGAATACGTCCAAACTGCTACAGAACTTCCTACATTTTTTCACATTTTGTGAATATCCATACACTGGCATACATCTCTTGTCCTTGGCCTCAGAATTAGAAGCAATGGATAGACTTCATTGTGAGATGGATGGATGTAGGTTCAATGTAAGGAAAGACTTCTTACCATCAGAACTCTCCAAAAGTGGAATGAGCTGCCTTGGGGCAAAGTGGTTTCCCTCTGACTGGAAGGGTTCCCCCCCCCCCAAATTTATTAATTTATTTGTTTTCAGTTTTCAACAATCGCTTCCATAAGTTCCAAATTTTCTCCCCACCTCCTCCCTTCATCCCTAGGATGGCATGCAATCTTATATGGGCTCCACACATACATTCCTATTAAGCAAAATTTCACATTAGTCATGTTGCATAGAAGAATTAAAACAAACAGGAGAAACCATGAGAAAAACAAAACATTACAAAAGAGAAAATAGTCTGTTTCATTCTGCTTTCCAGTTCCATAGTTCTTTCTCTGGATGGGGATGGCATTTTGCCTCAAGAGTCCTTTGGAAATGTTTTAGGTCCTTACACTGCTGTGAAGGGCTAAGTCTATCAGAAACAGTCCTTGCACACTGTGGCTGTTACTGGGTATAATGTTCCCTGGTTTTGTTCACTTCACTCAGCATCATTTCATATCAGTCTTTCCAGGTTTTTCTGAAGACCATCTGTTCATCATTTCTCATAGCACAATAGTTTTCCATTACATTCATATACCACAACTTGTTTAGCCATTCCCCCATTGATGGGCATCCCCTCAATTTCCAGTTCTTGGCCACCACAAAAAGAGCTGCTATAAATATTTTTGTACATGTGGGTCCTTTTCCCATTTTTATGATCTCTTTGGGATACAGCCTTAGATGTAGTATTGCTGGGTCAAAAGCTGACTGGAAAATCTGAGGGGTCACTTGTCAGAGTACACTTATTCAAGTACAAGTTGTACTAAATGACCTCCAAGGTACCTTCTCCATGCTCAGGAAATCACAAATCCCATGAGTAGTTGCATATTCTTCTAGGGATGATACATGGCTATGAGTAAACGAACATTATGGTCTCAGAAGAATCAAAAGTCAGTGATGACCCAAGGGACAAGGGCAGGTTGGATAATGGATATGAGTAGGTGAACACATACTAACAATGATGGGCTGAGTGTGAGAAGTGTTAGCATAAAATAGGTCATTAAATATAAGAATGATTGAAAAAGAAGATGGACAATTCAGATAGAATTAACAGATGGATAGCCAGAGAGCAGCACTGATAATCATGAAATGTAAAAAGACTCAAAGGAAAGCCCTTAGCTATTAAGACTATGTGCAACCCCTAGGCTTCTTCTTCAGTTAAACATCCCAATTTTCTTCAACATTACTCCAATGGCATGACCCCCAAGACCCTCCTCCAACCTGGTCACCTTCCTCTGGACATTCCATCTCTATACGATCCGCTATAAATGGATCTCCAAGAACAGCATAGATCCTCAGATCCAATTGTACTCAAGCCAAGTACGGTATCACCACTGTCACCCTGGACACTGTACTTCATGTGATTAAATCAGCCTAGGATCAAGCACCATTGATACATGTTGCCCTGGTAATAGAAGTCCCTGATATACCTGAGACTTCTCCATTTTTCCATCTTTTGGAAATGCTAACATATGCTTTTCTCTACATTTCCTTGAAATCAGCTTTGAATCTTTATGATAATCCAGTCTCTGGATGTCATGCTCACAAAATATGAGTTTCATTTAATAGAGTATCACCAACATTTTGATATTTTCTGCCCTCCCTAAAAATCAGGATGATATAATAATTTCACATTTTCAAATTTTTAAAGGTTTTTGGAAAATACTTCATTTTATCCATATTAACTCATATGTTCTCTTTCCATCTGACTACCAGGAAATAGCATGGGAAAGCAGAGTGCTGAACTTGGAGTCAAGAAGCCCTCAGTTTGAATCTTGCCTCAGACACTTAAGAACAGTGTGACCTTGGACAAGTCACTTGATCTCAATGGGAGTCTCTCCATCTGTAAAATGAGAGGGTTGGATTCCATATCATCCAAGATCTCTTCTAGCTCTAGACCTACATTTGGACAAAACAAATCACAAACTAAAGACTACATCATGAATCAAGGAAAATTGGGACAAATTATTTACTCTTTTTGCCCTGAGTTTTCCCACTTGTAGCTAGAAATTAAGAATGCAAGGAATATGGAGCAATGATGACCATAGAAGCAAGAAGGCCTACTTTAAGTGTTGCTTCTAACACTAATTGTATCACCATGGGAAGAATGATATGCTATAAGCTTCTTGGGGGCCAGAACTATTTCATTTTTATCTCTGTATCTCCAGTGCTGAGCCCAGAGCCTGTCATATAGAAGAAACTTAATAAATGTTTGTCAAATGGTTAAAATCACTCAGTGTTCCCTGGCAATTCTCTAAGATTTTAAGTTTTAGATTAGTTGATGAAGACATTTTCCACAGGGAAGTTCCCCATATTCATTTAATCACCAATCTGAACCAAAAGGTTTTTTCATATTTCCTAAAGTGTTTATAAGTAGCTACTGACAAATAAAATTTATATTCTTGTGTGCATAGGATAACATGAATGATGTGATAATGAATGATACCAATAACACAAAAAAAACCTCATTTGAGAACTTCATTATGTAACACATTTATATATTCCATTCCTCCAACAAATTTTTAAAAATCTGAAAAATAAAAAATACCTCCCAACATCCCAAGGAATGTAATATATATATATATATATATATATATATATATATATATATATATATATAAAAGGGCTTAATTATGTGGTAGAAGGTGGACATGAAGATGTTGATGCTAAATTCTCTTTCCTAAGGTGTGGTTCCTCCATATTTGTTGAATGAATATAAATTTATTAATTCATGGATGGTACCTGGATTGTAATTTGTGTTCTCAATTAGTTCTTTGCTAATTTGACAAAGAGTTGTTCTCTTCTTTAGGTGCTGTTAGTACATGAAAATAGTAGCTATTTATTAAATTGTTTTTCCGTTCTATTCTTTGCCCCAAAGCTAATTTTTCTAAATCCCCAATTACATGTAAAAATAAATTTTACTTTATTTTTTATTTTAAATTATTTTATTTGTTTTCAGTTTTATGCAAACATTTCCATGTCTTAGCTTTTTTTCCCCTCCCTCCCTCTCCTTACCCCCTTCCTCCCTGCTCCCTCCTCAAAATGGCATGCAATCTTATATGGGTTCTACACATACATTCCTATTAAATACATTATCACCTTAGTCATGTGAAGAATTAAATCGAAAAAGAATTAAAATGAATGGGAGAAACCACAAAATAAAACTAAACAAAACATAACACAAGACAATGGTCTGCTTCATTCGGTGATCCAATTCTACAGTTCTTTCTCTGGATGTGGAAGGCATTTTGCTTCAAGAGTCCATTGGGAATTTTTTTGGTTATTGTGTTGTTGTGAAGGACTAAATCCACCAGAAAAATTCTTCACACACCGTGGTTGTTGCTATGTACAAGGTTCTCCTGGTTCTGCTCCTTTCACTCAGTATCAGTTCATATAAATCTTTCCAGGCTTCTCTGAAGTCATCTTGTTCATCGTTTCTCATAGCACAATAGTATTCCATTACATTCATATACCACAACTTGTTTAGCCATTCCCCAACTGCTGAGCATTTCCTCACTTTCCAGTTCTTGGCAACCACAAAGAGAACTGCTATTAATATTTTTGCACATGTGGGACCCTTTCCCATTTTTATGATCTCTTGGGGATAAAGTTCTAGAAGAGGTATTGCTGGGTCAAAGGGTATGCAAATTTTTGTAGCCCTTTGGGTATAGTTTCAAATTGCTCTCCAGAATAGCTAGATCAGCTCACAGCTCCATTAACAATGAATTAGTGTTCCAGCTCTCCCACATCTTCTCCAACATTTGTCATCTTCCTGTTTTGTCGTGTTATCCAATCTGATAGGTATGATGTGGTATCTCAGAGTTGTTCTAATTTGCATCTCTCTAATCAATAGTGATTTAGAGAATTTTTTCATATGATTATAGATTCCTCTGAAAACTGCCTGTTTATATCCTTTGACCATTCATCAATTGTATTCTTGTAAATTTGACTCAGTTCTCTATGTATCTTACAAATGAGGCCTTTATCCCAGACATTAACTGCAAAAATTCTTTCCCAGTTTTCTGCTTCCCTCCTAATCTTGGTTGCATTGGGTTTATTTGTGCAAAACCTTTTCAATTTAATGTAACCAAAATTATTCATTTTGCTCTCCATAATGTTCTTTATCTTTTGTTTGGTCATACATTTCTCCATTCTCCATAAATTTGACAAATACACTATTGTTTGCTCCCCTAATTGGTTTATAGTATCAGTCTTTATACCTAGATCATGTATCCATTTGGACTTTATTCTTATGTATGGTATCAGGCATTGGTCTATGCCCAGTTTCTGCCACACTTTTAACTAGTTTTCCCAGCAATTTTTGTCAAACAGTGAGTTCTTATCCCAGAAGCTGGGGTCCTTGGGTTTATCAAACAGTAGATTCATTGATTACTCTGTCTTGAGTACCTAGTACATTCCACTGGTCTACCCCTCTATTTCTTAACCAGTACCAAGTGGTTTTGATGATTGCTGTCTTATCATACAATTTGAGATCTGGTAGGTTTAGGCCAACTTCACCAGCACTTCTTTTTATTAATTCCCTTGGTATTCTGAATCTTTTGTTCTTCCAGATGAATTTTGATTAAAAATAAATTTTAACATTCTTTTTTAAAGTTTTGAGTTCTAAATTCTATCCCTCCCTTCCACTGTTGTATCGTCCTTTGGGCATAGTTCCAAATTGCTCTTCAGAATGGTTGGCTCCACCAACAATGCCTTAGTTTCCCAGTTTCTCCACTTCTCCAACATTTATTATTTTCCTTTTCTGTCATATTAGCCAATCTGATAGGTATGAGGTGGTACCTCAGAGTTGTTTAATTTGCGTTTCTCTAATCAATAGGAATTTAGAGCATTTTTTAAAATATAACTAAAAATAGCTTTGATTTTTACTTCTGAAAGCTGCCTAATCATATATTTTGGCCATTTATTGGGGAATGACTTATATTCTTATAAATTTTACTCAGTTCTCTATATATTTGAGAAATGAGGCCTTTATCAGAGATAGTTGTAAAAAATTTTCCCCCATTTTTCTACTTTCCTTCTAATTTTGGCCGCATTTGTTTTTTTAAATTAATATAATCAAAATTATCCACTTTATGTTTTATAATGCTCTCTATTTGTTTGGCCTAAATTTTTACCTTATCCACAGATGTGACAGCTAAACTATTCCATGTTCCTCTAATTTGCTTATGGTATCACTATGTCTAAATCATGTGCTCATTTTGACCTCATCTTGGTTTATAGTAGATGTTGGTCTATATGCATTTTTTGCCACACTGTTTTCCCAGTGGTTTTTGTCAAACAATGAGTTTTTGTCCCCAAAGTTTGGGTCTTTGAGTTTAACAAACACTAGATTACTATGGTCATTTACTACAATCCATTATGTGGCTAATCTATTCCACTGATCCATCACTTTATATCTTAGCTAGTATCAGATTGTTTTGATGACCACTTTATAATACAGTTTGAGATCTAGTATAGCTAAGCCACTCATTCTTCACCTATTTTTCTAAAGAGTTTTTATAGTATTGGGATAATTGTTCTTTAAATATTTGGTGAAATTCACTTGTGAATCCACCTGGCCCTGGGGATTTTTCTTCAGGAGTTCATTGATGACTTATTCATTTTTTTTTTCTAGAAAGGGTTAAGTATTGTATTTCCTCCTCTGTTAATCTGGGCAATTTATATTTTTGTAAATATTCCTCTAGTTTACTTCGATTGTCAGATTTATTGGCATATAATTGGGGATGACAGCTCCTAATAATTCCTTTCATTTTTCTCTTCATTGGTGGTGAATGTCTTCTTTTCATTTTTGATACTGGTAATTTGCTTTTTTTCTTTCATTTTTAAATCAAATTAACAAATACTTTATCCATTTTATTATTTTTTCCATAAAACCAGCTTTTTAATGAAACCACTTATTTATTAATTCAATGGTTTTCTTTCTTTCAATTTTATTAATCTCTCCTTTCATTTTCAGAATTTTTAATCTGGTGTTCAGTTGGGGATTTTTAATTTCTTCTTTTTTTAGCTTTTTTAGTTGTATGCCCAATTGATTGATCTTCTCTTTCTCTATTTTACTGCTTGGACTATATCCCATAAATTTTGGTATGTTGTCACATTGCTGTCATTATATTTAATGAAATTATTGATTATTTCTATGATTTGTTCTTTGACCCACTTATTCTTAATCATTTACTTGGTTTCCAACTAATTTTCAATCTATCTTTACACTGCCCTTTATTGAACATAATTGTTATCTGAAAAGGATGCATTTAATATTTCTGCTTTTCTGCATTTGGTTGTAAGATTTTTATATGTTAATACATGGTTAGTTTTTGTGTAGGTGTCATGTGCCACTGAGGAAAAAGGTATATTCCTTTCTATTACCATTCAGTTTTCTCCAGAGGTCTCATATCTAACTTCCAAAAAAATTATACTTACCTTCTTAACTTCCTTCTTGCTTATTTTTGGGGTTAGATTTATCTAGTTCAGAGAGGGGAAAGGTGAGGTCCCTTACTATTATAGTTTTACTCTCTATTTCTTCCTGTAACTCATTTAACTTCTTCTTTTAAAATTTAGATGCTATATAGTTTGGGGTATATAGGTTTATTATCAATAGTACTTAATTGTCTATAGAACCTTTTTAGCAAGATATAGTTTTCTTTCTTATATCTTAATTAGATTTATTTTTGCTTTTGCTTTGTCTGAGATCATGATTTCCACCCCTTCAGCTGAAGCATGTGTTTTACTTCTGACTACTTCCTCCCTCAGTCTGCCCTCCCCTTGATCAGTTCCCCTCCCTTCTCTTATCCCCATTCCTTCTTACTTAGGGTAAAAGATTTCTACACCCAACTGAGTGTATATTAATACAATACTTTACCCCATCTAGAAAAAGAAAATGAGTTCATTCTGATGAGAGTAAGGTTCAAGCACTGTCCACCACCACGACCCATCTTCCCCTCCACTGTAATGGATAACTCTTTTGCACCTCTTTTATGTGAGATAATTTACTCCATCCTATTTCTCCATTTTCTCTTCTCTCAGTGCAATCTTCTTTCTCAATCTTTAATTTTGTCTTTTTGAATATCATCCCAACCTAATCAACTCACACCTGCACTCTCTGTCTATGTATACTCCTAATTTCTCTAATGGTGATAAAGTTCTCAAGAATTACAAATACCATCTTCCCACGTAATAATATAAACAACTTAACCTTATTAAATCTCTTGTTTTCTCTTTCTTGTTTACCTTTTTATGCCTCTCTTGAGTCTTGTATTTGAAGATCAACCTTTTTTTTGTTCAGCTCTGGTCTTTTAATTAGGAATTCTTGAAGATCCTCTATTTCATTAAATATCCATTTTCCCTTGAGGGATTATATCAGTTTTTCTGGGCAGGTGATTCTTGGTTGCAATCCTAGCTCCTTTGCTTTCCATCTGCACCAGACTGCTCCTCTCCCACTCCAGTGAGACACACCTTTCCTGTTGACCCTTTATAGCTCAGGAGCTGAGCTATAGAACTGCTTCACCACTCCAAAATTAGTTCGGAGGCATTATTCCCAAGTTTTCTGGAGGGGCATTTGGTAGGGCTCAGACAAGTTTCTGCCTCATTTCACTATCTTTTCTCTAAAAGTCCCAAAGTTAATTTCAAAAACAAATCACCTTTTTGGTTCATTCCTAACGAAAACAGTTAGTTTTTAAAAATCAGATTGAGAATAGAAATGTCAATAAAGATACAATCTATTAATTTTCTGATGTACCTTAGCTGGTAGATAAACATTAATGGTTACTTTTACTCAGCTAAATCCAGTTTGGGGGAAAAAATGCAGCTCATGACTTCCCTAAACTGAATTATTTGCATCTTGAACATCCAGAAGGTCCATTCAAATCAGAAAAGATTTCAATTTAGCTGTCGCTGAAACCTAGGTAGGTCTTTTTGTCTTAGCTTGGATATTCTGGTCCCCAAACTTTTGGTCTATACTAATAAATAGAAGGAAAACAGTTAATCTGCTGAGATGTTCTGTGGAAATTACCATCCCTATTATTCCAGACCTGGTTGTGTTAAATGGGGCATGCATTCACTCAGTCCTTTATGAGATCCTTTTGGAGGCTTTTTTTTTTTTTGCTTCTGCTCTCTGCAGCTATGTGAAGCTGAAGAGGAAGAAAAAGACATCCAGGAAGTCACTTGGTGTAAGAGAGTGGAGACTGAGGATATGGGACCAGCAAGAGGGCTGCTGTTGGTTGGGTAGAGATAGAAAGGGGTTCCAGGACCAGAAAACATTTCCAGGGATCTGTCCAGTTATCCAATAAAGCAATGGAAAGAGCATTGCCTTTGGACACAGGTACAAATCCTAACCTATGTGCCATATTTTTTATGTCACCTTGGGTTAGTCACTTTATCTGTAAGTGCCTCAAGCAATTTCTTAGGACTTATCTACTAAGTCATAAGCTCATTGACTATTTCTTAATAGAAAAAGAAATCCACTCACCTCAATGCCCACCCAACATGGAGGAAATAAGTATATAGCTGAATATAATTTTTTATATATGAGAAACTGGACTATGTGTATTCTATTTTCTACTTATAGAATATTGGACTATGCATAATGTTATATATACATATATAGGACTATATATTACATGCAGTATTGAACTGAATATATAATATTTTATACCTATAAAATGTTGAGAGACAGGGAGAAGGGGAGAGAAAGAGAGAGAAAGAAAGAGTATTTTCTATAGAGAGTGTTGGACTTGAAGCCAGGAAGACCTAGATTAACATAGCCTCTCTGACATTCACTAGCCCTGTGTACACACATCTAACATTATTGTATATTATATAATATGTAATTTACTTTATAAATATATGTGTATAGCTAGGTATTTTTGTATATATAATTTCAACACACCTCAGTCATCTAATGTTTTGCTTGTTTGCATTGATTTAATTTTTTTATAATTAATACATCTATTGTCTAATAATCATGCTTCAATTAAAAATCTGCATTTACTTACCCCCCGTTTGAATTTGATGGCCACTAAAACTGTAATCTAAACTATTGCCCTCTATATATATTTTAGAAGAGTTTTGTTTTCAATTTAAACATTTTAAAGATAGGCATCACAAACTAAATGGACCAGAGGGACGAAAACTTATCCTCTTCTGACATATGTCGGTCACTGACATATGTCGGTTCCCTGCTCAGTCCTCCTTTCTCTGTGTTCCCCTCCTCCTATTACACACCAGATTCCTTCCAGTCCCCGCTCTGGATCCTCAGCTCGTTGGTGGTCCTCTGTTTTGACATATGCTTGCCCTTATCTCCAATCAGTTTGGTTGATAGACATTTCCCTCAGAAAAGCTGCCTCCCAATTTTTTCTCTCTTAATTGATAACTACTAAGTACTTGGGAAATTACCCTGGTGGCCTTTGAGAGCCAGTCAGGCAGCCCTCAAAATTCTCTAGCCCAAAGCAACAGTGTTTGCTCCTCCCTTCAATTTGTCCCTTTTCATCCCTGTCATGTAAGTATCAGGACTAATTATTGTGAGCATTTGATGTCATCTGCAAAGGCTCAGAGGCTGCCATACCCAGTTTTTGCTGAAGTGCCCAATAGTGAGTGGTAAAAACCAGAGAATGCCGGGAATTATTGACCTGGTGACCCAAATGCAAACTTTCAAGATCATTCCTTGACTATTTCTCTGAAAGAGAGTATTCTGCATTGGCGTGCATTAATCCTTCCACTTACCAACCGCCTCCCACCACCGCACTGCAGGGACCCAGTTGTCTTCATTCACACACACCTACCTAGACCAACACATGTGCATCCACCCACATCTACAGGAAACCAGAAGAAACCACATTAACCAATTAAAAGCTTTGTTTAATGACCCAATCAGTCAATGAGAATTTATTGAGCAATTACTATGTTTCAGACACCATACTAAGTACTGGGGACACAAAGAAAGGCAGAAAAAGGCCCTGCCCTCAAGGAGCTTAAATTCAGGAACTGGAAAGATCCCCTATGGCAGGTGGGATTTGAGCTGGATCCTGAAGGAAGCCAGGAAAAGAGACCAAGGTAATGACAGAGGTCAAGCTCATTGCTAAAACCAGGGTTTGTGGCATACCAACACATTTCATATATCTAGCTCCTCTATGGCCCCATCCCCCCAACCCCAAAAGGAGACCTGTAGTAGTGGACAAGCTTATATTCTTAAAACTGACCTGGTTAACATTTTAATCAGTGACTTGGATGAAGTCAGAGATGGCATGCTTTTCAAATTTACTGATGACATGAAGCCAAGAAGGATGATGAATACATGTGTTAAGAGAATAGGTATCCCCAAAAGATTTTGATAGGCTAGAATGATGGCTGAGATCTAATTCAATTACATTTAATATGGACAAATGTAAAGTCCCTTGGGGTCAAAAAATCAACTGCATAAGCACACAATGAGAGAGACCTGGTTAGATGACAGCTTACGTGAAAAGGACCCACATAGACAGTGTCCTGTAAGCTCAACCTGAATCAGTAGCTCAATACAGTACGATAACAATTAATGATAATAATAAACTAATAGGTTCTTAGGCTGCAGTGACAGAAGTCTAGTACTCAGACTAAGAAAAGTAATCTTCCCGCCCTAACCAAACCACATGGACAACACTGTGTTTAGTTTTTGGTGCCACATTTTCAAAAGACGTTAACAAGTTGAAATACACCCAACAGTAATAATAGCAATAAATAGCATTTACATACTATGCTGAGTGAGGTTTACAAAATGCCTTATAAATATTATTTCATCGTATCCTCACAAAAACACCAGGAGATAGGTGCTCTTATTATCCCCATTCTACAGACAAGGAGCCTGCGGCTAAATGACTTGGCCAGGGTCACGCAGTTCATAAATATCTGAGGTCAGATTTAAACTCAGATCCTCCAGATTCCAGGTCAAGCATTGCATCTACTGCACCATCTAGCTATCTAGAATGGTAATAGGACTGGGACCTTGCCATAGAAGGTTTGATTGAAGGAATCAAAGATGCTTAACTTACAGAAGAAAAGACTTAGGAGCAGGACACATAACAGCCATTTTCAAGTATTTAAATAACTGTCACATGGAAGAGAAGCACAGTAAATTGGAATCATAACTCTAGAGCTGGAGCTCATCCATTCCTAAACACCTTGTTTTAAGCACAAGGGAACTGAACAGAGGAGTGGTGATGTCACTTGCCCAAAGTCACTCAGGTAGTAAGCACAGAGGTAAGATTTGAAATAGGATCTCACTACTTCAAGTTCAGAGCTCTCCCCACTGAACAGCACTTCTCTTCTTGTTTTGCTTGATCCTAGGGGAGAGAACCAGGAACAAAGGACAACAAAGGAAATCCGATGTCAGCTCATTATAAGGAAAGCTTTTCTAACCACAAGAATGATTCCAAAGTGGAATGGGCAACCCCGGAAACAGTATCATTACTGGGCTTTAGACATTAGCCAAATGACTACCTGTCCAAGATACTGCTCAGGTACTGGTTGGTTGGTTGGTATGCTCCAGATGTTCTCTCTTTAAAGTCTTCCACATTCTGTGTTCAAGCATGGACTTGGACAGGATGACTTCTGTCTTTCATTTTGCCATGAACAAAAATTTAGTTTTTCTTCTTCCTTCTTCCCCCCATTTAAACAAAAAAGGAAAAAAAAACCCTTGTAACAAATTTGCATTTTCAAACAAAACAATTCCTGCAGAATTGATTCAATGCAGTAAACAGAGCCAAGAGATCAACTTCTACAATAACAACATTATAAAAATGAACAAGTCTGAAAGACTTAGGACTATTGTTCAATGCAAAGACTAACCAGAACTACCATGATTCCTAAGGACAAATGATGAAACATGCTGCTGAGGGGAGATGGGATGAACCAAGTAATTCTGACCAGAAATCTTAAACCAATGCAAGGTTTATTGAGTTTACCAGCAAGGGTGACTCTCACACTCAGGTAGAGTCACATAATTTAGGGAGAAGTGTTTATATAAAGTCTAGGCAGGGAATGAAGAGGAGTGGTGATGGGACATCTGTTTGTAAGGCTATGGAGCAGATCTTACAACATATGTGTTTGTCCATTCAACACAGGATATTGCCGTTTGACTAGTCTTAAGAATTAGGGTGCAAAACAGGACTTGCTGACATCTCATTTGAGACTGCTCACAATTTCAAGCAACACGTGGGTCGGAGGTCAGCTTAGCTGCGCAGGCTAGACTGGGGTGGGGAGAGCAGGAATTAGCAAGTGACAGGATGGTGGGGTCAGGACTCACACTATCCACCTCCTGACAGACCATTGATCAGCTCAGGGTGCAGAATGAAAGGTATCTTTTGGGACTTGACTTCTAAGTTTCCTTCCATCTCTAGGGTTTTATGATCCTATGCCCATCAAGTCATATAACCCATATCACTTTCTCAGTGCCCCTCTTGTTTTATTTCTAACTTTGTATCTTGAGTTATGATTATTTGTGTCCTTGAAAACAAAATTGTCAGCTCCATCCCTCTCCTTTATCTTTGCATCCCCAGACACCTCTCACCATCCTGGGATGTTATAGGCACACCGTATAATTCTTATGGCTTGACTGATCAACACTCCATCCCACTGCTGTTTAGGTCAACAGGCTGCGTTCACAGGATATGCCTTCCCTAAAAACTTCAATTCCAGTCTCTCTGTTCAAACTCTCCTTCCATCATTCCCCCTCCCACACTCTACATTTCAGACAAACCTTCGGGGTGCTGTTCTCCACACCAACATTTCATTCTCATCTCTGTGCATGTGCACATCATGTGCCCTCCCTACCTCTACCTCTTGGAACCCCTACCTCCCTCCAAGGCTCAATTCAAGTGCCACATCCTACAAGAGATCTCCCTTGATTTTTCTACTTATTACAGCCCTCCCCCTGTATTTATTTTTTAATTCATTTATCTGTGTACATCTGTGTACCTATCTCCTTGAAGACAGTTTTTTTATTCCCTGTATGATTCCAATGCCTTATACAAAACAGGCACTTTTAATAAATGTTTGTCAAATAAATGAATAAATATGAATTAGATCAATAATACAATATTTGTAAAGCACTTAGCACAATGACTGGCACATAGTAGGTACTTAACACATGTTCATTTTCCTTCCATAGGCTAGCTTTTCAACTACTGACAAGTATCTGGAAACCCTCTCTAGCTCCAGGTCACTAAAGGATCTTTCAGGTCCCCTTCGGCTCTGACATTCAATGCTTTCACATATAATTGGCTATGAAAACAAAGGAAGATATTTCAGAAAAAAGAGGTGGGCTTCTCCACCACCACTTCATTTTGGGCTGATTCCCAAAGTCTCTCCCCAAGCTCATTTTCTCATTTGTCTCTGGACTTTGGCACTTCGCATCTCCTATAGAAAAAAAAGGCAGTGAGAGAGCTGACCTCAGAGTCTGCAAGACCTGAATTCGAGTCCTGCCTCTAGGGGTTACTAGCCATGTGATCCTGGACAAATCATTTAGGGAACTCCAGGCAATTCTCCAAGACTGTTAGTTACAAAGCAGGTGCTGACCTCCATCAGAAGAGTTTTCTTGCCCCTGGAATTCCCTATGCCAATGACTCACAGCCTGGGTGAAATAAATAAAAATGAAGACGTCTGGATTCCTCTGGAGCTCTTCAGTCACGTGCTTCTAACAGGTCATGGGGAAGCGACACCCACAGATGTTTGTTTATCACAGTTAGGGCCCATGGAGGGAACGTCTTACAGAGCAGAAGGCAGGAAAGCTGTTTCTTTCCAGACCTGTTCAAGGTTAAGCCTGAGGCTGTTAGAAGAACAGAACAGACCCAGTGGTGTCAGGGCAAAGCATGTCTGATTAAAAAACAAATAAAGGCAGGCCAGGAATGCAAACACAAGAGATGTTCAGATGCCACGGCTCTGGGTCTCAGGGCCTTATTTGCACACGGTAAGTTGGACCAGAGGACTTGTAGAGTAGAGCCTTCTAAGGACTGATATCTCTCTACCACAGTCTCTCTACCAAAGGACACAGCTTCTGCTTAGCTCCATGGGAAGAGGGCAAGTGGCTTAGGCCCCGCAGAGGAAGAAGAGAAGGGAAAAGAAGAGGAGAAGAGGGGAGGGGAGGGGAGGAGAGGAGAGAGGGGCCTGCTCCCTTGTCCTGCTGGGCAGGCTCATGAGCTCATCCACCCACGCTGGCCTCTGCATCCCTTCCATGCCAAAGGGACAGAGGAAGACACACAAGAGGGAAGTACAGCAAGAAAGGGCCCTTTGTCAGGAGGCCTTCATGGGTGTGGACACTGGCCAAGGGGAGGAGGCTGGGACTGGAGACCCCAGCTCCATAGGGATGCAAACACAAAGGCAGGAACTGACTGCCTTCAGAAGGGGCTGCTTCCATATGGGGACCATCACTGTCTCATTGCTCCAGGGTCTCAAGGTGCTGACAAGGCAAACATAGTCTATTACACAGGTCGGCTGATGAGAACCCATCTGTGAGTGGCGTCACCTCTCAGTTATCCAGGAGCTGCTTATCAAGAATGAGGGGGAGCTGGGACTTTGGCTTTGGCCCTTCCCCTCTGGTTCTTGCCTGGTCTTGTTAGCACTTGCATCAGAAAAAAAGGCCAAACTGAAACTGGTCCCCTTGACAAATTGTCTTAGGAACTGCAGTTCTGAGCCGGATGGAATCTCAGAAGTTAGCTGGCCATAGGATGAATTCTAGATCTTGATCTGGTGAGAACGCAGGGTCTGTCTAGTCCAATTCGCTTATTTTTATAGGAAAGGAAACTGAGAAACTGAACTCTAAAGCAACTTGCCCAAACTTATATGAGTAAGATCATAGGATCATATTTTAATTGCGGGAAGGGGAGAGAAACAGAGATAGAGAAGGAGAGAGAAAGAAGGAGGGAGAGAAAGAGGCAGGGAGAGAGAGAGAGAAACAGAGAGAGAGAGAGAGAGAGAGAGAGAGAGAGAGAGAGAGAGAGAGAGAGAGAGAGAGAGAGAGAAACAGAAACAGAGACAGTGAGACTGAGAAACGGAGAAAGAAAAAGAGTGCATTTACTGAATTCCAGGCCCTGTACTTAGTATTATGGATGCAAGTTCAAGTGAGCCGGGCAAGCCTTGTCCTCAAGAAGCTTATATTCTTTTTATTTAGTCAGTTTTTAATGAGCCTCCACTCCCTACATCACCAGGCTGGACATATAGAAATCACTCATGAACCCATTTCCACTACTGACCTGCCCCCTTTCCTAACCTGAGTCAGTTCTCCCCTACTTAGGCCCCTTGGTTCCCCCTATACCCCATTTCCTCCCAGAAGCTCACCCTATGGGTGCCACACAGCACAGAAAGCCAATCTGAAGCTCAGAACTCCTGAGTTTAAGAGATCCACAGCCTCAGCCTCCCCAGGAGTTGAGATTACGTGTGTTCCCCTAGACCTATCCATTCTTTTATCAGTTGTGTATTTTAAAATCATTTTATTGACATCTTTGATATTATATGGCCTAGATTTCCCCTTGTATATCTCCCAGAAAGTCATTCCTTATCACAAAGAATAAATGTTAGCTATGGGTAACATTTAATGATAATTTATTATTATTATTTAATGATATGATTTATATTATCATTTATAGTATATAGCTTATATATAATATATTGTATTATATATTTATATTCTATATCACCTATATTATCATTTGATATATTTGTATTATATTATAATAATACATTATATTATTTAATGATAATTCATCACCCTTATTATTATATACGTATTCTCTTGCACGTACACAGCTGTTTGTACATTTTCTTTTCCATTAGATTGTGAGTTCCTTGATGACCGGGCCTGTGTTTTTGCCTTTTCTTGTCTCCCCAGTGCTTAGCATGGTGTCTGACACACAGTAGATGCATAATTAATGCTTGTTGCTTTTGATGATAGTATTTTACACTTAGTTGTATAATCATGAACGTGTCACTAAACTCTGTTTCCTTATCTGTCAAATGAGCAGGTACAGCATGGCAGAGTAGAGATAAAGCTAGTCTAGAATCAAGAGGAACTGTGTTCAAGTCTGGTACTGTCTATACTTGACTGTGTGTCCCTGGGTAGTTTGTTTGATCTCAAAGCTTCCCTAAGACACTCAGGTTAATAGTCACAGAAGAAGGCGCTGACTTGCTTGGATAGATCCTGACTACAATGAAACACTGGTCTAGTGGAAAAACAATGGAAATGCCAATGCCTGTCCAACCTCCCTCCCAGGGCAGCTGGGAGACTCAGGTGAGATCAAGGGTGGACAGAAAGTGCTTTGCAAAACTTCAGACATGATCTTTACATGTGGATCAGTTCTAGGGCTGGAAGGGACCTTAAAAGTCATTTAAACCAATCCTCCCTCTTACGGATGAGAAAACTGAGACCTATAGAGTTAAAATGACTTGAGGGTCACAAGGAAGTCAATAGCAGATCCGGAACTTTACCCTAGGTCCTCTGCCTCCAGATACAGGGCAATTTCCACTGGACCACACTGTCCTGCTATTTCTGTCAATCAATCCATTGACCAACATGCATTTATTAAGAGTGCCTGGCCCTGTGCAAATGCTAAGTGAGGCTCACAAGAAATACAGAAATAGTCGGAGGGGAGGAGCCAAGATGGCAGAGTAGAAAGACTCACGTATGCTAGCTCCGAATCCACAGCCCATAAATTTCCTGTAAAAAGAACTCCCCACAAATTCTGGAGTACTGCAAGCTGCGCACCAACACAGTGGAAGAGATTTCCATTCCAGAGAGCCCTGGAAAGCCGTCCCCGGGGTCCATCGCGCTCCCGACAGCAGAGCCCACCCCCACCCAGCCCTGGCCACTAGGCCCCAGAGGAGCAGATCCGAGCAGGCTTCAGGGACGGAATCCCTGGCGGCTGTGAAGGTCCCTCCACCCACAGGCACTACAGGTCAGTGAGAGAGACTTCTGGGCTGGTCAAAAGGGTAGCAGGGTGTCTCCGCAACTCGAGCCCCCTCAGGAGGCAGTGGCAGAGACAGAGGCAGTGACAGAGGCATTGACGGCCCGGGACTCCCCAAGCAGATAGGACCTCCATTACTGAAGGTCTCCACATAAACCCCCTAAGGGAACTGAGCCTGGGAGGTGGCCCTGCCCCCACCCAAGCACCAGAACTTAAGCTCACATTGAATAGCAGCCATTCCCACCGTGGAAAGCCCTGAGGTTGGGAAGCAGCATTTGAATCTCAGACCCCAAGAACTAGCGGGGCAGATCTAGGTGGGAGTGGAGAGGAATCTCAGAAGTCAAGTAACTGGCTGGGGAAATGCCCAGAAAAAGGAAGCAAAATAAGACCATAGAGAGCTACTTTCTTGGGGAAGATATGTTCCTTCCTCCTTTCATTTCTGATGAGGAAGTACAATGCTTGCCATCAAGGGAAAGACGTGGAGGTCGGGGCCTCTGTATCCCAGACATCCGAGGTGGATGTCCGGTGGGCTCAGGCCATGGAAGAGCTGAAAAAGGATTTTGAAAATCAAGTTAGACAGGCGGAGGAAAAACTGGGAAGAGAAATGAGAGAGATGCAAGAAAAGTGTGAAAAATGGGTCAATACCTTGCTAAAGGAGACCCAAAAAAATGCTGAAGAAAATAACACCTTGAAAAATAGGCTCACTCAATTGGCAAAAGAGGTTCAAAAAGCCAATGAGGAGAAGAATGCTTTCAAAAGCAGAATTAGCCAAATGGAAAAAGAGGTTCAAAAGCTCACTGAAGAAAGTAGTTCTCTCAAGATTAGAATGGAACAGATGGAGTCTAATGACTTTCTGAGAAACCAAGAAATCACCAAACAAAACCAAAAGAATGAAAAAATGGAAGAGAATGTGAAATATCTCATTGGAAAAACAACTGACCTGGAAAATAGATCCAGGAGAGACAATTTAAAAATTATGGGACTATCTGAAAGCCATGATCAAAAAAAGAGCCTAGACATCATCTTGCATGAAATTATCAAGGAAAACTGCCCGAGATTCTAGAACAAGAGGGCAAAATAAGTATTGAAGGAATCCATCGATCACTGCCTGAAAGAGATCCAAAAAGAGAAACTCCTAGGAACATTGTGGCCAAATTCCAGAGTTCCCAGGTCAAGGAGAAAATATTGCAAGCAGCTAGAAAGAAACAATTCCAGTATTGTGGAAATACAATCAGGATAACTCAAGATCTAGCAGCTTCAACATTAAGGGATCGAAGGGCATGGAATAGAATATTCCAGAAGTCAAAGGAACTAGGACTCAAACCAAGAATCATCTACCCAGCAAAACTGAGTATAATACTTCAGGGGAAAATATGGTCTTTCAATGAAACAGAGGACTTTCAAGCATTCTTGATGAAAAGACCAGAGCTGAAAAGAAAATTTGACTTTCAAACACAAGAATGAGAAGAAGCATGAAAAAGTAAACAGCAAAGAGAAGTCATAAGGGACTTACAAAAGTGAACTGTTTACATTTCTACATGGAAAGACAATATTTGTAACTCTTAAAACGTTTCAGTATCTGGGTAGTTGGTGGGACCACACACAGACGTACACACACACGCACACACACACATGTACATGCGTGCACGCACACACACATACACACATGCACGCACACACAGAGACAGAGAGCACAGAGTGAATTGAATAGGATAGGACCATATCTTAAAAGAAATTAAGGTAAATGGTGAGAGAGAAATGTAGTGGGAGAAGACAGGGTGAAATGGAATGGGGTAAATTATATCTCATTCAAGAGGCAAAGCAGGAGACTTTTTAGTGGAGGGAAAAAGAGGAGAGCTGAGAAAAAAACATGAAGTTTACCCTCATGACATTCGACTAAAGGAAGGAGTAAAATGCACACGCATTTTGGTACGAAAACCTATCTTACAGTACAGGAAAGTGGGGGAGAAGGAGATAAGCAGGGAGGGAGGGATGATGGAAGGGAGGGCAATGGGAGAAGGGAGTAATTTGAAGTCAACACTTGGGGAGGGACAGGATCAAAAGAGAGAATAGAAACAATGGGAGGCAGAATAGGATGGAGGGAATTACAGTTAGTCTTACACAACACGACTGTTATCGAAGTCATTTGCAAAACTACACAGATAGGGCCTATATTGAATTGCCTGCCGTCCCAAAGGGAATGGGTGGGGAGGGAGGGAAGGGGAGAATTTGGAGCTCAAAGTTTTAGGAACAACTGTTTAGTATTGTTCTTGCTACTAGGAAACAAGAAATACAGTTAATGGGGAATAGAAAGTCATCTGGCCCTACAGGACAAAAGAGAAGATGGGGACAAGAGAAGGGAGGGAGGATAGAAGAGAGGGCAGATTGGTGATAGGGAAAATTAGAATGCTCGGTGTATTGGGATGGGGGGAGAGGATAAATGGGGAGAAAATTTGGAACCCAAAATTTTGTGACAATGAATGTAAAAAGTTAAATAAATAAATTTATATTTTTAAAAAAAAGAAATAGTCCCTACTGTTAAGAAGCTCGTATTTCAATGGGGAGACAAAGTGTAAAAGCCTATGTACATGGGAGACCCAGAGAGGAGTAGATGGAACACCCCGGGGCCAGACTGGAGGAGGGAGAGCAGCAGGAGCAATCTCCTGCAGTTTTCTTTGAGCTGAGTCTTGAAGGAAGCCAGAGCAATGAGGAGGCAGAGGCTAGGGAGGATGGCCTCCCCGAAGAGAACCAAAGATGGGAATTCAAACTGGGATGGCTGGACAGCAGACTGTATGGAGGGTCCAGTCTGAGATGATTGGAAAGTTCAGTGGGAGCTCGGTCATGATGTTTGACAGAGGCATTTTTATTTGCTTCTAGGGTAGTAGGGAGCCATTGAAGTTTACTGAGTGCGGGTGTTGGGTTGGAGAGGGGAGGGGAATAATTAGACCTGCATTTTGTCAGCCCTGAAGCCAGCAGGAGACTTGGAGGCAGAGAGATGAATAAGGAAGTATTGAGAGTCCAGTGCAGAAGAGAGGAGGGCCCAAACTAGGGAGCAGGCACACAGAAGAGTTAATGGGCAAGTGTGACAAAGGCTTGTCACTGGCTGGTGGGTACAAATGAGGAGGCAAGGATGGCACTAAGGCTGTGAGCCTAGGTGGATGCTGGCAAGTTTGGAAGAGAGATGTGTTGGAGGGGGCAGATGATAGGTTCTGTCTCTGTTAATGTGGTAGCCACTGTCACAGGCTCAGGGGATGATGGATGGAGCAGAGAGTGCATCTAGCAGAGTGTGTCTGCAGGGCTGGGGGAGGGAATCAGCCAGTGCATCTGAAATAGAGAATGGAGAGAGAAGACCAATATGATGGTAGTCTGGAAACTGTTCCACGTGGCTGACAGCCTTGAATGCTGAGCACAGGAGTTCAAACTTCCCCTGGAGGCAACAGGGCCAAGTGATTCAAGACTTACGCAGGGGCTGTCGTGACTAGTGGTTTATAAGAAAGATTACCCCAGCAACTGTATCGTTCTTGCCCCTTCAGAAAAGGCAAAAACAGAAAGGCTGATTTGTGTCTGCTTGTAACATTGAGACAATGGGCAAATGAATTTCAGTTTGCCTAAAATAGTAAATATGAATGTTTGACTGTGGTAAGCGTGCCTGCTTCATCAATGTCTATTGGTATATATCGCTCTCTCCTCTTTGTCTCGGTTCTCTCTCTCTCTCTCTCGCTCTCTCTCTCTCTCTCTCTCTCTCTCTCTCTCTCCCTCCCTCCCTCCCTCCCTCCCTTCCTCTCCCTCTCTCTCTGTCTCTCTCTGTCTCTCACACCATATGCACAATCACTTCCCTGGTATTGAAAACATGAGTTGATGTTTCTTGATGTATATGCCAACAGACAATCCCTGGCTGGCAGAGATTACCTAGTCAGTCTTCACAGGTAAGATTACTTGGGCTTGGCCTTCAGGTCCCTGAGGTGGAGATGATTTAATCAGTGAAGGAAAGACAAGGTTGGCAGCAATGTGGCCTTGATACTACAGCCATGGAACAGGCTCACCCAGAAGGAAATGTTGAGGTGGGGCGCAGGAATCTGATGCGGTAAGGAGTAAGCACAGTCATCTACTTTGGACCCTAACCAGGAACCCTGCATTGCTGGGCCAGCACAAACCCAGGGCAGCTTCTCTGTCTAGAAGAAAACGACAGGGTTCTCTGGTGAAGCAAGAGAGGGCACTTTGGTTTCTCCAAAGTTCACTGTGGATTGTTGCCTGAGTGTGATCCTATCAGTTTGGGGAACTTTCCCCATCCCATGAGAATCTGCCGCTTGAAGACCCAGAAGAAGCTGCCTAGGGCCCTGGGAGGGCAGGGAGACACCTGTGGTGCCACAGCCTGAAAGTGGCGGAGGGAAGGCCTGCACCCAGAGGTCAAGAGACTTGCCTAGGGTCCGCAGCTAGCAACGGTCTGAAGGTGAATTTGTACTTGATCTTCCTGATTCTAAACCTAGTGCTCTGTGCACTGTGTCACTGTGGAATATAAATAGGAAATAGTCTCAGAGAGAAGGTGCTAGCTTAGGAAAGAAGGACTGGAAAAGGCCTCTTGTAGAAGACTGAGACTTTAGCCAAGTCTTTTAGGAAGCCATGGAAGCAAGGTGACTGAGGTGGGTGAGGAAGGAGAGCATTGGGGATGGTCAGTAAAAAACACAAAGTCAAGAGACAGAGGACTGGGTGCAAGGGAGCTAGGACATTGCTTAGAGTTCTGTCTCTTATTACAGCCTGGGGTCAACTGTAATCTTGGCATCCATTTCACACCATTAACATATTAAGCTCATAGACCATGAAAGTCCCCTTGTCCATTTCATGTATCCTTAACCAAGGAAATTTCCCCCAATCCTTTGCTGTTGTTCAGTCATGTCGGATTCTTCATGACCCCATATGGGGTTTTCTTGGCAGATGCTGGAGTGGTTTGCCAGTTCCTTCTCCAGCTCATTTTACAGATGAGGAAACTAAGGCAAACAAGGTTGTCTGAAATTAGATTTGAACTCAGGATGATGAGTTTTCCTGGTTCCAAACCCAGTGTTCTATGCATTATGATGCTACCTTCCCCAACCCAAGACTTAGGCAAATAATAGCTTGAACCCAAGTAAAGAACTTTACATTTATTCTTAATAAGTATCATCATATTAGATTTGACTTATCTTTCTAGCCTGTCAAGTTCTCTTTGAAACTGAATACAATATTCCAGTGTATGAGCTAATCATCCCAATGACTCACAATTACATATATGTGTGTATTTGTCTACACACACACACACACACACACACATATATATATATATATATGAAGTGCTTAGCACATAGTAGGTATCAATAAGCATTCCCTTCTCTTTCCCTAAATAAAATGGGATCAAGGAATAGAGACTCTTCACCATGGACTTCTCTTCAAATTTAGAAAGATCTTTTAATAGCAACTCATCATTCAACCATACCTGGTTCTATGAAGCAATCCATTCAACTCAGCTCACATCTCCATCTTTTTCCTCTCCATCAAAATAATCTCATCTACTTTCCAATGAAATTCTCCCATGCATTTCTTCCATCATTATCACCATCAATAACTATTCCTTAACTATGTACCACCCCCACCTTAGACCTGTCTTCTCTAGGGTCTTTTCCCACCCACTCCTCTAACACCACCTTCTGGCCCTTTGGACGTTATGCTCATGACCCACGTTGGGCTTGAAAATCAGGAAGCTCAATTTAGAAAACTGGGGAAATAAATTTCATCTACTTATAGTATAGAATAA
Organism: Bettongia penicillata ogilbyi; assembly: GCA_023548195.1. Classification (NCBI taxonomy): domain Eukaryota; kingdom Metazoa; phylum Chordata; class Mammalia; order Diprotodontia; family Potoroidae; genus Bettongia; species Bettongia penicillata. The sequence continues at coordinate 2,168,736 of JAJHZJ010000132.1, read as the reverse complement.
ACTAGCTCGGGCTGTGAACTGGCCAGCCACTGCACCCAACAGAGGGCAGTGTTGTCCATTCACAAAAACCACTGCAACCTACCACAATGGGGTCTTTCTCCTAAAGTTCCTACATTCAGAATACTTTTGCAATAATTAAATCTTAAGGATCGGGTTATTCGTGAAGAACAATGATGACGAACACATATCCCCCCACCACCACCACCAACTGGGTGCAAAGTTTCAGTTAATTCATGTAGAATCTAGACTATCAGACAAAACTCATCCTGTTTGACACCCAAGTAATTTATAAAAGCAAATGAGAAAAATCTTTTTTCTGTTATATTCAATTGCCCTTCCTATACAACAAGACAGAAATGTTTGTTTCCTTTAAAATGGAGTGGCTACCAGTGAGAGAAATCTGGTGGTCCTGAAGCTGACTTGTGACTTACATTTAGGAAGAAAACAATCACTGTCCTGTCTCCCTTTTTAACAAAGTGGTGAGCAAAAGGTAATTTGTACTCACGGAACACATGAAAGCAATCATTGACGTTGATATATATATATATATCTTTAAAGTTTAAAAAGGACCTTATTCACATTCTCTCATTAAAGCTTCACACTCTGTGGGATAGATGCTGTAACTAGTCCCATTTTAAAGATGATGAAGTGACTTGACCATGGTCACCGAGTCAGTACCTCAGGGAGGCATTTTTTAGCCCGGTTCCTCTTAATTCCAGGTCCAGCACCATATTTACTTTCATCATGTTGGAATTGCAGATCCCACAGACAGAGATCCTGTGGCAGTCTGCTCAAGGCTATGGGCCCATCCTAAGAAGAATGCTTTTAAATGCACAAAATAAAATCCACAGGCCCACAAAGGAAATGAATTCTGTTGAAATACAGTTATTGAGATATTTAAAAAAACAAGACCAAAGATTAAGAACCCTGGGACTAGATGACCCTAAAGGTCCCTGTACTCTCTGCAAGACTCTGATTCTCCAAATAACAGTAGACAGAGCTCTAGGTTTAGTACTGGAGGAGTAGAGTTCAAATCCTACCTCTGTCTAGTCTACCTTTGCAATGTGAGATAAATAACTCTGAAGGACTCAGTTTTCTCCTCTGAAAAATGTAAGGGATCAAATCAATGATCCTAGATTAAGCGGTGATGATGTTTTTCTTTTTTTTTTCCTTACTCTGGGCATCAGGCTGTTTAACACTGTTTACATTTTGGCACTGTTTTCTCTTTTCAAAATTAATTAATAGTGATTGCAGTGCCAGGGAGAAATTAAAGCAATTCACTAATTGTCCTAATCATGAGAGAAGTTTTAAAGACTTCTGAAAACCAGCAAATGTGTCCAAAAACCATTTGATGACATTGAGTATGCTAGGCAGGGAAGGCTGCCTTCACTGTGAGGGCAGGACCAGTCTGGCTCCTCCTTCTCAGGACCAAGGTCTGGGATCTCTTCCGAACCTACGGCCCAGGCATCCCTGGAATGCCCTCCTGGCCTGCTCCTGCTATCAGGTAATGCGCATTCGATAAATTCTTCCCTTCTTGCCCTCTCTCCAGCAGATTTCTGGGGCTGCAAGTTAAACACATGAGAATAATATTAGCTTAGCAACTTGACCTAAGGGCTATAATAATGGCTATCATTTATTGGTCCTTACAATAATCCTGTGATATAAATGCATTATTATCCCCATTTTGAAGATGAGGAGAGCAAGACTCAGAAAGGTGAGGCAATTTCCCCACAGGGACAGCTTATAAACATCGGTAGTGGGATTCGAACCCACATCAGCCACCATTCATACACAAGTCTGGTTTTTATAAAGACAGCAGAGGCTTTATAAAAGTGAACTTGGAGGCAGGAAGAGGTAAGTTCCAATCCTGACTCTGACATGGAGTAGCTGGCCAAGTCACCTCACTGGGGTACACACTGTCTGTTTATCGTGGTTGAGACTGAAAGAAAAATCCCCAGGTAAGGGTTATAACACATTATCTCACTTGAACCCATTGTGAGGTAAAATAATGCAGGCATATATTATTATATGTGATATCTATTATATAAGAGGCAAGATCACATACGTGTATCATATATACACATATAATATTTGCTATTGTCCAGTCTTTTAGTCATGTCCAACTCATTGTAACCCTGTGGATCACAGTTCGTGAGGTTTTCTTAGCAAAGACACTGGAGTGGTTTGCCATTTCCTTCTCCAGTAGAATAAGGCAAACAGAGGTTAAGTGACTTGCCCAAAGTCACACATCTCTTAAGTGTCTGAGTCCAGATTTGAACCCAGGTCTTCCTGACTCCAAACCTGGGTTCTATCCACTGAGCCATCTAGCTGCTCCCTCACATACATAATATAGCTATCAGTATGTTTGTCTTTATTCAACAGACAAGAAAACCAAGGCTAAGAAAGCCAAACGCAGCTAAGTAGTCAACGGCAGCGAGAGATTCAGACCCATGTTTCATCCCATCTCAAAGTCCTGTGCTCTTTCAGCTCCATTATTCCTAGCATTTCTATCACACTATCAACTTCTCAGTGCCAAAGGACTGTGCATGTTACAAGAAGTATAAGACATGGTTCCCGCTGCCCCCAGGGAACTTACTCTGTAATTGAGGAACAGAGAACAATCCTGGAGTGTGTTTAATCAGAGGAGCATAGGATTAAAGATAAAAGGGCCCAAACCCCTCGCTTTACAGATGAGGAAACTGAGACCCAGAGATGCTAAGGAAGTACTCAAGGAAGTAAATGTTGAGGTGGGATTCGACCACAGGGGCTCTAATCCCAAATCCAACACTCTTCCCACTGCGCCAATCACATGGGTTAAAGTATATGTAGACACTTAATAGCTCTGTGACCTTGGGCTAGTCACTGTCTTTGGGCCTCAGTTTCCTCATCTGTAAAATAAGGAAATGGTTAGCCATCTCCAGTATCTTTGCCCAAATGGAGTCATGAAGAGACAGACAACTGAAAACTGCTGAACAGCAATTTGTGGTGGAAAAGAGTAGCATCTGGAGGGACTGGGGAAAATCTTTACAAAAGAACCTTAGTTAATTATTTAAACACCCCTACACACAAACACACGCACATGCACACATACACATACATGCATGCACATGCACTCACATGCACACACATGAACACATGCATGCATACATGCACACACACACACGCACACACACATGACTCATCTTTCCTAAAGAAGGAAAGGTTTGGCTTTTGCTTTTGCTTTTCCGGGAGCTAAGCCTACATGTGACTGCATGTGACTGGGTTTGAGATTACGGTCACTGTAGAAGTCCACTTTCACTTTACAAATCTCCACTTTTGGGTAATCATTATTTTCATTCTTTTGGTCCTCAGTTTACATGTTTCCATCTATTGGGCAGGGGGGGAATGAAAGGATTCTGGATCTAGGATTTCATCGGTGTGAAGAACTCACAGTGTGAAAGTTGCTCCACTGGTGCTCCTCCGACCCCTGTAGCCTTAGAGCAACCTGGAGCACTGAGAAACTCCGTGACAGGCCTGTGGTCACACAGGTAGATGTGTCCAGGGGGCACGACTTGACTTTGGGCCTTCCTAAGTCCAACCCCAGCCCTCCGTCCACTCTCCTCTAATTAGCTCTTTCCTTGGCCAATCCCATTACTAACACATGCCTTCAGAAATTTGCAGAACTAGAACAGGCTTTCCATCTCCCCTTACTCTCTAACCCCAACTGCAACAGGCTTCTCTTCCCTTGTTCAGGCCTCAGGGGAAGCAGCCAGTCGACATCTGGTACATCTCTACACCTCCCTGGGTCAGCATCATTCTCTGACCCAGAGTCCCATCATGAAGGTACAAGCCATTTGACCTGTCCTTCAAATTCCTAGACCTATCATTTTAGAAGGTACCTTAGAAAACATCTCATCCAATCCCCTTCCTATACAGTTAAAGAAGATGGGCCCCCAGGGAAGGAAATGACTTGTCCATAGACGCAGTGAGCATTTGTGATCAACTTGCCTTGAAACCAGATCCTTGGCTCTAAATCTACCACTCTGCCTAACGTCTTCTTGGTAAGCTATCCCAAGCTGGTAGGCTCAATTACCCACGACTTCCCAAGGCCAGTTTTGAATTTAGAAAGGATGCCGAATTTATCACAACCCAGCCTCCCCCTTGGGGTGTGTAGCCACAGACTGATGCAGTTCTCTGGTCAGAGTCAAAGTTGGCTGACTACAGAGACAATTAATGGACTGACCCCAGATAAGGGCACTCTCTCTCGCTCTCTCTCTCTCTCTCTCTCTCTCTCTCTCTCTCTCTCTCTCTCTCTCTCTCTCTCCTCTCCCTTCTCTCTCTCCCCCCCCCTCCCTCCCTTTATTTCCCTTTTTCCTTTTTCCATCCTCACCCCTCTTTTTCATTTTCCATCACAGGCAGAAAATGCATGTCCTGGCCCTGGGCCAGGGCTACCAGGAAGTTATGAATGGGGATTCAACAGCAAAGATTGATATTCACATAGATGGCGGCTCCAAATAAATCCAGCCTGCCAACAGCCAACCACAGGCAGCCAACCACAGGAAACACCCACGATAATGCCCCGACAGCTTCCTTTCTGTCTTGATGTCAGGCAAACAGACTGATCTGCCAAACATGGACCAGAGGCCTTGGGTGTGGGGGAGCCAAGGGGAATGACACAGAGGTCCAGATTCTGCCATCTCACATGCAGCACATTGGTCTCCAAAGCATTTATAAAGGATGTTTGGGAAACATCATAAGCACGTAATTTCTCACAGTCTGGCTCATGCTCAGAAGGAATAAATATAAAGTAAATTGTACCACTGCTTGCATGTCTGTTCCCCACCTACTGGCCAACTGAACTGCCCCTGGGAAGTAAGCACTGGAGGCTCCTATTAGGGAATTAATGACATCTATCTCCCATCTCCATCCCTTTGCACTGGCTGTACCTGCTGCCTGGAGTATGCTCTCTCCTCTCCCCTTTCTCTTAGAATCTCTTACTTCTTTCAAAGCTCACCTTCTATCAGAAGCCTTTCCTCTTCCCTCCAGCCTTCTCCTATGGGCAGTCTTGCCTAGGGGTTAGGACATCAGACTTGGAATCGGGAAACTAGGTACTAGAACCACCTACCAATTATGTGACTCTCAGCAACTCACTTCATTCACGTCTCCATGCCTCCATTTCATCATCTATAAAAGAAATGAGCTGGGTTTGTGGCTCTTGGGGTCCTTCTCCCCCTACATCCATGATCCCCAAATCCATTTCTACCGAATTTCTTTCTATTTACATTGTGCACTTCCTGCGTGTACTTCTAGTCACACATGTGGCTTCCCTTGAGAGAATGTAATCTTCCTGAGGTCATGGGCTGTTTCATTTTTTTTCCTTTGGCACATAGTAGGTGTTAAATAATTGTTGTTGTTTAACTGATAGATTAGCAATTCAATCCCACAAACACTCTTCGTTCCTTCTACATACTACATTGTGCTAGGCTGGAAGATATAAAGACAAAACACAAGTGATCCCTGCTCTCAGGGAGGCTACAGTCCACTGGGAGGCTATGGTATGAATACAGATAAATAGTCAAGAAGAAATCTTTCAAATCCAGCTTCAGACACTGACAAACTGAATGACCCTGGGCAAGTCACTTAACCTTGTTTGCCTCAGTTTCTTTATCTGTAAAATGAGATGGAGAAGGAAATGGCAAACCACTGCAGCATTTCTGCCAAGAAAACCCTAAACGGGGTCACAAAGAGTTGGACATCACTGAAAACCCATTGGACAACAACTAAAAACCACAAAGTAGTTTGGCAGAGAGAGAAAGAGGACCATCCACTGGGGAAGAGGGTAGTAGAGTTTAGTTAGAATATGGAATCCTTGAAGGGAAATGTGAAGCTGGGCTGGAAAAGTAGCTGGAAGCCAGACTATGGAGGTCCTTCAATATCAAGCCAAAGGGTGTGGATTGCCTGATGACAGACTTATGAGTAAGGGAATAATATGGCCATTCTTACAACACCTCAAAAGAGCGTTGTTGTTTTTTTTTAAAACCACTCACTACTGACACAAAAATAGTGAACAAGTTAGAATATCCTCTTCAATAATCTCAACACCATTCTAATAGGATTGATTTTCAGAAGTCTAATGAGGGATCTAATAACCATCAGGGGAAAATGCAAATTATTTAATGGAATATATCATTATGTCTTCACCAATCAATAAGCACTGATAAGCACCTGCTGTATACAGTGCTACAAAAGACTGAAACTTAAAAAAGGGGGGTGGGGGCGGGCAAGTCCTTTCACCTGCCTGTTCCTCAGTCTTCTCCACTACAAAACAAGAGCAATGGCCCACATGGCCCCTAAGGTCACTTCTAGGTCTAGATCTAAGATCTTTTGATTGTTTTCTCCCAGTAAATTCAGTATCTGGTTCACCGTTAGGACTGTGTTGGAGTGAGCACTTACCAGCTTAAGAGAGCAGATTATTAAATTTTCAGAGTAAGTTTACATATTTCAGAAACAGGAAAATGCTACAAAGCAGGGATTGATTTGTTATTTTGATTGTCTATACTTACATGATTCATAAAATGTTAATATTATACTTGAAAGCAGACTGCACATGAAAATATGTTGTATGTACAGTATTTTATCCAGAGAGTTTATTGTTAAATATTTCCCAGCATCCTCCTGCTCACTGTCTTCTCTTCTACCCCTAACTCTGAGCCTTTGAACAACTTAGGTTCCCTGTTCCTCAACTTCCTCAGCTCCCATGACCTCTACATCTATTCTACCTCCACCCATATGGGCTAGAATTCCTTGGTATGTCTGGCTTCAGAATATGCTGATTAAGGCATCTTTTGTGTTTCCCGGGCTGAAAAAAAATGTCCAAAACCCCAAGAGGGATTTACAATTGTTGTTATATTCAGGGAATAAATATAATCTATCAATAATCATTTACTAATAATGACTACACACAAGACTGTGCTGTCTATTAGGGGATATAGACTGAATGTGTAACTTCTTTGTTATCAAAGTCATACAGCCAATATGTATCAAAGCCCAGGACTTGAATCCAGGTCTTTCTGGATCTGAGATCAATGCTATATTCTTTCTACCAGGATTACAAAGACAGAAAAAAGCTCCTGCTTTCAAGAGACTCACATTCTCCTAGGGAGAAGATAACATGTGTATAAAGAGACACCTACAAATTATGTGCAGGAATCTACCCCCAGTTTGAGAAGCACAGCATGGATGGAAGGTTGCTCACACAGATGCAATCATGGTTCCCTGGAAGTCTATCCAAGCGCTCTTCCCAGATAGATTCAACTGACTTAGGCTGAGTGCTTGCACACTGGAAGCTAACCAAAGTCTGGTGGGAGATCTGGGCATAGAATCTATCTTGCCTGATGTCCATAGCTCCCATGGAAGCTCCCAGGTCTCTCTGAAGAAGGCCAAGAGAAGAGATGGATGGTTTGGGGTTCATGTGAGGCTCCCATTAGAGCCTTTATCACGGAGGATGGTGCTCACCACTTGACCCTTTTAAGCTGTTTAAATCACTGAAATACTAGTGTACCTAACAAGCACAAATTCAGTCTAATTACTCACATCACTGGACCCACTTCTACATCAGATCATATCTTTCCAAGGAGTCAGTGGTCCATGGGGAGATGCCCTTTGTCTTAGAAGAATTTTAACATCTGATACAATGGCTTCCTTGGCATTCTTGCTTGGCCACCCCTCCCCATATATATTGTCTTCCCCTGGTTAGAATGGAAACTTCTTAAAAGTAGAGGCTGGCTTCAGTTTTGTTTTTGCGCCCTCAACACTCATTGTAGTGCCTGGCACTTCACACTCAACAGATGTTTTTATTCATTCATTCATGTGACCTTCTAAGGCATGGCAGCCTTGTCCCACTTCTCTAACATTTCCCTTCAAACCTATTTCCCACTCTCTTCTCATAGTTACTCATCTGTCTTCCCCCCCTGTCACTTGCCAGTCCCACAAGATGCCTGGTCACTAGGTGTTTATCTTGGCTTTAGAGTTCACTAATGTTTCTCCACTGAGGACCCCTCAGAGATGAAGACTGGGGGAAGGAAAGGGGCACACATTCAGAGCATGTGGTCATCCTGAGATAGGATCATAGATTTAGAACTGGAAAGGACCTCAGAGGTAATCCAATCCAATCCCCTCATTTTATGGGGAGAAAATACCCGAGACCCAAAAAAGGGGAGCCACTTGCCTGAAATCATACAGGTAGCAAAGAAGGTAAAGCTGGATTTGGACCAAGAATATTCTGCCTCCATAGCCAGCATCCTTCCCAATGAATGGATAAATGGTACCAACACACTAATCCTCCCCTCTCCTGGCAACATTGTTACACTGGATTTGTTTTTATATTCCCAGGACTAAACATAGTACACAGTGAGTGCTTAATAAATGCTTGCTGATTGACTCACCTGAAATGAGATTAAAGCAAACATCCAGGGCACTCTCGGGATCATAGACTCAGCTGGGAGGGAGCTTGGAGGTCATCCTGAACAACTCTCTAATTTGACCCATGAGGAGACAGGCCCAATACCATCTCTCCACTGTGCCTTCCACAAAGGGGATCAACACCACAAAAAAGGGGTGCATATGGTCACAGAGAAGACAGTCACTTCCTTTGGGGGTAGTGACATGAAAGAAAGAAGAGAGAGAATGGACTGACTGAAAGTCTAAGACCCATAGGTCCTTGCAGTGGTCAATTGGTTGATCAGTTGGTTGGTTGGTTGATCAGTTGGTTGGTTGGTTCACTGGTTGACTGATTGTTCAGTTGGTTGGTTGATCAGTTGATTGGTTGGTTCATTGGTTGGCTGATTGGTCAGTTGGATGGTTGATCAGTCGGTTGGTTGGTTCATTGGTTGGCTGATTTGTCAGTTGGTTGGTTGATCAGTTGGTTGGTTGGTTCATTGGTTGGCTGATTGGTCAGTTGGTTGGTTGATCAGTTGGTTGGTTGGTTGACTGGTCAGTTGGTTGGTTGGTTGATCAGTTGGTTGGTTGGTTCATTGGTTGGCTGATTGGTCAGTTGGTTGGTTGATCAGTTGGTTGGCTGGTTGGTTGGTTGGCTCGTTGGTTGGTCAATGTTTCAGCAGCTGCCTAATCCTCCTCATTTCCAGCCTCCTCCCTCCCTTCCCCACTGACACTGGATCCCTGAGCAGCCTGGTCTCTTCATAGCCCTGGACCAAGGCCGCTCAGCCCATTTTCTCTCTCCTTGTTAGGGTTCTGCTGAAAATTCCCTTTCCCTTTTTTTTAAAAAATTTAAACTATTTATAATTCACAAGTATTTGTTTTCTCTCCTTTTTACCCCCTCCACCCAGTGAAAAAAGAAAAATTTCTACCATCAAGATTCAGGCAGCTTTCTCCCCAAATGTGACAATTGGTCCAACCTCAAGAGCGAACAATCTGCCCTTTCCTGAGTGCCTCCCAAAGGCCACAGCTCAGGCACCATGACAGTCAGAGGCCAGGCTGAGGCATGGAAGGATGTCCTTTGCTTCCCAGCAATCTCAAAGGCTAGTGAAACCTGGGTAAATTGCTCTACACCCTCTGAGCCTCACTCCCCTCATCTATAAAATGGGGATAAGAATCCTCACAGTCCCTATCTCAGTCTTGTGTGAGAAAGTGCTTTGATCATGCTGGCAGTTGCCATAGGAACCAAGAAGGCAGCTAGTGAATTTAGAAGAGGTGCCCAAATGAACTGAACCCAGCACTGATGTGCACTGGGATCTGGGTTACTTGCAGTGGGGACACACTTATATGTGACAGCTTCACCAATTGGGCTGGGAACACTGATAAAGCTGACTTTCCATATTCATCAGGCCCAAAGGATGCAATTGCCCCAGGACCAACAGGGCTGCCAGACATGATGGCAGGACTGAGCAGCCTTATGTGTGTGCCACCGAGCACCCAGAAGGAAGATAGAGGCTGAAGCCCTGAAGGGCCAGCTGCCTCTGGCCTTGCCAGGATCCTTTCACAGCAGATCTGTTCTCCATTCATTTTAAAAAGAAACCTTTCATGGTTGGCTTTTATATTGAAAACACTATGGAAATTATGTCATTTTCATTCCCAAATCTCTCTTCCCTCCTTACCCAGAATTCCACTCCTTATAACAGAGAATAACAAAGAGAGGAATAAAAGCCACTCAGCAAACCAACAAATTAACTGAGGCTAAGAGTGTATGCACCAATCAGTGCCCATAGTCCTCCACCTTTTGGGTTTGTTTCCACATCAAGAAATAGTAATTGGATCCACTCACTGAGTGTGAGTAATGTCCTTTTTCTCAGAATCCTTAACCTAAGTGAAGAAATGAAGTATGAAGTCAATCAGAAAACAAGCTTTTATTAAATGCCTACTGTATTCTAGGCATTGTTCTAAGCTCTGGAAATACAAAAAAAAAGCAAACAACAGTTCTTCTCTCAAGAAGCTCACAATCGAAGGGTGTCTTTGCAAACCTGAGAGCTTGATCTAGATGCTAGCTATTATTAACATCATAGAGCTTCAGGGTTGGCAAAGTACTTTACATATAGTAATTCATTTGATCCTCACAATAGCTCTGTGAAATAATATCATTTTTATGCCCATTTTATAGATGGGAGAACTGAGGTGAAGAAGATTGTGACTTGTCCAGGCTCACACAGCTAATAAGTGGCCTGAGACAGGATCTGAACTCAGATCCTTTAGACTCCAACTCTAATATTCTATTTACTTAGTTGCCTAAAAATTACCATTAAACTTCCAGAAATTTATGAAAATTCTGCGCCTCGTCTCCCCCTATAACATTCCATCTCTACCCCATGGTCGCCAGAAACCTTCCCTCCATGTACCCTGACCAGGGAAGATACAAGGCAGGGGATGCTTTGACGGCTGGACACTCATCAGGGCAGGGCAGGCACCAGCAGTCAGCAAAGCCTGCACAATGAAGTTTCTCTTAACATTTCCCTTGGCAGTATGGCATCAAAAGGAGGACCGAGTTTGGAACTGAAAGAGCCTCTCTGAGGCCTGACTCTCCATCTGGTTTTCTCATCTGTAGTCATTAGTCAATAAACATTTATTATGTACCTACTGTGTGTCAGGCACTGAGTTGAGCAACTGGGGAAACAAATGCAACAAGACAGTCCCTGCCCTTAAGGAGCTTACAGTCATGACACACAAAAGGAGAAATCTATAAGAAAAAGGAAATCATAATAAGAACAGAGGTTATGGTACAGGGTGATTTTGGGCATCATTCCCAACCCATGTATCCAATTCTATCCTTCATCCCTATCTCTATCTACCTGCCTTTACCTGTCAGCTATCACCTATCTCTCTGTCCAACAATCATTTATGATATGTCTTTCTTTCCATCTATCACTCTCTATATCTATGAGAGAATTGGGCTGATAACGTTGGAGATGTCTTCAATCACTTAATCAAGGAAGCCATGTTCAACCCATCAACAAGCATTTATTAAGTACCTACAGAGTGCCAGGCATTTTACTAGTCCCTGATGATACAAAGGCAAAGGCTACTTCTCTCGATGAGCTTATACTCTATCAGGGGAGACAACATAGAGACATCATCCCAGTGCAGAGCAAATGCATTTGGAGTCAGAGGAGCTGGGTTCAAAGTCCACCTCTGTTACTCACTCGACTGTGTAACCTTGGACAAGTCATCAACCTCCCTGGGCCTCAGTTTCTCATCTATAAAATGAGGTAGCTGGATTAAGGTGACCTATAATGTTCCTTCTGGCTCCAAATCAATGATCCTATCGTCTTCAAAGGGATGGCAAGGGGACCTCACATATCTCTCTCTAGATGCTTCTTTTCCCGTTTCTCCCAGTGTATTTGCCCTCAACAATCAGTGGGTAGACCTGACTCTTCAGCAATGTTCAGTCACATCTGACCCTTTGAACCATGCCAACACTGCCCTTGGGGTTTTCTTGACAAGGTTGTGAGAGTGTTTTGCCATTTTCTTCTCCATCTTCAGCAAAGACGTTTAACAATAAAGGTGGTTGTAAAGTCTGTGGAGGTGGGGCTGGGATAGGGAATGGAACAGCAGGCATAAATTTAAAGTATAATGATAGTGAGGCATACGTGTAGGAAACAAATAATGACAAGGCAACTCACACATTCTTGGAGCAAAATAAGCACTTAATAAATGCTTGGGCAGCTAGGCGGTCCAGTGGATAAAATGAGGAAGACCCAAGTTCAAATCTAGCTGTATGACCCCAGAGTCACTTCACCCTGTTTGCCTCAGTTTCCTCATCTGTAAAAAGAGCTGAAGAAGAAAATAGAAAAACCACTCCAGTAGTTTTGCCAAGAAAACCCCACAGATCATGGTGTCATGAAGAGGTAGACACCACCAAAACAAGAACAACAGTCAACACTTAATGACTGACCATCTCCTCTAAGGGCCTTGTGATGTCTTGTCTTTCCTGAGAAGGTCCTCAGGAATTTCACCATAAGGCATGGCATCTGGGTTGGAAAAGTCATTCTGCTGCTCAGCTGCTCTGGAGCCTCCTAGGGCACAGCATCTCACTGGGGGAGTCAGTCCTCTTCTGGGCTGGGGGAAGGTGGTCACTCAGTCAATGAACTGTCTCTTCATTAGACTCAGCTGCTATTAGGTGGGACCAGATCAGATCATCAGCTGCTGCCAGACAGGGTCCAGTAGGCCACAAAGGCTCTCATGAGGTATCTCGACTGGTTGGGGTCAGTACACTACATTCCTGGAGCCCACTCTTCAAAGCTCAGTTGGGATCTTTTACAATCTTCAGGCCTTGACTCTCCTGAACGATTCTGTATTGTCTTCAGCTGCCCTTTCAGCTAGGTCAATGAAGTTTATTCTAAGAGTGGCAGAAACTTCTCCTATAGAAGACAGGAGGGGTTCAGGCTCTCCTGTTCAACAATCTTTCCTACACAACCTGGTCAGTTCCACCTAGCAGGGACTCTTCCTGATTCAGCCAGTTACACTTCCCAGGTACCTTTTGGGACCTTATTCAGATAAGTGGCTCAGGACAAATGTATGAATACAGTCACGCTGAGGCAAGTTCATTGTCTTTGCTGGTCTATTTATAGGAAGTTTCATACTCAGAAACCTCAGAGCTGTTTCTAAAGTATGGAATATTGGTTTTGAATCTGAAGACTCTCCTTCTCCATTTGTGCTTCTCAGACTTTCTCCCAATTTCTTCGGCTTTGTAGAAGTCTTACCAGGACAGACTGTTACATATTCAAGTATATACAAAATAAATATAAGGAATTTATAAGGGGGGAGAAAGGTTCTAGGATCATAGAGGTAAATCTGGAAGGGACCTCCAAGGCCATAACATCTTACCTCTTCATCTTACAAGTGAGTAAACTGAGGCTGAGAAGAGTTATGTGGCTGCCCAGAGTCACACAGACTGTCAGGGTGTGACACCAGCAGCAGGGAAAATGGAGAATGTTTTCATAGAGCAAGTCATTCTTGAATTAAACTCTGAGGGTCACAGCATTCCAAACATGGGACACATGTGAAGTCATGAAGATGGCAGAGATGAGAAACTGAGGACCCTGGTTTAGAAGAAACAAGGAGACCAGCTGGATGGACCCATCACCTGCATGAAGGAGAGCAAGGTGGACTGAAGCTGGGAAGATGGTCTTGTGATCCCTACCCATCCCCAGCTTGGAGCCACCGAATACTAAAAAATACAGGCTGTTTCAAGCAGCTATATTCTAATCCAATCCTTTCATTTGACAGAGAAAAAGATGGCAACATTTGGGTCCATCTCTCAACTGGATTAAAAATATTTTTTCTATGGGAGAAGCTAGATCTCTTTGATGCCAGCAACTTACTGTTAGGGTCTCTAACCACAGAGATTCCCATCAGTAACAAATAAATCAAGAAAGAGAAATTGTGGGAGGAAGAGAAGAGAAGGGAAGTGAGAAAGGGGAAAAAGTAAAAAAAGGAAGATAGAAGAAGAGAAGGAAGGAGGGATGAAGAGAAGGAAGGAAGGGAGGAGGGAAAGAAAGAAGGAGGAAAGGCAGGAAGGAAGGGAGGGAGAGAAGGAAGGAAGGAAGAAAGGACAACGTGAGACCAGCCTATCTCCCTTGTCTTTCCTCCTTAGAACGGGCCTGGTGGCCTTTCCGGCCCTCCAAGCATCCCCGATCCCAGTGGCCCCAGATCTTTCTTTTACATACACTTTGCAGGGCTGACTTAAGTAAGTCTTGACGACTCTTTCTCCCTGGGGACTGGACTAAAAGTATTGTTTAGAAATCTAATATATGGTTTATTTACTCAATTTGTGCTGAGCTCCACAGTTCCTTCAGGCCAGCCTCACTAGCCCATTACTCTATTAATGCTCCATTACTGAAATTAGTGCTGTAATTGGAGGGGGGAGGGCTAGGAAAGGGAGCCCTTCTTAAAGGCCCAGGTCTCATTTAATCAGATCAAGGACGAGAGCTGGGAGAAGCTAATTTGGGGGGGGAAGGGCTGTTTTAACATTTGGGTAAATGCAGTGCTTTCCCAATGAGGCTGTAGGAAATGAAGAAGCAGTGGGTCATGGCACCAGCCAATCAGCATGCACTCCAGTGGCCAGACCCATTGCTATCCACATCTCCATCCCCAAACCCAGCGGGGAGATGACAAGCTTCTAGGAGGAGCAGATGCTGTGAAATGTGGCCTTGGAAGAAAGCCCAAGGGAAGCCTCTTGGCTCCGTGGCTTTGGTTACTCAGGCTGCCACCAAATCAAGTTCCACCTCTGACGGAATGCTCAAGTGTCTGGCTCTGGCTGAGAGCTCTCCATCTCCCCCACCCACCAAGACCAGTCAGTGATTTATAACTCCAGACCTCCACGGACCCCCAGAAGCCACTCAGTCCAACCTCCATGTTTGACAAAGGTGGAAAGTGAGGATGGAGATTAAGTTGCCTGCCCAAGGTTCCACAGGGAATAAGAGGCCAGCTATGAACTCTGCTCCTCTACTCCAAATCCAGTCTTCTTTAACTGGGTTGGGCTTTCTCTCCAAAGGGAGAGAGAGATAGCTTGACTTAACCAGAATGAGAAGTGCTGAAGTATCTATTGTTGAAAGGAGCAGAAAACGAGGCATTCCAAGCAGTAATGTCCAAGTCCCAGCCGTATAATCAGAACTCTAACTAGGGAGAAGTGAGAGGGGCCAAATAAAGGGAAACAAAATTAGCACTTTTGGTCCTAGAAAAAAAAGCAGATCTTAGTACCTAATTAACAAGAATAATTAGTTAAAATATGAAAGCAACCCTCTTCCACTCCAGTTAGGAGTCTAGAGTAATCTAAGATGGTGTCCCATTGCCTCTCAACTGAGAACCCCTTCCATGCCACTTGCTTCAAGCTTGCCCCCAAAATTCCTAATTATGGCTCTCCATGTTACCCAGGTCAGACACTTGACCTTGTTCCTCTTCTGGACTAAGTAAAGAACTCAAGAACTTTCCAGATTATTACTAAATGCCCAGCCCCTTCCTTCCATTTCCACTGTGAAGCCCTTTCTGGTTCCTCGTGGGCAACAGTGGTTTCTCCTTCCTCTGACCTCTCATACAGATTGATAGAATTGAAAGAAGGAGGAAAACAGAGCTGGGTCTAGTCCTAGGTCTTTGGCTGACTAGGAAATGTTGACTATGGGTCATTAGGAATAGGATCTGAGGCCCTAACCCCAGGGCAAAAAACATGAAATAGTGTGGAGAAAAGAGATATTGTTTGGAAGGAGAGACAGATTCTGGGACACCAGTGCAAAGCTGCTGCTGGGGAGGCTCCCAGGGAGAGGACAAATGAAGGATTTCAAGTACCATCTGCTAGTTTCCTTGGTTAACTAATTATTCCTATTAAGAAGATTCTAACCTTGGTTATTTCTACACTGCTGAAGCACTGAAATGACTTTCACTATCCTTTAAATTTGGCCCCAATCACCCTATCCCAGTTACAGCAAACAAAAGCATCAGCATAACCTTTGAGCTGACCCCAAACTGCTCCCTAAAACAAAGACCCAATTTCTAAATGGCAATATACTTCTGCTGAAGCTGTTGGGCTGAGATATAAAATCCTACCATCACCAAAGAATTCAAGTTGAGTCACTCAATGGACAATAGAGAGGTGGGAGTGGCAGGAATGAATGGGCTGCCACATCTTTGAGTGGTTTTTGAAAGTATTGTGTCATGGCAGTTCCTCTCTCCTCATTCAGTGCCCCTTCCTTCTTTTATAACACCCCTTTCTCAGTGCTCCTGGAATACCACTACTAACCATCAGATGCTGGGGAAGTTTTCTCATCTGTATAATAAGGGGCTTGAACTAAGGGGCCACTGAGGTGCCCTCCAGCTCAGAATCTATGATCCTACGATCCCATGACACAATTTGTTCCTACATCTCATCAGGACATGGCTCCATGTTTTATGATCCTATCTGTGATATACAAGAAAGGGTATATACCTCAAATCAAAGACCACAGAACCAGTGACAAAAGCAGAAAGAATATCCCATCTTCTGATCATGAGCCATCTGTATTTGTTCCTCAAAAAATAATCTCCAAATGGCTCTCACCTCACCAAGAAGGGAGCAGTTTGATGGAAACCATGCCATCCCAGGGAAAACTCATTTCAGTTTTGTTGAGGCCTCAAATGGAACTAAGCTGTGATCTTCTCCATGAAGACCAGATTATTCTTAAGGGGAAAACAAATACTTGTTCATTTTCACCTCTCCCAGCACTTTGAGAAGCAGAGCTGAAGCCAAAGGCCAAAGTGCTAAAAGACAGCAGCCAAGCTACTCTCAGGGCACCTCAAGCCCAAATAGAAGTGAGAAGGCCTGGAAATCCCAGTGCAGGGTGGTCCCCAGCAAGTTGGTGGCCGCTCCTTTGGCAGACTCAAGCACTGGAGTCACAACTAAAGCTCGGGCTCTTTAGAGTCAAGGGACGTTGGTTGAGTCACACCTCAGGGGGGTGGATTTCTCCCCTGCCCATCACCAAGGATGGCAAGCAGAAGAATTGCTGAATGGTTAGCAGCTATGGGGCTTCTAAATCAATCCATTTCTTCTTTGTAAGACACTACAGAAAGCATAGCTAGAAAGCACAATGGAATGATGTTTTCCAGAGGCTTGCAGTGTTCTCTCCTGACTTAAAAATTAACCAGAATGAATGAATACATTTATAAAATCTTAGAGTTATAAAGGACATTGGAGGTGTCCTTGTCCAGCAGTTCTTAATCCACAACCCATGTACTTGGTTTTTTAAAACACTGAATTTCACTATAATCAATTTCCTTTACAATCCTATATATTTTCTTTCATGCATTTACAAATATTTTTCTCAGAAGTGGTCTCCATGGGTTTCATCAGACTGTTTCCAAGGGGGTCTGTAACACAAAGGGAAGGTGAAGAGTCCCTGAAACTCTTCCTAAAAACTCTTCCATTTCATGGAAGAGGAAACTGAGGCCCAGAATGGTCATATGGAAGGCAGAGATGGCCTACTGAATTCAAGGCTAATCAACCTGGAATTTAGTCTGTGAAGGGCAATCATGTGGATAAGGCAGAGTGAAGCCAGACTGTAGAGGCCCTAAATGCCAAGCTATTGAGTTTATTCTTTGTCCTAAAGGCAGAAAAGGAACCATGGAAGGTTTTTGGGTAGGGATGTGGTATATTGGTTAGAACGTGCCTTAGGAAGTTTATTTTGTCATATTATGAAGGATGGACTTGAAAGAGATTAGAGGTGGAGAATGGGGTGGGGCAATTAGGGTGCTGTGGGAATAATCCAGTCAAGAAATAAAGAAGGTCCTAATTAGGGTGATAGCTGTGACAATGGAGTGAAGGGGGCAGGAGATAGGTCCTAGAGGACATATGTCCTAGCCCCCCAGGGTTAGGGAGTAGGTGGTGGGTGATATACCAGCTTTGGGATCTGAGAAGTAGTCAGACTGGAGGAGAACCAAGAGACAGTAGTCATACAGAAGCCAACAGAATGTCCAGGAAGAAAGACCATGAAGACCATGGATTTCAAGGTGGAGAGGACTTTGAGTGGTCCTGTTCCAAAAGCTTCCAAAAGGGCAAGGATTGAGATGATGAGCAGCCTTGGGCAGAACAGTCTCAACCAAATAGTAGTGGAGCTTGACTAGAAAGAGGCCTGTCAGATGCAAGCTGCCCTTTTGCAGCTGTCAGGTGGCCAGATAGGAAACTCAAACACTGCCTAACTGGACAGCACCATGTGTGGGCAGCACTTCCTGTCCTGGGCAGGTAGGCAAACAGCCTCTGCCACTTCAGCCTCAAGGCCTATATGCTCCCCCAGCCCCTTCCTAGACCTGCTCCCGTCTGAGGGCCTTCTGATCTGCCTGAGATGGCAGGCCCCAACTCCTGCCTAGAGGATGAGCCTATGGACAGAGGGGGAGGCTTTCTAAGCACTGGTGAGAGCTTAAGATCACTGACATAGCCAGAGCTGGAAGGGACCTCAGAAGGTATCTAGTCCAAGGCCCTCACTATATAAAGAGACTGCAGCCCTGAGATGAGAAGTCTAAAAAACGCCTGAACACCTATATGCTTCCATCTCTCCCTTCCTGGTTATGTATCCCTGGATAGTTACTTTCCTGGGTTTTCATCATCTTAACCAGTGACTGTCCAAGGAGACACAGAGAGTGAGAGACAAGTGATATGAACCTGGGACCTCAGACTCCAAATCCAGAGCTCTACCAGTGGCATGGAGCCAAAAGCCATGAACTAGTGGGCACTTACTGGTCTGCCAATCTCTTAATGGGGCTGAGGAGCAGGACAGCGCAGGTGGGACCCTGGGCAATGTTTGTGCCTGTCTTTTCTGCAGTTCAAAAACCATGGATGGAGCATCTCCCCCATGCCAGGTGCTGTGCCTCCCAGATGTGGCTCCTCTGCCCCTCACTCCCCTGAGGCTCACGAATGGCTCACCCTTCCATGGCCCCCCCTTCAAGGCAAGGTGTTGACTCTCCCAAGGGTTTCTGTATTAAAGTTCATGTCTCCTTGTGAGATGGGAGACTTTACTCCCCAGTAACGGGAACACAAGCCTCACTGAGCAGCCTCAGAGGGAAGGAGGCCAGAGCCCTGCTGCTCAGTCCTGAGAACAGTGCTCAGACTCAGGCACCACATGCTAGAAGCAATATGGAGTGTGTTCAGAGGAGGGCAGCCAGGCTGGGAGACTGGAAACCTTGCCAGGAAAGCTTCAGGGGAAGGAACAGGGAATGTTTAGATTGGAGAAGAGAAGACTGGGAGAGTGTGATAGCAGCCTTCAAGTATTTGAAGAGCTACCCTGTGAAAAGGGAATTAAGCTTGTTTTACTTGGACCCAGAGGGCATAATGAGAAGTGGTGAGAAGGACTAAGACAAGGTAGCATAAGGGATAGGACACAAGACTGAGAGTAAGGGAGATCTGGGTTTGAATCCTACCTCCGACAATGACTGAATGGAATGGGTGACCCTAGACAAGTCACCTACCTAACCTCTCTCAGCCTCAGTTTCTTTATCTGTAAAATGTAGAAGTTAGACTTGACATCCTCTAAAATTCCTCTTCCAACTCTAAATTTAGGATACTGTGATAACCCAGTGCCTGGCACATAGTAGGGACTTAAATGTTCATTGAATGACTAAAAGAGAGGGTACACAGGCTTTAATGTAAGGAAAACCCTCCCAGTAACCAGAGTTATCCCCAAATAGAGGGGTCTCCTTGGGAGACTTGGGTCTCCCCTTTGGCAAGCAAAGGCTAGCTGACCATTTGGTAAGGTCATTGCCCCAGGAATGCCTGGAGGACAGGGTTGTGTCAAGCACATACTAGGCCCTTACTACATGCTCATGGTATTGAATTGAAGTTGAATATTTTAGAGAGGGTTACATCTCCTACATCTGGTTAAAGATGCATAGTGCCCAGCACAGAGTAGGTACTTTTACCAAGCACTATTGAGTTGGTATGTTAGGTCCCTTCCAACAATGCAATTTTATGCTTTGGACAAGTGGCTTAACAGCCTTAGGACTCAGTTTCCTCATCTGTAAAATGGACTGCACTGGATAGCCTCTGAAGCTTCTCTCAGCTCTACATCTATGAACGTGTGAGCTCATTGTATCAACACTGGGCATTGAAAGAAGTGAGTTCCAATGTCCAACGCTGACACTTGTGGGCAGGGAAAGGCAGATAGAGCTGAGCCGGCCAGTGAGGGGGCCATCTCCCCTCCCTCCCACCACCACTCCCCCACCCCCCACCTCTCCCAGGTCAAAGCTGAGCCCAGTGACTGGTAATGTGAGAGCACCCAATCAGGCGCCAAGTGGATAAGAGTGTAGACAGTGGGGGCCCAAGCCCAGAGGCTTGCCAGCACCTGTAGATAGAAGGAGAATAATTGGCATGAGTTTAAAAAGAGAGAGAGAGAAAGAGCTGTTAGCTGTTGGTCTTCTCTAACAGTGTCAGGCAGGAGCCCAGAAAGGAATTTAATCAGCGAGAGTTGTTTAAATGCTGGCCCCTTGGCTGCCAGTAATGAACTTGGTATCATCCCAGCTCCTGTCTGCCCAAGACATTCAATTTGTTAATTCTGTCGCTGGCGATAGGGGTCAGATAGGAAAGTGACGATTGTTTTTTGACGGTCCAACCCCTGCTCACATCACTCTAATTAATCCTTTTAAGAGCCACAGGGAGATCAAGGAGGAGGAGAGGTGAGGGAAGGAAGCAAGGGAGAAATTGATTGAATTTTTATGCATTTATTTATTTATTTACACACTGCCCTCCCTCCACGGTGGTTGGATGCTTGAGAGAGTTGAGAAGCTGAGGTCGAATCCCTGCACAAAGGAGACTCTAGTTCTGCAGACAAAGTACAGAGAGACAGGAAATCAAACTTCATCTTCAGCCAGGGCTGCCTGTGGCGTTCGCGGCTCTCAGGAAGAAATGATACATTCTGCACATCTGGATAGGCAGCATGGGGGCATGGGATGGAGAGTCCTGGATTGGAGGCA
This sequence comes from Bettongia penicillata ogilbyi, assembly GCA_023548195.1. Classification (NCBI taxonomy): domain Eukaryota; kingdom Metazoa; phylum Chordata; class Mammalia; order Diprotodontia; family Potoroidae; genus Bettongia; species Bettongia penicillata. The sequence continues at coordinate 2,147,823 of JAJHZJ010000132.1, read as the reverse complement.
GGAAGACTAGGGTTTGAATCTGCCTGAGATATTTACTGACTGTGTGATCCCAGACAAAACATTTACCTGTCTGAGCCTCAAATACTTCATCTGAAAAATAGGGGTGATAACATAAATTTATTCCTCTGGGATGTTATAAGGATTAAATGAGACCATTTATGAAAAATGCTTCTCAAAACTTAGTGCATAGAAATGTCACCTATTATTAATTCTGAGCTGCTCTCCCTTTAAGGCATCAGAAGGAGCTGTGGCTAGATGACATCGAAAGTCAGACAACGTACAATGTCCAGTCTTGGTTCCTGAGAATAGATCCTGAAACATCCCGTCCTCATTCAGAAGGTTGTAGACTTCTGGCGGGGAAGGGTGTCCCATAAGCCATCTCCTTATCTCCCCCACCTTCAGAAAACTCTGCTTCATCCCTTCATCCATGCTAGCTGTCATCCCACATCTCTCCTCTTCTGTGGATAAGCTCCTGGGGAAGGCTGCCTACACCAGATGCTGTCCTCTCAGTCTCTTCTTAAGGCTCCTTCAACCAAAACTCTCTACAGGGTTATTAATGATTGCTTAACTGCCCGGTCCGATGGCCTTTTCTCAACGCTCATCCTTCTTAACCTCCCTGCAGACTTTGACGTCACTGATCATGCTCTTCTCCCTGCTACTCTCTTCTCTCCAGATTTTTGGAACTCTCTTCCACTTCTCTTCCTATATATCAGACTGCTTCTTTGTCTCTTTTGGTGGATCTTCATCAGATTAGGTCTCTGAGTGTCCTACAGGACTCTGTCCTGGACCCTCTTTCTCTTCCCTCTCTAACCTGTTCCACTTACTGATTTCATCAACTCCCATGAATCCAATGGTCATTTCTATGCTGAACATCTCCAACCGATTTACCCAGTCAGCCCTCACTTCTCTGCTGACCTCCATTCTCAGATGTCCAACAGCCAATGGGGAGGACAGGATGTCCTGTAGACACCTTAAACTCAATATCTACAAACCTGAAGCTCCCTACTTCCAAACTTCTTTATAACTGTCCCCCAGGCTTGCAGTACAGATGCCATCCTCTCACTCTCCATATCCAATTTGTTTCCAAAGCCTGTGAATTTTACCTTTGTAACCTCTCTTGGATATGCCTCCTTCTCTCCTCTGACATTGACACAACTCTTGTGTAGGCCCACATGACTTCACCCTTGAACTACTGCAATAGCCTACTGGTGGATCTGCCTGCCTCAGGTCTCTCTCCACTCCAATGCATCCTCCATCAGCCACTAAAGTGATTTTCCTAAAACCAAAGTCTAACCATGTCACTCCCCTTACTCAATAAATGCTAGTAGCTCCCTTTCACCTCCAGAATCAAATACAAAATCCTAAAAGCCCTTCGTAACCCAGCCCTCTCCTATCTTTCCAGTCTTCTTGGACCCTCTCTGATACATACTCTTGAACAAGACATTCTGTCTCTAAACTCCAGGCATTTTCTCTAGATGTCCTCCATGCCTGGAGTTTTCTCTCTCCTCATCTCTACCTTGGACTTTTCCAGCTATCCCAAACACTGAGGCCTAGGTTCCAATCCCCTCCCTTTACATATGAGGAAACTGAGGCTGAGGGGTGTTGCACAACTTGCCTGACACCACACAAGTAGTAGGTGTCCAACTTGGAATTCAAACCCAGCCCTCCATCTCCAAATCCACGGTACCATGATGCTTCCAAAGAGTTCAGAGAAAAGACCGAGGGGATAAACTGGACCAAAATTCCACTGGAGAAGCCTTTCCAAGAGACAATGGGAACTTCTCAAAAATGAAATTCTGAAGAATTCAAATAGGTCAAAAGAGGAATTAAAAAGGAAAGCCATTTAAGAAGATCAATGTGGATTTATAGAGAATTCATCATGGTCAAATCAACTCTGCCATTGCTCCTGAATGGGGTGTATCAATTGACTCAACCATGGCCTCATGCACCCTCATGTAAATTTCTGAAACAATATGCTCCCGTTCAAAGTTTTTATAATTTCTAAAAGGAAATGACACTGGAAACTTCTGCAGAAGCATTATAGCTGCTTTTTTTATTGTTCATTTATAAGTCAGTAGTAAACTTGGACTTTTGACCCACCGTTTTAATATGGCTGATGACTACAATACATGGAAATCTGTTGTTGTTACATTGTTTCAGTGGTGTCCAACTCTTCATGACCCCATTTGGGATTTTCTTGGCAAAGATATCAGACTAGTTTGCCATTTTCTTCTCCAGTTCATTTTATAGAGGAAAAACTGAGGCAAATGGGATCAAGTGACTTGTCCAGGGTCACATGTAAGTGTCTGAGGCCAGATTTGAATTCAGGAAGATGAATTCAGAAAGAAATTGACTGCCCTACCTAGCTGCCCGGTGGAAATATATACAGATCATCAAAATGAAAAAAGGTGGGGGGAGTCCCAAATTACAAATTTCAGGAAAGGAAAGTACTAAATATATTTAGTATAAATTTGCAAATAAATTTACTAAGCATCTACTTTGTGCCAGTTAGCACTGGGATAACTATAGTTAACTTTACTACAATGAAAACAGCAAGCAGAGATTTGGCACCACGTTTACAAAGTTAAAGCAAGCACTGTTCATATGATGGCTGAAAAACAAATATTTACAAAATTCCCTGCTTCCCATTATGTGCTGCTTCTTCCATTGAAATGTAAGCTTCTTTAGGAGAGGAACTGGCTTTGCTTTCATATGTGTATTCTCGGTGCTTGCTTATCCCAGCGCTAGGCATAGAACAAGAAAGAATGATAGAAGATGAAAGCACAAGCAGATACATAGACGAGCCTCCCAGGTATATGGACCACTCATGGGTGAATCATGGTCAACGTGGTGTCAATGGGGCAAACCAAAGACAAGAGAAGGAACCTGTCAGAGAGACACAATTAATATTCACTCATCAGCTGGGCGAACGATGACAGCTGGAGCCTGTATGGGGAGTTCCTTCATCCATGGCAGAATGAACAAGCCACAAGGATGGGGGTCTCTGCCTAGGTTCTTTCAGGGGGCTGTCTCCAATTAGCCACAACTAATACAGAAAAACAGACATCAGTGATGCCAGTTAAGTCCCCAAGACATAACTCACACAGCACAGCTGTGAATGGTCTGCCTAGACTTTGATTTCAGGAAGACTGAACTTTAGAATAGCAACAACAAATTATTAAAAACCCTGGTTTCCTAGATCTGCACTGTGCACAAAACTCACAGTACCTTGGTGGCAAGGGCCAGGTTGTTCCTCCAAATCATGACTCTGTCCCTTGCAGTTCCTTGGCTCCAATTCTGGCTTCATCAAGGAACTCTCCCACTTGGGTCACTGAGGCTTATTTCACAGTTCTTGGTGGTAAAGAAGTTGGGGCAGCAAGTTTGGATGGTTCTTCTAAGAATCTAGAAGTTAAATGGAAAAGAGATGGAGGACAATAGTTTGAGGGGTTATTGGGGCCAAGTAAAAGGCTTTTTAAGAATAGGGTTAGAAATGGAATTAGGATTAGAAACAGAATTAGGGCTAGAAAGCCTGTGAGTGTTTGCGGAAGACAGAGGATGGGTCAGTAGACAGAGACTGAAAATGAGAAGGGGAGCAAAGATTGATATGATCTACCCGTGCCTTTAAGGCCTAAACCTTGGGCCCCCCTAACTCATCTTGGGTCCCATCATCATCTTGGGGCAAAGCCCCACCCTGGTTACATGGTGTGGTTCTAACTGAACCCTGGGTGCCCTTTCATCATTTCCTGCATTATTTGGGGTTTTCATTCCTTCTTAACCAACCTTTTCGTTCTATTATTTTCCGTCTGAAGATCATTCTCCTCAATATTTCTTGAACTGAATTGTGCTAAGACAGGGCAAAACCAGCACGGAGTGTTTCCTTTTTCTTTCTGTCTACCATGAGCATCATTCCAGCTGAACTGAGCCAGTGGTTTATTCCTTTTTCATCTACCCCCTGAACAGCTTTTGAAAAGGCTCTTGGTGGGATTTTCCTCCCTTTAACTGATGAGAATCTTCACTCTGGGCCCAGAAATCTGGGCTAAAGTGTCAATTAAAAAAAATACAAAGCAGCAGGCTTAAGCGGGAGGGAGGCTAGCAACCCTCTGTCCCCAGCACCTCCAGCACCTCAAGCCCAGCCTACAACCCTGGGTGAGGCCTGCACTCCCATTCATCACTGGCAGCTTAATTTCATTGAACAGCATTGATTTGGTTATTTCATAATAAAGCCTCTGCCTTTATCTAACTTCAAAGTCTTTATTTCTACTAAAGTCTTTGGATGTTTCCCAGGTTCATTTCAGTTTGTCCTTTCTTCTTACAGGGATGTTCAGACAGTGCTGCTCTCAGCCCCACGCAGGGGCTAAGAAATGGAAGTGAGTCAGCAGTCTTCCCTGTCTCTGGCATGGTTAGAGGGAGTGGGATTTTTATGGGACTTCCCTCATGTCTTCACCACATATGGAAAGCTTCCCTTGATCCCCTAGTTGGATAGTCTCTCTCCCCCTTTCTCCCTTTTCCTCTCCCTCCCTCCTTCCTTCCTCTCTCTCTCTCTCTCTCTCTCTCTCTCTCTCTCTCTCTCTCTCTCTCTCTCCCTCCCTCCCTCTCTCTCTCTCTCTCTCTCTCTCTCGCTCTCTCTCTCTCTCTCTCTTTCTCTCTCCCTCCCTCCCTCTCTCTCTCTCTCCCTCTCTCTCTCTCTCCCTTCCTCTCTCTCTCTCTCTCTCTCTCTCTCTCTCTCTCTCTCTCTCTCTCTCTCTCTCTCTCTCTCTCTTTCTTTCTCTCTCTCTCCCTCCCTCTCTCCCTCCCTCTCTCTCTCTCTCGATGGGAGATGGAATATCATGTAAGGACCAGCAAGCAAGGCCAGTCTGACTGAACCACAGAGCACCTGAAGAAGGGTAGGAATGTATAATAAGGCTGAAAGGGTCACCAAAGTCCAGAGAGGATAAAGAGAAGTGAAAATTCCACTCAATCTGTAGGAAATTTGGGGGATTCATTTAATGTGCAGAGTTTGTTTTAACTTTTAATACCAACTTTCCAGCCATTCTCCTGCAACTTTGAAGCCAGAACCATAAAGTGACACTTAGTCACTCAGATGGGCAGAGCAAGGCTCAGGTTATAGAAGCCCAGACCCATAAACTTACTGAGAACAACGACATAAGCTGCTCTCAAACCTGGCAGGAAGCAGGCTGGCTCCCTCCTCGTAGACCACCCCAGGGAAAGGACATCCTGGCGTAAAAGGGCTGGTTAGACCCAATGGATGCCAACAGTGGATAACGTGCTGGATTCAGAAAAATGCCGAAGTTCCCAGCCTTCCCCCAGGTCTAACCTTCTGACTACGTAACAGCTATGAGCCAGTCATATAATAGTTCAGGCTTCATTCCTCATCTGCAAAATAGACCTACGGCTTGTTATAAGACTCAACTAACCCTAACAAGTGCTTGGAAAAGCTCGGAAAAATATCTGATGTCAGATATTATGCTCTGACAAGCAGTAAGGTGGTGCAGTGGGTAGGGAACTGGACTTGGAGTTAGGAAGAGTTGGGTTTGAATTCTACCTCAGATACAAGCTCTATAAAGCCTCAGTTTCTTCATCTGTAAAATGGGGGTGATAATAGCACCTACCTCACAGGGTTGTCATAATAAAATGAAGTATTTATAAAGTTCTTTGCAAATCTTAAAGCATTATATAAATGCTAATCATCAGCATCCTCAACCCTTCCTGAATAATCCTGGTCTTGAAATTTTGAGACTCTTTTGGCAATTTTCAGATATCTTTAAATGCCCACATTTTAGCCAAAATGGGAAAGAGAAAGATTGAAATAATACAAACAAGATGATGTGTGTATATGTATACACATACAGGTCACCTTGCGAATATGTGTATACATATATGTTTGTGTACATACCTAAATATATAATACATAAATATATATGTATACATACATATGCATATATATATACATACACACACACACATAGAGCAATTAGGTACTACAGTGGATAAAGTCAGAGTCTAGAGTCAGGAAGATGTGTTCCTGAGTTCAAGTCTGGACTCAAACACTAACTCAGACACACAATCACTTAACCCTGTTTGCCTCAGTTTCCTCATCTGTAAAACAGAGAAGGAAATAGCAAACCACACCAATATCTCTGCCAAGAAAATCCCAAATGATGTCACAAAGAATTGGATACAAGTAAAGCAATCAAACAACAAATACATACATATATATGTTTGTATGCATGTGTATACATATACATATATGTGTGTGCATGTATATACACATGTATACACACACATATACAAGTATGAACAGAAAATGAAGAAAGAAAAATGAACAAACCAAGAACTTTAAAAAGTAGTTGAACTAACTCATATTTCCATCATCAGTCAGTTAGCATGCCTGTTTTCCCCCAGGGCCATCAGCTAATTTTTTCCGTATTTTCTAATTCGACAGGTCTAAGGTGATACTTCAGAGTTATGTTCATTTGTGTTCCTCTGATTATTTGTGAATCTGAACATTTTTCAGAAGGTTGTTGGCAATTCATGTTATTTCTTCAGGAAACTGCTTGTTTGGATCCTTTGAAGTCTGTGCCAATCCTGTCTAGATATCCATTGTGAGGTCTCTAGAAGAAGTTTCTAATGGGAACCCCCCTCCCCCTATGTTTCCTTCTTATCCTAGCTACATGGTTTTTTAAAGATTGTGCCACACAAAAATCAGTTGTAATAACTCAGAATTAAAGAATCAGGGACTTAGAGCTAGAGCCTAATCAACCCCTAAGTCCGCCCGGGGTTATAAGGGATAAAGATGGGCTGAGAACCTCCCCTAGTTCTCTGGGACAGGGACTTTTCCACAACTCTGCGGCTCACACTTAGCCTAAAGAAGAGAAGGCTTGGGAAAACAGGGTAAAACTCTACCAGTGTGGCCATCTAAGGAGGAGGGGGACAATGGATGGGAGTTGCAGAGAGATGGCTTTGATCTTTATATTACAAAAACCTTCCTCATATTTAGAGCTCTCCCGAAGCAGCATGGGCTACCTTGAGAGACAATTCGGTCTTCTTCATTGGAGGACTCCAAACCAAGGCTGGGTGCCTGATTACCTTGTTAGCTACATGGAAGGGGTCTTCTTTTCAGACTAGATGGTCTCTGAGGTCCCTCCCCACTCTGACATTTGGTGATGTTGAAGCGTAGTCCAACCCCCTCATTTTACAGGGTCATAGAGATGAAATGACTCCCCCAAGGTCATGCAGACCTTAAGGTCTAAGACTTCACAGCTTTTGGTTTCAAATCCACTGTCCCCTCCCTTCCATCTCCTTCCTATAAAACCCTTCCATATGAAGAATGAAGTTGCTCAAACAGCATTTCCTGCATTGAGGTCCTATCTTGAAAGTCACATTGCATTTTAAACATTTTTCTCTAGCTTGCCTTTTCCTTGGGAAATGGCCTAATGTTAATGTTCAGATCATTATATAAAAACAAACCTTCTTTGTGCGTTCAAGATCCTATAGTAATCATATTAAAGCAGGCCTTTTATTGCTGGTTAATGGAATTCTTTTAAAATTGAACCAGTTTCAAGTAAATAGATTTGCATTGATCTGGTGATGTATAGAGCTCAAGCCAGTCTATGTGTAAGCAAATTAAAAGTCTTAAGCCCATACAGCTAAACTGTATAATCCCATGCTGAAAAATTGATCCAGTGATGCCCTCTGGGGGCTCACTCCTTTTGGGCTGGTGCTGTACAAAGGGGGTGCATTCAATTTCTTGGACAGGAAACATTAATTAGTAGTAAAGAAAAAGCATGTTCAGTGCTCAGCTAAACCTCCTTCCAAGTCTCTAGAAGAAGACAATCTTTGTAATGGGAGAAAAAAAAGAAATCATCTCATCAAAGCTAGAGAAATCACACAAATGAGCTAATGATCCAAGAGGCACCATTTTGTGCCACCTGACACAGACCACTGTATTTTCCAAGTCCACTGTTTTGACTCTGGGTATTGCTCCCCAATACCATTGCTACCCTTATATACATATGAACATGTGTGTATGTACACATACACACAAACAGAGAGAGAGAAAGAAGGGAAAGAGAGAGGAGAGGAAGAGAGGAGGAGGAGAAGGATGAGGAAGAGGAAGAGAGAGAGGAGGGAGGGAGAAATAGGCAGATAGAGAATATGTTAATAGAGAATAATGGGGACTCGAAACTAAATAATCAGATGAAGCATTTGTTAAGGCTCTGAATTCTTGGCTCCAGGTTGTAACAAAGACAATTACAACAACTGACCTTTCTGAGCTGCTCGGGAAAGTCCACAGATCTCTTTACCTGCATCTTCTCGTCTGAACCTCACAACATCCCTACAAGATAGCCACCAGGATCTTTTTTTAATTAGTTTTGATCCTGATTTGGGATTTCATTTGTACTTAGAACTGCCTACGTGGAAATGTTCTTACCCATGCAGATGGGCATTGTTGTCATCACAAATTGTCTGTGGTCACTCAGAGATTAAGTGACTTGTCCAGAGTCACACAGCCAGAACCCAGGTCACTCTGACTCCCAGACTGCTTCCAAATTCATAAAGTCCCTGGGCCTCTCAGGCAGCATGGTATGGTGAGAGAAAGGACTGCTTCTAGAGTCCAAGGACACCAGTTCAAATCACTCCTTGCCACTGACTGCCTGGGTGACCTGGGGCAAGTCACTCAACATCCTTTGGAGTCCAGTTTCTCCATCTTTAAAATGCAGGCTTTTAGCCTCTTTCAGATCGAGGTCTATGAGCCTTAAGAAGCTGTTACAGGCATCTTTATGCTTATTATACAGATCATAGATCTACAGCTGGAAAGGACCTCTGAGACCATCTGGTCTAACTCCACATTTTAAAGATAGAGAAACCAAGGCTTCACAGAGGTTGGATGGCTTGTCCAGAGTTATAGACCTGCAAAAGATTGGGGCTCAGGGGAAAGAAGTGGAAAGTATGCCTATCTTACTTCATGGCCATCACTCTGCAATACTCAAAAGTGATATCTCAAAAGAATTAGTGTATATTTAAGCTTCAATAGTTTAAAAATGTGTATGTGTCTGTATAAATGTATGTGTACATATAGGGAGAGAGGGAGAGAGGAAGAAAGAGAGAAAGACTGGAAGAGTAAGAGGGAGGAGGAACAGAAAGAGAAACAAAGATAGGGAGAGAGCAAATATGAAAAGCTTTAATAGCTTAAGTTGCACTAAGACATGTGGGATACCCTGTATTATAAGATACTTTCATTACTCCATGGGAACAGGCAATGGAAAAAGCCAATCTCTCCCCCCAAGGAGCTTATGTTCTACTTGAATGTATTTTTTGTATTCATGTTCTTTATCTTGATGGAATTGAAGGCAGGGGCCATCTTTTTGTCTTTGTATGCCCAGCATAAACCTTAATGTTTGGCACACAAGAGTTTTATAAGTGCTTGTAGATAGAATGGCAGAAAGCCTCTCCCTACCTCACCCTCTCAATAGGATATTAAGAGTAAACCTCGCCCTACCTCACCCCCTCAATAGGATATTGAGAGTAAACCTTGCCCTACCTTACCCCCTCAACAGGATATTGAGAGTAAACCTCATCACACAAGCCAAGGGAGGTCTTCCTACACATACTACCCCCACCACCTGTGTTGCCACAGATTGCCTTTAAAAAAAGATTGTACCCTGGATACCCACAGGAGGTACTCCAGATATCTGCAACTGCTGCTGCTGATTCAGCTTCTGGAAGCAATTATAGGGAGAGGAGTTGAGCCAGCTCCTCAGGTCTCTCCGCACTGGGGATTATTGAAACTAGCCAGTGTGGGTCTACTAGAGGAGACAATGAAAAACATGGTTTCAGCTGTTACAGATGATACTTACAGCACCTAAAGATTTGGGTTTTCTGTGACTCTGCCTTGGAGAAGCTCATCACCAGTAAAGTCACCAAACGATTCATTTTTTGGCAGTCCATGAAACAAATAAAATGCACGCACGCACACACACACTCACAATATCCCCAGGCCTATTCGGTATCTTCTATTTCTGTACTATTAGTAGCAGAGGTGTGATGAAAAATGGATGAGGGGATGGTAGGGCCTAAACAATCTTCAGACCATATTTAAACATGAATTTTACTGTTTTTACTCTAAATATGGGAACTTTGTCCAGATGAGTCAATCTCTTATTGAAGGAACTAAAACATGAATTCTTGCTATCAGCACAACCACAAGACTTAAGTTGCAATTGAATGCACAAAGATGGTCATAGTTGCCCCTTGGAGAGAAGAACCAAGGAACTGGGACAGTTGAGTTGATCATATACCCAAAGGTAATGGGAAATCCATTACTGATCATTTTTCTTAGCAGTACTCATGGTGAGGAAACTCCAGAAGACCACCATGAAGATAACTATAGCTAATATGCCAACATCTGCTGGAAAGGATGAAGAGGTAAAGAGACTTAGGAAAGGAAACCAAGTAAATACAAGCATTGATAATCAGTAACTTCAACATGACCCATTCCTACTTTACCAGTCTTATAACATATTATTCCCATCGATAATGATGCAAACATGCCATTCCTCATTCATGGAACAACATCTCTCCTCTTCATGTCTTTGTGTGGGCTACTCCCCATACCTGGAATTCTCTCTCTCTCTTTACATCTGTCTCTTAGTATTGTGTTCTTTTTGTTCAGACATTTCAGTCGTGTCCAACTCTCCATGGCCCCATTTGGAGTTTTCTTGTCAAAGATACTGGAATGGTTTGCCATTTCCTTCCTCAGCTCATTTTACAGATGAGGTAGCTGAGTCAAACAGAGTTAAGTGACAACAAAAAGAAAGAAAAAGGGATCCGACCTCCTAACATTTCCATTTTCATTACTTATGAAGATTAAACCATCACATTTGACATTTAATTCATATAAGTTCTCAATATGTTTTGTAAGGTAGTGAAAATAGATTTAAAGAAGTTGAAATTGAAAAAATCAGCTGGACTTAACTATTCAACAAAGAAATCTATGCTATAAGCAATATCATTTTAAGAGAATTGAATGATATATTTACAAGGTATTTGACACAAGTTTAACATATTAAACCATTGGGGAGAAGAATCTCATAGATGCTATTACCTTTCAACAATGGCCATCAAAAAAGCAGAAATAACTTGATACATTAACAACTTTTCATCTTCATGAAATCTTTATGAGAATGATCTATGCACATATCAGAGGTATCTCTGATTTTAAAAAACACATGAAAAAGGAACACACAGGTTGTCACAAATTATTTTCTACAGCAGAGCACAATATTATTGCAAAATAAGTGGAGAGGTTATGAAATCCTTTCATGTTTCCATCTTTCAGAAAACTATGGAGATGAGGCATCCCAGAATTTAAGCTAGGTGAACATTGCAATTTTTTTTAATTGGAAAGATAAGGATTTCTTCAAACTATAGGCTGGTGTTAACTTTGATTTCTGGCAAATTTTAAGATTTATTATTAAAGAAATGGTTTGTGACTATTTAGAAAAGACTATGGAAATCACTAAGAACCAACTTGGGACCATATGAGAGAGAGTTCAGTACCTTAGAACAGTGATGAAAAGTGGCATGAATGACATCATTAAGAATAAGCATAACTGGAAAGCAGAGGTGCATCAATCATGTAGTGAGAATAAGAAACCATAAATATATGGCCCAGCATGACAATGGCATTCACAAAGATTTTTAAAGAACAAGACAGCAGGCTGGACAATTTACAGAAATACATGGACAAAAATTGCACAGGATGAGTATGAATGGGATGCTCTCTGTGATGATGAACTATCTACACTGATGAAATCATAGACTCAATAAATATTGAAGTAAATGAAAAACTCTCTACTCAGCCTCCAAAATAAATCAATTGTACCAACACTGTATGGGAGAGAAGTCACTAGATATTATTGGATAAACTTAGTTCTTCTCAGCAATGCAATGATCTAAAATAATTCCAAAAGACTCATGATGAAAAAAGTTATTCACATACAGAGAAAGGATAATGGGGTCTGAGTACAAATCGAAGCATATTATTTTTCTCTCTTTTTTTTTGCTTTTTTTTCTTTCTCATGGTTTTTCTCTTTTGTTCTGATTCTTCTTTCACAACATGACTAATGTACAAATATGTTTAATATGATTATACAATTGTATATATGTAGCCTATATCAGATTGCATGCCATCTTGGAAGGGAGGAGAGAGGAAAAATTTAGAACTCAAAATCTTATAAAATGAAAGTTGAAAACTAAAAATAAATAAATAAATTATTTTAAAAAAAATATATGGAAAGAGAAGTTGTGCTAAAAGAGGAAGTTTATGCTGTAGAAGACACAATTTTGAGAGAACTGGGGGATCTGTTCTCAAGATATCAAAAAAAAAAAGGAAAGTTGGCAGAGGTAAGCCTTTTTTATGGCCAAGAAAGGCAACTATTAATAACTACTGACTGATACACATACTTTCCCCTAGCAGCTAGTGCCACTCACTGAAATCACATTGTATTTTCTGTATGTGTGTGTGTGTGTGTGTGTATACATAGTACTTAATTATTAGTGCATGAGCTGCTTTGCTTCAATAGACTACAAACTCCTTGAGGGCAGGAATTATTTCATTTTTTTCTGTCGCCAGAACCTAGAACAGTACCTAATACAAAGCACTTTTAAGTGCTCATTTATTGACCGATTTATTTGAACAGAGGAGTTACACAAAAGTATTGGCTAAAGAAAACTGGCAGCAGAATTTAGGGCACAGAAAGGAAAGAAATTGGAGGACAAGGAAGAAGCACTTGCATGAGGTGATGAAGCCCCCAACCTCTTCAGTGAGCATTTTGGCAGTGGAATGGAGAGGACAGAATGGAGGTATTTCAAATGGAAGAAAAGGAATTAGTTTGACAATTGACTAAATGATGGGGTGGGGAAGGAAGGAGAAAGTGACTTAAAGGTGACAGCTGAATGTCAAGTCAAACAGACTAAGTAACCCCATTGGGCAGGGTTAGGAAACTTATGAGAGGCAACTCACTGGTAAATAATAAGTTGTGTTTGGGACTTGCAAAGTTTCTGGTGATGGCAAGATTTTTAAATGGAAACGTAGAGGAGATAGTAAGAGCTATGAAACTGGGGTTCAGTTGAAGGTTCAGGAGTGATATTCATCAACATGAAGAAGAAACAGTCACAAGGATGTATAGAGGCCCAGACTGAGCCTCCTCAGTTAGAGGGGCAGGGGAAGAAAGAGGTTAACAATGACAGAGGAAGACCAACTGAAGAGGCAGAAAGAGAGCTAGAGTAATGTAGTGTCATGGAACCCAAGAGAGGGAGCTTCAAGAAGGAAGTGGTAATAGTGTCAAGAGCAAGGCAAAGATAATGAGAATACAGTTGTTGGTTTTTTTTACCATTGGCAATAAAGAGATCATCCGTGACCTTTGTCTCCAGTAATGTCAGAGGAGATATAGAAGAGAAAATGTGAGTAGTTATCCCAGTTCACTTGGTTGAGAAAATTACCCAATGAAAAGAAAGGAATTGGGTCAGTAAGGTTAGTTGAGGGTTGGTTGGCATCAAGGCCAAGTTTGTTCAAAATGGGAAAGACCTTAGTATGTTTGAAGGCAAAGGAGAAGGTACCAGCAAAGGAGATGTTGCATATGCTGGGGAGCAGTAATGGGGAGAAGGGAGTTAAGTGTGAGAATATAGCCTATGTGAAACCAAGAAGAAGTGGATCAGGGACACAAGCAGAAAGGTTAGTCTTAGAGAAGATGATGAGCAATGTTTCATGTGAGATCAAAGTGAAGGATGAGTATGGAAACAGGGCTGTGTTGAAGTGAAGAGGAGAGAAAGTGCAGAGTCACACGAGATGACCTCTACTGTCTTAGCTCCAAACGAAAAGGCTGGCAAATACAGCACTAGAAAGAAATGCTTTCTTCCCTGCCTCACTACAGGGCATTGAATAGAATTCTCAAAATCAGAGCTATAGAGCACCCTGGATCACATCTACAGTATTTGATTAAGACTGAGAATAGCCATCAATGCACCCTTACAAAAGGGAAGACTAAACAAAGCTACTCTCTTTTAAAAATAAATTATCTTATTTTTATTGTTAATTTTAAGTTTTGCATCACATTCACATTTCCAAATATATTTCTCCCCCTCCCAACCAGTAAGCTATCTCAAAGTCTTTGAAAGAATTGGGGAAAAGCACAATTCAATAAAATCAATTAACTGCTCATGTCTAGCAGAACATAAAATATTCCATACGCATAGTTCCCTGCTTCTGGGAAGAAAGGAGAGAGATAGTGTTTCCCAACTGTCCTCTAGGTCCAAGGTTGATTATTCTAATTATACAACATACAGTTTCATTTGTTTTCTCTATATATTTTGGTGATAATGTTCTTCTGGTTCCGCTTACTTCCCTTGTATCAGCTTATAAAAAGCTACCTACACTTTTTTGATTTCTTCATGTTCATCATTTCTTAGAACACAGTAATATTCCATAGCATTCACATACTATAACTTGTACCACATTCCCTGGTTAAGTCTCCCCATGCTTTGTTTCTAGGCCTTTATTATCAAACAAAGCTGCTTGTAAATGCACTTCTTTTCTGTCCTTGAACTCCATATTTTGTAATGACAACTTCCCTCTGTCACAAAACTGAGTCCACAAAGGGTCAATACTTGAATTATGGATATGCGGGAGGTCCTATCTCTTTTTCCCTCACAAAGGGCTCTCTGCCAATTTTTCTAGGCCCTCAGAATTGAACAGGTTAAATACACAGAAAAATATACAGAAAACTGGGGCCTGTGTCTCACCCAGGGAGAGAAATGTTTATTTCTCTTTTCCTTTGTTAAGTTTTCCTTGGCTCTGGGTCATTGGTTTAGATCCTAAAGGGTAGCGTGGTGGGGTTTTTTCCTTATTATCCTTTACATTCTCTTCAAATAGAAAAGCTTTTTAAAAAATCTGTGGACAAGTCATAATGCAAAATGGAAGCAAACTAATAACTGTGAAAGTGTCTTCTCCTTGAAAGGTTGTTGGGGAGGCGAGTCTAATTGTGCCACCTGTCAGCACGCCCCATTGCTGGTCTGTCGGTGGGCGATGGTCTGTCAGCATGTCCATTCTGAACCACCCGCCCAGAGCGTACTGAAGAACTGACAGCCTGCAGGGACACAAGTTGCTTGCCCTCATGAAACTGTATTTCAGCTGCAAAAATGGTGAAATACTTTGGGGCCCAGAGGTGGAAGCTGAGTTTCTTTTGGAAGCCAGAACAGAAGTGGGGTAGGAGAGGGAGAGATTTTCTCTTTTTCTTTTTTCCATGCTAGCAAAAGAAATAGTGCAGCCTTTACTGACCTGCAAGGTCAAAATGAGTCAGCAATGAGATGAGTCCCAAAAGATTAACCCAATCTGATGTTATATTCAGAGAATTCTAATGTACTCTACATATGAGTGATATGCTAAACCCCAGTCAGATCATATTCACTTTTACCTGACCCATGATAGAAACAGCATTGATAAACTGGAACACATCTAGAGACCAGAATAGTGAGAAAACTGAAAACCAAGCCCCGAAATGCTCCATTGAAAGGACTGGAGATCATTGTCCACAGATTCAGAACTGGATAGGCACCTTAGACACCATCTGGTCCAACCCTTATTATTTTACAGAGAAAGAAACTGAGACCCAAAGAAATCAAGTAATTTGCCCAAGACCTCATGGGTAGTAGTCCTAGTCCAAGGTGGAATTTGAGCCCAGGACCTCTGATCCCAGAGCCAGCATTTAAGAATGCTATACATAATTTACCACACCATGGATGTTATTTTGAATGGTATATTTGTTATAGTACTTGACTCAGTGACAGTACACAATAGGAGCTCAATAAAGTCTTGTTCCCTTTCTTTCTCCTTCCCCCTGGAAACATAGGAAGCATGTATGTACAAAAATATCAATAGCAGCTCTCCTTTGTGAGACCAAAGAATTGGAAGCTAAAAGGGGAATGGCTGAACAAGTTATGGTATGTGAATATGATGGGATACTATTATTTTATATGAAATGATGAAAGGGAAGGCAACAGAAAAACCTGGGAAGACTTGTAGGAATTGATGCAGAGTAAAATGAGTAGAACCAGGAGAACAAGTTTTACAATAACAACAACACAGTAAAGGAAAACAGCTTGGAAATACTTGGGCTTTCTTATCAATACAGTGATCAGCTGCGATTCCAGGAAAGAAGAACACCACACTACTAGTATCAAAAATGAAAGGGGTGAATTCACCAACAAAGAAGAGGAAATTAAGACAATTAGTGGGAGCTATTTTGCTCAGTTATAGGCCAATAAATCTGATAGTCTAAGTGAAATGGATGAATATCTACAAAAATGCAAATTATCCAGATTAACAGAAGAAGAAGCAAAATACTTAAATAACCCAATGTTGGGAAAAGAAATTGGGCAAGTCATCCCAAGAAAAAATTCCCAGGACCAGGTGGATTCACAAGCAAATTCTACCAAACATTTAAAGAACAATTAATCCCAATACTACATAAACTATTTGGAAAAATAGGTGAAGAATGAGTCCTACCAAATTCCTTTTATGACTCAAATATGGTGCTTATGCCTAAGCCAGGAAAAGCTAAAACAGAGAAAGAAAATTATAGACCAATTTCCCAATGAATATTGATGCAAAAATTTTAAGTAAAATACTAGGAAAGAGATTACAGCAATATATCACAAGGATTATACACTATGACCAGATGGGATTTATACCAAGAATGCAGGGCTGGTTTAATAATAGGAAAACTGTCAGCAAACATGATTGACTATATCAATAACAAAACCAACAGAAGTCATATGACTATCTCAATAGATACGGAAAAAACCTTTGAAAAAATACAGCACCCCTCTCTATTAAAAATACTAGAGATCATAGGAATATATGGAGCTCACCTTAAAATGATAAGTAATATTTATATAGAACCATCCACAAGCATTATCTGTAATGGAGATGCTAAAATCCTCTACAGTACAATCAAGTGTGAAGTAAAGATACCCATTATTACCTCCATTATTTAATATTTTACTAGAAATGTTAGCTATACCAATAAGAGAAGAAAAAGAAATTAAAGAAATTAGAATAGGCAATGAGGAAATGATCTATCACTCTTTGCAGATGATATAATGGTATACTTACAGAATCCGACAAATCAATCAATTAAAAACTACTTGAAATCATTAACAACTGTAGCAAAATTAGAAGATATAAAATAAAGACATATAAATCATAAGCATTCCTATATATTTCCAAAAAAGTACAGCAGTAAGAGATGAAAAATGAAAAAATTCCATTCAAAATAATTGTAGACAATATAAAATACTTGGGAGTCCAACTGCCAAAACAAACCCAGAAACTATATGAAAACAACTATAAAACACTTTTCACATAAAGTCAAATCTAAACAATTGAAAAAATAATAATTAATCATGGATAAGCTAAGTCAATATATTAAAAATGACAGTTCTACCTAAATTACTTTATTTATTCAGTGCTATACCAATTGAACTATCAAAAAATTATTTTAGAGAGCTACAAAAAAATAATAAAAATCTCAAAGGAAAAACAAAAGTTCAAGGATATCAAGGGAATCAATGAAAAAATGTGAAAGAGGGTGGTCTAGCCATACCAGATCTCAAACTGTATAAAGTGGTAATTATCAAAACAATCTGATACTGTCCAAGAAATAGAGTGGTAGATCAGTGGAATAGATTAGGTACAAATTACATTATGGTAAATGATGTAATCTTGTATACGATAAACCCAAAGATCCAAGGTTTTGGAACAAAACCTCATTATTTGAGAAAAACTGCAGAGAAAACTAGAAAACAGTATGGCAGAAACTAGGTATAAAACAATATCTTACATCATATACCAAGACAAGGTCAAAATAGGTACATGATTTACACATCACAGTGATACCATACACAAATGAAGAGAGCACGGGATAGTTTATCTGTCTATGGGTTTATGGAGAAGGGAAGAAGTTAGGACCAAAGAAGATATATAGAACATTACAAAATGTAAAATAGATAATTTTCATTATATAAAATTCAAAAGTCTTTGGACAAACAAAACCAATGCAGCCAAAATTATAAGGAAAGCAGAAAACTGGGGAGGGGTAAATTTGCAATAAATATCTCTGATAAAGATCTCTTTTCGCAAAAATATAGAGATCTGATTCAAATTTACAAAAATACATGATAAATGGTCAAAGGATATGAACAGGCAGTTTTCAGACAAAGAAATCAAAGTTATCTATAGTCACATGAAAAAAATGCTCTAAATCACTATTTATTAGAGAAATACAAATTAAAACAACTCTGAGGTACCACCTCATACCTGTAATATTAGCTAATGTGATAAAAAAATGAAAATGTTGAATATTGGAGGGGATATGAGAAAACTGGGACACTAATGCACTGTTGGTGGAACTGTGAACTGATCCAACCATTTTGGAGAGCAATTCGGAACTATGCCCAAAGGGCTATAAAACTGTGCATACCCTAGCAATACAATGCTAGGTCTATATTCCAAAAACATCCAAAAAGGGGGGAAAGGATCTATTTGTACAAAACTATCTACAGCAGCTCTTTTTGTGATGTCTAAGAATTAGAAATTGAAGGGATGCTCTTTCATTGGGGCATGGCTAAACAAAATGTGGTATATGATTGCAATGGAATATTATTGTTCTATAAGAAATGACAGGCAAGATGATTTCAGAAAAACCTGGAAAGACTTACATGAACTGATGCATTGTGAAATGAACAGAAGCAGGGGAATACTGTACATAATAACAGCAATATTGTACTATGACGCACTGTGAACAACTTAGCTACTGTCAGTAATACCATGATCCAAGACAATTCCAAAAGACTAGTGAGGAAGCAGACTATGCACCTCCAGAGAAAGAAGTGATTATTGTCTGAATACAGACTTAAGCATGTTATTTTCACTTTCTTTCATTTTTTATTTTGAGTCTTTTTGTACAAAATGACAAATATGGAAATGTTTTACACAATTGCATATGTATAAATTATATCTGATAGCTTACTGTCTCAGGAAGGAAGGAAGAAAGTGAGGGATGGATAGAATTTGGAACTCAAAACTTTAAATAAAAATGCTAATAAAAAAAAGGCTAGATGTTATCCAGAGTCAAAACAAATTAAAATTAGAGATCCAAACCTTTGCCTAAATGTTGGGAATTTTCCTGATTTGGAAATCTAAACTATTGTAATCATATTCCTAACTTTTCATTTAATCTAAGCCATATTGGGTCAAAATGCATTTATTAAGTCACTACTATATACTTATATAGATATAGATATACTCTATGTATACTATATATAGTGCTAAGCACTGATCATACAAAGAAAGATAAAAACAATCCCTGCCCTGAAGAAACTCACAATCTAATGAAGGAAATAAAAGGCAAACAGCTACATACAAATAAGATGCATACAGGATAAACTGCAGATAATCAGCATAGGAAAGGCACTAGCATTATGGGGACCAGGGAAGGCTTCTTGAGAAGGTTGGATTTTAGCTAAGATTTGAAGGAAGCCAAGAAGGAGAGATGAGAAAGAGGAAAGAATTGCAGGCATGGGGGACAGCCAGAGAAAAGGCACAGGTGGAAAACGAATTGTTTCATTCAAGAAAGAGTCCAGAGTCTGGCACTCACTAGATCACAGAGTAGTCAAACGCAGGAAGAATGAAAAAGAAAGAAGGGGTCACATGAGGAAGGGCTTTAAAAACCAAACAGAATTCTGTGTTTAATTCTGAAGGTAACTGGGAGCCACTGTTGGGATGCGGAGAGGGCAAGTGATATACTGGAGATGGGGCAGACCCACCAGCAGGCTATTGAAATCATCCAGGCATTAGGTAAGGATGACCTGCACCAAGAGGTGCAGTGTCGGAGAAGAGAAGGAGTCTTTTAAGAGAAGTGTTAGGAAAATAAAATTGACAAGATCAAGCAGCAAAGGAAGGGACCATGCAGAACCAAGGGGCCATCATATTGCCACTAGGTTAAAAAAAACAAAGCGAACTAATTGTTGTGTGTAACTGATCAATCCCCAGTGACAATATGGAGGAGAGAGTGGTGATAAATACCTGTCCTCCATCTGCACCTCCCACAGGGACATCCCCAAACCACAAGTGTTTTACAAGGGAGCTGGGAGATTAGAAAAGGGTTAGTGTAGGAGGCAGGGCCTGAGCTGAGTCTTAAGAATTCATCAGAAGCTTGAGGGTGGAGGGAATATATTCCAGGCATGCAGATGGAAGAGCACAGACTACCTGTCTCACAAACAATTCAATGGAATGGAAAATGAAGGAATGAATGAAGCCTTTATTAATCACATACTATGTGCCACGCACTAGTTAGTGCAGCAGGTAGAGTACCAGTGCAGGAGTCAGGAGGATCTGACTTCAAATCTCATCTCAGATACTTCACACTCACTAGTTGTGCGACCTTGGGCAAATCATTTAACCCAATTGCCTCATCCTGGGTCATCTTCAGTCAACCTGATGAATATCTGGTCACTGGATTCAGATGACTCTGGAGGAGAAGTGAGGCTGGTGACCTGCACAGCCCTCCCTCACTCAAAACAAAGTCAAGTGCAAGTCATGTCATCATTTCTCTGATGGCATGATCTTCTTTGGCAATGAAGGATGAACTCAATATGTGCAACACACTGGGTTAAGTACTGGGGATTCCAAGCCAAAAGCAAAAAACATTCCTTGACTTGGAGACCAAGGACCTTGAATTCATGTTCCAATTCTTTCAGTAACTAGTCAGGTGATGTTGGGCAAGTGGCTTCTTCCTATGGGCATGGATTTCTTTATCTGAAAAAAAGAAAGGGTTAGACAAGCTGATCATTCTCTCAAAGGCAGCTAGGTGGTACAATGGATAGAGCATTGGGTCTTGAGTTTAAATCCAGCCTCAGACACTTAATAACTGTGTGGCCCTGGACAAGTTACTTAACTTACACTTGCCTCAGTTTCCTCAACTGTAAAACAGGGATAACAATAGCACCTACCTCCCAGGATTGTTGCAATAATACAATGTAATAATTGTTGTAATAATAGAATGAGATAATACTTTACAAGTATTTAGCAAACATTGATGTGCAGCCATCGTCATTATGAACATAGGTAACCATTACCCTCTGTAACTGGGTGAATAGCTAAAGCTTGGCAGGTAGGATGTGACACTTGTTGGAAAAATCAGGGTTCAGAAAGAATACACAATTTACATGGAGAACAAACATGGGACTGGGAATTGAGTCTGCCCTCCCATCCTCTCTTCCCCTCCTGCCCATCATTTGGGGATTGTAAATTCCACCTGCTATGTATGAATCATTCATTGTGTATTCATAGCTCTGAAGCTCTGAAGCTATGAATATGCTATGAAGCTCTGAAGCTCTGGAGGCCTGTCTGGTTCAGGCCCTTTCTTTTACAGATCAAGAAAATAAGGCCCAAGAAGGCTGAGTGACTTCCCATTTCCCACAGACGCTAAGTACCTGAGGTGAGATTTGAACCCAGGATCTCTGACTCAACCCCCACTCCCTTAGGGAAATGAAAGCCAAGTCCTGTGGTTTTGTATCATCTGGGGTTTTCAGAGCAGGGAAAAAATATAGTACTATGCTTAGATTTTGCTTGCTTCTACATTACTTAAATGAACTACGGAGCTGAAAAAGATCCCAGCTAATTCAGGAAAAAAAAAAACCTACATCCAATTAGTTAATCAAACATTTGTTATTGTCATGTGCAGTCCCTGTATCATTATGTCCCTGCCTTCAAAGAGATCATATGTGCATATATGAATATCTACAAGAGATGTACAAAATAGATGCAAGGTCGTTTGGGGAGGCAGGTTCTGGGAGTTGGTGGGATAGGAAAGGCATCATGGAGAAGGAAGGACTTAAACTGAGGGTTGGACAAGTATTTCTGAAAGGCAAAGGGCATGCACAAAGGTGCAGATGGAAATATCATGTTGGGGAGCAGGGAGAAGATCCATCTGGCCAGACCACAGTCCAGGAAAGGGAGTAAGCCAGAATAATGCTGGAAAGGAAAGCTAGAGGCAGGTTGGGCCTTAAACACCAAAGAAGTTTGGATTCCATCTTAGAGGCAACTAAAGGGAAAGTGTGTTGGGGGAGGGAGGTGCCAAGCAAGGGGTGGCATGGAACCAGAATTATCTCAATAGCCTGTCTGCATTAATCAAGTTCACCAGACAAACACTCAGTTCTCAGCTTCACATGGTCTGTGCAGCATTCACTTTCACATATGCAGCCTAATTTTAGCTCTGAACTCTGATAACCAGGACCTTCCCCAAGGGGTCATTCTCTGGGACCTGGTGAGAGTCCCAGGCACCAAAGTTCAGGATCACAGTTTTCCAACTGGAGGAGATGCTAGAGGTCAGCTACCCCAAACCCCTCATTCTAGAGATGAAAGATGGAGGCCCTGCATTGGGGTAATTGGGTGGTGAGGGAGGTACTCATTCTAAATAACAGGACCAGGATTTGAACCCAAGTGCTCTGACTTCAGATCCAGAAATCTTGCAAAGCACTTTACATATGTTAAGTTATGTGATCATAGCAACACTATGGGAGATTGGTGCAATTACTATACTCATCTTAAAGATGAGTAAATGGAGCCTGCCCAGGATCACCCAGCTAAGTATCTAAAACAGGATCTGAACTCAGGGCTTCCTAGCTCTAAATCCCCCACTGCATTCATACGCATGTCTTAGAAACAAAGAAGGCCAAAATATTCCCTGCCCTCCAAAAGCTTCCATTCTAATGTGAGGAGACAACATGCAAACATCTGGGATGTCCAAGAGGCACTCAATGTAAATGGAAGGTGGTCCCAGAGAGAACACACTAGCAGCAGCTCCCAAATGGACACACTCTTGAATATAGCCAAATGAATGAGAATTCCCAAACCCCATGGTGAAAAATGAGAGCAAGGAATATAAGTGGTTTTAGCATTTTTCACCCTTGAAAAGTCTGAAGACCTCTGCATGGCAAGGTAGAGACAGGGTGACAACTATGGATTTGTCTATATGGGTTCTATCTATTGATATTTACCATATTAGAAATTAAAGCCTCTTAGCATTACTTTGATAATCACTTGACCTCATGGACCTTGGCTTCCTCCTGGGGGTCCCGGCGTCCTCCTGGGGGTACCTAGGCCACACTTAAAAAACTACCACAGTATACTAAGTTGCCTTTAAGAAGACAAAGAGCATTTATGATCCTAAAGATGGAGTGCCATGAAATCACTAACCCACCAAAGTATTATGCATTGTCCTGCCTTCCTCACAGATCTGGTATAAGCAACAAGTATAACTAAATATGGA
This sequence comes from Bettongia penicillata ogilbyi, assembly GCA_023548195.1. Taxonomy (NCBI): domain Eukaryota; kingdom Metazoa; phylum Chordata; class Mammalia; order Diprotodontia; family Potoroidae; genus Bettongia; species Bettongia penicillata. The sequence continues at coordinate 2,124,433 of JAJHZJ010000132.1, read as the reverse complement.
AAATGCTTTGTGAGTTGTAAAATGTGTCACACACAGGTTGCTATCTTCACCATCACCTGAAAAAACTGTGCTTCCAAATCATTCTGGACACGGCTGGACCTCAGTTACTGAACTCACTGGAGGATCCCTGCCCCGTCCACCTCTACGGACTCTCAGGCTAGATGTCTCAGAATGCTCCAGAATAATGAGCCCATTGGGTGTGGTTTCATAGAACATGTGTATGGAGAACAGGGCTTTTGTGAGCAGCTGCAGAAGGAAAGGAAGCCAGCATCCTAATCTTTGAAACTCAATTAAACTTCTAACTGTGTCCCCATTCTGTTCAGGAATCCTCCCAGAGTTGGGTAGCTCCTGTGAGAACAGTTCTGGGCTAGAAGAGTGCCCGGTACATAGTAGGCACTTAATTAATGCATGTTGATGGATTGATTGGAGGGAGGTGAAGTCTCCAAAAGCTAATTAAGAGACTCAGCTGCTACATATTTCTTTTATGGTGTCATATAATGAATGCCTTGGGTGCTCCAGGAATGACTAATGTGATTTGCTGTGGCTTGAGAGCTGATGATGTATTCTTGGAAATGTATACTTCCTCCACAGTAACTTGTCTGAATTCTAAGCACAAATACCTCGGGGCCCCTCCATGATGTCTTTGGGCCTGAGGAGAGGGATATCACAGGGATGCTACAGAAATAAGCCCTCAGTGAAGTGAACAGAACCAGGAGAATATTGTACTCAGTAACAGCAGCATTATGTGATGACCAATTTTAATAGACTTAGCTCTTCTCAGCAATACAATCCCCAAAAGACTCATGATGGAAAATACTATCCATATTTTCCAGAGAAAAAAACTATGGAATTAATGCAAATTGAAGCATACCATTTTCTCTTTTTTTTTTGTTTCATTTTTTTTGTTCTTTATTTCTTGTAGTTTTTCCCTTTTGTTCTGATTCTTCTATCATGACATGACCAATGTGGAAATATGTTTAAGATGATCATACATGTGTAGCCTATATCAGATTTCATGCCATCTTGGGAAGGGGGGAGGGGATAGAGGGGAGTAAAATTTAAAACTCAAAATCTTATAAAAGTGAATGGTGAAAGACAAAAATTAATTAATTTTAAAAAAGACATAGGCCCTCAGGAGCCCCCAAAGATGAATCATGGGGTCATATATTTAGAGTTGAAGAGGACATTAAAGACCATTGAGCAGATGGGGAAGCACAGAGGCACAGAATGGTTAAGTGACTTGCCCAAGGTCACGCAGCTAGTAACCACCCAAGGCTGAATTTGAACTCAGGTCTTCTGAACCCTCAATCAAGAGCTCTATCCACTGACTCCAGAGGTGAGAGCTTTTTTCATTCTATGTTGTTGGTTGGGAGTTTACAAATTGCTTTAAAGACATTATGTCCTTGGATCTTCACAATAACTCAGTCAGTCAACAATCTTCTATTAAGCACTTGCTAAATGCCAGGCAGGCATTAGAGCTGAGTACTTGGCACTGTACAAATACAAGAAAAAAAAGAGCCCTTCCCTCAAGTAGCTTCCCCTCTAACAGAGAACAACACGTAAACAAGAATTAAAAGAGGGAGGGGTATTCCAGGGAAGGTGGGGAAGGGGAGGAAGGGTGTTCATGCAGGGTACATGGTAGTAAAGTCCAGAGAGTCAGAATCAGAAGAATCAGAGCCAGGAGAAGAACGAAGAAACGCCAAGCGGGGCTCCTCCCCAAAAAGGGAACTCGGGAGGGAATTCGTCCGAGGAAAAAGGGGCTTATAGGAGCAGAGGGGTGTTCCTGGATGAGGAAGACACAGGTGCTTCGTGAGTTTCCATATGAAAAGGTAGCTAAAGCACAGAAGCAGAAGCAGATTCAGGAATGGAATGTGCTTTTTAATTTTAATTTTAAGGAAATTTAAGAAAAAAAAAAGAAACGGAGGCTGAGAAAGGCTATGTAAATTTCCCAAAGTCACAACAGAAGTAAGTAGCCTGGATTTGTGCCCTTCTCATTATACCATAGCTACAGCATCAAGGTCAGGTTCTACTTTAAAATTATCAATGAAAATCACAAGGTTTTCATATGAAGGCTAAACATTATCAATAAAAGTCAGGAAAGACATGAGGGAATCTGACCAGATGGCCTTGAAACACAACCACGTCCTGCATTCACTAGGCCACAGACATATTGGCCCACACCAAGGCATGGAACTATGTGAAAGGAGAAGACAGAGGGGCTTCTGACTGGGGTCAGGACAAACCCAAACAGTCCATTGCCCCCCAGATATCACTTTGTGGTCCCTCGAGGCCTCTAGTTCCAAAAGTTTAAGAGTCTTTGATTCCAGCTAGTTAGACTATGTTTTCTCGGTGAATTGAGGTCACCCAATTGGAATGCCATCAGTATTTTATCACTTAAAGACATGTCTAATGGTTGTGATGGAGTAGACAAGCCATTTGGCCATTCATTTCCATTTCTTTAATGACTTCAATACAAGGTTTCAATTTTCATATTCCGGCTGACTCTTGGATGTTTGTCCATTTGGATTCATTCAATCATATTCTCTTGTAGAGTTATTATTTTAAACTCATCCAGTCTTGTGCTTTCTGTATTATTAGAAAAAAAACAAGGACTTACCTTTAGCTGAATTTAATGCTAGTATTAATGTAATTAAGCCTAATTGAATTACATTAAATGCATCCTGCTATTTTATACATAGTGAATTAAACTTTGGAGTGGAAGCCATCAGAATGCAATGTCTTTCTGCTTTTTTTTTATTCCCTCTGTCACTGATACTGAGCAGTTCAAGGAGAGGAAGGTCTTTGGGCTTCTCCCTTACTCTCTTCTAAGGGTTTCTACAAAAGGTCATGAGTCTACTTTTTTATACAGCCTGGCCCCCAACCAGAGGTGGAACTAAATGTAGGTAGTAATAAGTAGTAATAACAATAATCCATACACAGTGTTTTAAAGTTTAATAAAGTATAATATAGAAACGCTTGGAAATAGGTGTCATTACTGTCCCCATTTTACATCTGAGGAAACTGAGGCACAGCAAGGCTAGGGTCAACAATTGCTTAGGCAGGGTTCTGAACCTAAAATTTCTAACTTGCTGATTTTTTTTAACATTTTGATTACTTCATTCCAATATAGCTGGTTTCCATTGTAATTCTCTGAATTTTACTTTAGTCATTTAAAACCCTGATTCTGAGAACGGTTCTACACACGTCACCAGACTGTCCAAGGGTACGGGACACACAAAAGGGTAAGAAGCACTGGAAAATAGTGCAAAATATACAGGGAGGGTCAATAAGGAAGACCTTTAATAGAACTCTTTAGCAATATACACATTTTGTCAAAGAGCATTCTGTTTTCCATTGAATAGAGCTGTGTATTTTATGAAAAATCAGACTGAAGGAGTGGTTTGGGCAGATGGTGGAGTCAAGAAAAGTCAGGTTCAAGTTCAATGTCTGACCCATTTGGAGTGACAGGACATGGATTCTAATCCTGACTCTGTCATTTACTACCTTGTATGACCTTCCCCAAGTCACTTCTCTCTCTGGGTCTCCATGTCCTTGTTTGTAAGATCAGGAGGCTAAACTGGATGACTTCCAAGGCTCTAAATTTATGACCCAGTGAACACACATGGATATAGACAATGTAGTCAATACTTCACTGTCCTAGGCAATCCTAAAAAGAACAGAAGAGCTGGAGCCTACCCAGTATATACGTATATGTATACTACCATGACCGCCATGTGGTTTATCTCTATTAAGAGTATCGAGTCAGGCAAGGGACAAGGATCAATTCAACTAGAAAACCTGCCAATGTATCATTCTAGCATAACTGCATGGATTTTTTCAAGTTTCCATTTGTACAGAACTTAGCCCAGTACCCGGCATACAGTAGGTGCTGTACAAATGCATGTGTTATTCCCTTCCCTCCCCACCTTCCATTTCTTTATTTCTCCATTTTCCTTCCTCTTTCAAAGAAGCCAGACAGATTCCCACCTAGCATAGTCAGGAAGGAGCATGCAGAAACAATCAAGAAGAAAGAGACAAGCTGTAGGGAGGTCAGACTGACATTGTGGCCCTCTGCTTGATGCCATGCTGGGAGGCCTAATCTAAGGGTTCTCCATGTCATGTTTCCTTAAGACTATATTAAGGATAAGCAAAGAGGTATAGTAGAGACAAAACTAGGCTAAGGGTAAGGAAGACCTGTGTTCAAATCTCACCTAAGATACTTATTAGCTCCCTGACCCTGGGCAAGTCGAGTGCATTCTCATTCTCATTCTCTCTCCCTACCCCACCCCCTGTCTCTCTCTCTGTCTCTCTCTCTCTCTCTTTTTCTCTCTGGACCAGGAGTCAATTCCCATCTTTGATACTATCCATACCTTGGGCAAGTCACTTCATCTCAAAGCCCTCTGTTTCTTCATCTTTACAATGAGGGGGTTGGAATCGAATTCTGAGGAATGTTAGAGACATCTTGGCTAGATTTTGTGGTTGTTTAGTCATTTTTCCACTGTATCTGACTCCATGACCCGATTTGGAGTTTTCTTGGCAAAGATACTGGAGCAGTCTGCCATTTCCTTCTCCTGCTCATTTTGCAGATGAGGAAACTGAGGTAAACTGTGTTAAATAACTTGCCAGCTTTAAACTCAGGTCTTCCTGACTCCAGACCTGGCACTCTTTCTACTGGGTCACTCAGCTTTCCCCAGTTGACTAGAGTCAATCATTAAATTTTCAGTGCAAGTATTTGCAACTTGGAAATTGACAAATGGCACAAATTGGGGATTGAGTTATTGTTTTGTGGATTGTCTATACTTGAGAACATTATAAAGAAAATGTTAATGTTGCAGATTAAACATAAAAGTGTGCCCTATCTTCAGAGTCTATTGTTAAACATTGGCCAGCACATCATAGGAGATGTATGTGAAGACCAATCCAAGGTCTCTGGGGTCCCTTCTGGCTCTAGATCTATGATGTGATGCCATATAGTTCATATAGTCACGCGACAGATAGGCCAATCTTTCACTTACCAGGTACCTGAGAGAGAAAAAGGAGCTGACCTGTTCCAGGCAAGTTAGACTGTCTCAGACCTCCCCTCAGACCCCAAGGAGACCCTCCCAGGACACTGAACTAGAGAACATTGAGAAAAGCAAGGATCCCAGACCAATGCCCCCATCCATCATCCTAGGCACCATCCTTGTGGTGACTCAACATGACAGTTCTTCCTGTTACTGCCACAATCATAGCTACTAAAGACCCAGAAGGGTCTTGTCTTGTCTCCAAAGTCCGTGGCACTGTCAAACAGTCATCAAAACTGATATTGTTTCATCAGTGGAAATGACATTATAGAAAAGGCATCACCATCTATGTTAACAATGAACCCCAAGGATCATGGGACCTTCCATCTGATTTACAACTGAAACCCTCCAGATATGCTGTCCCCTCACTGGAATGGACTCACAGACACCTTCTGATTTGTCTGTTTGTATCCCTAGTGCTTACTTAGCACACTGCTTCATACACAGTAAGTGCCAAATAAATGTTTTTTTCATTCATCCATCATATTTACTTTATCATGTACAGGTTTTATTACTCTAATAGAACGTAAGCTCCTTGTAGGAATTGTTTCCGGGTTGTCTTTGTAACACCTAGCAGAGTGTCTGTCACACAGTAGGTGCATAATAAATGTGTGTCAGTTACTTGATTGGTTTGTATCCTTACCATCTAATAGGGTACCTGGCATATAAGAAGTGCCTAATATTTGCTCATCAACTTTCCAACTGTCAAGTCTTAATCTACTCTCTAAAACTCAACTCAAATGACATCTTTTAATCAGTCTCACCATTCATCAGTCAGTCAGGAAACAGGTATTAAGCACCTTCTATGTGCCAAGCATGGGGCTAAAGCCTGGAGCACCCCACTTCCTTCCTTGTTATATATTACTTTGCATTACAGCTAAAGCACATGACCTTGCTCTACGATAAGCTTCATGAGGTCAGGATAAACTTCGTAATGCCCTGAACATTGAGTATAGTGTCCTACATATAGTAGGCACTTTGCATAGGTGTGTTGCATTGTGTTCAGTGAAATTGGATTGGATCCCTTTGAGTCAATGACTTCTGGAGAGCTAATGGAAATGATGCACATTAGGAAAGCATGCAGCTGCTATTTTCATTTTTTAAATGAAGACACAGATGACTCATTAGGAAGACAAAATTATATTGATATAGTCAATTTTCATTCCTCCCCAGCGTCCCAAATCTATATTAACTGCTATCTCATAACAAAATTAATTCTTCATACTCACAGAATGAATTATTCACAACAGGATATCAATGACTAGGGCTTGAAATGGAGAAGGACCGATTGCTGCCTAGGATAATCACCCTTGGAAATGATGAGTGTGCGTTGGGCATGCCTGGCACAGCTGGAACTAGTGTGGAGTAACTGGGGCTTAGTGCCAGAGGGATGCACTTCCTCTATGCACACACCTTCTCCTAAGATAAACCTCCACACTAGACTAGAAGAGGAGCTCCAGTATGCTAGAGGAAACTTGGGGTTATAAGAGCTACATTTGAATCCCAGCTCTCTCTGCCACTTACTATCTATGGGACCTTAAGCAAATTACTCTGTGCCTCAATTTCCACATCTGAAAATGAGGTGGTTGGACCATTTAGCCTTTGAAGTCCTTTCCAGTCAAGATTTTATCCTTCTATGATCTTATGAACTACCCCACCTCACAAGACTTCAATTAGACCCACTCCAAAAAGAGAGTCTACCTGACCCAGATCGGGGGGGCACTCATCTTCTTTGATGGGTATCTAGCAACAGCCTTCCTTCAAAACTCAAGCCACACTGGTGAAAGAATAGACCCTCAGGTCATAAGGTCATAGATTTATGGGTGAAAGAAACTTTTGGGATCACCCTGACCATTGCCCTAGAGATGGATGGGAGCCCAGAGGCTAATTTCCTCATTTTACAGAGGAAGAAACTGAGGCCCATGGAGCTAGACCAAGGTCATGCAGATAATAAACCAGAGATTAGCTAACTCATATGTAAAAAAAAAGAATTTCATCTCTAACTTAACCGAGTGGTCATTCGTTAATAAATTTAATGTGAAGGTGGGAACAGGGCAGAATGGCTAAAAATCTGTTATAAAATATAGTTTGATATCAAATAGTAGAAGAAATCAAAAGCTTGGCAATATCTCTGAAGACTCATACCTCATATCATATCATGGGTGCTTTCTTTCAAAAGAGAATGAGGAGTGTTTGGGTATTGCAAGCAAGCCCTGAACACGCACACACATACACACTGTCCTTATACAAACAGAAAATGATGAGTTACTTATGTGGGAGTCATGTCAGAATCAGCTGTCTATATACAGATATATCATCACTTGATTATCACATTGGTCAAAGTTAATGCCTGTTGGAGGAATAATGCATGCAATTACAATAGCCAGGTGCAGTGGATAGATGTCTTCCTGAAAGCAGGAAGACCTAAGTTCAAATACAGACTCAGATGTTTCTTAGCTATGTAACCCTGGAAAAGTCACTTAACCTCTGCCTGCCTCAGTTTCCTCAGCTCTAAATGGGGATAATAGCACCTATCTCTCAGGGTCATTGTAGAATAAAATGAGATCATATTCATAAAGCACTTAGCCAACCATACAGTGATATGTAAAGGCTAGCAATTATTTTTAACAGCTCCAAAGCAACCTAGTTCAACAAGTTGTTGAATATGAAGAGCGGCCAACTGATCATTAATAGCGTTGACCACCACCCCTCCTTAGAAACATTCCGTCAAGGTATAAAAGCTGCCACAACTTAATTCAGTTCACCAAACCTTTGGGTGCTGACTGTGACATGCCAGGCACTCTTCGAAGAACTGGGAATACAAGGACATAAATGAAACAATCCTTTACCGCAAAGGAAATATGTCCTACTGGGAAGCTTAACACAGCAACACTTTCTGATGAATCACAGGAACATGGATTTATCTAATGCAACCCCCTCATTTTTAGAGGAGGTAACTGTAACTTACAGAGGTAAATGACAAGCCATGCTATGCAGATAGTGAATGGCAGTCAGAATTTAAGTTCAGGTTCTCTGGTCTCACATCCATCATTCTTTCTATTGCACTGTATTTAGCCTAATCCCTTTATTTTACAATGAATCTCAGAGAGGTTGAATAACTCTCCCATTATCACACAGCTAGTGTCTGACCCAGATATTTCAACTCGCCATTCCTAACCACCCTTCCAGTCTTTGATATAAAGTATCCCTAACATTATACATGCCAAGGAGGCTGGCATTTGTTCATAAATAGTAAAGGGAAGTTGAGAGAGGAAGACAGGCAGAGGGAGGAGAATAGAATGGGGAATTTCATGTGATCACTGAGAAAGCATAGGAAGAGAGAGGGAAGGAAGGAGAATTAGCTGAGTCGATGGAGAATTTCAGTGACCTTGGAGTGATGAAAGACAGGCAAAAAGGTGGGGGCATCCCAGTAGCTGGAGTTTTGGTCCTTAGGAAGGAACCTGATTGCCTTCGCTCTCAAAGTTGTCAGTGGCTGACCGGCTCAAAGCAGACTCGGTGACCACCGAGGACCTCGGAAGGCATACCCTCCGGCCTGGACCTAGAGTTACTAATCACAATGCTGCCAGATTATAACCTGCTTAAGTGTATGTCAGGGAACCCAAAGCTCCCAATAGTGGAGTCCATTTCTGGTCATCATCGTGGATTGATGGGATCATATGTGACTTGGAAATCAGTTAAGAATGGAAATACAGTCATCTTAACGAGGATCCGAATGGTTTTAATCTTGAGAAACCGCGTACATAGGAAGTGCAGGTGGGAGAGCATTAAACTAGATGTGGAGATGGGACTGGGGGTTCACTGGCTGTGTGATCTTGGGAAAGTAACTTTTCCTTTCAAGAAAATCAAGGGATTAGATGGATGAGGTGACTTCTCAGGACTCTAACACGCCATGGGTTTTCTCCAGACCAGTATTATTTGTCTTTGCAGAAAGTGTGTCCATCAATGAACAGGAAACTCCAAGGGGGCAGAGTGTTGGCTCCCTGAGCCTGGCATGGTTTCGTTCTAGTGCCTGGCACAGCAAGCCTTTAATAAAGGCTCTGCTGAATTGAGTCCAAGCAAGTATAACAGAGTAATGCCTGGCGGAAGGGAACAAAAGATCAGACCTCGTGAAAGTCATAGCAAAACCACATTCCCAGGGAAAGTGTCTCACACACACACACACACACACCGAATGAGCCGGGGACGCCGAGCCCGAGGAAACCCTGAAAAAGAGGTGTAGCCCACTGCTCTCAGGGTTTTAAATGCAACCGAGTACTTCAGAGGTGATCACCATGGCTCAACATAAAAAGATGTTGTACTCCTAGACTGCGGCTCCTGGGGAACCTTCAGGACTGTACTTGGCCGAATAATATTGACACTGCTGTTGAATTTTTTTTTTTTTGTCCAGGCCCAGGATTCCATTCGTGCAGAGAACTTCCAGGGAAGAGACTCTCTACAGGGTGAGGTGGCACATTCTCTGCAAAAGAGAGTTGTAGACAGCAGCCCGGAGAACAGAGAGGTTAAGCATCTAACTCAGGGTCACACAGCCACAAGTAAGAGGAGGAATCCCATCTCCTCCTACTTCTGAGGTCACCCCTCTAATCACTACATTTTCCCCTTAAACTGGCATTTATATAGGACCTCAGCATTTGCAAAATGCTTTACACATTGCCCTGGGCAAGGTGTCAAAATATTTTACACACAGCCCTGTGGAAAATTAAACTCACTTCACCCTATTTATATCCATTCATTCAACAAACATTTATTACTTTCTATGTGCCAGGCATAGTGCCAGCTGAGGATTTGATAGTCCTGACTCTCAAGGGTCTGATATACTACTGGGGGAAACAGAAGGTACTGAGAAAATTAAATTTAAAATATGGTAAAGTAACTTCCAGGGAGAAGACATTAGCACCTTGGGGTAGTAGGCTTCAGGTAGGAAATGATAGTTAAGGTGAATTTTAAGGAAAGATAAAGGCAGTCATGGAGCAGACATTTTAAAAATGGCATCTAGGTGTTCAGTACCTACTGAGCCACTTAATAAATGTGGGTTGGTGCTGTAGGACCCCGGTTTTGGAAGACCTAAGTTCAAATTAAGCCTCAGACACATATGATGTAGGACCCTCGTTCTGGAAGACTTGAGTTCAAATTCAGCCTCAGACACATATAAGCTACAGGAACCTGGGCAAATCATTTAACTTCTGTTTACCTCAGTTTCCTCATGGAAGAAATGAGGATAATAATAACAGCCCCTATTGCTTTGTGAGGATCAAATGGGACAATATTTGTAAAATTCCTCACAAGCCTCCAGCATATATAAATGCTAGTTATTTTTTTTAGAGTGCATTCCAGGCATCGAAGCCACATATGCAAACGCATGGAGATGGGAGAGTGTCACATACAAGAAACATCAAGCACTTCAGTGGAACAAAAAATACTTGGAGAAGAGTAAGAAGGCTGGAAGGGTAAGGTTGTGTCAAAGGTGACTATCAAAAGAGTTCATAATTGATCTCCTGTCAAAAGAGGGGACCATGGGACACATGGTCAGCCCTGTGACGTATGAGGAAGGTGATCTTGGCAGCTGAGCAAAGGAAGGATTGGAGCAGGAAGAGATGAGGAAGGGAGACTAGTCTCCTCCCTCCAAAAAACAACCCATAAATAAATAGGGAAAATGGAGTAGGGGGTTTGTGGACATTTTTTCCTTTCTCTGAATCATCCAGATTGGATATTCTATGACCAGAAAGCTTTCTATTCCACCCCAGAAGTGTAGGCACCACCTAGTTAGCTCCCCCAATAATGGAGAAGTGGAGGCTGGAGGTCCCTGGTCCAGCCCTGGATCAGCTGTGTATTGGTGCCACCTAGTGTTTCCAATAAGAAATACAGACACTGTAGAGTCCGAATGTTGGAATGTCCGAATGCTAGGAGCTAAAAGGGATCTGGGAAACCATTTAATTCAATACCTTCATTCCTGCCTCAGTGCTGGGTTCCCTTTATATACTCCAAGGTTAATCCTACTGTCGTCTGTATTTGATGATAACATTAATGAACTCTTAATAATAACAACAAATTAATTCCTTCACAATAGCGATTGATATATGCTGAAGGTACACTAAAACAGACAGGAGCAGACCAACAGCAGTTCTTAACCTTGACTCTATGTTTTAATATTTCACCATTACATTTCAACGTAATTCGCTTCCTTTGTCATCCTATGCATTCTGCCTTATACATTGTAAAACATTATTCCAAGAAGGGGCCCAAATTGTCAAAGTGTGTCACACACACACACACACACACACACACACACACACACACACACACACACACTGATTTTAGGAAGTATCCAAGCAAATGTTATTAAGTACAATGTTATTGAAATACAGTGTTCATCACCCCAAGGCACCTATAGGAAGATCAACACTTTCTCTTCAAAAAAGAGGAAAATTGCAGATAGATGTCCTCAGAAAATATAATAGGTTTAAAGTTTACAAAAATACTTTTAGAGAAAAATGATCTCACTTCACAGAGGAATAGTAAAGTCTGACAAAAAGGATTTAGCGATAAAGTCTTTTAACTTAAATGCCTGAAGGAACATTAAAGCATCAGCATTATTTTTTCCCAGGGTGGTAACCTTGAATGTCACTCTGTCTTCAGAAAATTGGCTCAAAGTCCATTAAATGCTGGTTTCTTTGTGAGTGGAGACAACCAAGGAAGAGTTATTTAGTAATGCCTAATAAGAGGTGGCGTGGCATCGTGGGTCAGATGCCAGCTTTATGGCTTATGAAGCACTGTTATATGCACCATCTCATTTGAGTTCCATGATAAGCTACAAGGTACATACTCATTTGACTATCTATTTTACAGATGAGCAAACTGAGGCTGAGTTAAATGTCATGCATGAGATCATATGGTTAGTAAGTGTCAAAGACAAGATTCAAATACAGACTGTATTGATTCCAAGCCCAGTCCATCCACTGTAACTCTGTCCCTTGAAAAGTGCAATTATCTACACAGCAAGGATGAGAAGTTGAACAATTATTATCTGAACTCACTCAGATGACTCAATAAATAAGACCTCTAGGAACCTTTCATTTTCCCAAGAGCAAGTGTTAGAAGGGAGAGGGAGGAATTCTCTAGATCATTGTCGCAACTCTCTGTTACAACTCTTGCCAGTGTAGAACGCCCTCTATAAAATATTCTGGATCATACTGATGACTAGAGATCTGTAATGGACATTTTCCTAAGAGCCATAAATCTATGATGGATCCCTGGGTCCTGCTGAGATCCAGATGAGCTGAATTGCTGGAGCCATGTTTCCAGCTTCTTGGGTTCAGACTCTGACTGCAGTCAGGATCTTCCAAAAGACAAGACTCTCATGTGTCATCCTTTCTGGCAGAAGTTCTCATGCTTTTTTGGTTCTTAGCCCAATTGGGTGGAGAAAAGACCCTTCCTCACTAGCCACTGACAAAGAAACCTAGCCAAGGTTAATGGGAACATAAAAATGACAAATATGAAAAGATTTATAGGCTGTAATGAAGGATCGAAAGAGTCAATAGAAAAGCAGAATCTACACACACACTCCTTATAACCATAAACAAACTAGAACATATTTAAAAATATGATAGACAAAAAAAGACATCAGAAAGGGGTATCGAATAAAGTAAGATTTTGGAAATCTTCTTTTGTTGAAGTTTTTACATTTATTTTCTTTTTTGGCAAATTGCAAATAGCTTAGAGCTTGAGGTTTGAATAAAACTGAATGCCTTATTTTATTTCCCCAATTTTATATAGTATATGCTGCACTAAGTTCTGGGGTTTCAAAGAAAAATAAAACTGGTCCCTGCCCTCAAGGAGATCACAGTCTAATGGGGGAGGTCAGTCTATCCCGGAAGCCAATAGCAGAGTTGAAATAGGAACTAATTTCTTCCTGACTCCATATCCAGTATTCCCTCTTTATAATAAACATTCAGATTTCAATCAACAAGCATTAGGCGCTTACTATCTGTTAAGAACTATAGTAAGTATTGAAGGTACAAAATCAAAGAGCAAAAAATGATCTCCACCTTCAAGAAGTTTATAGTCTAACGGGTTCATCATTGTACACCTTTTGAAGAGGAAGGTGATAACCTGAGCTGCGCAAAATCATGAGCCTTGTTCTTTCCTTCAGAGCCACCCAAGTCCAGAGATAACACAAAAATCAAGATGGCTGGGGATGGTCTGGGATGCCACAGATGACCTTGGCCTTTCTAAATTGAGGTCATTTCTCAGGCCCCAATCTGTCAGAGGCAACCCCCATTCTTAACCTTAGCAGGGCAAGTATTCACAGCTAGAGAGACTAGGAAAGGTCTTCTGCAGATGTCACTTGGGCTAAGTCTCAAGCTCTACTCTAATACCAAGAAGTTTGAAAGAAGTCTGTTCTACATTTATTTATCAAACATTTATTAAGCACCTATGATGTACAAACTACTCGGCCAGTTCTTGGGAGGGTCAAAAATGGCTGTTAAGTATTGGCTAGAATCACAAAGACAAAAATGAAATTATCCCTGCCCTCAAGGATCTTACTCTGTACTGGTGGGATGCTCCATGCACACAGATACATAAGCCAAAGGTAAGAAGAGAATGTGAGGATCATAGTAAAGGGGGAGGTCATGGGAAAGATAATCTCAGAGGAGTTGTGAAGGAAGATGAGAATTATTGGAGGCAGAGAGAAGGGGGGGAGGGAAGGAATGCATTCTACCCATGGCCGCCAGTTGTGAGAATGCACTGAAGGGAGAAAGGGCAGCCAACCAGGGGAGCTAATAATAGCTTACAATTACATAGGACTTACAAAGCCCTTTACATATGTTATCTTGTTTGATACATATATTTTCTTGTCTTACTTGTGAACATTCAAGCTTTGAGATGAGTTCAAAAGGCAGAAAAAGATTGACCACTTGGGTGAGGATTCATTGATCCCATTTATCTAGATTCGGAGTTAATGGTTCTCATGATTTTAAATGACCCCTCAATGTTTCTTGTGTTTGGGCAGAACCTCCTGCCCATTTCCAAACACTCCACCCCATCTGCAAAGGGAATGTTTCTTGCATAGGACTGTAACATGTATTCATGTATGTTTTATACTCATAGCATCTACTCAAATAAATATTTTAATAAGGGGTAGTTGGTACCACAGTGACTAGACACTGGGCCTGGAGTCAGGAAAACCTGACTTCAAATTCAATCACAGAAACTTACTGCTAGTAAGTGTGATCCTGGGCAAGTGACTTAGCTACTGCCTGCCTCAGTTTCCTCAGATGTAAAATGGGACAAATAACAGCATTCCCTGTAGTCTTACTAACTCCTCATTTGTGATCATCATATGAGATAATGTATATAAAGCACCTTATAAACATAAAAGCACTATATAAGTGCTAGCTGTTGTTATTATTAAGTGTTTTTAAGTGTCTGAGCACCAGATAACTGAATTAATTTCTTTTGGGTTCTGGGCAAGGAGAATGATGCCACGCTAACCACTCTGTAGTCAGCTGTAGGGTAGGGGAAAGAGCATTCAATTGAAGGCTAGCTCTCTTTATCACAAAACCTAGGGTGGCACAGTAGGAAAAGCCATTACGTTTAGAGTTGGAGGATCTGAGTTCACATCCCAGCTCTGCCCTTATTACCCAAAGGACCTTGGACAAATTGCTAAGCTTCTATGGGCCTCAGTTGTTTCATCTGTAAAATGAAGAGGTTAACTAGATGGTCTCTAAGGTCCCTTCAGCTCCAAAACTATGACCTTATGATTAAAATGGGACAAATCATTGATCCACACGACCTCCAAAGTGCTGTTTTCAGTGTTTTTCAGCCCAATTAATGTATTCCCAGAAAGCTTAGACAATTCAGTCAAACAAAAGTGCAAACTAGATTAGGCAAGACCTTGACCAGTTTCAAGGTGCTTTCATCACTAAAGATATGCAGGAAACGTCTTGTGATTGGCTGGAAGAAACAGATGCATGGCGGGGCCATGCGTAAAACAATTAACCAGCTTGGGAGTCAGAAAGTTCAAGAGCAACCCAGCGTATAATAGAGGACCTCCAGCCAAGCTCAGGAGGCCCTAGAATCCCACCATAAGTCCCACCAATGACAGGAGTGGATAAGTCCACCAAGAGTGGTAGCAGCAGCCACAGAAGTCAAGATAGATGCAGCAGACATGAGCCTTGTGATCATTGCCCAGCCTAGAGAAATTCCAGCGATAAAGTTAGAGGCAGAGTGAGGGAGATGGAGTTGCCCTGCCCAGTCGTGATTCACCAACATGGCAGAAATGTTTCCCCTATAAGGAGCCAGCCCAGGGAGGGATTTATCCATAACCAATGCCATATCCACAAGAAATTTTATGAGGACTTCCAGAGGTAGGAAAAAGGGGGGGAAAAGCTTCCAAAGGTAGGAATCAGGTCTCTGCACACGTGCCTCACTACCTCTGCCCTTTATGTTTAAGCCCTCTCTTCCCAGGACTGGGAATGTGTATGAAAGGGGAAAAATGCATCCCAGACTTTTCTTCTTGTTATGCCGTCTTAATAAATACCTTTGGTAAAAATCAATTGCGACTATTTATTGATCACCAGTGGGAGTACATTGGTAGGGGCTCATGAGCAACAGTATTAGAAACCTAACCCCACAGAACTGAGCTTAGAATCTTGAATAAATTAGTAGTGAACTGCTCTCTGACCCCAATCCATAAGTGTAAGTTCTCAGTGCGGGGAGTGGCCCTGGACCAGAAGCTCAGTTTAGAGCCAGGAAGACCTGAGTTCCAATCCTTCCTCAAACACAAACAAGTGTTGCAGGACAACTCTCTAACACACAATTTCTCACCTGTGAAATGATGGCATGGGACTAAATGACATCTGAGGTCATTTCCAGATCTACATCTGCAATCATATGAACCTGACTCTTACACACATGAGCTGTGGGACCCCTGGACATGTCACTTAAGCAATGAGATTCAGAGCAATGAGCCTAGTTCTGTTATCTGGGTTCAAATTCTGCTTCTGAGGCTTCCTACCTGTGTAACTTAATTTCCCTGGGACTCAGTATCCTTGTTTATAAAATGATAAATGTTGGCCTCATGTATGTAATCCAGTAATTAGATTAGTTCCCATCAGCCTTAGGAAACTTCCTAGAATTTCTCTCTTCTATTATAGATGGATCGCAATCAGTACCAAAGGAGGGAGTTCCCACACTAACAAGTTTCTCAAAATCTAAATCTAAATAGCTAAATGCTAAAATCAGATCTTTTATGTATTCATGTATACGGTACATACCACATAAAATAAGAATGCCACAAAGTAACAGAGCTACAAGGAACCTTAGTGATCATCTAAATCAACCCTCATCAGATGTTCAAATCTACGTGTACTGATCCAGGACCGTTGGTGGGCTGGGAAAAAACAACCTTATCAGTTCTATAGAAAACTTCACCTTTGGCGTTTTATGGGAGCTTTGTTGCTGTCCGCTAAGCTTTTCTTTGGCTGCTCCTCTCTAGAAAATATAAAACAGCTGTGAATACATGGGTCTTTAGGGTGGGGCTGGGAACTTTCCATCAAGATTTCTCCCTGTTTCATTATCCCATTGGAACCATGAAGCTACGTGATGTTTGAGTGGAGATCGCTTCCTAAAACAATAATCAAATGCCTGTTGTTCACTGCCTCCTCCTGTGACTGTCTCCTTTCAAATTTCATCTGGAAAGATTTCTTACCTCCTCTACTTGTATTTTTCCCAGTTTGATTCAAAATCTATAGATTTAATTAATTATAGGCATTATTAATCAATTATTCATTTTAATTGTTTATTAAATTATGTGCTTGTCTACATTTTTATTGTTAACATGTTAATAAAAATAGTTGATAGTAATAACTGAAATTTATATGGTACTTTAAAATAGCAAAGGATTTTATACATATTAGATGATTTTTGATCTTCACTACAACCCTGTAAGGCATGGGTATCATCACCATTCTGAAGAGAAATCTGGAGCTCAGAGATCAGGTAATTTGGCCAAAGTCACACAGTTAGTGTCTGGCATGGAATTTGAACCAAGATTGACTCCAGATCAAACACTCTACCCACCAATCTGTGCTAACTCCTCCTCACTGGCCTTTGTAGATTTAAGATGTCTCAAGGGCTTGAAAAATATATCATTCACTCCCCACTGCAAACTTAGGAGGCAATCTGTCCTAAAGGCAGGATTTTCTCCATTTCACAGAGGAGGAAACTGAGGCTGAAAGAGGTGACGCCATTCACCCAGGGTCACACAGTCCAGCCCTCTGACAAGAGGGTAGTCAGGTTCCAGAACATGGTTCTGTGAATTTAGGGGAATTGTAGTCTAAAGTCACTTGAAGGAAGAGACTTGAAAGACTTCACCATACCACCTGAATAGTAACTAACAAATATTCTAGCCCAATACCTTTGTCAGGTGAGAACCTCTCTATTCAATCCATCAATCAAAAGCATTAAGCTAATGTATGCCTCATGGGTCATTTGTTCAGACCTGAGTTCTGCAATGTCTGGCAGCTTAGGGAAGTTCCAGCCAATCCCCTGAAAGGGGGAGAGAGGTAGAGCATCTGTATCCTCCCCTTGATCAGGGGGGTGGCCTTATAAATTTTGGAAGGTCAAAGAATTTTGACTTCACCCTGGGAAAAGCAATGACCATCAGTTGAATCTTCCTCATCAACGAAGGATGAACTAGATAGGCTTCAGAACTCTACAGGAAGATCAGCAGAAGACTCCACCAGGCTTATACCAGGTCTGTGAAGCAACCTCATGAATACACGCACGAAAGGAAGAAACAGCTTTCAAAAACCAGGAGTTGGGAGTTATCCTGTGCTCACATGAGTGCTTAAAGTTTGAGTCTACTTTTCCTGATATACCAGCTGGAGAGCCAAGAGAATGTCAGGAGGATGTTTTGTACCAACTGTTCTCTTGAAATTGCCTTAATAAATTCCTGTTTTTAAGAGCTAATGCCTGGTTGATCGACTGATAATAACTAATAATCATGGGGGAAAGCACACCATTGGTGGCTCATCAGCTAGTACATTAGAACACTGCACACCCTCAGCCCCCCACAGCTACCCAAGTTCCTCTAGTTTAGTCCAAGAACTTTGAGACAAAATATACTACCCACCCTGTAGGGACCTAAGCTGCTGATTGTAGTATAGGTTGGGAGAGTGAATCCAAACTAGGCAGAACACAAAGAACTCCTAGGCAAGAAGGAAGTTAAAAATCCGGTATCCCATCCACCCTTGCAAATAGAACCAAAGCTAACAAGTAAATCCCATTACCTGACAATGTACAAGGTAAAAGTTTGGCTTCATTTGGAGCTAATTTAATATAGATGTAAAGAAGTTTTCATGATGAAGTGAGCTGTCTGGAGAGGCTGAGTTTTCCCCCTCTTGGTCATGTACAGCAGGGGCTGGGGGATCATTTTTTAGATATGCTACAGTGAGGACCCCTTTCAGGTGAAGGTTGGACTAGAAAGTTGCTGAGATACTTTCCAGCTCTCAACTTCTGATTCTTCCCTCATGAAACTTACCATCTATGAAGGGTATATGGTACATATGATAGAAAGATAGATGGATGAATGGAAGAATGGCTGGATGGATTTATGGAAGGAAGGAAGGAGGGAAGGAAGGAAGGAAGGAAGGAAGGAAGGAAGGAAGGAAAGAAGGAAGGAAGGAAGGAAGGAAGGAAGGAAGGAAGGAAGGAAGGAAGGAAGGAAGGAAGGAAGGAAGGAAGGAAGGAAGGAAGGAAGGAAGGAAGGAAGGAAGAAAAAATAGATAATACAAAATAATGCAGCATAAGTGAGATGTAAGACCAAATGCTATGTGAGGACTTTATGGAAGGTGTAGCATCTGCATTGGCCTTTAAAGAACTGGCAGGAATTCAAAAGAAAGGAAAGGGGAGAAGGGAAGGCATCTTCAGCATAAAGAACAACATAAGCGAACTCAGGGATCTGGAGAAGGGGAAGCAGGGTATGTTTAGGAGGCAAAATGATTCTGTTTGGCTGGAGTGTGGTGTGTTTGGCAACGAATGATCTGAGAAAAGATTGACAACATGGTGTAAGATCATGGAGGGCACTGAATGCCAGGTAAAGGAGTTTGAAATTTATCCAGTAAACAATTGGGAGCTACTGATGACTTTTAAAGAAATGGGAGACTTAACCAAATCTCTACATAAGGGAGATTCCCCTGATAGTACTATAAATGGATTATTAAGTTGGAGGGGGGGTGCAGTGATTGAGGGTCTCCATAAGGGTAGTTGCAGTAGGAACAGTGAAAAGGGGAGAGAAATATTACTCCATTGAAAAGCAACAGGATTTCAAAAACATGAGGGAAAAAAACCTAAGGCAGTACCAAGGCTTAAAACTTGGGAAAGTGGTTAAATGGTAAAAGTACTAACAGATAGTTTCAGAAGAATGGATAGGTTTGAGGGAAATAATAATGAGCTCAGTTTTGAAATGTTCTGTAGGGCTGGGGGTGGAGATAGATCTAGAATTCAGGAGAGAGACCAAGGATGGGAATATAGTTGTGGGAGTCACTGACAAAGAAGCAAACCATCAAGTAAAGATACTGAATAATGGGATGGGAGAATCAGATTGAGATCGAGACCAGTGACAGAGACTAGGGACAGAGACTTGAAGAATATTCAGCTTAATACATCTGGAGCACAAAGGATCAGTAATGGACACAGAAAAAAAAAAGAGGGGTACGAGAAAAACTAGGAGAGGGAGAAGGGGAGGAGGAGAGAAAGAGAGAGACAGAGCCATTTGATGGTAAGGAAGTGGAGGTATTAAATGTAGAAAAATTTTCTAAGAGAAGAATAAATCAGAGGTCAAGACCAAAAATAACACAGTAGATTCTCAGGTCAGGACTGGGAATGGAGCCAAGTAAATCAAAATTAGGAAGTGGACCAGGAGAATAGGAAGGAGTCCAGGGATCAATGGGCATAATGAGGGAAAAGAGCAAGTTTGGTGTGAATTCCAGAGTTAAGGCAGAAGACCAAGAGTATTGGTTTGGAAGGTGGAATCTTGAGTTCAAGCTCTCGGAGGTGGCTGACTTTGTGACCATACTGGTGTGTGACTGACGTAGGGATGGAGGGAGAATTTACTGGGATCGAGGGCATGTTAGCAGGGACATGAATTTGAAAGCTAAGTCCCTCAGAATGATGACTGGACATGAGCCAGTGGGGAGGAAGGCCATGAGTCAGGTTCTAAAGTCACTTTACAAATTTGATAGAATGATCTAGAGGCCAGGAGATGATAGCAACAGGGATGGGGGAAAGCTGCTAGGAGCAGATTGCATGGTCTGTCCTTGTGGGATATCTTCTGCCCCACTCCCATAAAATAGCACTGTGAGACTTCTCCAGGGAATGAGGAGCTCATGGTGGACAGTGGTGGCTAATAGAAGCTTCCACAGGCTGTTTATGTCCCTAGACCTTAGCACAATGCCTCGCACATAATAGGCTCTTAAGAATGCTCATTGAATTGAGTAGGAAGCACATTGGACAAGGAATCAGAAAATCTGATTTTGAATTCCAGTTTTGCTACTGACATACAGTCCTGAGCAAGCCGCTTAAATGTCACTTTTCTCAAAGGATCATTGAGAGCTTCAAATGATGTATCTAAAATGCACTGGAAACTATAAAAACCAGCTATCATCATCATCAAAAGTATGTAGTTGGGATCATGTTAGACCCTGCCCTCAGAGGGCTTATGGTCTAAGGTCAATGCCAAAGCCATAAGAAAGAACAGTATCTGGGCAAATTCATCTGGGAGGTAGGACACAAGAGGGAAGAGAGGGTATCTAAGTTATGACTACTTTTTGTTTGGGGTTTAGGCAGGCTAGAGATGATAGATATGAGAGTTGGCAAAATTGAGGAACTAAAAGAACAAGGTTCAAAGAGGATGGGGTTAGAGTGGAGAAGATTGTGAGACTGAGCTTCTTGATGAAGAGAGAGAGTGATCTGTCAGCTCATAAATGGCAGCAGCAAGGATCTAAACGGGTTGGAGTGAACTTGAAAGAACAAGCGGTTGCTAAGTGATGGTGGAAGAGGGAGAGTCTGAAAGTCCCTCAGAATGGTGACAGTGGGGAGCAAGGATTAAAGTAGCCACTCATTCTGTCTCTGTATGTCAGAGGCTGTGAGAGCATCCCACCTTCAAGAGGGGCCAAAGAGATGTGGTTCCTTCCAGACAAAGGTTAAGATTCTGTGAGTACCAGAAGAGACAGAAGGATGGTGTAGTGGATAAAGCTCTTGACTTGGAGTTTGAATCCTGCTTCAGACCATTATTAGCTGAGTGACCCTCAGTAATTCCCTTCTCTAAGCCTTAGTTTCCTCACCTTTAAATGGAAGGGGTGGATTCCATGATCCCCTCCAACTCTAAATCTATGACCTGCCTATAAGATGGAAAGAATGTAGAAAAGAGACATAAAAAGAGGAGTTCACTAAGCAGAGAAGAAGATACCAGCAGGTACCATGGAAAGAGAGGGCAGAGAGCTGGGGAAGAAGGTAGAAACTGGGGAAGGCTAGATCTGAGTTTACTGTATGGGTGGGAGGAGACAGTCTCCCTTGCCTCTGATGCACTTATTTATCCAGAACCAAGCCTGGCATTCCTAGGCCAAGATGGCCTTGGTCACTAGACCAGGGGGCACATTGGGGAATTCCACCTCCACCGACAGGAATAAAAATCGCAAAACTCCAGGATGTGTCAGTCCAGGGATGGGAAAGGGAAGAGGATTAAGGGAGGGGTAGGAGAGTGAGGAGGGAGCCTCTGCCGATGTCAGCACCTGGAACAGTGCCCCAGCCATCCCAAGTTAGTTATGATTCTGACTGATGCCTACAGCCATGATCAATCAATAAGCATTTACTAAACACCTCTTATTTGCCAGGTACTGTAGATACAATGATGGATACATAAAGAGGAACTCAATTTGTTTTTAATTTGCAAAATAAAGCTAAATAAAGTGCATAAGAGAACACCACAGAGCAAATAGAAAGGTTGTATGGAGTCACACAACCGGACTGGGAGGTCAATCCCCAGAAGAGTGATTGTAATTACCCTATCAAATTAAAACATAAATGCATGGATATGTGTTTATATTTTAAAAAATAAACTGTAGGCAACAATCCCGTTTCTTTTATCCTCCTCTTTCTCTTATATTGAAATGATTGTGTTTGTTGACTGTTAGGTTCACATCAAAAACTAAATTTTTAAAACAGAAATACACAAATCACATTAATGTCATGTAGAAAGCAAAGGGTAAGTCTGTTTCACAGATGATCACTAGTACACCGTTGGGAGAATGTCAAGGGGGAGTTTCTTCATTACAAGTTGCCCCTGAGATTCAGGATAGGAGAAAGGGTTAAACTTCCTGGATTCTACATTGGGGTGTAGTGTTATATAAAGAAAAGAAAGGAACGGGGAGGAGGACTTGGGATCAGTTCTTTTCAAAAACTGTTAAAGAAAATCTGCAATTCCCCTCTTCTTTGGCAGCAGCGCCAACACTAACTCCTCATGGAATAAGATGCTCTTTCCAAGATGGACTCATTTGATGCCTCTGAGTAATTGCATAGAAAGGCAGAGAAACTCAGCATTTATAAAGTGTTTCCTGTACGCCGGGCAATTCAATGTAACAGCGTTGACAGTGGGGAGGCACTGACCCTCCAAAAGGAACACAGGCGAGGTCAGTCCCACAAGACCAGGCTTCTAAGAAGGAGCTCCCTGGCCCAGCTGTATGGCCCTGTCTCCCTGCTCTGACGATGCCTGCACTTCTCTGCCTTCTCTTTTCTGCAGGACTCTCCCCCAAATGGAGAGGAAAGTCACCAAAAACCCCCAAGTGGGAGGAGCATGTCCTTTATGAGGCTGTCCCTTTGTCAAAGGAAGAAACAGAATCTCGTGAGACCACCAGACATCCCCGCCCTGCTTCTCCTTCCATCCTGGCCAGACCCAGTGAGGCTGAGCCCAGGGCCAAATGGAGATGTTCACTGACAGGCGAATAAACAGGCGGCCCCAGCTCCGTGGAACCTTGATGAATGGAGCCTCCAGGTGTCTTCAATAATGGCGATAAGCACTCCAGCTCCAAATCTTTCTGATTCTAGCCTAATGCATTATTAGGCCATTAGAGGCTGAGCTGAGAGAGCCATTTGTGGGCAGCCCTATCCATAATGCTGCTTCCCGGCCTACATTTAAGCCCAGGGAATTAGTCATACTGATATTCTATTTAATAAAAACCTCAAGGAGACGCATCAGGAATCGCATTACATTTTAACAGGGTTACGGCAGCCCAGGAGGCCCACGAGTTTAATTTTCATAAGAGCATTCATTCCTCAATTATGTCAAACGGGAAAATGTAAATGGCAAATTTAATGCTAACGATATTCCTCAAAGCACATTGGCAGGTAGGGGAGCAGCGTGGGGAGCGCAGGCCAGCTGCATACCAAGCAGGCACTGAGCGGGGGTGGGGAGGAGCAGGGGGAGTGTGAAGGAATTAAAGGTCCTTGGAAGAGCCGGCAACTGACAGAGGCCTGGCCAGACACCTAGGGAAGGGGGAGCTTGGGAAGAGAGTCTTCTCCCCTCCTCCTGCCATGAACTTGACATTTCCTGATGAGGGAAATAACCCAATGCCTTTAGTTTCTTGAGGGCAGCGACGGATTCATTTTTACCCTGTACTGGCACCCAGTAGACACTTAATAAATGCTTTTTGATTGACTATCAGCAACTGAAATACTTTTGTAGAAATGAGGGCCTCCAAAGGAGTCAATGGGATTCCTCAAAATGGGATTTATCAGGCATTCGCTTTGATGAGCACCTGTCATGTGTGATTTAATAGATCACTAGTCTCAGAGTCAGGAACACCCAGGGTTTAAGTCCAGCTTCTGACATATACTGCTGGTCCCACAACTCTGGGTTCAAATCTCATCTCTGACACGTAGTAGCTGTGGAACCTTCCCTGGGCCTCAGCATTTCCAAACCATTCAATCCCAGAGGAGATTTTCCTAATGGGTGGAAAGGTTAATTTCCAAAGCTGTATGCCTAGATGAGGGACAGAGACTGTTAAGAGCTGTGGCCAAAAGACATTCTCTATGCGGATGTTCCAGGCTTGAAATATAAAATTAGGGAGCTGTACTCAGTGGACTCTCAGGTCCCAGCCAGCCCTAGTTCTGTGGTCCCATGTCCTCTAGCCTCCCAATGCCCTCCAGAAAATCTTGATATTGGTAAAAAGAAGAAAAAGGAGATGGCAGAGAATGAGATGCATAGATAGTGTCATAGAAGCAGGGTACACGAGCTTGGACAAACTGGCTGGCCTGGAATGCTGTGGTCCATGGGGTCACAAAGAGTCAGACATGGCTGAACAGCAAGAAGAAGTCTCCTCTCTGGAAGGTGCTGACTCCAGTTGGTAAATCATTCAACATGTATTTATTAAGCACCTATGTGCCTAGTATTGTGATGGCACTGAGGACACAGATATAAAGCACACAACAATCTCAGCCCTTGAGAGCTCTTATTCTGTGGAGAATAATAAACATTCACGTAGTATCTTAAGATCTGCAACACTTATGATCCCATCAGAACTTCACAATATCTCTGGGAGGAGATTTTATAGATGGAGAAACTGAGTCTCAGAGGCTGTGAGCAACTTGCTCAGACTTACACAACTAGTAGGTGTTTAAGGTGGGATTTGAACTCAGGTTTTCCTAACTTTGGACTCAGTGTTCTTTTATTATTTCTATTTTACAGATGAGGAAAATAAGAATCAAGAAGAGTAAGTAACTTGCCCTGGTCACAAAGCCAGCATCAGAGAGGCAGGACCTGAATCCAGAGCATTCTTGATACCAAGTACTAGACTCCACTTTGTCACAGGAAGGGAAAGAATAGGCAAGGAGTTTTCAGAGGGATCCCAAGTCATTTCCTCCATTCTGCCAAAAAAAAATGAGCCACTGCACCAATGGAGTTATGGCAAAATGATCAATGTGGTCCCTTCAAGTGAACAACCAAAAATGGGAGCTTCCTCTTTAAATATAATGCTAACACAGCTGGCTCTTTGTTGACTATTACGCATGAATAGAGGGACTGTGCCAGCTCTGTGTGTGGTGTGTGTGTGTGTGTGTGTGTCTGTGTCTGTGTCTGTGTACATGTGTATACGTACAGAGGTGGTAGGACAATGGTGGAGAGAGAAAAAGAAAAGGGAGGAAGGAATGGCCGCAGGGACAGAAGAAGGCTGCATGTACTTTAACTGAAATTAATGATGCCAGTCCCTACAAGATTTCCCTGCCTGTATTCCCCAAGGAAAGCTCATTAGGTAATGTGGTCTAATGGAGAAAGCCCAGTTCCCAGAGAGCAAACTCTCCTTCCATGTTGTGACTCTGCTATGACTTGCTGTGTGAGCTTACATCACACCGCAGAATCCCCGAATGTTAGAATGAAAATGAACTCCCAAGATCTGCACAGAGCCATGGATTTGGGCGGGACAACCTGGGTTCTAATTACATCTTGAACATTTACTAGTGATGTGATTCTGAGCAAGTCCTTTCATCTCTAGGAGGTTCAGTTTCTTCATGGAGATAATAATAGCCTCGCCCCCTCCCCCACACAGTTGCTGTGAGCATCAAATAAGATAATGTATGTAAAGTGTTTCAATAATAACTAAGCAGCTATTTTTGCTGTGGTGGAGAGAGTGCTGTTTCTAGAGTCAGAAGTTCAAATCCAGCCTCAAACACTTACTAGCTATGTGAGCTTGGAAAAGTTACTTAACCTCGGTCTGTCTGTTTCCTCATCTGTAAAATGGAAATAATAACAGTACCTACCTCCCTGGATGGTTGTGAAGTTCAGAAGTTCAGATATTTGCAACCTTAAAGTACTATACAAGTGTAAACTTTGGTTACTGAGTCCTACCCCTTATTTCACAAATGAGGAAATTGGCACCCAATAGAAGGGAAGCGGATTGGCCAAAGTCACACAGACATTTCAGTGGTGGAGCTGTGTGTGACAGGGAGCAAAACAGTTGTCTTCAAGTATTTAAAGGGCTGTTCCATGAAAGAAATATTTGACTTGTTTGGTTTGGCAAAACATAATTATTGATGGGTGCTGGAAAGGAGCGACCGTCCGGCCTCCAACACTGTCTTTTCCCATATTCTGTCATCTTTGCCCATTTGCTGGGTGTGGCGTCAAACCTTGGGGTTCCTAACATATTATGAGAAGCCCTCCATAATCTGGCTCCAACTAACCTTTCCAGATTTTCCATATTACTCTCCTTGTCACACTCCACATTTCAGCCAAACTATGAAGTGTCTATGAAGTGTCCCTCTTGTCTGAAGTGAACATGCTCCTCATCTTGAGTAAAAAAGAAATCCTTAAGCAGTGACCATGTGCCAAGCTCTACACTGAGCACTAGGGATAAAAGAAGGGCAAAAAACCAGTCCCTGCTCTCAAGGAGTATCCATTCTAATGGGAAAGAAATGTGCCAACAACTACATATAAAGAAGAGATAGTCACCATAATTGGAGATAATCTCAGAGGGAAGACACTCACATTGAAGGGTATCAAGGAAAGTTTCTTGCATAAGGTAAGATTTTAGCCAAGATCTGAAGGAAGTCAAGAGGCAGAGATGAGGGTGGGGAGAATTCCTGGCATCGGGGACAGCCAGTAAAAATGCAGAGTTGGAGATGGAGTGTTGTGTTCTAGGAACAACAAGGAGGCCAGGGTCATTGGCTCCCAATGTTGACAGAGGGGAGTAAGGTATATAAAGACTGAAAATGGAGGAAGGAGCCATATTAAAAAGGCCAAACAGAAGATCTGATAGTTAATTTCAGAAAGCAATAAGGAGTCACTAGAGTTATTGAATATAAAGGGGATGTGATCAGACCTGTACTGTGGGAAACTCACTTTAGTAACTGAGTGAAGCATGGACTGGATTGGAGAGAGACATGAGGCAGACAGACCTACCACTAGCTATTACAATAGTCCGAGGGTGAGGTGGTAAGAGCCTGCCCCAGGGTGGTGGCACTGTCAAAGAGTAGAAGGGGCATGTTCAAGTGATGCTGCACAGGTAGAATTAACAGGAATTGGTAACTGATTGGACGGGGGTGGGGTGATGAAAGAGAATGAATGATGAGTCAAGGATGATGCCTAGCTACTCTACCTCAGAAGCTATGACTTTGGAAAAGGCATCGCTTGTATGACACTTCCCACGAGAAGCCTTTCCTGATGCACCTTGTTCTTGGTACTTTCCCCTTCCTCAAATTACCAGGCATAATTTATCCAAAAAGGTATGGAGCTAGAGTAGAAAGGACTTGAAATGCCGAGCTAAGGAGTTGCATTTTATATTTGAAGCACTAGGTTACTGGCAACATTTCTTGAACTCGCAAGTGCCACAGTCAGATTTATACCTTATAAATATTATTTTGGAAGTTATGAAGGGCAATCATGTCCATTTCAAATAGACACGAGGCCAAGGATCCCTGTGGGCTGCATAATGATGTAAAAAAATCACATATTAGTATTATCTGTGTTCTATTGTATTTTTACTTATTTTGTTAAATATTTCCCAATTACATTTTAAACTCGTTCAGGCAGCACTCAAGAATGTTGTGAGGTATTTGTTTGATACCTGGCATAAATTGTAGAGGGAAGAGACAAGAAGCTCCAATTTGGGTTCAGTTAGGAGTCTATTGCAATAATCCAGGTGAGAGATGATGAGCATCTGAACAATGACGTGGGGCTGTGTGAGTGGAGAGAAGGAGTAATGGCAGCATAGGTTGTAGGAGTATACCCAAAAAGACTGAATGGGTATAGCCTGGGTAAGGTCTTTGGGTGGAATAGGGAAGAGTCACAGATATTCCAAGGTTTCAATCCTGGATAACTCAAGTACAGTAGTCCCCATAACAGAAACAAGGAAAGAACCAAGTCCAAACTTCCGAGATTTGGACTCATTCACACTTAACCAAACAAAATATTGTCAGAAAGCTCATGAAACGAATGTTAAGTTTTCTTGGACACTGAACAGCTTTTGCCAAGCAACATCTGCATTAGTTAAACATGAATGGAGTAGGCACATATGGAGCACATTTTCTGTAAAGTGTGCATGATTTTAAAAAGGAAAGGGAAAAGAGCAATCAGTAAAATAATTTGGATTTACCCAAACCTCACCTGTCTGAAAGCACTTGGGACATTGACCTGTCTCTTAGCACAAATATAAATTCATTCATTCCCATCCTGTGCCCTGTGTGATGCCAAAGGAGAGACATGAGCCAGTTTTCAAAGGGTACTAGTGCAGAGAGTGCTGGCAACACTCCTGGCCTTCACCCAGAAGGACTGGACAGGCTAGCAAGGTCCACCGAGGATTTGAATGAGGATGGTTTTAGGTAAGTCCTCCTACACAGTGGTGACTCTGAAACTGGATTCATGGGGCTGTATCCCCTTACTCCAACAAGCATTTATGAACCGTTTCCTACTTTCCAAGTACTAGGCTAGATGTTAGGGAGGCGATGACAAAAATGAGACAGTCCCTTCTAGCACCAAATATATAGATATTGTTACCCTAAACGGTTCCAATTTCATGTGAAATAGAATTTAAACACCGAGTAGAAGATTAACTTATTAAGGTAATCCTTGGGTTGGCATTGTGTAGGAGCTGAAAGGAACCTTAGAGGTCATCCTACCCTTCTGTGGATGAGGAAATTGAGGCCTAGAAAAGAAAATCACTTTCCCAAGGTCAGACAGAACATAAGTGGCAGAGGTAGGATTCAATCCCAAGTCTTCTGATTCCAAATCCACTTTTTTCCCTCATTTTCATACCACAATGATTCTTGCCTCCTTCACAAGAATGTGTGCCCGGAGCTGGATTTCAGTGGTTGGCACTTTACATCGTCTTTCACGTGTTTCTCACAATAACCCTGTGTAGATGCTATTATTACCCCCTTTTTACAGATGAGAAAACTGAGGTAAAGAGAAGTGATTTTTCCAAGGGTACACAGCTGGTGCCTGATGTACGATTTGAGTTCAAGTCTCCCTGACTCCAAGTCAAGCAATTTATCCACTTCACCATCTAGCTGCCTTAAGTAAAAGACACATGGTCTCATTTTGTTCTCACAACCAGCCTTTGAGGTATTATTATTCTATAATAATTGCGGCTATTATTCTATATAGCTATTCTGCAGTTGAGGAAACTGGGGCTAATAGAAATTAAATGACTTGCTCACACAGCTAGTGATTGAGGCTGAATTTGAACTCAGATCTTCCTCACTCTATCTCCACTATACCACCTACCTACTCAATAAATCCTAGTTATTATTCATTATTGTTGTTTATAAGGATCTCCCTCTCTCCATTCTCTCCCTCCTTCCCACCCTATTCTATTCCACTCCCCATCACTCTATAATGCATTCCAAGTATACCCTTGGGTCAGATATCTCACCACCACCACAACCATGCCTGACCACTCTCGAACAAATAAATCGAGGAAGGAGGGACTATTTAATGAGTGTGGACAGTTGCAGGCACCCTATCTTCCTCTTTCCTGATGCTTTCCCTTGAGTCTCAGCTCTAATAATAGTGAGTATTCAGATGATAGAGATAGATTCCAATAGGCTATCTGGAGCAATTAGCTCAACCAGGTATTGCCAGTTCCAGGAGAAGGGAATTAAATCACACTAATTTCAGCAAAGAAGACTAAAGGATGTTACCTAATTCTATATCTTTCAATCTACTACTTCTCTCTAGTTAGAACAAAGGTTCTCAACCCAGGATCCATGGATCCCCAAGGCAGGGGTGTGCTGGTGCAAGTTCTAACTGGCTTCCAAGAGTTGATTGTTAAATATTCAGCATAAGTATTTATACCTCAGAAATTGTCAAAAACTACAAATCAGGGTTTGGTTTATTATCTTGTTGATTGTCTAGATTTAAGAAAGTAGAGAAAATGGCATACAGATTACAATTAAAAATTTGCCTTCTCTTCAGAAAGGCAGCTGTCACATATTTACCAGCACACCCCTGACCAGGGGGTATAGGGATAGATTTCAGGAGTAGATGAATTTGGGGATTGACCTACTTTTTGCATTTTGAAAAATGTATTTCAATATAATTGATCTTCTTTGTAAGTCTATATGCCTTATTTTATGCATTTAGAAATATTATTCTGATAAAGGGAACATGGATTTTATCACACTGCCTAAAGAAAGGTATGTCACAAAAAGAATAACACACAAAAAGCATAAGAACCACTGAGTCAAAGGACAGACAGGCCTTCTAGTAGCAGAAAAGACCCGTTCCTGCTAGCCACATCAATAGTCTGAGATACACTGAGGGCTCAGTCTCAGAAGCATCTCTGCCCAGAAGATTCTGGCCTCTGGTAGCCATAAAGATCTGCGTTACACCACTGAGAGTCCAAAAGATGTTATTCAAAACAAACACCACCAAATTTTTTGAAATCCAAGTTTTCTCTGCCTTAACTCTCCCTGTTTATAGAAAGACAAGGAGGTTTTGTATTAGAATGTAAAGCAAACATTGCTTTTAAATACATGTGATAATGGCAAGAATGTGGAAGAGATAAGAATGGACATTGGATGGGAGAATAGAGAGCTAGGTCTTCACCTTTTTCATTTAGGATTTTGGTTTGTTTTGCTTTGTTTTGGGGAGTTTGATCTCTAACTTTATCAGCATGTCATGCCCAGGATAGAAACATAAAATTAGCAGAGAAAATGCCCCCAGGGGGGAAGGGACACAATGCTCAAGGGTGGGAAGTAGTGAGCTGACACCATCAAAGAACACTGAAAGCTCTGTAATATCAGTCAGATTAATTTCCCTAACTGAATATGTGCCCAACCATATGTCCACATGTATCCACATTTGCTTAAGTCACAAAAATTCCTAATGGAATTTTCCATCACAATGTGCCTTGGCCCCATGTCTCACCGGCATGTTCCTCTTTGTGTATAAGTGTCTACTCATACATGCTTTGTACCAGGGAGTCCTCAATTTATGACGTCATATGCCAACAGCATCATAACCTGAAAGAAAGTCCATCCCATGTGTGCACAGGGAACACTTCTCTTGTTCTCTTTGGTTAAATGTTCTGTTTTGGATTAATATATCCTCTAGCTATTTGGTAAATGGAAGCACACTGGTGGGGATTATTGAACTATGCTTTTGAGTGGGTTCTGCCCCAAAGAGTGATGGAAAAATGAACTAGCTTTTCTGCCTGAGTACCTGAGGAGGATGGAATGGAGCTATAACAAAAAGTGGAGACAGAATGTGGAGACAGAAGACAGTTGTAACAATAGAAACTAAAACCAAAAAGGACTGGAAAGATTACATAGTTGGACTCCATCACTTTACAGGTGTGGAAACAGAAGCCCTGTAAGGTCATATGACTTGTACAAAGTCAAACAATAAGTCACAGAGCCAGTACTTGAACCTTGACGTCCCAGGGCCAGCTGTAGTGTTTTTCCCCTCAATATATGCACTGCAGAATCATAGGAATCATGGGAAGCTTGCTCCAATCTCACCATAGCTGACCTAAGTTCAAGTTGTCATCCTTTATACTTTAAAAGGACCAAAATGCCATCATTATGTTGGGGTCAATGTGCAGGATGTCCAACTGGCTGCTCAGACCAATACCCGCTTGGAAGGCTCTGCCACTGCTCAGGCACAAATAGGCCATATTAATATTTGGAATAAAAAGGGCTCTTCTCACATTTCTTTTGAGCTACTGTAATTGTGCCTTGCTCATAGAGTACATTACCTTCTTTGATAAGAACACATTATGCTGTGCCAGTGTCTTACCTGTCCCACAATCAATTTCAAAGTTCTTCAGAAAGACCTTGAGAGTGTCCGTGTATTGCTTCTTCTGAGCTCTGTGTGACCACTTGCTTTGTGTGAGTTCTCCACAAAATAGTCTTTTCAGGCAAATGGACATTTGGCAATTGAACCACATGGCCAGCCCATCAGAGCTGGGCTCTCTGAAGCATAATTTGAATGCTTGGCAGGTTAGTTCAAGAAAGGATCTCAGTGTCTGGCACCTTATCCTGACACGTGATCTTCAGATTCTTCCTAAGACAATTCAAATGGAAGTGATTCAGTTTCCTGGCATGGTGCTGGTAGACTGTCCAGGTTTCACAGGCAAACAATGAGGTCAGCACAATGGTTTCTGTAGCCCTTCAGTTTGGTAGTCAGTCTAATACTTCTTTTCTCCCTTACTTTCCTTCAGAACATCCCAAACACTGGGCAATATATGCATCAACCTCATCATCCATGTGTATATCCCTGGAAAGTATACTGCCAAGGTAAGTGAACTTATCCACAGCATTCAAAATTTCTCCATTTTCTATAACCAATGGTTCCATGTCTGGATGGCGTGGTACTGGCTGCTGGAGAACTTGTTTTCTTGGCATTAATTTTTAAGCCAAAATTAGCACGCGTAGCAGAGAATTGATC
Organism: Bettongia penicillata ogilbyi; assembly: GCA_023548195.1. Classification (NCBI taxonomy): domain Eukaryota; kingdom Metazoa; phylum Chordata; class Mammalia; order Diprotodontia; family Potoroidae; genus Bettongia; species Bettongia penicillata. Next base: position 2,091,916 of record JAJHZJ010000132.1, on the reverse strand, counting down.
CATACTCTGGTGTATGTCAGACCCAGAGACTACACTGAGTGCACAATCATCTGTGAACAAAAAATCATGCACCAACTCTCCCTCTGCTTTAGTCTTGACTTACAGCCTTGAGGGAAAAAAAACTAGCTGCCTCTACCTCAAACATTACTGATTCTTGGTCAGCAAGATTTAACAAATGAGCAAATATTTAATGAATGGCTATTCTATACAAGGTGTTTTGCTGGTAACTCAACCGAAATAGAGAAGTACCAGACTTAGTCTCTGCCTTTAATCTGATTAGATGGATGAGATGGATTTGCAAGATGGTGTGTGCATGGAAGTTCACTTTCCTTAGAAATCTAAGAGATGGGAATATATGAAAGATAGGAACCTCTGTAGACCAACCAGATAACAGATGTGGGAAAATCATTTATTATATTGTTTGGGGAAAATCATTATGCTGTTCAAACTCAACCTTATGTGATTAAAGGTTGTCCATCCCCAGAATGTTATCTGATTCTCTAGGAATGCTGGAGATGGCTACAAGATGTTTGGGTTCTTCTGGCTCCTATATTCACTGAAATCATTCTTGTGTTGGGTTACTACACCCAGGACTTGTGATGATTCACCTAAACGTGTGTGTTGGCTTCCCTTGTGTTTTGGCCAAGTTGTCCTCTCAACAAAATTGTTTTACTATATATGTGTGGTTCTTGCACAGGCACTCTTGAGTCCATCCTACATAATTTAAGGCTTCCAGAGACAGGGCAGAGAGAGCTGCTCCCTTTCTGGCCTGCAGTTCTCTGCCAAATGAACTAATCAATTTCTTTCTACAACTATTTCAGAGTTTGGGATCTGTTCTCATGAACAACACAGACTTTATACAACTCAGTCCTGTAGGAAGGAAGGAAGGAAGGAAGGAAGGAAGGAAGGAAGGAAGGAAGGAAGGAAGGAAGGAAGGAAGGAAGGGAGGGAGGGAGGGAGGGAGGGAGGGAAGGAAGGAAGGAAGGAAGGAAGGAAGGAAGGAAGGAAGGAAGGAAGGAAGGAAGGAAGGAAGGAAGGAAGGAAGGAAGGAAGGAATGAAGGAAGGAAAGGAGGAAGGGAGGAAGGAAGGAAGGAAGGAAGGAAGGAAGGAAGGAAGGGAGGGAGGGAGGAAGGGAGGGAGGGAGGGAAGGAGGAGGAAGGAAGGAAGAGAGGAAGGAAGGAAGGAAGGAAGGAAGGAAGGAAGGAAGGAAGGGAGGGAGGGAGGGAAGGAAGGAAGGAAGGAAGGAAGGAAGGAAGGAAGGAAGGAAGGAAAGGAGGAAGGGAGGAAGGAAGGAAGGAAGGAAGGAAGGAAGGAAGGAAGGAAGGAAGGAAGGAAAGGAGGGAGGGAGGGAGGGAAGGAAGGAAGGAAGGAAGGAAGGAAGGAAGGAAGGAAGGAAGGAAGGAAGGAAAGGAGGAATGGAGGAAGGAAGGAAGGAAGGGAGGAAGGAAGGAAGGAAGGAAGGAAGGAAGGAAGGAAGGAAGAAGGAAGGGAGAGAGGAAGGAAGGAAGGAAGGAAGGAAGGGAAGGAGGAAGGAAGGGAGGAAGGAAGGGAGGGAGGGAGGGAAGGAGGAGGAAGGAAGGAAGGGAGGAAGGAAGGAAGGGAGGGAAGGAGGAAGGGAGGAAGGAAGGAAGGGAGGGAGGAAGGGAGGGAGGGAGGGAGGGAAGGAGGAGGAAGGAAGCAGGAAGGAAGGAAGGAAGAAGGAAGGGAGGGAGGGAGGAAGGAAGGTAAGGAGAAAGGAAGCACACATTTATTAATCATATACTATATTCTAGGCACAGTGCCAAATGCTTTACAAACATTTTATCATGTGATCCTCACAACCATGGAAGCTGGGTGGTAGTATGATCCCCAGTTTATCTTAGGGAGTTGCCTGAGCCACAAAGACATTGAATGACTTGCCCAGAGTCACACAGCTAGCAAGTGTCAGAGACAGGATTTGAACTGGGCCTCCCTGACTCCACACCCAGTCCTCCATTCGTTAATGCTGTGCTGCCTCTACAATCTAAGAAACATTTAGGAAACATTGGCGGATCCCGCTCTGAGTAGCTGTACAAAGCCTACATTGACTGTCACTTAAAGAAATGCTTCAATAATGTCTACAGTCTGGAATGGTCCCCCACCTCTCCCTCTTGAGTTCAAACACCTTAGCTTTGAGCTCAGCCAAAAGCCAGGCAAAGGACATCATAAAACCTAACCTTGACTCCGATTAGCCTTCACTGGGAATTCCTAACTTGGCCAAGGCTGTGTTTTCCTTCCTGAGGCAGATGCCATCACTCACCAGAGTCCACTGACCCCCTTGGCCCCTCGGTTTTCTCTTGCAGCATCCCATGGGGAACTTTGCAAGATGGCCCTGGTTGGACCAGCATGTGGTCATCACCACTCAGCTCCCCAGGAGCCCTGGAATAATAAACCAGTCTGTGAAAGGCAGTTCAGTGCTGCCGTTTGCAAAGAAAGCCCCCATGTTCTCCCACCACAGGCAGGGTCTGACAAGCTGTTGAAAGAGGTTATTAGTCTGCTTAGTCTAAAAGTCTGCTGAAGTGTGAACAAAAGCTCTCTGGAAACAGCCTCTGCCCATGGAGAAGGTAAATAAATGGGGGTGGGGGAGTATTCACTAACTCTAGCACAGTGCCTGGCATATAGTAGGTGACAAATAGCTGTTTATTACCTGAATGACCACATACAGACAAGGTCTCCTCTATTGAGAGTATTCAGCCTTGAGGATAAAACAGAGGAGAGCAGGGGCATCTGTGGGTAGAGCTGTGAAGTAGGCAGCCTTTCTCTCCAATGCCTCCATAGGTTCCTAGATTCCAGAGCTGGAAGAGACCAGTGTAATCAGAATCTCCAAACTGCAAAGAGTCACAGAGATCATCTACTACAGCTTGTAACTGAGTGAGACTCCTCTATAGGGCTCCTGACCGATGGTCATTCAGTGTCTTCTCAGAGACCTCTTTAAAAGAACCCGTTGCCTCCCAAAGCAAATCACCCTGCTCAGGGACACAGAAGGCTTTCCTTCCATAAAGACAAAACCAACTTGTTTGCCACTTCCTTCCATGTTTGGCTTCAGGTTGTGCCCACCTGGGCCAAGCCAAATATGTGTCTTGCACAAGGCAGCTTTCCAGACCATTGAAGAGACCTGTCAGGATGCCATCACCTCGTGCTGCAGGTTGAACAGCCCCAGTTCTTCCCAAGAGTAGTTGCATGATAGATGGCCTCCTGCTCTCATTTTGACTGTGCTCAGGCTCTGGGTTCTGCAAGCCTCCTCCATCAATTGGATCACAGAAATAACCTTGATGCCCAGAGGAGCCTTCAAGGCTAGATGAGACATAAAACAAGGAGACATATGCTCCCTAAATGTCAGAAAGGAGATTCCCCAAATACTCTGACAATCCTGTGCCCTCCCTCTAGAGAGTGATGTTTTCCAGATATTTCTGGATGTAAGGGGCATTGTTTGATTTCTAGGAACCTCAGAATCATGAATCCTTAATGAGATACATGGTCACTGGAAAAAGATGAGCCTCACAATCCAAGTGGGAAGATATCAAATGAATGAAGGAGGCATCTGACTTTGCTGGCAGCATGCAGTTGGATGAACAGCTCATTGAACTGGGCTGCTAAAACATACTTCTTGGATAACAGATGGATAAGAAAAACTGTGGACTGAGAAAAAGGAGGGGTGAAGTTGCACAGTCAGTCAGTACTATTGAGTTACTCTAATAAAAAAAAAAGCCCATTCTCTTTTTTAATACCAGAATTCCTCCCTAATTCTATGTAGGTGTGGTCCACCGTAACCTCAAATGTAATCAGAGCTGTATGTCACCAAATAGTGAAGTGATGGCTGGCAGATGAGGGAGGCCACAGTTATTGACCTTCAGAGGAATGGCCTAAAAGATATCAAGGACATGTATGACTAGAAATGAGCAAGGGTCAGTCCTACAGGAAGAGGAAGGAATGCCATGTGCTTCATTGATATCCATAGAGTATCTAAAGAATCCAGTGAAAGGCTCACGAAATATCAGTCAGAAGGAACTCAACAGTCAAGGAGTCCAACCTATTCCTGAAGAGAAGTCTTCTCACCAACATATCCATACAGCTTAGTGCCTCAGCTGGATGCTCGTGGAGGATTTCCAGGGAAATATGAATTAATATTACATACCATAAGAAGACATGCATAAGTGAAATAAATAAATGAATATTCATGAATGAATGAACAGAACTTGTGTTCATTGTGTGCTAGGTACTTTGCTAAACACTGGAGATACAAATATAAAAATAAGATAGTCCCTGCCTTCAAAGAGTTTATATTCTAAAAGAGAAATGCCATAGATATATACAGAAATATAGACATGTGGATATAGACAGACATATTTTTACACAGATACATTTATACGTAGATATCCTATACATATCTATATATCAATCTATGTATATCTATATATCTATATAGATGTGTAGCTATATCAGTATTTAGAGAGGGAGAGATAGCTTGGGCATAGTGGCCAGGATGGTGCATTTTGGACAAAGAAAACTGGAAGAAAAGATCACTGGAATCATAGGAAAAAGTCATCTCCATGTCCTTTCCAGTAGGGTAGCATTTATCTGATCACTATTCATAGATAGCAAGTTGAGAGGGACCTCAGAAGCTATCAGAACTCTGGCAGAAAAGGGGAGCAAGATGGAGAGAAGGGGGGAAGAGCACACACACCTCAGCATGGCATGAAAACGGCCTGAAGGAGGTAATGGGGAGGGGCCTGAAACCAGACAAGATCCAGTGAATTTTCACATTTCAAAGCCTAGGGTCACAGGAGTGGGAGCTTGGGTTCCTGGTAGGGGGTGGAAATGGAGTTGTCATCTGTAAGTATAGAGGGAGTAGGAATACCTGCTTGAATTCAATTTAGCAAGTGCCAGGCGCTGTGCTAAGTGCAGGGGATACAAAGACAAAAACTAAATAATCCCTGCCCTCAAGGAGCTCACTGCTTAGAGTAAGTTCTATAAATAGAATTAATTCAGCTTAAACTGTACTCAAAACCAAAACACAGAAAGCTAAAAAGACTGGTTCATCATCTCTAAAAGACCTCAGGTGAAGAAACAGGCCCAGGCAGGTTAAGTGACTAACCAGTCACACAGGCAGTAAACATCGGATTTGAACTCAGGCCCTCTGATTCTGGAGTCAGCCCTCTTTCTGCCACGTCATTTACTTATCGACGTCTTGCCTCCATGAACCTTTCCCAAGAGGGAGAGATATTCCAATCCAAAGTCACAGGGCTTATTTGCTATGTACCAGCCTTCCCTTCCCCCAGCACTCCTCCCCTCTGAGGGGTAGAGGGAGTGCATTTTCAGTGATCCTTTCTGCCTTTCTCTTTCCCTCTCTGAAGTTCATGTTACTTTCCAAACATGGTTGTACTTTGTGAGTCTTCCAGTCTATGGAGAATTTGCATACTGCCAGATGGGAGAAGGAGCCACAACACCCCAGACAGCAAAGAGAGATGACCTTAATTAGAAACATTTGCTGCATCGTGTTTGGCCAGACCCTCTGGAACCTTCCAGCAGGGATTGTCCATACAAGTTTCTCTAGACAATGCCAAACTTAGTGGAACCTGGCTGCTCCAAAAATCATGACCTTCTTGGGACCTCCAAAGGTATCCACTGGAGGAATCATCCCATCCTGAAACTGTGGGATGTACACATTGCAGTAACTGTATGAATAGGCTAATTACTGAAAATACATCAGAACACAGGTGAGGAGGAAGTCTACCTTCAGCACCAAACCAAAACAATCACATAATCTTTGGTAAATATGCTCTGAGCAGGGTCAAATGAAGCTCACGGGGTCAGTGGGGGTCGGGAGGGGGGGGGAGGTGCTATATATAGTAGGTTAAAATTGCATTTCCCTTGTTAGTTCTCAAGAACAGGATTCTAATTCTTCCACAGAGTTCAAGTCAATTCAACAAGCATTAAGTTACTACTATGTCTACTAGATTCAAGGGGTACAAAGAAATACAAAATCTTTCCTGTCTCCAAGAAGTTTACAGTCTCCTAGGGGAAAACAGTGTGTACACAGAAAAATTTTATATACATATATATATATATACACACATATATATATGTAATATATGATGTGAGTACAAAGCCATTTGCAGTGGGGAGAAAGCTGTAGCATCTAGAGGATTCAGAAAAGGTTCCTTATGGAAGATTTGAGCTGAGTTTTTGAGGGAGATATGAGTTCCAAAAGGCAGAGATGAAGGAAGATCATTCCTGTGCTGTATGGGCTGAACTGTACAAAAAGTGCAGAAGCGGGAGATTACAGAGAATAACAAGTAGACACGTTTGACTGGTATATAGAGTTCATAAGGGGAAGTAATGTGAAATCAGTCTGAAAAATATGGGTTGGAATTAAGTTGTGATGGGCTTTAAGTGTCAAAGGAGTTTCCATTTTATCCTAGAGGTATGGGAAACAGCCCGTGCAAAGGCACAGAGGAAGGAGATGATGTAACAGGTGCTTAAATGCCTCAGGTAGGTTAGTTTGGCTGGCATTTGGAATACATGAAGAAGGAATAAAGAAACAAATCAGGCTCCCATCCAGGTCTTTTGACTCCAGTCCAAAGCCACATAGTCTTATAAATAGCAAAGAAACAGGACCTCGGCACTACTGTGAATCATAGAATGCTGAAAGGTACAAGCTGGGTTTCAGGTGGGTTATCTATGTTAAGGATGATGGGGCACATGGGGGCAAAAGCAGGGGAAATGTCATGCAACTCAAGGTTTGCTGTGAATTGTTTTTACCAGGAGACTTTCACAACAGAAGTACTTGCAATTGATCAGGCAACAGAGTATTAAGAAGCGAGGTCCCTATCAGCAACTGGTATGATAAGAAAAGGATGGCAGTTCCAAACCAATAAATCTCTGTCTTCCGGAAAGCATTTTATCAAAACATGTCAAAAGATGCTGGACAGGAAATTTGTAAATCCATAGCAACATCATGATAAGTTTATTACCCATAATTTCATTTTCCAAAGACTCCAAGGAAGCTAATTCTGAACCTACATCTTCAAAGTAGGACCCAGGATCATCCGTTCCATCTTCACATTTAAAAACAGAAAATGAGTAAAGTCCTTGTTGAAAAACCAGAGAAGATGACTGTTGTTCCTTCAGCACTGAGAATAAGTAGACTTATTTCTTTGCAATTGGTGCATATAGGAGAATGTGCATATAAAACAAAGAAAATAGGAAAGTCTAGGTAGATGGATGAAAAAGAATTTATTAGATTCTCTCACATTTCAGGAACTGTGCTAAGTGCCAGATATACAAATTCAAAAACAAAGAGAGTCTCTGCCTTCAAGGAACACTGTAAGTAGCAGACAGCCCTGGGATTTTCAGTGTTAGTTTAGGATTTAGGGTTGAAAAGATGCTGTTGGACAAAGTCAAAAGGTAAACATTAGAAATTGGTGCTACTTGGTAGTTGATCTGAAATGAGCATAAAACATCTTCAAAATGAAGGCATAAGTCATCGGGAAAACATTATTCAATTACAAAATATTCAATCCCTTTTTTTTTAAAAGAAATTTTTTGTTAATAGGGTGAACTTGTCAAAAGCAAGAAATGCCTTTTTCTTTACTTTGTATGTCCAGTATTAATAAGTGTCTGACACATAAGCACTTAATAAATGTTTATTAATTAACTGATTGATAATGATGAGGCAACATGATTTAGTGGTTAGAGCACTGAGCTTGGAGTCTTCAAAGACCTAAGTTCAAATCCTCCTAAAGGCATCACTTTGTGGGCAAATGGCAACCTTCCATGGCCTCGGTTTCTTTTCTGGAAAATAAGGTGATTCTAGAAAATGTCCTCTGACCTCTCTTACAGCTTTCCATTCACTACCCTGACATTGTGTAGCCATTACTCCCACTCTATGACGATCAGCACCATCCATCCCCAGCAATGACCCGCAAGGTGCATTTATCAGCTCAGTCTCTCCTGTTCTCACTATGTATAGACTTACTCATCTTTTTCTTCTGACCTTCAGTTTCTCTGAAGACATTTTTATTATCTCTCCTCTCTTGCACAACTCTACCACTGGTTAATCCTCAACTCACTCTTCAGAGACTGATTTTCCATGACTCACAGTCATGGAACATGCCCAGAAGAGTATTTTGGTACTGATGGGCAGGGAGACATTTGCCTGTGATCTTACTACAGAGAAGGCTGAGGTTGATAGACCTTTAGAGCTTGGTATTCTGAGCAATGGAATCCAAGTGGATCCTGTGTCCATGCTCACTTCAGTATTCATAAAGTGAACCTCCAGGAACAAGGGAACACCAGGTTGACTAGAGAGGCATGAGCTGGCCCAACTCAAAAAAATGGAGCAGATCAAAGTTCCCTTGCTCATCAGAGAGGGATGGGACCTGTGAATAGCTCTGCTCCTCCAGCCTGGGTGACACAGAGACCCAGGACTTGAATCCTGTGTCTGAAATCAGCTTTCTAGCCTCTACATCAAAACCAAAATATATGAATAAAATAAAAGATATGCTTTTATTATGCAAAAAAATCTTAAGAGTCATCAAAGGCATTTTGTAATTTCTCAAAGGCAATCTTGCTCATTCTCCTTCAATTCGATCCTAGTCCAGTCCATTTCCACTTATACCTACCATCATTCTACTATACTATCACCCCCAAAACAGTTTACTAGTTATTTACAGAATGGAGAGATATGTGCCTTGAACTTTAATGGTTTGGTCCAACCAATATCCATTGAACTCAACCATCACTGTTGCCTCTTAACACTGACATCTCTGCCATTCCCTTCTCTCCATTTTCCCTTGCTTTTCTGCCTTCCCTCACTCTTAATTTCCCAAGCATTAATGGGCAGAGGGCTCCTGGTTGTGATAAACCAGGCTCAATCATTCTCCCTTCTTTGTCCCCAACCCAAACCTTTGGACATAAGTCTAGATATTTATAGCCTTGTGAATTCTACACCACAGTTTTAATACTCCTTCAGCAAGAAAAGCATTTATTCAGCAACTGTGGGGACAAGCTGGATTTATAATGCCTCCCATCATCCCTAGAGCTAACAGTGTGAGAAATGGGGTGGCCTGCTTCTATGCACCTATCAAGTAGCTTTTCCCACAAATGGAGAGAAATTTCTGACAGGATCAAACCATTTTATTCCCAAACTAATGTCTTGAAATAGCTTCATCAGGTAATTATTAATAATGATGTTCTACACTGATGCTATAATCAAGAAATTGTTATTTCTCCCAATAAGTGGAGAATGGATAGAGGAAATTGAAATTGCTTAATCAGCTGAACCAAGAAGGTCCATCAGTAATAGAAGTAGGTAGCATGGAAGGAAATCATAGATAATCACAATGACCTACCCTCACATATGTGTCTCCCCAGTGATGATGTTGCAAACTGGGATTCTGCTCACCTGAAAACACTCCACTATACTACAATGGGCTGCAGTTCTTGGCACAAGGAGGGGATCAATTGGGCTGATGTTGATTGCAGTTCAGGACCGCCTTATGTAAGCCCAACACCTAGGACAGGTCATACAATGGCAGCACTGAAAAATTAATTCCATCCCAGTCAGTACTAACTTCCCAAAGGAAGCAACATATCTTTTCATGAATGGCCTTCAGAGACACAGAGTTTTTATAGTCATGCCAAGTGTGCCTTTATTCTTCCTCTAAGTATTCCCATTTTCAATGATATCCCAAATTCCTTTAAGTGAGGTAAAAGTTTTTATTCCAAAAAAGAGATAAAGCTCAATTCAATTTCATAATCATTTATTAAACCTTGTACCCATACTAGACACTAAGTTAAGTGCTGGGGAAACAAAAATAAAGTGGGCACTGCCCTCAAATAACTTATATTTGGGGAGAAGGGGAGGGAGATGTGCTGATAAATATTTAACAACCAGCTCTTCATGGGGATTAAATGTACCAACAACACTTTTTTTAGTTTAATTTGCCTTATTAACATTTCCCCCATCATTTTATTGTCTTGACAATCAATGAAACAATTAATCAAGCCCCACTTTGTAGCATTCGCTGAGGTCCACAGTGTAAATGCTCACACTGAAAGTTTAACAAGTAGCTCTTCTGCGCTGGCTCCAGTTCTCTCTTGCTACATTCTATAGGAAGATTAGTAGATACAGAGTGATACTTAATTAGTAGATACAAAGTAATTTCAGATGGAGGAGAGCCCTCACAACCAGGAGAGTTCAGAAAGGACTTACACAGGGCTTTTAAGGGAATTAAGGGTTCCAAAAGAGGACAGCAGGGAAAGCATTACAGGCATTGGCTACAGCTTGTGCAGACACAGGGACGGGAGATGGAATATCATGCACAGGCAATAGAAGTTAATGGCTGGCTATGTAGACCAGGGAGTCGTCATCATATGATCACAAAACCAGAAGGAGCTAATGAGGTCACTAAGAGAGTGTTGTAAAGATAAAAAAAAAAAGAAGTGGACTCAAGGAAGAGACTTTGTGGTCACAATATAGACCATGATGATGTAACAAAGAACGCTGAAAAAGAGAAGTCAGATCAGCAGAAGAGAGAATGAGGGAGAGAGTGTGGGAGGGAGGGAAGGAAGAAAGAAGGGAGGGAAGGAGTGGGGAGAAAGAGAGAGAGAGAATATCATGAAAACCCAGAGAAGATAAGAATATCCAGAAGGAGAGGTGATCAGCAGTGTCAACTAACATAAAGAGGTCGAGATCAAGGACTGATAAAAGATGATTAGATTTAAGAGATGACTGTTTACCTTAGAGGGAGCAGATTCAATTGAGTGATGATGTGCAATGCTATATTGTAAAGACTTTTCTTTGAGAAGCAAGTGAGAGAAGAACAAATGAAGGTGATGTGCATAGTGCTTCATCTACAAATTTATATGATGGGAAATGTGAGTATAGTGTAGCTTCATCTAAAAATTTATATGATGGGAAATGTGAAAGAGGCCAGGTGATTTGGCAACAACAAAAATAACAGCAAAAAGAGACATCATTTCTGTGAACCAATAAGGGGCGATCTCGCTATACTCCATCCCAGACAAGTCCTTTTGGGGCACTGTGTTCAGTTAGGGCACCACAGTTTGGGGAGAACTTTGATAAGCTAGTTAGTGTTCAGAGGAGAGTAACTAGGAGAGTGAAGGACTCCTTAGGTCTTGCCATATCAGGTTCAGCTGCAGGAGCTGAGCAGATGACATTTCTGACCATGCTATTCCTCTCCTCAATGAACTACAGTGGCTTTCAATATCCTCCAGGATCAAATATAAAATCTGTTGGTGTTCAAGGTCCTTCATAACCTAACTTCTTCCTTTCCAGTCTTCTTAATATTTTGCTCACCCTCAGCTACACTGGCTTACTCGGAGTCATTCTAACATGACACTCTACCTCCCATCTCCAAGCCTTTGCACCATCTGTCTCCCACGGCTGGAATTCTCTGTCACTTCACCTCTGTCTCTGTTTCCCCTCTCTTCCTTTAAGGCTTATGTCAAATTCCACTTTCCACTGGAGGTTCATTCTAGTTACTGATGTTTTCCACTTTCAGACTAGCTCCCATACACTCCATTAATATCTTTTATTAAAAAACTATTTAGATGTTGTCTCCATCATTACAATGCACCCTGTTTTTACCTTGCTCTGTATACCTAGCATTTATTACCGTGCCAGGTACAAAGTAAACACAATAAATTTTTCTTGACTGACAAGAGCAAAGATTTAGAGGGGATGTGAGAGCTGTCTTTAAGTATTATTAAAGATTTTTGAATAGAAAAGAAATTGGACTTTTTCTGCTTAGACCAGAATTAGAAGATATAGGTGGGAGGTACAGTGAAGTTATTTCATCTCACCATAATAAAAAATTAGAATTACAACCATCCAGAGTGGGACAGGCTGCTCTCAGAAGAGAATGACCTCTCTGTCACTGGAGTCTTCAAGCAAAGGCTGGATAGTTATTCATCAAGTATGTTCTAGACAGGATTATTAAGATATGGATTCAACTAGATGACCTCAAATATCCCTTCCAACTCAGATTCTGTGATTCTTGGAGTCTGCCTTCTCTACTAGGGATTAAACCAATTTGGGGTCACATTTGTGGTGACAGATGAACATATTACATCCAATTTTGCTTCTTCATCTTATAATAAAAAGGTGAAGCTCATTGTTTTTATGATTTTACAAAGCAAAAAATAACTAGAGAATATACAACAGCATCCATATATATTAGAGGAGATAAAGCAAACTCCAGTGGCTCATTTTACCTCTAGCATAAAATATAGACACATCTATTTGGATTAGAAGAAGACCCTTCTTGTCTTTTCTAGCCTCGCTGTATATTGTCCCCTTTTGACCACTCTGCTGTCTAGCCATATTGATCTTCTTACTCCATCTCCCATTTCTGTGCCTTCTCATTGGCAGTCCTTTATGCCTGGAAGTCACTCATTCCTACTTGCACTTCTTAGAGCTTCTGTCTTCTTTGAGACACAGCTCAAATATCACCTTCAGCCCATGGCATTTTCTTAATCCCTCAATTGCCCTCCTTTCCCAAGTACCATATATCATCTTTTACTTATTGTATATATATTTAGAACATAAGCTCTTCAAGAGAAGGATTTGTTCCATTTTTTTGTATTTTTATCCCAAGTGCCAAGCACAGCATTGGACACATAGTAGATTCTTAATAGATGTTTGTAGATCTATTAATAAGAAATGGCTACTTCACAAGTAGATGAAGATAATAATAATAAAATTAACTGGAGCATAATAGATTTGAAAACTATCCTAACAAAAACCTGCATAATATTAACAAAACACAGAGCTCAAAATCCTAAGGCAACTCTCAAAAGATTAATATTTCCCAACCAAAAAATTGAAAATCTTAGAACCCATGAAAAAATGGCCAAAAAAACTACAGAAGTTCTTTTGAAACAAGTGACAACACTTTATCAAGCAGTAAGAGAAGCTAACATGTGTACTCCCTTAGATTTGTTAAACCTAACCCCAAGAGGGAGCTGATGAAATATTGAGGATCCAACACTGGAATCAAGAGGCCCTCTGGGGCAACATCCATGTGAACTCAGTCAACAAGTATTTATCAAACAAATGGCTAGGTCATGTGTAGTTGTTTGTGCCAGTAGGGAGGCTGAAGATGACAATTCAGAACCTCTTCAATACCTCCCCAAAATCACCATGAAATGGGTTGTCCTTGAAGTATCCAGGTTTAATGATCAATGTAGACCATGCAAGGAAATGGCAGAAACTGCATACAATTGGTCAATTTGATTTTTAAAAAAAAGAAAGAAAAAAACCAAATTACCAATATCAAAAATGAAAAGGGTGAACTCACCTCCAATGAGGAGAAAATTAAAACAAAAATTAGAAATGACTGTATTGTATGCTCATAAATTTGGCAATCTAACTGAGATAGATGAATATTTTTAAAAATATGCATTGCCTAGATGAACAGAAGAGGAAGTTGAATACTTAAATAACTCCATCTCAGAAAAAGAAATTGAAAAAGCCATCAATGAACTCCCTAGAAAAAAATCTCCATGGCCAGAAGGATGTACAAGTGAATTCTATCAAACATTTAAAGAAGAGTTAATTCCAACACTATATAGACTATTTGGAAAACTTCATGAAGAAGGAGTCCTACCAAATTCTTTTTATAATACAAATATGGTTCTGATACTTAAACCAGGAAGAGTCAAAACAGAGAAAGAAAATAGTAGACCAATTTCTCTAATGAATATAGATGCAAAATTTTACATAACATGTTAGCAAAAAGAACACAGCAACTTATCACAAGAATAATATATTATGATTAGGTAGGATTTATACCAGGAATGCAGGGCTGGTTAAATATAAGGAAAACGATTAGCATTATTGATCATATCAACAACAAAACTGACAAAAACCATATGATTATCACAACAGATGCAGAAAAAGTTTTTGACAAACTACAACACCCATACCTATTGAAAACACTCGAGAGCATAGGAATAAGTGGAGCCTTCCATAAAATAATAAGCAGGATGCACAAATTTGGGATATCCACCTCAAATATTCACACGGACTATCTGTGCCCGACTTGTGGTAGAGCATTCCAAGCTTGTATTGGTCTGATCAGCCATAGTCGGACACGATGAAATGTCACTTTACCACGGTGATGTCATTTTGGTCCTCTTTGAAGATGAAGGACAACAACCAACCAAGCAGTATCTGCCTAAAACCATCAGCAAGCATTATATGTAATGGGGATAAGCCAGATGCATTTCCAACAACATCAGGGGTGAAACAAGGATGTCCATTGTCACCACTGTTATTCAATATGGTACTAGAAAGCTTAGCTTTAGCAATAAGAGAAGAAAAAGAAATTGAAGGAATTAGAATAAGCAAAGAAAAAACTAAATTATTACTCTTTGCAGATGATATGATGATATACTTAGAGAATCCTAGAGAATCAAGTAAAAAAAACTACTTGAAATAATAAACAACTTTGGCAAAGTTGCAGGTTATAAAATAAACCCACATAAATTATCTACATTTCTATATATTATTAACAAAGTCCAACAGCATGAGATAGAAAGAGAAGTCCCATTTAAAGCTAGGATAGACACTATAAAATACCTAGGAGTCTACCTGTCAAACAAAGTAAATCAAAACACTTTTCACACAAAAAAAGTCAGATCTAAGTAAGTGTAAAAACATCAGTTGTTTGTGAGTAGGCCAAGACAATATAATAAAACTTACAATTCTACTAAATTAATTTACTTATTCAGTGCCATACCAATCAAACTACCACATAATTATTTTCTACAGCTAGAAAAAATAATATCAAAACTCATCTGGGAGAACAAAAGGTCCAGAATATCAAGGAAACTAATGAAAAAAAAATGCTAGTGAAGTGGTCTAGTTCAACCGATCTCAAATTATATTATAAAGCAGCAATCATCAAAATCACCTAGTACTGACTAAGAAATAGAGTAGACCAGTGGAACAGGTTAGGTACTCAAGACACAGTAGTCAATGAATATAGCAATCTACTGTTTGATAAACCCAAGGATCCCAGCTTCTGGGATAAGAATTCACTGTTTGACAAAGCCTGTTGGGAACACTGGATAACAGTATGGCAGAAACAGGGCATAGACCAATGCCTGACACCATAAACAAGAATAAAGTTCAAATAAATGCATGATCTAGATATAAAGGTTGATACTATAAAGAAATTAGTGGAGCAAGGAATAGTGTATTTGTCAGAATTATGGAGAATGAAGAATTTTATGACCAAACAAGAGATAGAGAACACTATGAAGTGCAAAATGGATAATTAATGGATAATTACATTAAATTGAAAAGTTTCTCCACAAACAAACCCAGTGCAACCAAGATTAGGAGGGAAGCAAAAAACAGGGAAAGAATTTTTGTAAGTAGTATCTGTGATAAAGGCCTCATTTCTAAAATATATAGAGAACTGAGTCAAATTTACAAGAATACAAGTTATTCCCCAATTGATAAATGGTCAAACGATATAAATAAGCAGTTTTCAGAGGAAGAAATTAAAGTTGTCTATAGTCATATGAAAAAATGCTCTAAATCACTATTGATTAGAGAGATGCAAATCAAAACAACTTTGAGATAACACATCACACCTATCAGATTGGCTGACAATGGCTCTGGAGAAGAAAGTGAGGTTGGTGACCTTGCACAACCCTCCCTCACTCAAATCAAAGTCAATTGCAAGTCATGTCATCATCTTGATGTCATGGTCCTCTTCAAGAATAGAGGACAAACACAACCTCTGAGTGAGTAGCAGCTCCTTTCTTCTCTTCTCCTATCCTCTCCTCTGGTGTTATGCTCAGGGGAAGGTAAACTCCATAGCCAAAAGCTGCTGTTTTTCCTTTGGATTTACTGGCTACATTTTTTGCTCAAAGATCAAGCCTTTAACCCAATTAACTCTGGAGCTCCTAGACTGGACAAGTCCCTACCCACTTAGCACAGAGTAGATGTAATAACTAAATAGTTGTTTCTTTTTTACCCAGGAACCCTGAGTGTCTTCCCCTCCAAGTTTGATTTTTTTGTGATTAAAGGTGCCATCCCTTGATTAACTCATTGAATGGGTGTATTTCAATCAAAGTGAGAATGTGATAAGACCTTAGCCTGAAAGGGCTAGGGTCTCACATTGTATCCTGGGCCATCTCTAGTTATCCTGATGAATATCAGGCCACTAGACCCAGATGGCTCAGGAGAAGAAAGTGAGCACATCCCTCCCTCACCAAAATCAAAGTCAATTTCAAGTCATGTCTTCATCTTGATGCATGATTTCATTCTTCAAGAACAAAGGACAAAAACACAACCAGACTGGCTAACATGAAAAACAGGAAGATGATAAATGCTGGAGAAGATGTGGGAGAGTTGGAACACTAATTCATTATGGGTGGAGCTGTGAGTTGATCCAACCATTCCAGAAAGCAATTTGGAACTATGCCCAAAGGGCTACAAAAATGTGCATACCTTTGACCCAGCAATATCACTTCTAGGCCTGTATCCCCAAGAGATCATAAAAATGGGAAAAGGTCCCACATGTACAAAAATATTTATAGCCACTCTCTTTGTGGTGGCCAAAAACTGGATATTGAGGGGATGCCCATCAATTGGGGAATGAATGAACAAGTTGTGGTATGCGAATGTAATGGAATATTATTTTGCTATAAGAAATGATGAGCAAGGGGGCTGAGCCAAGATGATGGAGTGAGAGCAACTACTCACCTAAGCTCTTAGACAAACTCCTTCAGATTCCTCTAAAAAGAGAATCTGACCAAATTTTGGAGGGGCAGAATCCAATAGGAGACAGACTACAGCAGATTCATAGCCCAGGACAGACTGGAAAGTGGACAGAAAGGATCTGTTCCACAGGGATGGAGGACCGTGCAGTGCAGTGCATCCCCGCCACAGCAAGGCTGAACAGAAAAGCCCTGCGGTGGCCTGAGGCAGTGGAAGCATGGCAGAATCTCGGGCATAGCAATGCAGAACAGGAGTCCAGCAGAGTTGAGCAAGTGAGAGCTGCAGAGCCCCAGGTGTCTGCAGCAGCTGCTCCTGAGACTATCAGCCCACAGATTACATGTTTGTATGTCACCTACTTGAATTTCTGGGAGCCAAAATGGAGGAATGATTAGTAAATGCTCTCACCCTCTCCCCTTGTTGACCTTGAAAACCATAAAATATTTCACCAGAAAGATCCTGGATCAGTGGGATCAGCAGAAGTGGCAAACAGTCTCATACCATGTGAGGCTAGGTAAATCGCTAAAGAAGATTCCTCTTGCTGTGGTGGAGGACCAGAGCTGTCCTCAGTGAACCAGGAGGATATCCAGAGCCCAGGGGAGTAGAGCCTCACAACCACCAACACCAGGACCCCAGGCATACCTCAGCACAGGGGAAACAAGAAGACACTAGGGCAGCCAAGATCACCAACCACTGAGCATGCCTTTGCTCAAGCTCAGCTGAGGAGACCTCCTGTGACCAGACCACCCTCCCCCACACCTAACAAGGTAGCTCCAGGGCTAATCTGGGAAACATAAAAAGCGCTTCACCTGGCCTCTGCTTTCTCACACCAGCCAGCTTAGGACAGGCTCTTTAGATTCCAGCTGAAAGAACCAAAGGCCACAATACACAAAGTGTCATCATCATGAATAAGAAGAAAAGCAGGAAGGAAAAGACCATAGAATCTTTCTGTGGGATAAGGACCAAAACATGAATACCAAAGATGTCAACATTGAGACTGTACTCCCATCTGAAACTTCAGAAGGGACTATGAACTGGTTGCAAGCACAAAGAGCAGTCTTGGAAGAGCTGAAGAAGGATTTTAAAAGCCAAACTAGAGAAATAGAAGAAAAATTGGCCAATTATTTTAAAAGTATGAAAAAAGAATTCACTGATGAGAACAGCTCCTTAAAAAAGAAAATTGGACAAATGGAAAAGGAAGCACAAAACCTAACTGGAAAAATTGGACAAAGGTAAAAGGAAGTACAAAAACGCACTGGAGAAAAGAATTCCTTGAAAGGAATAATTGGACAGATGGAAAAGGAGATGCCAAAGTTAACTGAAGAAAACAATTTGATAAAAATTTGAATTGGGCAAGTAGAAGCTAATGACTCTATGAGACATCAAGAATCAGTCAAACAAAATCTAAAGAATGAGAAGACAGAAGAAAATGTAAAATATATAACTGGAAAAACAACTGACCTGGAAAATAGATCCAGGAGAGAAAATCTAAGAATTATTGGCCTACCAGAAAGCCATGATGAAAAAAAGAACCTGGACAATATCTTCCAAGACATCAACAAGGAAAACTGCCCAGAAGCCCTAGATCCAGACAGCAAAGTGGTCGTTGAAAGAATTCACCATTCACCTCCCAAAAGAGATCCCAAACTCAAAATCCCTAGAAATATCATTGCCAAATTCCAGAACTATCAAGTGAAGGAGAAATTACTACAGGAAGCCAGAAAGAAACCATTCAAATATCGAGGAGCTACAGTCAGGATCACACAGGACCCTACAGGTCCTACATTAAAAGATCAAAGGAATTTGAATATGATATTCTATAAGGCAAAGAAGCTGAGACTACAACCAAGGATAAATTATCCAGCAAAGTTAGGCATAATATTTCAGGCAAGGAGATGGACATTCAATGAAATAAGGGATTTCCAGATCTTCCTGATAAAAAGGCCAGAACTCAACAGAAAATTCTATCTTCAAATGAAAGCCTCAAGAGAGACATAAAAAGGTAAATGGGGGAAAAGAAAAACTTGTTACTCAATATGGGCAAACTGTTTACATCCCTATAAGGGAAGATGATACTTGTTAATCTTGAGAATTGTATATTTATTATGAAATATAAAAGGGATATACATAGATGGAGCAGGTATAAAGTAAATGATATGAGGATAAAAATGTGATTTAAGGGTGCAAAGGGAGTGTAACAGGACATGTAAAAAGGAGGAAGCAGAAAATGGTAAATTATATCATGGGAAGAGGCATAAAATTATATTACAGAAGAGGGAAAGAGGTGGGGGAGAGGAGCATTGTTTGAGAGGTACTCTCATCTGATTTGGTTCAAGGAGGGAACAACAAACTTAATTAAGTATATAACTCTGTATAAATATAAGTATAAGGCAGTAAGAGGGGAAGAGGCAAAGAAAGGGGAGGGGAGGCTAAAAGGCAGGGAAGAAGTGATAAGGGTAAATGAGAGTAAAAGGGAGGCGGGCTGAAAGAAGGAAGGGAAGACTGTGGGAGGTGGTGGTCAAAAATTAAAACTCTATTGTGGAAGGGAAGGGAGAACTAAAAACACAAATGGTGGGGAAAAGGATGGAGGGAAAGACAGAGATAGTAATGATAACTCTGAATGTGAATGGGATGAACTCTTCCATAAAACAGATATGGATAGCAGAATGGATTAAAAACCATAATCCAACAATATGTTGTTTACAAGAAACACATTGGAAATGGGGGGATATGCAGAGAGTAAAGCTAAAAGGTTGGAACAGAATATATTGTGCTTCATAAAAAGCAGGGGTAGCAATCCGAATTTAAGACAAAGCAAAAGCAGAAATATCTCTAATCAAAAGAGATAAGGAAGGAAACTATATCCTGCTAAAAGGCACCATAGACACAATGAAGCAATATCATTACAAAACATATATGTCCCAAGTGGTATAGCATCCAAATTCATAGAGGAGAAGTTAAGGGATTTACAGGAAGAAATAGACAGCAAAACCATACTAGTCAGGGACTTCAACCTCCCCCTCTCTGAATTTGATAAATCTAACCTCAAAATAAACAAGAAAGAAGTTAAGGAGGTGAATAAAACTCTGGATGAGGCAGATATGATAGATCGCTGGAGAAAATTGAATGGGGACAGAAAGGAACATAGCTTTTTCTCAATGGTACGTGGCACATACACAAAAAGTGACCATGTACTAAGGCGTAAAAACCTCACAATCTTGTGCAGAAAGGCAGAGATAGTCAATGCATCCTTCTCAGATCACAATGCAATAAATATTATATGTAATAAAAGGCCATGGAAAGATAAACCAAAAATCAATTGGAAACTAAATAATCTAATCCTAAAGAATGAGTGGGTTAAACAACAAATCATAGAAACAATCAACAACTTCAAGAGAATGACAATAATGAGACAACCTACCAAATCTTATGGGATACTGCAAAATCAGTTCTTAGGGGAAGCTTTATATCTTTGAATTCCTATATGAATAAAATAGAGAAAGAGGAGAACAATGAATTGGGCACGCAGCTGAAAAAGCTAGAAAAAGAACAAATTGAAAATCCCCAAGTAAATACCAAATTAGAAATACTGAAAACCAAAGGAGAGATTAATAAAATTGAAATTAAGAAAACTATTGAACTAATAAGTAAAATGAAGAGTTGGTTTTATGGAAAAAACAAATAAATGATAAACCTTTGGTCAATTTGATCTAAAAAAAAGAGGGGGTGGAGTCAAGATGGTGGAGTAGAAAGACTCACCTATGCTAGCTCCGAACCCACAGCCCATGGATTTAATGTAAGAAGAGCTCCCCACAAGTTCTGGATCACTGCAGGGTGTGCAGAAACACAGTGGAAGAGATTTCCGTTCCAGAGAGCCCTGGAGAGCCATCCCCAGGGTCCGTCGCACCCTGGAAAGCAGAGAGTCCACCCCAGCGCTGCCCTGGCCACACGGCTGAGAGGAGCAGAATCGAGCAGGCTTCAGGGATGGAATCTCTGGTGGCCAGGAAGGTCCCTCTGCCCACAGACGCTACAGGTCAGTGAGAGAGACGTCTGAGCTGGCCAAGAGGGGAGCGGGGGTGTCTCCATGGCTCGGGCCCCCTCAGGACAAAGGAGCGGAGGCAGAGGTGGGGGCGGGAAGCGGCAGAGGCAGCGGCAGCGGCGGTGGCCCAGGACTCCCGGAGCAGGCAGGATCTTCATTACTGAAAGTCTCTGCATAAACAACTTGAAGGAGCTGAGCCTGGGAGATGGCCCTGCCCCACCCGCTCCATTACAGAAGGTCTCTGCATAAAGCCCCTGAGGGAACGGAGCCTGGGAGGCGGCCCCACCTCCACCCGCTCCATTACTGTAGGTCTCTGCATAAAGCCCCTGAGGGAACTGAGCCTGGGAAGCGGCCCTGCCCTGACCCCAGCACCAGAACTAAAGCTCACATTGAATAGCAGCCGCGCCTGCCGCGGAAAGCCCATTTGAATCCCAGACCCCAAGCACTACCTGGGCAGATCTAGGCGGGGGTGGACAGGAATCTCAGAAGTCAAGTAACTGGCTGGGAAAATGCCCAGAAAAGGGAAGAAAAATAAGACTATAGAGAGCTTCTTTGAGCAGGTGCAAATGTTCCCGCCTTTCGGTTCTGATGACGAGGAAATATTCTTACCATCAGGGAAAGACGTGGAGGGCAGGGCCTTTGTATCCCAGACATCCCAGGGGGATATTGGGTGGGCTCAAGCCTTGAAAGAGCTCAAAAAGGATTTTGAAAAGCAAGTTAGACAGGTGGAGGAAAAACTGGGAAGAGAAATGAGAGAGATGCAAGAAAAGCATGAAAAGCAGGTCAACACCTTGCTAAAGGAGACCCAAAAAAAATGCTGAAGAAAATAACACCTTGAAAAATAGGCTCACTCAATTGGCAAAAGAGGCTCAAAAAGCCAATGAGGAGAAGAATGCTTTCAAAAGCAGAATTAACCAAATGGAAAAAGAGGTTCAAAAGTTCACTGAAGAGAATAGTTCTCTCAAAATTAGAATGGAACAGATGGAGTCTAATGACTTTACGAGAAACCAAGAAATCACCAAACAAAACCAAAAGAATGAAAAAATGGAAGAGAATGTGAAATATCTCATGGGAAAAACAACTGACCTGGAAAATAGATCCAGGAGAGACAATTTAAAAATTATGGGACTACCTGAAAGTCATGATCAAAAAAAGAGCCTAGACATCATCTTCCATGAAATTATCAAGGAAAACTGCCCTGACATTCTACAACCAGAGGGCAAAATAAGTATTGAAAGAATCCATCGATCACCACCTGAAAGAGATCCAAAAAGAGAAACTCCTAGGAACATTGTGGCCAAATTTCAGAGTTCCCTTGTCAAGGAGAAAATATTTCAAGCAGCTAGAAAGAAACAATTCCAGTACTGTGGAAATACAATCAGGATAACACAAGATCTAGCAGCTTCTACATTAAGGGACCGAAGGGCGTGGAATAGGATATTCCAGAAATCAAAGGAACTAGGACTCAAACCAAGAATCACCTACCCAGCAAAACTGAGGATAATACTTCAGGGGAAAATATGGTCTTTCAATGAAACAGAGGACTTTCAAGCATTCTTGATGAAAAGACCAGAGCTGAAAAGAAAATTTGACTTTCAAACACAAGAAGGAGAAGAAGCATGAAAAAGTAAACAGCAGAGAGAAGTCATAAGGGACTTACCAAAAGTGAACTGTTTACATTCCTACATGGAAAGACAATATTTGTAACTCTTAAAACTTTTCAGTATCTGGGTAGTTGGTGGGATCACACACACATGTACACGCATGCATGCGCACACACATACACACATGCACGCACATACAGAGACAGAGAGCACAGAGTGAATTGAGTAGGATGGGACCATATCTTAAAAGAAATTAAGGTAAATGGTGAGAGAGAAAGGTAGGGGGAGGAAAGAGGGTGAAATGGAATGGGGTAAATTATATGTCATTTAAGAGGCAAGCAGGAGACTTTTTAGTGGAGGGAAAAAGAGGAGAGCTGAGAAAAAAAAAACAAGAAGTTTACCCTCATCACATTTGACTAAAGGAAGGAATAAAATGCACACTCATTTTGGTATGAAAACCTATCTTACAGTACAGGAAAGTGGGGGAGAAGGAGATAAGCAAGGGGGGGGGGATGATGGAAGGGAGGGCAATGGGAGAAGGGAGCAATTTGAAGTCAACACTCGGGGAGGGACAGGATCAAAAGACAGAATAGAAACAATGAGGGGCAGGATAGGATGGAGGGTAATTCAGTTAGTCTTACACAACACGACTGTTATCAAAGTCATTTGCAAAACTACACAGATAGGGCCTATATTGAATTGCCTGCCTTCCCAAAGGGAATGGGTGGGGAGGGAGGGATGGGGAGAATTTGGGACTCAAGTTTTAGGAACAACTGTTTAGTATTGTTGTTGCTACTAGGAAATAAGACATACAGTTAATGAGGAATAGAAAGTCATCTGGCCCTACAGGACAAAAGAGAAGATGGGGACAAGAGAAGGGAGGGATAATAGAAGAGAGGGCAGTTTGGTGATAGGGAAAATTAGATTGCTCAGTGTATTGGGGTAGGGGTAGGGGATAAAAGGGGAGAAAATTTGGAACCCAAAATTTTGTGAAAATGAATGTAAAAAATTTAAATAAATAAAAAGGAAAGCAAAAAAAAAAAGATCTAAAAAAAAGAAAGAAGAAAACCAAATTACCAATATCAAAAACAAAAAGGATGAACTCATCTCCAATGAGGAGGAAATTAAATTAAAACAATAATTAGAAATTACTTTCCCCAACTTTATGTCCATAAATTCAACAATCTAAATGAGATGGATGATTATTTTAAAAAATATAAATTTCCCAGATTAACAGAAGAGGAAGTTAAATACTTAAGTAACCCCATCTCAGAAAAAGAAATTGAACAAGTCATCAATGAACTCCCTAGGAAAAAATCTCCAAGGCCAGAAGAATTTACAAGTGAATTCTACTAAACATTTAAAGAACAGTTAATTCCAATACTATATAAACTATTTGGGAAAATTGGGGAAGAAGGAGTTCTTCCAAATTTTTTATAATACAAATATGATTTTGATACCTAAACCAGGAAGAGCCAAAACAGAGGAAGAAAATTATAGACCAATTTCTCTAATGAATATAGATGCAAAAATTTTAAATAAGATTTTAGCAAAAAGAATACAGCAACTTATCATGAGAATAATACATTATGATCAGGTAATATTTATACCAGGAATGCAGGGCTGGTTCAATATTAAGAAAACGATTAGCATTACTGATCGTCTCAACCACAAAACTAACAGAAACCACATGATTATCTCATTAAATGCAGAAAAAACATTTGACAAAATACAACACCCATTCCTACTGAAAATGCTAGAGAGCATAGGAATAAATGGAACTTTTCATAAAATAATAAGCAGCATCTATCTAAAACTTTCAGCAAGCACTGTATGCAATGTAAGCTAGATGCATTTCCAATAAGATCAGAGGTGAAACAAGGATGTTTATTACCACCACTATTATTCAATATGGTACTAGAAATGTTAGCTGTAGCAATAAGAGAAGAAAAGGAAATTGAAGGAATTAGAATAGTCAAAGAAGAAACTATATTATCACTCTTTGCAGATGATATGATGATATACTTAGAGAATCTCAGAGATTCAAATAAAAAAACTACTTGCAATAATAAACAACTTTGGCAAAGTTGCAGGTTACAAAATAAACCCACACAAATATTCTGTATTTCTATATATTACTAACAAAGCCCAACAGCAAGAGAAAGAAAGGGAAATCTCATTTAAAGCTAGGGTAGACACTAAAATATTTGTGAGCCCACCTGTCAAAACAAATTCAGGGACTATATGAACACAATTACAAAATACTTTTCACACAAATAAAGTCAGATCGAAGTAAGTGGAAAAACATCAGTTGCTGTGGGTAGGCCAAGCCAATTAATAAAAATGACAATCTACCTAAACCAATTTACTTATTCAGTGCCCATACCAATCAAACTATCAGACACTTATTCTCTAGAGCTAGGAAAAATAAGATCAAAATTCATCTGGAAGAACAAAAGGTCCAGAATATCAAGGAAAGTAATGAAAAAAAATGCTAGGGAAGGTGACCTAGTGCTACCAGATCTCAAATTGTATTATAAAGCAGCAATTATCAAAACCACTTGGTACTGGCTAAGAAACAGAAGGGTAGACCAGTGGAATATGTTAGGTACTCAAGACACAGTAGTCAATGAATATAGCAATCAACTGTTTGATAAACCCAAGGACCACAGCTTCGAAATTGCTGGGGAAAATGGATAACAGTGTGGTGGAAACTAGGCAAAGACCAATGCCTGACACTGTACACAAGAATGAAGTCCAAATGAGTATATGATCTAGGTATAAAGATTGATACTATAAACAAATTGTTGGAGCAAGGAATAGTGTATTTATCAGATTTATGGAGAAGGGAAAAATTTTTGACTAAAGAGATAGAAAGCATTATGAAGTACAAAATGGATATTTTTGATTATATTAAATTGAAAAGTTTTTGCACAACCAAATCTAATGCAAACAAGATTAAGAGGGAAGCAGAAAACTGGGAAAGAATTTTTGCAACTAGTGTCTGTGATAAAGATCTCATTTCTAAAATATAGAGAGAACTGAGTCAAATGTACAAGAATACAAATCATTCCCCAACTGATAAATGTTTAAAGGATATGAACAGGTAGTTTTCAGAGGAAGAAATTAAAGCTATCTAGTCATATAAAAAATGCTCTAAATCACTTTTGATTAGAGAGATGCAAATCAAAACAATTCTGAGATACCACATCACACTTATCAGATTGGATAACATGACAGAACAGGAAGATGATAAATGTTGGAGAAGATGTGAGAGAGTTGGAACACTAATTCATTGTTGGTGGGGCTGTGAGCTGAGCTGATCATTCTGGAGAGTAATTTGGAACTATGCCCAAATGGCTACAAAAAGTGCATACCTTTGACCCAGCAATACAGCTTCTAGGACTTGTATCCCCAAGAGATCATAAAAATTAGAAAGGGTCCCACATGTGCAAAAATATTTATAGCAGCTCTATTTGTCGTGGCCAAAAACTGGAAATCAAGGGAATGACCATCAACTGGGGAATGACTGAATAAATTGTGGTATATGAATGTAATTGAATACTATTGTTCTATAAGAAATGATGAACAGGAAGACTTCAGAGAGGCCTGGAAAAACTTATATGAACTGATGCTGAGTGAAAAGAGCAGAACCAGGAGAACTCTTTACACAGCAACAACCACAGTGTGTAAGGAAATTTTCTGGTAGACTTAGTGCTTCATTGCAACGCAAAGACTTAGATAATTCCCAATGATTTCTTAAGGCAAAATGCCTTCCACATCTAGGGAAAGATGGAATTCAATCACTGAATGAATAAGATCATTTTCTTTTGTATTATGTTTTGGTTTATTTTATGATTTCTCCCATTCATTTTAACTCTTCTATGCAACATGACTAAGGTGAAAATGTACTTAATAAGAATGTACGTGTAGAACCCATATAAAACTGTGCCGTGTCAGAGAGGGAGTAGGGAAGGGGGGAGGGAGGGGAAAATCTAAGATTGTTATTGTAGTGATTGTAGAACACTGAAAACAAATAAAATAATAATAATAAAAAGAAAATAACAAAAAACGAAATTAAAAAAAAGAAATGATGAGCAGAAAGACTTGGAGGCCTGGCAGGACTTACATGAACTGATGCCGAGTGAAAGGAACATAACCAGGAGAACATTGTACACAGTAACAACTACAGTGCGTGAGGAACAACCCTTCACAGCAATGCAAGGACCTAAAACATTCCCAGTGGACTTGAGGCAAAATGCCTTCCGCATCCAAAGAAAGAACTATAGCATTGGATTGAACAATGAAGAATATTTTCTCTTATGCTTGTTTTGGTTTGGTCTGTCTCATGGTTTCTCCCATTCATTTTAATCTTTCTATGCAACATGACCAATGTGAAAATATGTTTAATAAGAATGTATGTGTAGAACCCATGTAAGATTGCCAACATCTCAGGGAGGGAGAGAGGAGAAAATCTAAGAATTATAGACGTGATTGTAGAAAACTGAAAACAAATAAATTAATTTTTAAAATGTTTAAAGAAACAAGAAAAAAAATTTAAAAAAAGAATAACCTTTTTAATACCTCTGCTATTACTGGAGAGGGTAACACCATCCTCCCTGTCCCTCAGGCTCACAACCTAGGAGTTACCTTGGACTCCTGGACCCTCTCTCACCCTCCATATTCAATATGGTGCCAAGACTTGCATTTCACCTTTGACACATCTCAGGAATAGGCCTCCTTCTCTCCTCTGACATTGCCCCCACCCTGGTGAAGGCCATCATCTTCTCAAACCTGGGCTACTAAAATAGCTGCTGTGTGTGGAGGGAGGGGGGTGGTGTTGGAACAGGGAATCTGCCTGCCTCAAGTCTTTCCCTACTCCAATCCATTCTCCATGAAACCACTAAAGTGATTTCCCTAAGGGCAGGTCTAATCACACCACCCCCTACTCAATATACTCCAGTGGCTCCCTATGGCCTCTAGGAGCAAATATAAAATGCTCTACTTGGTATTCAAAGCCCTTCATGACATAGCCCTCTCCTACCTTTACAATATTTTTACACCTTATGCCCCTTACACATATTCTTTGATCCAGCGACCTCAGTCTCCTGGTCATTCCATGAACAAGATTCTCCATCTCTTGGCTTCAGGCATTTTTTCTGTCTGTCACCCATGTCTGGAACACTCTCTTCAAATCTGCCTTCTCACTTCCCTGGCTTCCTTTTAGTCCCTTATTGAAATTGCTCCTTTTACTGGAAGCTTCACCAGCCCTCTTAATTTCAGTGCCTTCCCTGTTTTAATTACTTCCAACTTATGCTATTTATGGCTTACTTTGTGTATATTGTTTGTATGTTGTCTCACCATTAAATTGTAAGTTCCTTGAGGGCAGAAGCTGTCTTTTGACTCCTTTTGTATTCCTAGTGCTTAGCACAGTATCTGGAACATAATAGGTACTTAATAAATGTTTATTGATAGATTAATTGATAAAGGTTCCCATATCTAAAAGTTAATCTTGAATGGACATGTAACATAAAACTCCCAAAAAAGATCATATATACACATATAAATATATTATATATGTCTGTTAGTGTTAATAAAGATGCTGGAAAAGATCTAAAGGAACAATCCAAAACCACGTGAGAACAGAATGAGTAATAAATCATCCCCAAATATACTTTCTGCTACTGGAGTTGTCTGGAAGATGCTTTCAGAGAATCTATAGCAGATAATCTTATATCCCAAACTTCTACTCAATTATGGGGAAAAAAAATCATCTTAGCCACCATTGTCATGGTCTGCCTTGCCAGGCATGGTGGCACATGCCTATAGCTCCTGCTACCAGAAAGGCTGAGGCTGATGGATTGCTTGAACTCAAGAGTGTCCATACTAAGTATGGCATTAATATGGTCAACTCTTGGGATCAGGGGGTCACCAAACTGCTTGAGGAAAGGAGAAGCAGCTCAGATTGGAAAAACAAATCAGGTTAAAAGGTTTAGTGCCAATCATCAGTGGGGTAGGGCCCATAATCAGTCATTGCTCTTCTAGCCTGGGTAACATAGAGAGACCTAGTCTCCAAAACCATATATGTATATATACATATAGATGCATGTATTTATATACACACGCACACATAAATATCTACATGTGGATGTTTATATATAGTCAGCTATATATGTAGTCAACTGGATGGACAGATAAGGAATAGAAGGATGGTGACTTGTCCTAAGACTTTTTTTAACTGGATTCCACAGAATGCAAGATAAGGTGATAATAATAGACATTTTGTTTGTTAAAATTAACAAAGCAGATGACATACATTATCTCATTAGAGTCTCTCAGCAATTGTGTGGAGCTGGAACAGACTATAAGCATTCCCCACCTTACAGATGAGAAATTGAGGCTCAGAGAGATTAATCAATTAGCTCAGTTAGTGCCACAGGGAAGGATTTGAACTCAGGTCTTCCTGACTCTATATGTAAAACCATTATCTCAGCAACCAATCAAAGGGTATCTCACAGAAGTGGTGATTTAGAAGGTAGCCTTCCTGAAAATCAAAATCATGTTACTGCTCTCTGAGAATGAATTATTTATTTGGAGTCAGAGGAAGTGAATCCAAATCCCAGCTCTGCCACATACTATCTGATTCTGAGCAAGAAATTTCCCCTCTCTGGGCCTCAGTTTCCCCAACTATAACAGAGCTGGGTAAGATAAGGTTGCCTCTTAAGTTGCTTCTAGCTCTGGGCCTATGATCCTATGAATCATAAATGATTATGGCATACTTTGGAAGTATCCCTAGAGTTATGATGTGTTTCTATCACATAAACATGAAAATAAAAATCTGGTTTTTAAACTAGTCAACCTTGCCACAACACTTTTAACTTATGATTATCTCCCTTCTTGGGATAAATCTCTTTCACATGCACTGAATGTCATGTATTTGATTTACTACTCACCAGACAGGAGGAAAGAAAAACAAACCATTCAGAAACTTGTAAATATTTGCCATGGAGCATAACATAGGCATGCCAGAGAACCCTCAGAAAGCAGAGTCAGCTTGCAGTCCCACCAGCTGAGCACCCAGTACTCAGCAGAGTTCACTCTCAGGACCCTCAGAACTCCTGAGGCTCAGCTCAGGGGACATCCCCTCCTACAGCAGAAGGCCTTTCTTGGTTCTCCTTCACCCCTCTCCCAGAGACCAACACCCTCCTTTCTGAAATTAATTCATATGTATGTATTATATTATGTTAAAATGTGTTATAATATTGTTATATTATATGTTTTGTTATGTGTAGTATGGTATTCATTTCATAAAATGACAGACTCTGAGAGGCCTCAGAGGCCATCTGGCCCCAATAAGATCTAAAAAAGAAGATTCTCTGTAATATACCTAAGACATGCTCATGCTCCCTTGCTTGGGGACCTCCAAGGAAGAGGATTCACCACTTTTCAAGGCAGTCCTTCCCACCTTGGGTCAGCTATACTTGTTAGGAAATGTTTCCTGGCATCATTCCTAAACATCTCCCTTTGCTACTTCTACATGTTTTTCTCCTGGTTCCACCCTCTTGGGCCAAGCAAAACCAATGTAATAATCCCTCTTCCACATGACAGCCCATCAGATACTAAAAGAGAGCTCTCCAGTACCCTGAGTCCTTTCTCCAAGCTAAACATGTCAATTTCTTTCAATCAGTCCTCCAGTGTTATGAACTCAAAGTCCCTTCTGTGTTTCTGGTTGCTCTCTGATGGACACTCTGTAGTTTGTTAATGTTCTTAAATTTTGGCAATCATAACTGAACACAATATTCCAGCAGAGGTCTGACAAATGCAGGGGAATTATCACCTCCCTGGGTCTGGGAGCTATGCCCCCTCCTAAGTAATGTAGGGCATCCACTTTTTTGGCCTCTGCATCATATTGCCAAATCATGATGAACTTGTAGCTCCCCAGAACTCCCTGGTCTTTTTCAGAACAACTGCCATCAATCTATACCGTTCCCCATCTTCTATTTGTGAAGTTGATTTTTTGCATCCAAGTACAAGACTTTACATTTACCTCTTTTGAATTTCATCATGTTATATTCTACCCAACTTTCCAGTCAGTGTGTTAGCTGTCCACTTCCCCACTACAGTTTTGTGTCATCAGAAAATCTGATGTGCTTACCTCTATGCCTTTATCTAATTCATTGATAAAAAGTGTCAGACATGGTCAAGTATAGATTGATCCCTGAGGTACTCCATCAGAGGCCACCTGCCATGTTGATATTGACCTATTAACCACTGCTCATCATCCAATCAGGTCTGAAACCACCTGATGGTATTATCACCTAATTAATTTCTCCACCTTCTCCTCAAAAATACTATAATTTATCAAAAGCATTGTTAAGATCTAGGTTATGACACTCAACATTCTCTTCATCTAGCAGAGTAGTTGTTGTGTTTATCCTTTATTTTCAAAGAAGACTATGACATCAGAGAAATGATGACATGACTTGCACTTGACTTTGTTTTGAGTGAGGGAGGACTGTGCAGGTCACCAGCCTCACTTTCTCCTCCTGAGCCATCTGGATCCAGGGAACAAATATTCATCAGGATAACTGGAACCAGTCCAGGGTGCAATGGGAGACCTTGGCCTTTTTCAGCTAAGGACTATTCAGGTACTCACTTAGAGTGATGTGATGCCCATTCAGTGAATAGGCCCCTTTAGGAAGTAATCAGGGAATGGCCCCTTTAATAAGCAAAAGAAAAAATATAAGCAAATCAAGCTGGGAGGGAAAGAGCAACAGTTACTATTGATAATCACTCTTAAGCTAGAAGAGTTCAGAAAACAGTCATAAGTGGAGTTTGAGCAGGGATCTATTGTCCAGTCTATGGGTTTCAGAGTGCACTGGGTTTAAGGTTTGGAGAAAGAAAGACAGGAAGGCAGGCAGGCAGGCAGGCAGGCAGGCAGGCAGGCAGGAAGGAAGGAAGGAAGGAAGGAAGGAAGGAAGGAAGGAAGGAAGGAAGGAAGGAAGGAAGGAAGGAAGGAAGGAAGGAAGAAGGGGAGAAAGAGGGAGAGAGGGAGAAAGAAGGAAAGAAAAAGAAATCTAGCTAGTAAATAGAGGTGAATTAATTAGGTAACAATACCATCAGGTATTATCTGGCATCCTCTGGCCATCCAAATTTACCTTCTTCTGGAGAAGAGAAGGAAGGTGGGAGCAGAGGGATAGAAGTGAGAGGATGAGCTGAGTTACCCATGTTCAGGCAGCTCAGTCTACTCACAGGTTGTGTTCGTCCTTCGTTTTCCAAGAAGACCATGACATCAGAGAAATGATGACATGACTTGAACTTTGTTCTGAGTGAAGAAGGAGTCACCAGCCTCACTTTCTCCTCCTGAGCCATCCATTGGAATGTAAGCTCCTTGAGCAGCAGTCTAGTAACCCCAACAAAAAAGGAAATGATGTTAGTCTGGTATGATTTATTCTTGCTGGCACTTTGTATCGTTGCTTCACTTTCTATATATTCACCAACCTTCTCTTTAATGATCCTTTCAAGAATTTTTCCAGGAATCAGTCACGCTCACTAGCTTATAGTCAGCTAGTACTTGTGGACATGATGTTTTTCTCCAATCAAATATAAAATCCTTGATCAATGTTCATTTTTTTGCCTCTGTATCCCCAAAACCAAACACACAAGCCAGGAGGATCTGAGTTCAAATCTTGCCCCAGACACTTCCGAGCTATGGGACACTAGAGAAATCACTGAACAATTCTCATTTATAAAGTGAGAGTAACACTAGCACCTACCTCCCAGGTGTTGTGAGGATCAAATGAAACAATATTTATAAAGCGCTTGGCACAATTCCTGGCACAGAGGAGGCACTTCATAAATGAGTGTTGAAATGAATGAAAGCTTATTGACACCTTAGGGCAAAATTCCATCACACACACACACACACACAAACACACACACACACACACACCCCAGAAGAAAAGTTCCCAGAGGAATGCTAAAGACAATGAGATATAGATTTCAGGCAAAGTATCTGACAAAGGATTTCATATCACACTTAAGAAAAAACATGCTAGGATGGTTGGGTTGATTTAGGACCAAAGGAATGACTGAAAACAGAAAGAAGCTGGGTTGATGGGTCAATACTAATTTCATTCATTCCATAAGAATTTGTTAAACATTTTCTATGTGCCAAATACTGGAGATACAAGGACAAAAATTAAATAGTCTCTGACTATGAGGTACTTACAGTCAACTGGGTGCAGAGTGGAGAGGGGAGAAAGGAAGTCAACAGAAGCAAATAAGAGGGGTCTCACTGTGCCAGTGTACACTGTTCACAACACATTTGGAGTATTGTGTCCAGTCATACCTATGATGATATTTTGAAAGGACCTGAAGATCTAAAGTGTATGCAGAAGAAAGCCAACAAGACAGCAATGAGATTGTGGATCATACCCCAGGTGGATGAGTAGGAAGAATGGAGATATTAAGGCTGGAGAAGAGAAGACTTGCCCAAAAGGCAAGGAAGATATGGGAATCAATGTATGTGTATGACATTTATTAAAGATGCTTTGTCAACTGAAAAAGACCACAATATGGTGAGCAGGTATATTGTTACAAGTCTATCATGAACAAAAGTGCTGGGGGATCCACTCTGTTCTTCAAGAAAGAGTCCCTGAATACCATGGTATATTTTATACAACTGTAGACACATGGGATCTCCATCAGAGCAGGCTTGAGAGAAATCAGAAGTAGGAAAGGGGAAGGGGCTCTAAGGACACATTAGATTAGGCATTGACCTCAGGCACACAAGCCTGGGAACTGAGTTAAGGCAGAGGGGGCTTTAAGAGAAGATTGTACAGCTTTCCAAATGAGATAAGGATATAGATGCTACTAATCTCATGGGAATAAATGAGTAAAACAGAATTTTCCATGCCTGAGTGAGATAGGTTTTCCTCTCTTATCAGGAAACATCTTAGGACTTGAGGAAAAGAAACTCCAAGGCCTTAAGTATCCAAGGCACCAATTCTGCACGTTGTGAAAATCTTGTACAACATGATAGATTTTTCTTCTTCTTCTTCATCTTCTTCTTCGTCTTCTTCGTCTTCTTCTTCGTCTTCTTCTTCGTCTTCTTCGTCTTCGTCTTCTTCGTCTTCTTCGTCTTCTTCTTCGTCTTCTTCTTCGTCTTCTTCGTCTTCTTCTTCGTCTTCTTCATCTTCGTCTTCGTCTTCTTCGTCTTCTTCGTCTTCGTCTTCATCTTCTTCGTCTTCGTCTTATTCATCTTCTTCGTCTTCTTCTTCATCTTCTTCGTCTTCATAAAATAGGTCAAACAAACAGGTTTCTTCTTCTTTACACAGAAAACCTCTTTGTAGATATTGCCAGCCTTTCGATTATAAAGATACTGGAAAGATATGCCATTTCCTTCTCCAGATCATTGTACATAAAAGGAAACTGAGGCACACAGGGTTAAGTGACTTGCCCAGGGTCACACAGCTAGTCTGTGGTCAGATTTCATCTCAGATCTTCTTGACTCTATCTACATGATGAGAAGCATCATACCATGTCATTACCCATGTTTCAAGTAAAGTCAACAGGCATTTATTAAGCCCCTACTGTGTGTCAGGCACGGCACTAAGCAGTGAGGACAAAAAGAAAGGCAAAAGATAGTCCTAGCTGTCAGGGACCACACGGTCTAATGAGGGAGACGGCATACAAACAACTATGTACAAACAAGATGTAGACGAGGGAAATCGGAGACAATCTCAAGAGATAACCTTTGCAATTCCAAGGGTACCTGACACAACTGGGACTTCCTAGAGTCAGGTGTTCAGAACACTCAACCCATTTGCATTTCCCTTGTTAACCTTCTCTAGGCATAAAGTATTCCCATGGTTGGTTTGTTTTTTGTTTGTTTTCTGTCCCTCAAAAGCCAGTCAAGGTACTCTCCCAGCAAACACCCAGAAGCAACTTCTCTGGAGTCTCTATCAACTAATAGAATTCTTAACTCCGTCCTTTTTTGATATCATGCAATATTTAAAAGGTAAACTCGGTGCCTTGTTAGGTCAGACATCTCTATTACTAGTTACTATCTATGGGGCAATAAAAAGCAGTACAGATCATAGCACTTGCCTCTCTGATACAGATTAAGGAAGGGAGGTGGCCAGCAACAAAAGGCAAAGAGATATTTCTTTTCTGGCATTTGAAATTTCACCCAATGAGAAGGGATGGTGATTTGTAGCAGCATAAACCAAGGATAAATTATTTCCTTCATTCCCTTTCCCTGGCAGGGTTTGTCAAGCTGAATTTGGTGAGGTATGCCTATGGGAACAATTTACAGAAGAGAGTTGAAATATCTCTTGTAAAAAGTTCTGGTATTTTCATCACCCCTTTCAATTTCTCTCATCTGGTATTTGTTTCAATTCAATTCTACCAACATTTACTAGCATCTACCATGTGCAAGATGCTCGGCCATAGGGGACTTAAAGACCAAAACAAGAATCCCAGACTTACAACTTTTCTCTCACTGTGCTCTGCTTTCTGCAATGTGCAATGATCATGGAGCAGCCCAAAACAGAACTAGAAATTCCATCAAATCAGTCCCTGAATGATTGTCTTCTTTCCAAATCCAAGGATGCCTGTAGTGGTTATGAGAGTGTAATGGTTATGTTTGGTGTTGGGGACACCCTTCCCTTACTAGAATGTGAATTTCTTGACAGCAAGGACTGTCTGTTTTTGTATTTGTACCCCCAGCACTTGAAACATAGGAAGAGTTTGACAAATGCTTTTTTCATTGACTCATTCCTCTATCATCTTAGGACCAGCACAAGTGGATTTGGAGGAGCTTCTCACCAAGGCGACTGCAGGTGGATGGATTTTTTTCCACATGGCAGCTCTTGAAGACTGTACTAAGCCAAAGAGTTATTGTGATCTCTGTTGGGTGAGGAAATACCCACACCAACAAGAAAAATATTTTACAGCACTTTACAGTTTGTCAAAGCATTCTACATACATGGCTTCATTTGAGCCTTACAACAACCCCAGGGAAGAAAGTGTTATTTTGCAAAGAAGGAAACCAAAGACATGAGAGGTTAAATGATTTGACCAAGGTCATACAGCTAGAAAGGGTCTGAGACAGGATTTGATTAGGTCTTCCTGACTGCAAGTCCAGTGCTCCATCCACTGGGCCACCTCGAAGGACTTGGCCCCTTAACCACTATTCCATGATGCTGTTATTTCTTGGAAATTTACTGAGGCAAACTTGCTGGGTGTTTTACCTCAGACTAGATAATCGCATTCCAAATGCTCCTCTCATCTGTCTTAGAAGCAAGTATCCACTGAACAGAATCAAAGGGGGTGGGGACAGTTTGGTATACTAACCTCATAAAGACCTGGGTTCAAATACTGTCTCTGATCCTTACCAGTTAGGTAGCCCTGGGTAAGTCACTTAGCTTTTATGTGGCTCATGAACTTCCCTGGATTTATCCTTTAAGTCATAGACTGTATTGATTTCCTTCATGGGCAATGTGATACTGTGTTTCTAGTGCTGGACTTGTGGTCAGAAAGACCTGGATTCAAATCTTATCTTGGATGCTTCTCAGCTGTGTGATCCTGGTGCAGGAGGGTGTCACTTAACTTCTCATCTAGAGAGGAGAGTTGGACTAGACAGTGTCTAAGAGTCTTTTCAGTTCTAAATCGATAATTCCATGATCTCTACAGTATCAGGGTGCGGAGGAGGTGAGGTTCATTCTATCAGTAGAGAAGAAAGAGTATGAGAGGAATGGTGTGGATAAATATGGCACTTTGCACTCCTTCAAGTTAGGAATCATCTACCTAAAAATGTTCTGCTTATACATCATTGGAGAATGGAGGTGACCTTGCATTCTTGAAGTCTAGGCCAGAAGAATCGTGCCAACTTGGAAAGACTGCAAAGACAGGTTGAAGGATGGATTGTCCATCTGTCACCCATGAACCACCCTGGCGGTGTGTGTGTGTGTGTGTGTGTGTGCATGTGCATATGTGTGTATGTGCATTTTATATACATATATGTATGTACAGGTGGGTGTGGGTGGGTGTGTATGTAGTATGTGTGTGTATATATGTTCATATATGTGTGTGTGTATATGGATATGGATGGAGGGCATATAGGCACACACATACACTGTTCAGATGGGTTCATCAACACTCTTAGATAAAATTCTAGTTTGTCCCCTGACTTCCATCGTTAGTAGGAGAGTTGGCCAGGAAGGGCCATAGCTAAGAGAGGGCCCAATTTCAAACCCCAGCTCTGCCATTTACTATATGGATGGCCTTGGGCAAATCAGTTAACATCTCAGAATGTCAATTTCCTCATCTGTAAAATGAGGAAGTTGAACTGTATGGTTTCCAAGATTTCTTTAAACTCTAGGACAGATCTGCAGGTCCATGGGCCTCTTACACTCCTGCAGGTGGCTTGCAGCATGCCTATATACAAAGGATGTTTTCCTCTACATTTTTTTGCTGGCCACCCAGAAATCTTTTGGTGTTCACAGGCTACAGGTTATACAGGCCTGCTGTAAAGCATAGATTCTTAACCAGAAACCCCTTTGTTAGTCATGGTAACCCATGGATCCTTCCTAAAAATGATGTTTTTAAATGCATAAAATAAAATACAAAAGATTACAAAGAAAACCAAAAATTAGTGGAAATAAAGATGTCATTTTTCCCACCCAAGTTCAGATCCCCTACATCTTGATCTATGATCCTATAATGCCTAAAGGTCAGAGATACTTGAAAATCAGAGGAACACTGGCTCCTGCCAATGTCTGCTGCAACAAAGCTATCGATTGAACATTATTTTCATTCCAGAAATAGCTGAGGACCTTATAGCAGCCATTCCATGCCAGCTACAGTTGCCATATTTTCTTTTGACTTGACATAAAGCTTAGCAGAGGAGAATTCCAAGGAACAGATCTCCTTTTGGAAGGATTGAGGGCTATGAGTCTAATTCCTCAGGCATCCGTTAAACATTCTCTCTGGGCTCGCCTGTCTGTGGCAAGAAAACGTTGGTTTTTTCCTTACTTTGAAAAGCAAGAACCTGGGAGCTGGAAGGAGGCATATCCCATTAAGTTGACTGAGTTCACTTAACTCTCTGCTTTAAGAGATGCCCAGATTGCTTCCATCCTGAAGCACAAATCCAGATCCAAATGGTTGTATTTCTCCATTCCATAATTCATTCACTTTCACACATACAAAGTGACTTTAGAAATGGAAGGGACCTCTCGAGGTCATCAAATCTCTTATTTTAGAGATAAGGAAATTGGAGTCCAGAGAACTGAAGTGACTTACCCAAGGTGGCGCAATAGATAACGGAACTCAACTCTTTGTTTTTCTTGTCTGGTAGCTTAGCAAAACTGTTCCCTTTCTCCAACAGTGGTCACCTTGGCATAACCCATAGAATTCAGTGCCCTTCAACATAACAAGCATTTGGTAAAGCTCAGTATTT
Source organism: Bettongia penicillata ogilbyi (assembly GCA_023548195.1). Taxonomy (NCBI): domain Eukaryota; kingdom Metazoa; phylum Chordata; class Mammalia; order Diprotodontia; family Potoroidae; genus Bettongia; species Bettongia penicillata. The sequence goes on along the minus strand of JAJHZJ010000132.1, from coordinate 2,054,032 downwards.
GTTCCGTGCAAGATGCCATGTTTAGTGATATAAATATAGGCATTCTTACACTAGGTTCCATGAGCTTGTTTTACTAGTACTTTGAAATGTATTTCAATATAATTATTTTCCTCAGTAATATTATGTGATTTATTCTATTATGGGGTCCATATGCTTTCCCTGATTCTGAGACAATGACTATCACACACACACACACACACACACACACACACACAACCATTAAGTACCCTTGCACTAGCAGGGGTTCTTGATATATATTAACATATACATTATTCATTAACAGTAATTAGAATGTGAGCTTCCCCCATCAGGCTGTCAGCTTCTTGAGGTTAGGCATTATTTTTGCCAACCCTTAGCACAGTGTCTGGTGCTTAATAAGAGATTGTGGATATGACAATAATAATTGCCGGGATCTACATGGGGCTTTTTGATCCTTACAACATGTGAAGTAGGTATAATTAATTGTAGAATCACAGGTTAGGATTTTCAAGGGAGTTCAGAGACTAGTCCAATCTCCTCATTTTACCAATAAAGAAACTGAGTCTAAAAAAAGTAAAATGACTTGCTCAAGGTCACCTAGGTAGTAAATGCCAGAGGTAGGATGGAAACTCAGCTAATTTGACTACTTTGATTTGCTCCACTTCTACTAACTTCATAGTTGGTGTTCTTTCCATTGTACAGGGATACCTTGTTTTATTGTATTTTACTACATTGCACTTTGCAGATATTTTGGGTTTTTTTCACAAGTTGAAGTTTTGTGGCAACTCTGCATCAAGCAAGTCCATTGGTGCCATTTTTCCAACGGTGTGCTCACATCACGTCTGTGTCACCTTGGTAATTCTCACAATAATCAAACTTTTTGATTATGAGTATATTTCATGGTGATCCATGATCTTTGATATTACTATTGTAATTGATTTGGGGAGTGCCCATATAACATGGCAATCCTAACTGATAAGTATTGTGTATATTTTGACTGCCCTCCACTGGCCTCCTTATTCTCTGAGGCATATACTGAAATCATGCACATGACAATGTTTTTTTCTTATTTTGTATCTTTGTTTTTTTGTTTCTTTTTTCTTTTCTCATTTTGTATTTAGGTTTAAAATAAAAAAAATTTAAAAAAAAAAGAAAGAAGGAAAGAAAAGAAAGAAACAAACCAACAAACTAGGTCAATTGATAATCCTACAACGACCTCTAAGTGCTCAAGTGAAAGGAAGAGTTCAACCATCACTGTTGTCTTATTTTAAGTAATTACCACAGTTCCCCCAACCTTGAGCAACCACTACCCTGATCACTCAGCAGCCATCGACGTGGAGACAAGACCCTCCACCAGCAAAAAGATGACTACTCACTAAAGGCTCAGAGGATGGGAAGCATTTTTTAGCAACAAAGTATTTTTAGTTAAGGTATGCACACTGAGTTTTTTAGACATAATACTATTTCACACTTAATAGACTACAGCTTAGTACAAACATTTGCACTGGGAAATCAAAAAATTCATGTGACAGACCTTAGTGTGATATTTGCTTTATTTGCTGGTCTGGAACCCAACCAAAATATCTCCAAGGTATTCCTGTACTTTATTGCCTCTATCAAATGTTATACCCATTTCACAAATAAAAAAAAAAATTAGTCTCCAAGAGGTTGAGTGACTTGCCCTTGGGACACACAGATAGTAAGTAACTGTTCCAACCAACTCCCTTGCGGCTGCCTAAAGGCAAAACAAAGTATCTGAGCAAGCAACAAATTGTGAAAGTGCTTAATTCTGAGATAGGGACAGAGGCGAGGCCATGCTCAGTGATAAGGACAGTTCTTCCCCAGAGAGAGCCAGGCCGTTTTACTGGCCTGGTGCCTTGAGCAAAGATGGCTAAGAAGATGCCTCCTTCCTCCTCCTCCTAACAGAAGGGCCTGTCCTGTCTCATTTTTACCCTTTCTAATCCTTTTCTGACCAGACGTTTCACTGTGCATTAGGACAGCTTTGTCCAAACTGGGGACCCCTCGGCTTTAGAGGAATGTTGAGTATTTGGGAGAGGCCTTGGGAGTCAGCAATGAAAATGATGAAATGGTTGGAAAAAACCAAGAGGGTATTAGAAGGATAAAGAAACTAGATTGTTTAGCCTGGAGAAAGAAAGGCTAACAAGGTCTTTCAGGAGAGTTTTTTTCAACACAATTAATTCTTGGCTTCCTGTGTTTGGATTATTTACAGTATTGATTATTCTCTGTCTTGGGAATTCACTCAACTTCAAGGTGAAGTTCTCTACCTACTGACTCACCGACACCCCATTGTCATATGCATCTGATGGATGAACTGCAAATAACCCCCCACTCCAGGAAGGCAGAGACAACCCCCGTTAGGCAGTTTGCCTTTGTATATGACTGCCAAGATAACCAGATCCCCTTGGCATGCGCCTTGAGCCAGCTGAAAGTTTTAAGTTCTCCACATTAAGAGTAGATTCAATTCAAAAGGAATAATCAACAGTAGCAATAATAATGTCTGTCATTCATTTAAAAATTAGAAGACTTAGAAAGCACCACGACTCACTGAAAAGCATGGTGATGTGGTGGATAAAAGGAACGTCTGGGAATCAGAGAGACCCAGATTCAAGCCCCTGTCTCTGGCACATACTGTAACATTAGATAAGCCATTTAATTTCCCAGCACCCTGGACAATGGTTTATCAATTGAGCAGAAGCAAGAGAACACTGTACATAGTTAACAGCAATATTATTCGAAGAACAACTGTGAATGACCAAGCTTTTCCAAGTATTATAAATACTCAAATCAACCATAAGGGACTTGTGATGGAAGATGCTATCCACCTCCAGAGAAAAGAACTGATAAATAGAAGTATGCCTAGAATGGTTTTACATACATTTATATATGTGGCAAATGGTAGCCCTCTCTAGTGCAAGGTGAGGAGGGAAAGAGTTCAGTACTTAAAATGTAAGAAAAAATTATTTAAATTTAAAAAGACTATGAATTAGTGTTACCAATCTGCATTGGGAAAGAGAATTTCCAGAATAGAATCCTCTATACTGATGAGATCACATGTCCACACCAAAACAAGTACACTATCTTAGTTGAGCCTCTCACTATCCTTGAGATACAAGTAGCTTATTATCTCGATTTGATTTTATTTTTGGTCTAGGACCATGATTTCATTGCTGTGAAATTGACCTTTGTAAATTCAAGGGTTTATAACCCTGAAACAGCAAGTGACTTCCTGTGATCTAATAGTTTGTCTGAGTCAAAGGCAGAACTGGAATCCAGGACTGCTTGATTCCAAGGCCAGCCTTCTCCCCTATACCATACTGCCTCCCAGGGATGTACTAGAGCTGGCTAGCTCCAGGAAGTTGATTGTTAAAGTTTCACCTTAAGCATTTCTACCTCACTACAAATCAGGGCTTGATTTGTTGCTTTATTGATTATCTAGACTTATGAAAGTGATGGAGAAAATGCTGATAATTCACATTCAATGTAAATGTGTGTCATATTTTTGCCCAGAGAATCTGTTAAATATGAGGAAAAGGAGGTTCATAAAATCAGAAATTTAGAATTGGAAAGGACATTAGAAGTCATCAGGGTCAACTCCCTTACTGCACTGAGTAAACTAAGGTCCACAGATGACTTGTCCAAGGCCACACAAGTAGCCAGTAGCAACAGACCTGTAATTCGAACCTAGGTCTCTGATTCCAAATCCAGCAGCCTTCTCAGTGTTCCACAATACATCTAAAAGTGAGATTCTCACCCCAACTTTTTGAATGATCAATATATCAGGGGTTCTAAGAACTAGAGGTGAAGAGAAATGTTTTTGAATTCATAAAGTAGGATGGGAAAGGAAATTAATAATATTAAAATACAGTCATCAAAATATTTTTAAATCAAGATGAGATCCCTTGCCTCTCTTCTCCATTCCACCATGCTAAAAGACCTCTGACCAATCAATCCCAATCCCCTCAGAGATAAGATTCACTTCTCTCTCTGAGCCTGAGCCTGTAGGCTATTCGCTGGGTGCATCAGCAGATAAACCAAGCACTAGTTCAGTAAAGAAGTCAAGAAGTCACCTTCCCAGAGAAAGCTCTGACCACAGCCCTGGGGGTGGTGGAAGAAAGTAAAAGAAGCTTTATTAAGTGCTGTTTTAAATAGCATATTTGTCTCATTCAAAAGTAATAATATGAAATACAAATTGTACTACAATTCTTGGAATTTAGAGGTGCAAGGGAACTTGGAGATCTTCAAGTTAATCCATCAACAATCAATAATTTTTATTATTTATTAAGCACCTACTATGGGCGAAACACTGTGGGATACAAATAGAACAAATGAAACTATCCTTACTTACAAGGATAATACATTCTCAGTTTTGGAGGATGAGGAGCCTCGAGCCCAGAGAGGAGAATTTTGTGTCCAAGGTCCCCAGCCAGTATATTCTGAAGCTGGGAGTAGAAGTCCAGTCTTCAGACTCCAATGCCACCTTTTTATTGCATCACACTGGCACCCCAAGAGGCCTTAAAACTTGAGAGTAGGGTGGGGTAGAAAATGAGGGGATAAGGACAAATGGACTGATCCTCCTTGTTCAGTATACTTCTAGCTTTCTCCCATTACCCAGCTCAATCATCTAGCTAAGCTGGACTTTATACTGCTCCTCACACAAAGTCACTCCATCTTCTGTCATCCCCTTACCCAACACTCTCCTTCCTTCTTTCTACCCAGTAGAATGGTTCACTCCCTTCAAGACCCTGGTCAAGCATCACCTTCTGTGGGAAGTCTTTCCTGATTCCCACCCTCCCATCTCCTGCTCCAAACTCTTCAGCTGCTTTATACATCTTCTTTACATTCTTCTAAGTCTCCATGTTGTCTTCCTCAATTGAATGTAAGTTTCTTGAAGGCAGAGACTATCTCCTTTATGTCTTTGTATTCTCAGCACCTGGCACATAGTAGGTGCTTAATAAATTTATTGATTGATCCATTAAAAATTTCTATTCAAAAGATCATCTTGCAACTTTTAATACAAATTCCATTATATACACACTCATAGGAAGAGCATGGGCCTGGCCTCTAATCTACTTCATCCCAAATCCTACTGTACAGAATCCAAGGGCTCCAAAATAGGAGTGACGATTGCTGAAGCCTACAGCACCCAGTCACTCCTGCACCCCTGCCACTACAGGCATTGTTCTTGAAGAGAAGATCCATGTACCCAAAAGTGCTTCCTTCCCTCTGACCCACTCGTTGCTGCCACTCACGTCCCCCTTAAAGGGCATGGTGCCCTCCATTTTAAGCCAAGTCACCCTGCTTGGAGGCTGGCTGCTCCCTCAAAGGATGAGGCCAGATGGGACTAGGAAAGGTTTACCTCATCATTTAAAAACTCATTTTGCCAATTCAGTCACACATCCCAAAATTCTCCCACTTTCTGTGATCTGTTACTCTGACAGAACCTACCTCTTCTGTCTGGGAGCCCCATTAAGTAGATGGGACACAGATGATGTGTAGGTGGAGTAGTGGACAGAGCACTGATCAAGAAGACATGAGTTCAAATCCATTCTCAGGCATTTAACAGCTATTTGAACCTGGGTTGTTACATTTAATCCCTGAATGCCTCAGTTTTCTTATCTGTAAAATGAGGTTAATAAGAGTACCTACTTCCCAGGACTGTTGTGACAATAAAATGAGATGATATCTGTACAGCATTTGGTAAGCCTTAAAATACTATAAAAATGCTAGCTATTATCATTAATATCTGTCCCTTTAGATATCTAAGCAGGCAAGATTCCCACACAATCTAATACAAAAGACAAAGGAAATAAAAAGGAATTATGAAAAGTAGCTCTTTAGTAAAAAGATCACTAAAAGAAGCATAACTAGTAATAATTTAAAAAAAAAGAAAACAAACCAGTGAGGATACCAGAGAACAGATAATGAAATATAACTCCATCTTATAGCACAGAGCCGAGGGCCCGCTGGGGCAGAATGCTACATACATCATTCAGATGTAATCACTGTATCTGGGGGCTTTTCTTTGTTCTAATGGAGGATTTCATCTGGAAAGTGGGAGAGGGAAGGAAGGGTCTTTTTCCAGAAATGACTATATTGAGACAAAAGGTATCAATAAAACTTTAGTTTGTTGTAAAGAAAAGCACATCCTTCCATGGAAGAATAAGACCCAGCTGATGAAGGAGGAAATGTACTCTGTAAAAACTAAAACAAGCAGCAGAGGGGCTTAAACTTGCTAAACTAATAACTCAAAAGCCTTTCCTGACACAAGCTTATCCAGTACCTGATGATTCCTGTATCTCAGGATTGCTGCCCAAGAAATCCCAAATGTATAATGCTTTTTAAAGTGATCACCAATGAGAGATGCAGATTTTCCTTCTTTAAAAAAAAAAAAAAAACCAGTTTATGGATGGCTTTTGTCTTTTTATCATAGTTATTTCTCACCAGATAAAGCTTCAAATCAAACCCCCTTTACCCAAAGAAAAACAATGATGCAAAAATAGCCAATACTATGATGCAGTGACCACCTCAGACAATGTACACAGCATGCTCCCTCTATTCTAGTAGGTGGCTGCTTGAGAGAAAGGGATTTTCAAAGAACTAGGCAGCAATCTGATGAGAAAGCAGGGTTAGGCAGATTATTCTAATCAGTAGCACCAAAGAGCAAGGGGGAAGGAGAAGGAAGAATTTACTCCCAAGTAAAGAAAACATGAAATGGGGAATAACCAAAGTCCTATGGACTTCTCACATCTTAGGAAAAACTCTGTCCTCAGTGATGCTATGTGCCATCTGCCTCCTCAGAGGAGCAGCTTGGACTAATAAAGAGCTCTTCAATTATTTCACACATCATTTAAAAACTCATTTTGCCAATTCAGTCACACATCCCAAAACTCTCCCACTTTCTGTGATCTGTTACTCTAACGGAACCTACCTCTTCTGTCTGGGAGCCCCATTAAGTACATGGGACACAGATGATTCAGAGACTGAATCATTCTGGCAAGTTTCCCACTCAAAAATTTAATTCAACAATCCTTTATTAAGTACTTCAGCTTACTATTACATATTAATGTGAATATATTGTCATGTATCAATTATATATTAATCACCTAAGCTTAATATTATATATTAATGTAACAATCAATATATAATATTATGCTTCCTGATTAATAAATACTTAAATATGCTTGTGTCATTAATTATTGAGTATCTTACTTATTAAATAGATTATTGAATAATTATCTATTAATACTATTATAACATTAATGTTCATATATAGTGATGCCTTTTTTAGGCAACCATGTGACATTGAACTTCTAACCCACTAAACTAGTGACTAAACTCTCAAGTCTTTTTTCTCGTAGCCTGACTGATAAATGAGATCTCTTCTGTCCTAACTCATGTAATTGATTTTCTGAACCTAGTCTTAGGGCTTTATATTTGTTCTTGTTAAATATCAATATATTCACTTCAGGCCACTCTCCCACCTATCAAGATTTTTCTGAACACCATTACTATCACCCAAAGTATTAGTTATTCCTCCTAGCACTTTCATAGGCATCTCTGCCTATGAAAAAACACTGATAAAAATATGAATTAGCACAAGAACCCCTGGCTGGGAAGACTGGAAAACATTCTGGCAGGAATTAGACAGATCAGTTTCATACCATATTCCACAATAAATTGAAAAGGGATCAGTGACCTTAATATTAAAAACCATACCATTAAAAAAGAAGAAAAACAGATCATGTTCTTAGTTGAACAAGGGATAAGGAGGAAGTTTAAAAGATATAATAAATAATTTTGCTCATCTAAACTGAAAGGTTTTGTTCAAACAAAATTAACATATCTAGGATAAGGGAAATGGTTGACTGGGGAAAATTTTTGCATCAGTGATCTCAAAGAGAGGTTTGATATATAAGATATTCACACGCAGCAGAAATAAATAAGACACAAAACAACCTCTAATAAACAAGTGGTCATAGAATATGAACAAAGAGTTCTTAGAAGAATTGCAAATTATTAACAACATATGAAAGATTATTCCAAATCACTCATAATAAAATAAATTCAAATTAAAATAGTCCATATATCCATAAAATTTACAAAGATAACAATAGACTGAAATAGTTAATGTTGGGGCTGTGAAAACACAAGCACACTGATACATTATTGGTACAGCTGTAAACTGGAACAACTCTTCTGGAAAGCCATTTGAAATTATGCCAGTAAAGAGCCTAAAATATCCATACCCTTTGACCCAGAGATTCCAATAATAGGTATATACCCCCATGGGGTATCTATATACACATATATATATATATATATATCAAAAATTTTTATGCACGTGCTTTTCATAGTGTCAAGGAACAAGAAACACAGTAGATGACAATCAACAAGAATAGCAAAACAGATTGTATCTCTTTCTCTTTAAAAAAAAACAATTTTTATTAAAGGAATGGCTCTCTGGGATGAGCAAGGAGAAGAATACTAAGGGAAATATAGGCTTTATGGGGAAAAAAGTCAATAAAATGTCTTTTTAAATGACACTACAGCAGAGACCATCTTCCAAGTGGACATTGCTACTTTAATCACCACTCTTTGCATCTCATCATTCCACCACTTACAATTCACTCTAGCTGAACCATTATTCAGACCACATTTCGCCATCTTCTGCACACGGGTAACCTAAGAGTCTTGTCAAATGTCTTGGCAAAATACATATCTGCTTTGCCTCCTATATTCCTCGGACCTACTTAGTCTACTGATACTGTGAGAAGACAAAGAATTGGTGACCACTATGGTCTTCCCATCAGTTTAAGCTAAGAGGTTTTGAAAAATAATAATAATAATATCTGAGAGTCAAGTTATCAAATTGATTTTTTCAAACTGTCTTCTTTAAACATCACTTTCTTCTCAATGCTGGATAAACGAACTCAGGGGCATTCACACTAAATAGTGCCGCTTTGGGATTAGTTAGATAAGAACAAGAAGAGAACGTGGAGAGATAGGAATCCCTAGGTAATCGGCCAAGTTTGCTTTTCCATTTTAAAATGTCAGTCTCAATTATGTTTTGGTCTGCCTCCCCCCTTCCTGAGATATGGTCGTTTCTAGGTCAGGCTACTCCATCATTGCTCAGTTCTGTCAGCAGTATCTGACTCTTCCTGACCCCATCTGGAGTTTTCTTAGCAAAGACACTGGAGGGATTGGCCATTTATTTTTCAAGCTATTTTTACAGATGTGGAACTAAGGCATATGGATTTAAGTGACTTGCCCAGGGTCACAAGCCTAGTAAGTATCTGAGGCCAGATTTGAATTCCCCAGCCTGGTACTCCATCCACTGAATCTCCTAGCTGTCCACAGCTTACTTCATACTAGCCCCAGTTAGTTTGTACAGAGAAACAGAGATTTAAAGCTGGAAGGGACCTCAAAAGCCATCTAGTCTGACCTCCCCATTTTATAATTGAGGAAAGTGAGGCCCAGAGATATAAAGTGACATTTCCAAAGTCACACAGAAAATAAATGGCAGAGCTTTGCAGTGATGTAAAGATAATGCTAAGAAGGAACAAAGCTTAAGTCAAATGAAAGGAACCATGTTGGTGTCATGCTATCAGAATTCCGTTGGCAATGAGTAAGCTACAAAAGTGGGAAGTAACAAGTAATCAGTTACAATTCATTCTTTGGTGGTTTTCTTTAACTCTTCCCAGGGAACATACTTGTCAGGGATAAAGTAGGAATATCTATTGGGAAACATCTGTTGTGTCCAAAAAAAAGAGTATCAATAATTTTATTTCTAACTTACAAAGGAATCAAACAAAAGCAATGTAAAATACCACACACCCAAGAGATACATCACAAGAGGATGCTGGAGCCAGGTTGTACCAGCTTGTGATGGAACCTACTGTTAAATGTTTACTGGGAGCATTTACACCTCAGAAATTGGCAAATGCTGCAAGCCAGGCTTGATATATTATTTAGTAAATTGTCTAGACCTAAGAAAGTAATGGATAAAATATAATGATACAAATTAAGTTTAAAGTTTGTGGGTATATTTTCCCCCAAAAAAGCCTGTTGTTAAACATTTACCAACATATCCTGGATGTATGACACTTAATTAGCAAGCTTCTACTAATTTCCTACCACATGCCAAACACTGGACTAGGCAATAGAGTTTTTTTTTAAATAGTGAAATAGAGGACCCTGGTCTGGTAAGACCTTAAATTTTAGTCAAAGAATATGGTGTGTATGTGGGTATGTGTGTACAAACATATAGTTATATATAGTTATGTAAATGGTCATATAAGTTATATACAAAGTAGATATGAGGTGTTTGGGTTAAAGAGAAGCATTAATAGGTGAAGATGGGTGAAAGGGAGTGGATCTGAAAGTATCCCATAAAGAAGGTAGTGTTTGAGCTGAGCTTTGATGGAATGGCAGAATTCCAAGAGGTGGAGGTGAAGAAGGGAGAAGATTCCAGCCATGGAGTACACCCAGGGCAAAGACTTGGAGGCCAGAGATTGCATATTGTGCATCAGGAATAAGAAGCCCCAGTTTGGTTGGATCATCTCACAGATGAAGGAGAGGAAGGTGGGGAGTAATGTACAAAGCTAGAGAGACAGTTTAGGGTCAGAAGGTCAAAGGCCTTAAGTAATGAACCGAAGAGTAGAAAAATCACTGAGCACTTGGGTTCAAATCCCATCACTGATCCTGGCTACCTGTATGACCTTGGGCAAATCATTTCACTTCCTTGGGTCTTTTTCTCTTCTACAAAGGGGGAGGGTCGCACTGAATAGCCTCTGAGGGCCCTTCAAGCTCCAGACCCAGGACCCTATGATCCCAGTAAGGAACCAATGGAGTTTATTGATCAGAAAAGGAGGTTGATTGCTCGTGAAGGAAGAGGGAGGAAAAACCACTGGACAGTCTTTATGAGCCACTGACATCTGCTCAATGTCAATCCAGGAAGCCCCTCAGCATGTTAGACTCCCTATGGAGGAATTACAGAAGGGCATGGACCAGAGTGCCCCAGGCAGGATGGGCCAACATAGCTGATATCTGTACTATTGGAGGAAATAGTCAGTCACCTTGATAAGGTCAAGGATCCATTGAATTAATGAAAAAACCCCAAACAGAAGCCATTAACCAAATCATTAGCTTGAAGTAAGAGGCTGAATGGAAGTATGGTTCGTCTCTGTTTTTATCTTCCCTATGGATACTAGCTGACTGAGTCTTGATGAAATATGGCATATGCGTCATAAGTAATGACTAAAAAAGTCTACAGGCTTGAAAGTGGGGCAGACTAATGAATCTCGGCATCTTGTCTGTTTCTCTTACAAAAGATAAACAGGTGTTACCCTGGGTGCCCTGATCTGTCCTCTGCTTTGCTGCCTGATAGATCAGTTTTCCTAAAATGTTGCTTCCATCCTTTAAGAGCCAGTCAGTCCTTTGGGAAGCTTGAGTCCTTCAGGCCAGAGTCACCTCCCTCACCAATTAGTTCATAGCCCTTTTCCCCTGCATCACTCCATTGGTTCCAATCACACATTGCCAGTGATGTCTTCTCAGTCAGAGGAGTAAGGAGAGTGGGGCATAGTGTAGAGAAAGGGGGTCTGGACATGGATTTAGAGAACTGAGGCTGGAATTCTGAGTAGTTCTTCTAGTTACCGTATGTGCGACTTTGGGCAAGTGACTTAGACTTTCTGGGCCTCAGTGTCTTCATCTGTAAATCAAGGGGAAGTCACTTCCAGCTCCAGAGATGATAAACCATGGAATTGTTGCACAGGTCTGATATTTGACCTGGAACTCTAAGCTCTGATTGGAGAACTTTACTTCCTCTTGACCAGTCCCAAGCTCACCATGTCACTGCCTGGCTACCTTCAAGCCATGATGCGTGAACACTTCTCCCTTCCACCAAAATGTGAACTCCCACTTATGCAACTTTGACCTTGGACTGATGAGAAGTAACCTTAATTTAGCTATTCCTACGCCTTTCACGCTACTTGCTGGCCACTTCTACGCATCGTGATGATGGTAGTCGATGAGTCAAGTCAACAAGCACCCAGTAAGCACTTACCGTATCAGCCGATGCTCTGAGCTGGGCACACGGAAATGGCAGAACTATTCCTGGCCTTGAGCTTGCATTCTAATGGGAGAGACAACACACCAACAGTGTGTCACCATCTTCTCCTCAGCCTGCCCCTCCTCCCGATGTCCCTATTTCTCAGGATGGCACCACCTACCTCCCCCTCATCCAGGTTCAGACCTTCTTGGATGTTCCTTCTCCCTCAAAGTTCAGGTGACTTCTTTGCAGTAGCTTCTTTACTTTGAGTAGCTAGTAGAGTGCTCTATAAAATACAGGGCCTAGGAGCCAGGCATATAGTTACATTGCCACAGGCAATTCCCAAAAGAGGAAACTCCCTCTACCAGTATAAGTGGGCATCTTCTCTCCATCTTAGTCTTGGAGAGTTCCCTGGGCTCGTCCAGGGTCTTCCTCATTCCAACTCCACCAACTCTCTATGCACTCTGCTATGCTGGCTCTCCCACAGAGGTAATGGGTTCTCCTACATATTCAATTAAATTCAATTCAAGAAACAATTGGACCAAATCATCTGTAAAGTACCTTCCCCCTTTTAATCTATGATCCTATAGTCCCAAATATTATGCCCTGAGGCAAGATGGTATAATGGATAGAGTGCTAACCTGAGTAATATGAATACCTGAGTTTATATCCTGGCTCTGGTGCTTAAAAGTTGTGTGACCCAGGATGAGTCTCCTAAACTCTCTTATCCTTAGTTTCCTCATCTGCCAAATGCATCTATCTATAGGTGCCTAAGAGCACCTATGGCTTATAAGTGGTGAAAAAATTGAAAACATGCCCTAAAAGGAGAGGCTGAAAGAAATTTACTGGAGACGTTTAGCTGGGAAAGAAAGACTTAGGGAAGTCACTCTTCCTTATGTTCTGCCCCTCTGGCCTCCCTCCTTCCCTGCCTTCTTCTCTTCTTTTTCATTCCTTATGATGGGCTCTCCTCACAGTCATGTCTTTAACTCTCCATTTTTCTCTTTCTTTCCTGGCTGCATTTACATTTTCATTCATTCCCATACTTCAACTATCATTTCTGTACAAATAACTCCAAGTCCAGCTCTGACCTCTCTTTGGCACTCTGGACTCAGATCTCCAGTCTCCTGCAGGGCTCTCCAGCACCTCAAACTCAACATGTCCAAAACATGTCACCATCTTCTCCTCAGCCTGCCCCTCCTCCTGATGTCCCTATTTCTCAGGATGGCACCACCTACCTCCCCCTCATCCAGGTTCAGACCTTCTTGGATGTTCCTTCTCCCTCAAAGTTCAAGTGCTATCAGTTATCAGGCCCTCCCCATCTTACTGCCATAACTCCTCTCATATCTGTCAACATCACTCCATCAGCATGGTGACCACCCTGGTTTAGCCCTACTCATCGCCATAATTCTGCCTAGACTGCCTCACACTGGTCTCTCTGCTACCAAGCTTTCTCCTTTGAAACCTATCCTTCACAAAATGGCCAGAATTCTTCCTTTTCTTTGTGCATGTTCCCACGGACTAGAATATAAGCACTTTGTGGACAACTGCCATTTTCTGGAACAATGGACAGTAAGGAAGTTCAAATCCTGCCTGACACACTTACTTGCTGTGTGACCCTGGGCAGGTCACTTTACCTCTCTCAGTCTCAGTTTCCCCATCTGTAATGTGAACCTCTAAGCTCCCTTCACATTCTAAAGTGATGATTTTATAACCCATAGTTGGTGTTTACATACTAAATGAAATTTTACTGTCAGAGTAAGCTTCCTTGGGCATCCATGTGTTCCTGTGGCTACCTCCTAAATGGAGTCTAAATTCTTTTGCATGAAGTTCTAGGATATCCACACTCTTGCTTCTCTCTAACATTTCCAGTGCCTTAAATGTGTCTGTACCTTTGTACCTCCTCTCCTTTGCTCATGCTGCTCCCAACACTTGGAATGCCCTCCCTCTTACTGTTTGCCTGTTGAATTCCTGTCCCTCTTTTAAAGTCCAACTCAAACAATTCCTCCACTGTGAAGCCTTCCCTGATCTCTTCCTGTGGAGAGCAATTTTCCTACTTGGGCCTCACCAATCAATTTGTTTTATATGACTGTAAGGCTTTTATGGAATATCTGGTTCCATTATGGTTGGCAGTGTATATAGTATAGCTCCCTACTAACCCGTGAGTTAGCTAGTATTTATTAACCACCTATGGGCAGCTAGGTGGCCCACTGTGCCTAGAGTCAGGAACACCTGAGTTCAAATCCAGCCTCAGACACTTCCTAGCTGTATGACCCTGGACAAGTCACTTAACCTCTATTTGCCTCAGTGTCTTTCTCTGTAAAATGGCAATAATAATAGCATCTAACTCACAGGGCTGTTGTGAGGATCAAATGAGAAAATAATTGTAAAGAGCTTCCCGTAGTGCCTGGCATATACATAATAAACACCCTTTAAATCATTTACTAAATTCCAGCACTGGGAAAAATTCCAGGCACCTCCTACAGCACCCTGAACATTGTTATTGTGGTTGTTTTAATACAGACTTTTTATTTCAATGATGTAGACAAGGAATACCCCCCCAGCCCCACTGTGGGTCAGCACCTGCTCCACCACATACAGCCTTACAGTAAGTCTTCTTACCCTAAGCTCCATGAACTTGATTTTAAATATCTGGTTTTTGATCACTGCATTTCAATTCAACCAGTTACTTTTATAATCCTCTGTATTTTATTTTATGCATTTAAAACAGTATTCTGAGGAGTCTGGAGGCTTTGCCAGCTGCCCAAAAGGACCACAACACAGAAAAGGACGAGAACCCCTTCCAGAGTGGCCTGGGGCACTGAAGGGTTGACTTAGATGCCCAGGGATGAAGACACAGAACCCTAAGACAGGTTTGGGTGATTGATTCCAAGACCAATTCACTGTCCACTAAACCACACTGCTTCTCTGTCCCTAGTAGGCATTTTCAATACAAGTTTCCGGAACGTAGGTATTTAAAGCGAGTAAAAGAGGTGCCCTACTTGTTTAACTCAGTCCATGAGGGCAATGTTAGAGGCATGAGTGGGAAGTGTTCAATCTACAGGAAGTAGCTCAGTTCAGTTCAGTTGGAACTGTCCAAAGGGGAGAGGGGCTGTGTCAGGAGGCACAGAGCAGAAGTCCTCCAGCAAAGGCCAGATGGCCCCTGGATTGGAGAATCTTGACCAGGTATGAGGTAGGCTACATAGGTCATAGAGTCACTTCCAATTCCAAAATTCTGTGACTATTATGACTCTTGACTGGTCCTGGCTTCTTTATTGGAAATGAAAAACATAATTGGGAAATTCAGGCCTATGCTATCTTACTGACAGGCCCTAATGATGCTATTGATGGCAAAAGACTTTGGTTCAAACAAATTATTAGAGTTGACATAAAGGAGGCTCTAATCAATTCGTGTGTTACTCATTCTTCTCTGCTGCCCTCCTTAGCAGCAACATATGCATATCTATCAACATCAATCCCTTAATGGGCTCCCATCAGGGTGATGGGAATTCCTTTTGGCAGTCTATCCACCCTGGCTACTTAGCAAGCAGAGAAGCCACTAGAAGACAAGTCCCTTCGTCCATTTCACTTAATCAAAAAGCCCCCTTCCAAAATGAGCTGGCAGGTCCTGCCTTGGCCTGGCTCAGGTCTCTCTTCCCTCTGATATCATACAATTAGAAATCTGGACAAGAGCAAATGTCATCAGGAAAAGGACAACAGAAGGCCTGATATCCGATCCTGAGTCTGCCAGTAACCAACCGAGATCTTGGGAAAGTCACTTTTTCCCCTCGGCCTTGGCTTCATCACTGGTTAAATGAGGAAAATGTGGGAGACGCTCTTCTGATGTTCCTTGAAGCTCTACAATTCTGTGATTCTAGCTCATTTCAATCTGGTGTAAGTTTTATGGACACTGGGGAGAAAGATGATCAGACATGGTAGAATGATGAACTTTATATTCCCAAAACTTGCTCAAGGGTCATATCTAACCGTGAAAGACAGTGTAGCATCAAAGTTGCTTGCAAAGATGCCTTAGGGAGACCTGGGTTCAGGTCCCATTCCTGATTCATGTTAATTATATGACCCTAGGCAAATCACTTAACTCCTCCGCACTCCCACAACACTCTCTAATATCTTTTTTGTTGCTATTTATTTTTTTAATTAACAAAAATCTATTTTCTCTTCCTTTCACCCTCCCCAGAAAAAAAAATCAAAACCCTAGTAATAGATATAATACCTAATAGTTAACATGCATATAGTAATCTCAGGTTTATGAAACATTCTCTAAGACTATAACTTAGAGATGAGTTGGTTATCTATATATCAAGAGCTCCTTATATTAATGAAATCATAGGTCTGGATCTTCCCATCCACCCAACAAAAAAAAAAAAATTAAAACTTGACTGTCTTCCTTGTTTCCAAAAGTTTTGCCAGGAGAAGTAATTCACCTTTAACTAAATCCATAGGAAGATAAATAAATGAGCTTCATCATATTCAACAAATTCCATGTGACATTTCTTAAGGATCTAAGATGTATAAAGCACTGATAGTGCAAAGATTAAAATGTCCCAATCCTTGTTTTCAAGCAGCATATACTGTAGTAGCTTGGAACAGGAGATCTATAAAAATAAGATGGACACAAGGGAAAATGTAATTAAAAGGCCACCTGGGGGAGTAGAGAGAATGCCGGCTTTACCTGGATCCAGGTCCCATCCCTGACAGATACTGGCTTTGTGACTCTGGATATGTTCCTCCAACCAATTAATAAACATTTATTGAGCACCTACTATATGCTTGGCACTGTGCTAAGTAATGGAACTTAACCTCTTAGTGAAATCAGGAGACTCGCTAAGATTATAAATTGCAGAAAAGTTACCAATCTGCATTGGTAGAGGGAGTTTCTTCACCTGGGAGTTCCCTATACCAGGGAAATTTCTGGTCTAGTCCTCTCTCATCCTCTAAAAATTAGGGAGCCACTGAAGATATTTTTTATTAGGAAAGTGAAATGGTCTGAACTGAATCTGTTTAAGATTATTTTAGAAGTTGTACAGAAGGTGGATGGAGAAAGAAAAGACTGGAAACAGGAATCTATTACAAAAGTCAGGGCAAACAGTGAGAATGATCATGTGAGGGGAGTGAAGGAGAGAGATATGCCTGAGATATTGTGGTGGTAAATATAATGGGTCTTGGCAGCCAATTGCATGTGAGAGATGGGGGCAGGGAATAAAGAGAGAAAGTTTAAAGTGTCTCCAACATTTCAATGAGTGGGACAATGAGGATACCACAGACAGGAACAGACTTGTGTATTTTTTCATCATCTGGTGGGAGGTCACTACAATGATAACAGCAATTAATAATGATGATGATGATGATGATGATAAGTAGCATTTATATAGTGCTTTAAAACTTGCAAAGCACTTTACAAATATGGTTTACCCTCATGACAGCCCTGGAAGATAGGTGCTACTATCAACCTCATTTTATAGACGAGGAAACTGAGGTAGAGAAAGATTAAGTGACTTGCCCAGGGTCATATAGCTAGAAAGTGCCTGAGGCTGGATTTGAACTCTGTTGCTCCTGACTCCAGTATTTTACTCACTGTACCACCTAGCTATCTCCTGAGTTCAGTTTTAGATATATTAAGTTTGAGATGCCACAAGGAGGTTTAGATGGAGAGGTCCAGCAAAACCCTTGTAATGTGAGACTAGAACATGGTAGACAGATAAGCAATGTGTATGTAGTTTTTAAAAGTCATGATAGTATAGGATTGGTAGCAGATAGGAATTCCAGGAAGACACTGTAGAGCCAGGGAGACACCCACACATAGGAAGTGATGGATGATCACAGCGAGACAGGGGAAGAATCACGAGAGAGTAATGTCATAGAAGGCAAGGTTGCAGAGGGTATCAAGAAGGTGGAGGTGGTCAATAGCGTCAAATGTTGTAAAAGAGAAGCGATTAGAACTCCTTATACTTAGCAAGGAAGTAATGGAGTAGAAAACAGTCAGCACCCTGGCCAGCGGCAAAGAGAAATCTAAGAACTTACAGACAAGTCAATACTTTGAAAGGGATGGCACCAAGCCATTCACAGCTGAGTGATATAGTGCCACCATTATGAATATGCAGGAGTAGCACTTAATGAGGGATTTGAAAATGGGAAATAAAGGATCACGAAGTCAATTGATATAGACTAGCTGCTATTATGAAGTCTCAAAGCTCTTTTGACTGCCTTCAGAAAGAGATTCAGACCAAGGTGAATCACTGGGACTTTGGAAGGTATGGTTGTATTATAGAAGTCCTTGGTAGTCTTCCCTCACAACAACATACCAAGATGTTCTTCTCTCAGGATTATAGCCTTGAGGAAGATGGCAAGGGAACTGGGGTTGTAGTTTGGTACTTCCAGTATTCTGGAATCATATATTGTTGGTTTTCAGTCATGCCCAACTCTTTGTGACCACTTTTGGGATTTTCTTGGCAAGATACTGGAGTGGTTTGCCACTTCCTTCTGCAGCTCATTTTATAGATAAGGAAATTGAGGCAAACAGGGTTAAGTGATTTGCCCAGAGTCACACAGCTAGTAAGTGTCTGAGGCCAGATTTAAACTCAAAGAGATAAGTCTTCCTCACTCCAGGTCTGGTGCTCTATCCACTGTACTACCTAGGAGTCCCTGAACAACTAGGGACCATGAAATCACAGGATTTAGAGCTGTCATCCTCCCTACTACCATACTTTCCTTAATAACAAGCAGAAGGCCCTGATTTCTCCTTTCAGAGGTTGTTCCTAATCCAGAAAGGTGGTTTAATCTTTCAGGTGCACACACAGGGAGAAGACAGAGGCACAACTGAACCACCCCAGATACAATATATTGCATTGTTCTGAACAGATTCTGCCATTAGCAGAAATTGAATCGATTCCTGCTACCAGTGTGCAGTATAACAATGTAGATAAACAGTACTTAATTGCTACATCACTTGACCATACTTTTCTTTGAAACAATCTGCCTGGGAAATCCATCTCATGCAAACAATTTATTTTAAACCAGGAGCTCTTAACTTTTTGCATGTGAGGCATGGACCTCTTTGGCAATCTGGGGAAGCCTATGGATTCCTTGTCAGAAAAAAAATGTTCTTAAATGTATAAAACGCATAATACTACAAGGAAATCCATTATTTTGAAAAGCTATCAAAATACTTTTAAAATATTCAAGGACTCCAGATTAAGAAGCCTTGAAAAACACACATATGATCTGAGGGGTGAGTGGAAGCTTAGAACACAGATCCAGATAACACATGCTTGAGAAATGATCTACAGCCACAATTATAGCAGCCTTTCCCCACAAATCTCATAGATATGTTATGAGTAGATCCCCGCTAGATGTCACAGCCCAAGGGGTGATGCCTATTGGATGCCTCATTGGTTACATCAGAATTTTTTAATATGTTGTCACAGCTCCTAGCCTAGAAAATAAACCTAAACATCATGTACCCACACAGACTACATGGACAAAAGCAGATTAAATTATTTGAAAAGGAACCAAGAAATCTTCTTGTCCAACCTATATCTAGCAAGTGATTATCCAACCTTGATCTGAAGACTTTCAATACAGGGGATTCACAATCTCCCTAGGTATCTTATTTTGCTTTGGGTTAACTCTCCTTCTACTGAACTGAAATCTGCCATTCTGCAAACTTATCCCCTCCTCCTAGTTCTTCCCTCTAGAGCCAATCAGGGAAAGACAGGTCTTTCTTCCACATGGCAGTCCTTCAAGTCTGTTCTTACAAACAGATTCTGCTAGAATACTAATAGTTCTTGGGCATATTTTGACATTTTTTAGAACTGATCCCTTCCTAGTTACAAATGTCCACTTCGTTATAACTTTTCATAATGAAATAACAGATGGAGCACTGAGTGGTTAGAGTGTTGCTCCTGGAGGCAGAGCAATCTGAGTTCTAACCCACCTTGGACACCTGCTAGCTGTGTGACCCTGGACAAATCACTTTCTGTGCCTAAGTTTCCTCTTTTGTAAGTGAGGGGGTTCGACTCAGTAACTTCTAAGATCCTTTCCAAATCTATGATGCGATAAGCCTTTCACCCAATAATCAGATGACAATTCAACCAGAATCCTTGCTCACAACCTCAGCAGCCCCTGAATCCATGTGCATGGGAATAGCTAGGAGGCACCATAGTGGATAGAGCACTGGGCCTGAAGTCAAGACGACTCATCTTACTGAGTTCAAATCTGACCTCAGACACCTGCTAACCATGTGACCTGGGCAAGTCACTTAACTCTGTTTGCCTCAGTTTCCTCATAAAATGAGCTGGAGAAGGAAATGGCAAACCACTCCAGTATCTTTGCCAAGAAAACCCCACATAGGGTATGAAAAGTCTGACATGACTAAGTCCTGCAACAATTCAGAACATGTTACTAAGAAAGTCTCCTGAGGAATGCACCACTCTAGCCTCACATAAAGTCTCAAGCTCTGCCAACCTGCCAGTTTTCTTAGGAAACTCTAAGCAGGGATGGGCTTGGTACTTCTATTAGTCTAATAATTTGAGGAAAGCAGAAGTGTCTCTAATGTCCTGGAGCTCACTTTACCCAAACGCATCCTGGCTTCTATGGTATTCTATGGAATACTTTTGTGTATTCGGCATTTATGTCTTCCTTGGGACTATATTTGTTACAAATGGAAGTTGCAAAGTGCAATGTTAATTCCACTTGATCTATTGATTTTCTTGGAATAGCAAAGGATGAAGGACATTCAGAATTGCAGATCATGTGTGTTTTTGAGGGAAGAACGATCCTAAAAAGGTCAAAAAAGTAATTGGGAGGTAATAAGATTGTGTGAAATTCTATTAAAGCCTACAGTTATTCGCTTTACTACATTTTACTGTGAGCCATGAAAATGTCTATCTAGGCAAATAGGAGCTGATTCAGTTAGGGTTTAGTGATACCCAGAGAAATTAATTTTTAAGGGAGGCTTTTTACCTAGGCCATGATTTAAACTATTCTGCTCTTTTGGGATAAGTTATTCAGGAGTTGCAAAGGAAAGTGAAATTTAAATAGGATCCTTACTTTTTCTCTTCCTTTTCTTTCTCTTTCTTATACATGCAAGACTCATTTCTTATGATTTTCTGGCTCTAACAGCCTGATAAGACCATTTGACTGAGTGGATCTCTTAGATTTTAAGTTAGAGAGAAGCAAAAACACTGTGTCACTGATCTGCTTTAATGCACAGAGTTTCTACAAAAGAAGTCCCCTACACCACAGAAAACAGAAGTCCAGAATACTAGCTAGACTAGAACCAAATGTAAACTTTCAGTGTGATCATTTACAACTCAGAAATCTATAAATGCTACAAATCAGATCTTAATTTGTTATTAGGTAGATGGTCAAGACTTAAAAAAGTTATGGATAAAACGTTAATAACATAGTCATTTCCAACTCTTGTGATCATGGGTTTCCTTGGTAAAGATACTGGAATAGTTTGCCATTTCCTCCTCCCATTTTGTAGGTGAGGAAACTGAGGCAAACAAGGTTAAGTGACTTGCCCAGGGTCACACCGCTAGTAAGTGTCCAAGGCCAGATTTGAACTCAAGATCATGAGTCTTCTTCCCTCCAGAACTAACACTTTATCCACTGTATCACCTAGCTGCCTGTTAATAATACAGGTCAAACTTTAAAGTGTGCCATGGTACACGTTGTTTCTTCAAAGAGCCGGTTGTTAACATTTACCAGCAAACTTCCGATATACATATGTGTAAACCACATGCCCATGCATACATACACACACATATGTATGTATTAGGTAGGTATTTCTTTTTACATGTACATTGGTATAAATGAGCATATATAAAGATATTGGGGGAGGAAGCTGTTCATGTGTATATGGATAGAGATTTGGGGATGGGGATGGGGATAGGGATGGGGATAGGGATGGGGATAGTGACCCAACCTATGATTTCATTGACACAAGAAACTCCCAGGTAAGAAATCTTCCTCTACCAATGCAAGATGGCCCCTACCCTGAAACTTATATTCTTAGAGAGTTGCCCTGAGCATCAAGAGATTAAATGACTTTCCCAAGGTCACAGAGCTAGGATATATTGCAGGCAAGACTTGAAATGAAGTGTTTCTTACTTCAAGACCAGCACCCTATGCACAATACCACACTGTCTCAACACAGACATATGTGTATAGGTATGCTTCTTCCAATACATCAAAAATTTGTGATTTTTTTCCCTGTAGAGATGTTCCCTTTACCAATGAAATTCCATTTAATGGTAGTTGGTAGAATGATTTGCCATGGCCAAAACGATTTTTCCCCTGTTGACTACCCATCTGATGAGGAACTGCTTTGAACAAGGTTGGTCCCTAATCAAGAATGGAATTCTTGGGTTTGATCATTCACCTTCTACTCAGACCCAGAGGACAGAACTAGGAACATGCTCAGGGAAAAGGCAGTTACAAAGAGGCAAATTTAGACTTGCTAAAAGGAAAAACTTCCTTCCAAGTAGAGTCATCTAAAAGTGGAACAGGCCTCCCAGAAAACAGTGGGCTCCCCCTCATTCAAAGTCCTCAAAGAAGGTTCTAAGTGGAGTCTTGCTCAGGAATGCACTGGACTAGAGGGCTACCAAGCATCCTCCCAACTCTGAATCACTATTTTTAAAAGCAACCACAAAGCTTTCAGAGCCAAGTCTATGTATAAGTAAAGTGAGAGACCAAAATTGTAAAAAAAAGATGAGGCCTGACCTTGCAGTAAGAAACAGATCTGGTGTGGCACTGCTCCAGAAACATCTTGCATCATTGAATAATATGATCACACACATATGTGTGTGTGTATGTACACTATACTGTCCCCTCATCTATATGTGTGTTTATGTGAGTATAATTGGAACTTAATATAGACTAGGGTATTAAACCTTCATTTTGTAGCTTTATTTTTTTAAAACAGAGGCCACTATTTTTCCATTTCAGAACAGTCCCCACCCCAGGTTATTCTCACTTCTTCCATATGTGACAATAAAAGTATGTTCATGCTTTCCTTTAGCTGTCCTTCTACATGCCTGGGTCATACATTACAGAGAAATGGTGTACTATTTTCTCAGCTTCTCACATACCACAGCCAGAATTCCATTGTATAGTTTACTCATTTGACCACTAGATGTTTAGCCCTGCAGAAGCTCCCTCTTCCTCTCTCCTCACTACCCCCTCCCAGGAACTAAATACTTTGCTTTCAACACGCCTTCCTCCATTCCAAAGGGAGGCCAGGATTACCAGCCCCTGAGATGCCTGATAGACCTGGACTGCAAAGAAAGAAAGCAGCAGAACCCATCTGCCATAAGCTGCGGGCAGTCACAAATATTTCTTCTGTTAGCTCAGCTTGTGGCCACACTGGAAGAATTTGTTTTCACACCAAACAGACACATTCTTGGTGATGGGAAGGAAATCTTGGCAATTAATCTATGAGCACAGGTCAACTTTCCCTAGGAACAGGATACACTCTCCCCTCCATCCATCCATCTATATCTAAACCACCACTCCCTCCAAAGAAAGAGTAACAACCATTGTTTTAGGAACAGGAAGGTTCTTAGAGGTCAGAGAATCATAGCTTCTAGATCTAGAAGCTGGAAGGTACCACAGAGATGGTGGTATGTTATAGTTAAGGAAAGTGAATCCCAGAGAGATTAAGTGATTTTTTCCAAGGTCACTGTCAGAGGCAAGACTTAAACCTAGATCCTCCGACTTGGGAGGCTATTTCTACTATTACTTTATTCTTACCTAGTTTATATATTTGATAAGATGACCAATGAGCATGATGATGGTCACTGCGACTGTACAGCAGACCAGCAGTAAGTTGTGGGATGGTGATTTAATTCCTATTGTGAAAGAAACCAACAGGGTGATTATTTTTAGGGCAGTGAGGAAAGCAGCATTCCTGATGTAAGCAAAACAACCAAGAAGTAACACAGGGCCAATTTTCAATGATAAACTTTGCTTCCTCTTTCATTTTGAAGCCATTCGAGGATGCAATCCAGTCTTTGTTTTTCAGGAAATTAGGATAGACTAAATCTGAATTATTCAAAATATAAAAAGACTCTGAGACTATAGGGTTGGGAGAGGGTGTGAGGCTTCACCAGGAATCCAATCCCACCCCCAGTGCTTAAGGGCTGTGAGTCTCATTTTCCAAGGAGGCCCTTTTGTGCTAGATAAGGAGTGATAAATGAAATATTTATCTGTAAACATGTAAAATCCACAATGGAATTCTGGTATGTGTTAAACTGAGAAACCAATGCACCATTTTAGTGATGTGTGACACAGACATGTCTAGAGACAAGAAATCGTCAGGGTAAATAAATATGTTTCAGTCTATCACAAGACCTGACCAATGGATACTAATTCCCAGAGTATGGACAGTGTGCTCTCATGGAAGAGGCTGGAAGGCCTCTTCAAGAAGGGTATGATGACATGAAATAGACATTCTGAAACTCGGGCAGCTCTGTGAACCAGGGAGGGAAAGACAGGCAGCTGGTGGATTACTGAGTCAAAACCCAGGTGTATTAAAAGATACTACTCCCCTGACAAAGCAAATCCCTTCCTTTTACTTGCCTGCTTGTATTCAGGTGAGTAGGCCAGGCCTGCTGGTCAGAAGGGAGGCCTCCCGCCTTTACCTTCCCACTGTGCTTGCTGCCACATGGCCTCTGAGCACATGGCCCTATAGTGATTATGTCATTTCTTCCTGCTTTTAGATGAAAGAGTAAATACAGTAAGAACTAGCATTCCTATACCACTTTAAGGTTTATAATGTGCTTTATATAATCTATTGCATTTGATTATCACGCAGTAGGTAGCTATTTACATATTCATTTTACAGAGAAGCAAACAGAAGCTAAGGGTCTGACTTACCCAAGGTCACATGGGTTAAATAAAACTAGAATGTTAATCACTACTGCTTAATGTTGGAGAGAAAATGCCAAAATGGGGACTTGAGCCAACAGCATCAGAAAAGATATTCCCAAGGGACAGGCGTGTCCTTGCCCTGAGAAACCTGAGAAAGGGAGAGAATGAAAGTCAGGAGGAGGATCCCCAGAGTGCAGATAAGCTACTCTTCAAATGTTAAAATAATAAACGGAAAAACAGGATTACCATTTTATAAGTGTTGTTACAAAAATGTCCAGGCTTGTATTCAGTTGGTGTTTTTTTTAATCTACCTTATTAGGTTATCTACTGACAACCTAATGCTTTAAGGGCTACTTTGATTAAAATAGGACAAGAGAATAAACAAGCGTTTACAGATGATTTACCATATCATTGTCACAGTCACAAAATTGACGGAAAGTTGGGGAGAATGCCAGGTTCTGGTGTGCTTATTTTTGCATGATTTTTTTTAAGACAGCTGACAGTAGAGTTAAATACTTACTGCTCTCCTCTTGCTGTAGGAGAGTTTTAAGCTACAAAGTGTCACACGTGCTACATTAAAATCATACAATATTCCTCAACAGTCACCAAGACTACTTTGTTGGGCAGTCCTTTGATTTTGCCGTAACATGGGAAAACAGCAATAGCTCTAGAAACATAGGACCAGGGGAGAGGATTTTGGGAAGACGGCAGAGTACCTCAGAAAATTTCAAGCTCTCAAGATTTTCCTTCATAAAAGAGATAAAATAGCACCTCTGGGCTACCATCGAGCTGTGAAAACAAATAAGAGGAGGGGCAGAATTGGGATCCTCCTTTGACAGTGAGAGAAGACCTGAAGAAAAACCCCAGGACTGGGTTTCCTCTCTGTGAAGAGCAAACCCCTTCAGGCTGGGGTCCACTTAAACAACAAGCCACAAACCCAGGAGGTAGCTGGGTTGGGAGGCTGCCTCAGGACCTCAGGGCCCTGGGAAAGTGAGAAGACCTGGGGAAGATCGAGGGAACCTCTACTGACAAGGAACACCAAACCCAGCTGCGTTGCAGAGAGTGGCAGGGGTGAGGAGGAACCAGAACACACCTGGTGAGTGCAGAAGCAGGGGCAGGATCCCGCTGACTCTGGGCACTCTCAGGAGGCCGGAAGTCTTGGTTTGAATTCAAGGTCAGAGGGGAGAACTGAAGAGGATCAGAGGCACCATCCCACATACCGCAGGACTAGAGGTGATTATAAAGACTAAATTATTGCAAAAACAAATGCACAGGCAAAGGAGAAAGAATTCAACCATTGAGAGCTATTGTGGGAATAGAGAAGACCTGGATTTGTCTTCAGACAAGCATACTGAAGCAAAGAAACTTTCTTTTACCCCAAAGAGTAATGTCAAATGGTCACCTGCCCAAAAAGAATTCACTAAAGAACTTAAAAAAAGACTTTAAAAATCAAATGAGAGGGACTGAGAAAAAATTCAAAAGAAAAATAAGAAGAATACAAGAAAAACAAGAAGATTATGACAAGAAAGTCAACCAATTAGAAAAGGAGAACCAGAATCTTAAGGAAGAAAATGACTTCTTGAAAATCAGTATTGAGCAAGGGGAAGTCAGCAAAGTTATAAGAGATGAAGAAATTAAAAATATATATAAAGGATGAAAAAACAGAAGAAAACATGAAATGTCTCATAAGAAAAACAATGGAAGAAGAGTATGTGAAACGTCATCAGAAAAACAATTGATCTAGAAAACAGATCAAGAAGAGAAAGCCTAAAAATAATTGGACCATCTGAAATTTCTGATCAAAAAAAGAATCAATACAATAAAATAAGAAAAAATTAAAGAAAATTATCCTGAAGCATTGGAACAAGAGGAGAAAGTAGAAATAGAAAAAATCCACCAATCACTACCTGAAAGAGATCAGACAAGGAAAACTCAAAGGAATATTATAGTTAAATTCCAAAACCCCAGATCAAAGATAAAATATGAGCAACAAGGAAAAAAATTTACACAAGACCTAGCATTGATGACACTATAAGATCACAAATCTTGGAACACTATGTATAGAAAAGTAAAAGAACTGGGTCCTCCAGCTGAAAATATCATACCCAGCAAAGCTAAACGTAATTCTGAATGGAAAAAATGGACATTTGATCAACTGTCAGACTTTCAGGACTCTGATTAAAAAAACAAAACAAAACCCTGAACTCAATAAAAGATTTGACATACAAGAGCTAAAAGAAATGTTGTTGTTGTGTTCATTCTTCGTTGCCAAAGAAGACCATGACATCAGAGAAATGATGGCATCACTTGCACTTGACTTTGTTTTGAGGGCTGTGCAAGGGCACCAGTCTCACTTTCTCCTCGTGAGCCATCTCTAAGAGAAATACATACCAATGACCAATTACAAGTAGGACTAAATAAGGATAGAATGTTTAATTTTTATGCATAGAAAATGTAAAACCTATGTCTAAGATTAATACTAGTAATTAGGTAGCCTATAAGAAAAATTGGGGCAGACTTGAGTATGATATGATTTTAAAAAGTAAAACCATTCAAGGACAGCTAAAAGAGTAATTGTCTTATACAAATGAGATGCAAAAGGAAGAACCAATACAGAGGAATTAGATGGGGGAGTGGAGCTGCTAGTTCTGGAAACCTACTTTCATTGGGAATGGGTTTAAGAGGGGAAAATACATATACATTTAGAAGAATATAAAAGCCTTCTAAATTTAAGAAGAAATAAAACTCTAACGGGATAGAGAGGGAGGAGAGGATAAGGGAGGGATCTTTAGAGGGGAGGGTGAAGGAATAGGTTAAAAGGGTGGTATAGCAAGGTCTTTAGATTTAGCTGAATGGGAGGATAAGGGAGGAGGCTCTAGAGTGGAATGGGTTGGAATAGGTCAAAGAATGTACAAAAGGGTGTTTAGATTTAGGGGAATAGGAGGATAAGGGAGGTTGCTGGAGTGGGGATAGGTTAAGTAAAAGGAGGGCAAGGTAGCAGGTAGAAGTAAAGTAGACGAGGTAGGAGAAATAGGAAAGAGATATGCAAACATAAAAACAAGATTAGAAGTAGTATCTCTTTGGGAAAGTATATATTTATATATGTATGTATGTATATATGTATGTATATATCAATACCTATATATAAATATATCCATACTCAATTGTAGCCTTGGGATGGTGAGTAGGGAAGAAGGAAGAGGGAAAAAGAACAAAGTAAAAAGTGTACAACAAAAAACAAATGAAAACCTACAAGGAAGTAATGAAAAAAATGGGCAGCTTTCAACATAATGCATAGTATTTAATATCTATAATAATGAAATGAAAAGTTATCGCTAAACTGAATCTGCTCCTGTATTCTGCTGTGCACATGGCATGTTTTTTTCTTTTCTTATTTTATATTTAAGTTTATAATGTTTCTTTCTCTTTTCTTGTTATGTATTTAAGTTTTAGTATTTGTCTAAAATTAAAAAAAATTTTAAAGAAAAAAAAGAAATAGAACCAGGGATAATTACCTATGCTGTGCCATCAGGGAAGTACTAACTGAAAATTCCTATCTGTGTGACTTTGGGCAAGTCAATTAACCTCCATGGCCCTTGATTTCCTCATCTTTAAAATGAGGGGGGTAGATTATCACAGAATGAAAGAATCTGAAATTAGGACGGAATCTCAGAAGCCATCCGGTTCTACCCCCACAGGAAAAGAATCCCCACAAAGGACATATCTGTAAGTGGTCATCCAACTCTGCCTGAAGGCCTCCAAGGGCCTGGAATCCACCACATCTGAAGGTGGTTCATGATCCTTTAGGGCAGTTCTAATTTTTAGGAAATTTTTCCTCACATCAAGTTTCTCTTGGCATTTTCTATGAATTGATCCTGATTTGCCCTTGGAAACCAAGCAGACCAGGTCTAATCCTTCCTCTCAAGTACAACAGAATTATCAGCTCCCTAGGCCTGGATACTGTGCCTCTACTAATTGAAGCCTGAAATCATATTTGCTTTTTGATTGTCATATTACTATGGAGAGAGACCTTGTGGTATAAAGCAGTGATTGCTGTTCAGTTGTTTCAGTCATGCCTAACTCCA
This sequence comes from Bettongia penicillata ogilbyi, assembly GCA_023548195.1. Taxonomy (NCBI): domain Eukaryota; kingdom Metazoa; phylum Chordata; class Mammalia; order Diprotodontia; family Potoroidae; genus Bettongia; species Bettongia penicillata. The sequence goes on along the minus strand of JAJHZJ010000132.1, from coordinate 2,025,010 downwards.
TTTGGGGTTTTCTTGGCAGAGATGCTGAAGTGGTTTGCCATTTCCTTCTCCAGCTCATCCTACAGATGAGGAAACTGAGACAAACAGGGTTAAGTGACTTGCCCAGGGTCACACAGCTAGTAAGGGTCTAAGGCTAGATTTGAACTCAGGAAAGTAGGTCTTCCTCACTTCAGACCCAACACTCTATTTGCCGTACTACATAGCTGCCCACGACAGTGGTAACAAACTCAAACAGAAATGAGGCCACTAAACCATACGTAAGAATTCCTGCAAGCCACATATTGACTTAGAAAACCATATACTATCTATGATTTATTCTATTGCTAATGTTGTTAAATATTTCCCAGTTACATTTTCACCTGGTTCGCTACAATCATTTGATACCTCTGGCATAAGGGACAGAAAACCTGGCTTTGAGTCCTGCCTCTCATACATTCTGGGCTGTATGATCCTGGATAAGTAACTGAACCTCTCAGTGCTCCCAGGTAAGTCACGCAGACTATAAGTTGCATAATAGGTGATGATCTGCATGGTGTAGAATGATTTTCCTCTCCTGGGAGTTCCCTATGCTAACGAAATCACAAGTCTGATTAAAAACAAAAATCACTGTGCACCAAAGTAGCTGTGAAAAGAAACCATTGATTACAATTGCTCCAGGATATTGAGGAGCATCAGACGGAGGTAGTTTGCTGGAGTCTTTGAGAACAGATGAAATTGAGTGGCCTGACCTCAGATGAATAATTAAGAGCTACAGGTTGGCTTTAGCAAAAAAGTCAAAAGTCAGTGTGGCTCTCTTCCTAAGCATGTCTAAGAGAACATGCTTTTCTCTGGGTCTATAGATAAAGTCTCACACAGCTATGCGAGCCACACCAATATCAAGGTCCTCAGCTCAGAGTGGGAAACCCAGCAGTATAGAATGATTTCCCAGCTTTCCCTTTATATGCATGCATATATGTTTATGCTCATACACATATGTACAAATATACAGAGATGGAAAGGAGAGACAAAGTGGGGGGACAGAGATAGGAGAGACAGAGAGAAGAGAAAGAGAAGAGAGAGACAGAGACAGGAGACAGACAGAGAGAAGAGAGAGAGGAGACAGAAAGACAGAGGCAAAGACATGTTTGGGAAGCATGTTTGTAGTACCTCATCAGTTTCCCAACTCATTGGTCTCACGATTGACCTTCCAGTATTTTAACTACTTGAGTGTTGCCTAGATTCCCAAACATAATCTTTGGGGCATTCAAGGCTATCTCTACACAAGGCTTTTCCTTACCATTTGCTAGCCAGCTTACTTCCCTCCCCACCCCCAAAATTACTTTGTGTGTATCTCACAGGTACCTGTTATTTCCTCCAATGGAGTATAAGCTCCCTGAAGTCAGAGATGGTTCCATTTCTGTTTTGATATCCACAGCACTGAACATAACACCTGGCAGAGAACAAGGTCTTAATGGATGTGTATCGAATTAAATAGAATTCATCATCCCACACCCTACTGGCAACACTCATAATGCCAGGACAAACAATGAGTCAAACTGGTCTAAAACAATTTAAGAATCCATGTTTCAATCCCTTAACAAGATTTTGCCATTCTCATTCCACTTGTATTTGCTGATCACATGGATTTCTCATTCACATTTTCAAATTGGTGACACAGCAGATAGAGCACTGGATCTAAAGTCAGAATGATCTGAGTTCAAATCCAGTCTCGCTCACTTACTAGCTATAAGGCCCTGGCAAGTCACTAAACTCTATCTACCTCAACTTCCTCAGCTGTAAAATATGCATAATAAGAGCATCTACCACCCAGGTTTGTTGTGAGGATAAAACCAGATAATACCTGTAAAGCACTCTGCAAACCTTAAAGTGTTATATTAATGCTAGCTAAACACCTATTGTGAAAATATTAGGCCAAGTCAATATAATGAAAAGCTTTTCCCTATCTCTTTCTTGAAACTCTTCTCAAAGATAACCCAATTTTCTAAGTCACTTAGAGACCTTTAAACAAAATAAAATCCTAATGATGTCGCTGCCATGAATAATTAATTGCTCTTGAACACTCTCCCGAATAAAATCCATTCTCATTTGATTAGAGGTTTCCACAAGGCCCATGGGTTCATCTGGGTATTTTTACATCATTCTTGCACCTCCTTTTCTTTGTCTTGTCAAATGCATTTAGGATTAAGGATTCTCTTACAGAAACACCCTTCCAAAGAGGGATAATAAAAATGATGATGATGGTGGTGGTGGTGGCAGCCGTGGTGATTATAGGATCACAGACTAAGAAGTGGACCTTAGAGTTAATCTTGTGCAGCCCCATCATTTTACAAATGAGGAAACTGAGACTCAGAGGGAGAAATGACTGGGCCAGAGCCATCAGTCGGAGACTTTGAGAGACAGTGACATATCTCCTCCTTCAAAAATGATGTGAAGACTAAACTGGGAACAGAAAACAAGGAAATGCTAAAAGCTAGACAACCTGTATGGAGGCCAGATGGTCTCCAGGGGGTCTCACTAAGTGGAGAGCGAGGAGCTATGTCTATGTCAATGGGCATTATCTTCCCTCATTTTGGTGTCTTCATCTGTGAACACTTGCCATAGAAAACCCTGGTGTTGCATTTGTATAGGATGGTTGCTGTCTCTTATCATCCAGACACCAGTCTACCTGACACAATGCTATCCTGGACCTGTTTGTCTCCCCTGGTCAAATGATGCATTTTCCTTTAAAATATATTTATACATATGTCTATATTATTGAATTAAATTAGTTCAATATCCATGTAACTTTTCAAAAGGTTAACTAGACCGTAGAAAACACTGACTTCAGATGTTGTTTCCTTGGTTTTCATGTAAGTAAAAATTATTCTTTAAGAACAGAGGCAGAAATACACAGTAGAGTACTGAACGTGGAGTTAGGAACACTTGGCGCCAAATCCTGTCTTTTCCTGGCTGTGGGACCAGGGCACGTCACTCACTGCTCTGAACCTCACAATTCTCATGTATGAAACGGGGAAGGAGGGTTTCAATGACTTCTCAGTCTGTGCTGCCATCATCTTATGCTCTCATTCTCACCACCTGACAATTCTGCCTTTCTTCCCCACTGCACATATTTTCTATCATCAGTTTTTAGTCCTTTCATGCACAGAATCCATTCTTATTACTATCATACCATAGCACACACATTTACCCTGTGTGTGTGTGTTTCAACCCTTGGGTTATTGGTCCATTTATTCTCCTGAGATAACAATGTGCCATGATTCACAGCCATGGAACTTCCCAGCATAAAGAACAATTGGCCATGTTAACTTGTGACAGTCTGTATGTGACATGGATTAAGGACGACATGGTCACTGGGAAACTGTTCATATTCATCTCATTGCTAGTCAATACACCAATGGAGCAATAAACTCATTGATCTGGGAGTTCCCTCCAATGATGCAGATTATATCCCATCCCTGCCTGCCTAGGCATGCCCTCCCTAAAATTCACCACAAGAGTCTGCCTAACTCCTTGATGACCTTCCCTGATATCTCCCATCATCATGGGGAGCACTGGAGCACTCTGGTTTTCCATCCATTATTCTTGCCATATAACCAGCCCATCTTCTATTCCGGTCATACAGTTCTCTGATGACATCTTTTTCTCACATTCAGCCTCAGTTTCTCATTGATTATATGGTGTAATCTGTTCGCATTCAACATGCACCACTCCTTTGTCCTCTGTATGATACTAACTTTTAGTTCTTTGGAGGCAGAGGTGCTCCAGGTCTCACTACCATAAAACAATAACAGCTGAATATTAACTGAGCTAAGGGCTATCCCATGGAACACACTTAGAATTGCTCTTCCTGGTTCCAGTTGACCCCAGGCTTTGGAGGTTACTTCCAGCCATCTGGTGATCATTTTGGTATGATGTGGAAAACTCTGAACAGTTCCTTGATCAACCTCTACCCCATTGCAGAGGTCATGGTTCAGGGTGTTATCAGTTTAAAAAAAAAAGAGTTTCCTCTTTGATCATTTCCAGGTGGCAACATGTAACATTGAGCCTTTCTCCAACCCAACTTCGTGACAAACAGGCCGACAAAGCAGCTAGGGTAGGGGAACTCAACCAGGTGAGCTTGTATCTGGGCCCCTGAATAGCTTTTCTACTTTTGTGTTTTTCCTTTCTTAATATTAAGTAAAGAAGACTCCATTCTGACATATACATGTCCAGCCTTGGTGACAACTTTATGAGTTAAAAAGGTCTTGAGATCCTGGGTGTCATAGGGTTAAAGCTGAATGTCGACAAGGAAGGAGCCCCCAGAAACCACCCCAGCACTCTTGGCCTTGGCTAATTAGACCTCATATAATGAAAGGGAGGGGACACATATCTCCATATTTAAACACAAGCAGTTTATCTTTATGGTTGTTTATTTACATTTGTCTTTTATGTTTCCTCCATTTTTCCTCTGTAGGATCATACTCAGTTTTGCTGGGTAAGACATTCTTGGCAGTAAGCCTATTTCCTTTGACTTCTAGAACACTGTATTCCAAGCTCTCATCTCCTGTATAGTAGTAGCTGATAAATCATATATGATCCTGACGGTGATTCCTCAGTACTTGAATTCTTTCCTTCTGGCTGCTTGTAGTGTTGCTCTGGATTTTGTGCATCATATTCCTGGGAGTCTCCAATGGTTTTTTTTTATTCCATTTACACCTTGCCCTCTGGTTCTAAGAAATTATGGGCAATTTTCTTTTGAGATTTCTTGAAATACAATGTCTAGGTTCATTTTTGGTCATGGCATTCAGATAATTGAATGACGCTTCAATTTTCTTATCTAAATCTGCTTTCTAGGTCTATGGCTTTTGCTGTGATATGTTTTATATTTTCTCCTATTTTCAGTCTTTCAACTATTTTAATTTTTCTTATTGTCTCATAGTCGTTGCCTTCTCTTTGGTCCATTCTAATTTTAAAAAGTTGGTTGCTTAGCCAGAGTGTTGCATCTCTGGTGTCAAGTCATTAATTGCTTTTTCCTCTCTTAATTATCAAATCTAATGACCTTTTCATCCGTCTTGACCTCTCTTCAGCCTTAGACACTGTCAATTACCCTCTTCTTGATTGTCTCTTCTCTCTAGGTTTCCATGACACCGTTGTTTCTTTATCTTCCTCCTCCCTGTCTGACTGCTCCTTCTCAATCTCCTTTGCTGGATCTTGGTCCAAATCATGCCCGCTAAGCACACGTGTCCCTCAAGCCTCTGTCCTGGGCCCCCTTCTCTTCTCTTAGGTCTACTCATCTGACTCTAACTTTTCTCCTGACCTCTAGTTTCACATCTCCAACTGCCTGCTGGATATCTCATAATAGATATCCCATAGACATCTTAAATTCAATATTTATAAAATGAACTCATTATCTTTCTCTTCAAACTTTCCCTCCAAACTTTCTTGTTACTGTTAGCAGTACTACCATCCCCCCCAAGGCTGACAAACTAGGTGTAACCTCCAACTCCTTGCTCTTTTTCACCCCCATACCCAATCAGCTACCAAGCCCTATCATCTTTACCTTTCTAACATCTCCCATCTATGCTGAAGTGATCTTCCTAAAGCACAGGTCTGACCATGTATATCACTCCCATACTCAATTAACTCTAGTGACTCCTTATCTCCTCCAGGATCAAATTTTTTAAAGCCCCTCATAATCTAACCCCTCATCCATACTTTCATAGTCTTATTCCACAGACTCTGTGACCTTACTGGTCTCCTTGATGTTATTCCATCACCTGGCTGCATTTTTACTACCTATTCCCTATGATCAGACTATTCTCCTTCCTCATATTCATCTCTTTGGCTTCCCTGACTTCTTGCAAATCCCAGCTAAGATCCCATCTCCTACATGAAGCCTTACCCATCCTCCTTAATCTTAGACTTTCCCTCTATGTCTATCCCCAGTTTATCTTATCGATACCTTGTCTGTACATATCTGCTGGCATACTGTGGCCCCCATTAGACAGCAGTGACAAATAGAAGGGGAAGCACGCTTTGGGAAGAAGATTGCCACTCTTCGCATCTCCCGGACTTGACGTAGCGCTTGGCACATAGTAAGCACTTAATAAATGTTTGTTGCCTTAACTTGGCGTGTTGACATGACTTAAGAGGTCATTTAGTTCAAACTCCTTATTCTCCAGTTGAAAAAATTGAAACTCAAAGAGAGAAAGGAAGTGATTTGCTCACAATCATACCATAATATGGTAAAAGGCAGAGTCGGGTTTGAAGCCGGGGCCTTTGGGTGCAAAGTCTTTGTTCTTTCAGCTGAATCACATGAGGGCAGCCCTGAATGTTCTAATCTTGCCTAGAAAGTGAGGCTGCCTATTCCATGAGTAACCAGCATCCTTGTACATTGTCTTTAGGGGGAGTGATCACAGTTTAGAGCAAGGGTGTCAAACACAACACTCCCCAGAGCAGCTAGAACTAGATTAAAATGTGATTGGGAGTTATTTAACAAAATAAATAAAAATACACCAACCAAAAATGTTAACATGTGACTTTCTCTGTCAATATGTGGTCTATGAGTGGTTTAGTGATCTCATTTCTATTTCAGTAAGACACTGCTGATTTAGACCTCAGTGATCACCGAGTCCAGCCCACTCATTTTACAGATGAGGAAACTGAGGCCCAAAGAAGTCACGTGCCTTGCCCCAAACCATTGCCATAGAAAGTCACACTTAGAACTCTTTCCACACTGCTAAAGAGAGGAAACCTCAGATAATGAAAACGTACTATATGGAAATTAAAACAAATGAAGGAAATTCTTCCATCCTTTCTGTAAAGATTCAGGCTGTAAGTGGAATATTTTCTACCTCCCATCTGACCACCACTAAGTCAACTGCAAGTCTTCGCCCCATCATGTTAGCAAAGCTGAGTGGTGGCACACTGCCATCTGGTGGTCAAGATGTGAAGTGGCGCTGCCTGCTTACTTCTTGAACACGGTGAGTGCTTCTCAAAGGGTGGTCTGTGGACCCCTCACAGTGCCTGAGACTATTTCAAGGGGTCAGCAATATCGAAACTATTTTCATAGTAATACTAAGATGTTCTTTGCTATTAAAATGCCCATTTGTTTTCCAGTTCCATATTTGTGTAAGGTCAGGTTTTCTTCAGGCACTCTAATCAAAGCCATTTATAGCAAAGATTGAATGCAGAAACAGATCCCAGAATCCAGCTGCTTTCTATTAAGCCAGACATTAAATAGATTTGCAAAACTATGCAAAACACCATCAGCTTCTCACTAATTTTTTTGCTTTGGAAAATATAATTATTTTATTAATAAATGTATTATTTATGTTAACACTATGCATATATTATTTTAATGAATTAACAAATGAATATTTTAATATATTCATTTTCATTTCCAATATGGCAAATATTGAAATATATATCCCATAAAATCATGAACTCTCTGGGTTCTCAATAATTTTTAACAGTGTAAAGGGGCCCTGAGACCCAAAACTTGAGAGCCACAGATCTAAAGGAAGGATTTTGGATCTGGAATAATTTATGTGAGATGTTGGCAACTTCTGAGAAGTAAAATACCAGAAATGCCTTCATTACTTCACTCAGGTTTCAGAAGGTAGAGAGCTCCTCTCTCCTCTAGTCACTGTGAATTTGAACCTTTAGAACTTTATCACGCTGGAATCTAGAGAACAGAAGTGTAAAGCTAATAATGGCACATACAGTAATATTTGTCCAAGACAATCAGAAAAGCATAAGGTCCTAGAAGTACAGTGGGGAAAAAACATTCACAAATGACTCCATTTTGTAAGTGAGGAAACTGATTCCCAGCATTATTGAGGAAAGAGGTTTTTGTTTTGTTGTGTTGTTAACTTCAATCTGTGGCTTCTATGGCCCAAATCTCCCTACTCTTAAGTCCTGAGTTCACATAGACCAAGTCCAATCTTGGGGAGCTCTTGACATCTCTGTCAGTATCTCTCTCTGTTTCTCTCTGTCTTTCCCTCTCTGTCTCTATGTCCGTCTTTCTAAGTCTTTATCTCTGTCTCTCTGTCTGACTGTCTCTCTCACTGTCTCTACGTCTTTCCTTCTTTGTCTCAGTCTTTGTCAGTGTCTGTCTTTCTCTGTGTGTCTTTATGTGTGTGTGTCTGTCTCTATTTCTCTGTCTCTCTGAATCTCTCTCTATCTCTGCCTGTGTGTGTCTGTCTTTCTATCTCTCTATTTGCTCTCTCTCGCTCTCTCTCTCTCTCTCTCTCTCTCTCTCTCTCTCTCTATCTCTCTCTCTCTCTTATTATTCCCCATTCTCACAGCAACCCTAGTTCAGGCCTTTGTTGCTTCTTACCTGAACTATTGTAAAAGTCTTCTAATCTCTGCCTAAAATCTCTCCCTGCTTCAGTGCATGCTTCACACAGATGTCAAAGATTTCTAAAGCACATGTGACCATGTCACCTCCCAGCTCAACCTCCAGTGGCTCCCTATCACCTCCAAGATCAAATACCAAATCCTCTACTTGGATTTAAGACTCTTCACAATCCTGTCCTTTCCTATCTTTCCAGTCTTCTTATACATGACTCCCCTCCATAAATTCTCTGGTCAATTCAATCCAACAAAAGTTATTAAGTGCCAACAATGTGCCAGGCACTGCACTAATTACTGGGGGTGCAAGTAAGGAAACAGTCCTTGCCTTGGGAGCTGCCATGTAAGCTGTCTGCATCTTACACGTGCTCATATGTGTACATGCTGTCACATCTGCTTGACTGGAAGCTCCTTGAGGGCTGGGACTCTTTGCTTTTTCTTTGCACAATGCTAACCATACATTAAGTGCTTAATAAATGCTTGTTGACTGACAGTTTAGGGGTTACTATGAATCTTCTGATTATTTGTTTATGTTGTTTATGGACTCCAGTGTATCCTTTGTACCTTTCTGGATTTTCTGTGGGGCAAAGCAAAAAACCAATATACATACATGTAATGCACTGATTAACCTGAATGATTATACAGGAGCTGGGAACCCTTTTATCCACTTTGGGGGAGACCTAGGCATAAGAGTAGTTAACAGAAATTCAAGGGTCTGATCTGAGAGATTAGAGCAGATATTAAGATTGCAGAGTAGTCTCTAAGTGATGACAATAGCAAAAGACACACACACACACACACACACACACACACACACACACAAATACCTACTCTTCCAAAGCCTCTGCCAATACATTAATTCACCATGAAATTCATTCAGTTCACATCTGCTCAGTTAGTTATATAACAGTCATCATCCTCACATCACTTAGCTGCCTTCGTGACTATTGTTTGTCAGCCTAAGTGATTCTTTTTTGATAACTCCCTAGCTTGCTGCTCAGATTCTTTCAGCATTTTCATCCCGTGTTGTGGATGCCATGCCTTCTTTTGATAGCTTCCATCTCATTGGCATGTGTAAATCTGCACTTTCTGGACACTTGCTATATTCTTCCTTTGCCAGAGATATAGATGAATGAGAGGAAGGAAAGAAGGAAGGAAGGAAGGAAAAGAGGGAGGAAGGAGGAAAAGAGGGAGGGAGGGAGGAAGAGAGAAACCTAGAAAGCATTCACTGCCCAGCATTTGCTGTGTGCTGGGTGCTGTTATGCTAAATGCTAAGGATACAAATACAAGCAAGCAAGACAGGCCTGCCTTCAAGAAGTATGTATTCTAATAGAAGTAAAAAAAAAAATAACATATATAAAGGAGAGATTAAGGGTAGGATAGGGAGGCATCCATATAGAAGTATGACAAGGAAACTCTGGGACATTGACTGGTGTCCTAGTCCCCGACAAGATAAGACTGAAAAAAACCTATCCCAGGCATGGAATCCAAGTTTCTAATGTGGAATAGCATTTGAAAGCATTTACCATATGCCAGGTACAAATAAGCATTTGTGTAGCATTTACCATGTGCCAGGTACTATGCTAAGCACTTTTAAATATATAATTTAAGACTCACAAGAGAAGATGAATCAAAATTTCTTTTGATAATTATATGGCATTAATTATGTACAGAGTGAAAACCAACTTGAATCCACAGAATTTAAATGGGTTAGAGACCTCTACCTCTGGCCAAATATTGAGAGTTCCCCTAGCTGGGGACTTGTTCCGCGCTGAAGATGAGAGATGAGTAACAGTTTTGCATTAGTAATCTGTACTCTCAGGCTTGCTAAAGTAATAGAAGAAAAGATGTAGGTTGATCTGGACCATCACCCTAGGCTTTGGAGGGACCATTGCTACACAAGATTTTTGTTGTAACCAGAATTAGATGGGTGGGAAGGCCAGGGCTCCAGGCAAATTTTCCAGGCTTCTACACAAGAAAAAAGAGAGCTGAAGAAGAGGGTGATGGTCATGCCCCTGAACTGGTCCAAAAGGAAGACAAAGGCAGGTGCTGGCGGGAACAAAGTCCTCTCCTTTTCAATTGGGAGAAAGGACAGTCCTCTTCAGCCAAATTCAGCATTCCACAGTGTAACTTAACGATTGCCCAAGCAAGGAGAGATTGTAAAGGAATCCACCTGGCTCCTCACTTAAAATGCAAATTGAGGAAGGGTCACACGCACATCCACGTCCTTTGGGAAGGGAAGCAGGAGTCGGGTTTTAGAGGGAGGATGTTTATATCATCATCAGTAAGGAAAGACAATAACCTATGGAGTAACAAAAAGGTGGCCACTGCTGCCAGCAGACTAAGCAGTATACTCACTCTTGCTGGGTTGGCATTGCCTACTGCCCACTTGTATAAACAAAGCCAGGCCAGGCTCAGTGAGCGACTCCTGAATGGCCTCCACACTGCAGTTAGTGATGTTGACAGGTGGGGGAACAAGGGAAGCAGCTCCAGTATCTTTGCGACTCAGAAGCTCTGATTACTCTCAGAGAATCTGGTCACACGAGTGGTTTTCCCCATCCACCTCCTGAGCTGGGTGTGTTCCTAAAAGCCTCCTGCAATGAGCAGTGCAGCAAGCTGCCTGAACTCCTAATGCACAACATACACCAAAGGCTGCATCAGTGATGCCGCTGTGCCCTGAGGCCAGTACTACAATTGCATTCTGGACACCTTCCATCCCTAGGCTAGAGGTCACAGAGCCTTCAAGGCAAAGGACAGCACTTGGGCAAAGCTCATCAAAAACACACTTCCTTCTACTACTGGGAAGGTCCAGACACCGCAGGTGTGTGGCCACCGGAGCTACTGGGTCACCTGCTTTCCTCTTACCTTCTTACGTCACTTTGCTTCTTGGGATCATAGATTGCTGCCTCAAAGTCCATCTGGTGCCATTCCCTCACTTGACAGATGAAAAAGCTGAGGCCCTGGAGGTTGGGCAGATACAAGGAGTACGCGTCTGATGTAGGATCTGGCTCCTCCAGAGCCAGGCTTCTTTCCATCGGAACACAACTGATTTCTCAAATTTTCCGTCTGCTTTTAGGTTTCAGGTCCTCCTTCATCATCCTTCAGTTGCCTTCCTTCTTTCATGCATGTAATAATTACAATGTTTTTTTAAATTTCCCCAAAAGAAAAACAAAGTGATAATTACGATTACAAGCTGCAAATGAAACCTCATTTAGCTAACATCGCTGGGGAATGTAATGTAACACAAATTAATGTTTCAAAGTAATTAAAACTCATCCCTTCCAACAGCATAGTTTAAATTTTATTCTAGCTACTTTGGTGAAAATATTTCAGAACTGTATGTGAATAGAGGACACAGAATATGATTTAATAGGATATAGTCAATGTTCATTACAAATGCTGATGACACTACTGCATCATTTTGTGTCTGCTAAAAAAAAAATCTCAATTTCATCATCAGTTCTCTTGCTTATCTGTGCCTGCCATTATTGGGCCTATCACTCACCTTTAGCAGGTTCCTTCTAAAGTGATATAATTGGAAACCAGGAAAAAAAACTTAATAAGAACCAGATGTCTAATAAAAATCAGAAAGGCTGTAAGTGACGGCAGCAGGAGCAAACCCCATGTTTTTGTGACAACTACATGCGTTGCTCAATGACTCTTCACATTTCTAACTGATCTGGATTTAGTGAAATGGAATGTGAAGGTGTTACCTGGCTTATACTCACCCCTCACTCCATCTGCTCTCCAGGGAACAGGGAAGAGCAGAACCCTCCCAGACCATACCTTTTTCCTCCCACTTAGACTGACTGGAATCTCGATTTTCCCCAGTTTGAATTTGCACTCCATTTCTCACTTTCACAACCCCAAATCTTTTACCAGGGTTGGGGACTAGGCCAACCCTTATTACAACAATAGGTTCTATGAACTGGACTAGAGGTTAAAAGAACCTTAGGGGCAGTTTAAATTCTGTCTATAGAAATTTACAGCATTATTAACAAAATGGAACACATTTGTCACTTCCTCAGGCATACTTAGCCACTGAGCTGCAAAGGACTTTCCACTGATTAAATTCTGTGTATCCAAATTTTGTACTCTCAGAATGCAATTAAAGATACAGGCACAAAAGAATTAATATTACACTTATATCTTACCTAAACAAAGACATTTTAAGTGTTATTGAAACTATAAAGAACAGTTTAAAAGGAAACATAAGAGAGTTTTCATTTAAACATCCTTTCAGAAGAATAAGAAAAGTAGAAGGGAGCACCACCAGTTCACTGGCTTCATGGCCAGAGAAAATCCATTAACCCAGACTTCCCTCCTGCTCTGGCCAGCACAATGTAGGCCACCCTGCTGGAAGCTGGGCAGATAACACTGTCCTTTCTGCCTCTGCAACCTATGTGCCCATGTGTCGTCCCTGTCCCCTCACCGGAGGGCATCCCCACACTTCCCAGGCTGACACAGACCCCACTCTACATCTCCTCCTGCCCAGCCTAAGGAGGAGCCCAGTCATCCTGGGATCACCTAATCAGTGGAGATATTCCTTGTTTCACCCACCCCAGGACCCTGCTGACACATCATTTTTGCTTGTTTTAGCTTATGCATCATATGTCAACCAACAAGATTCTGCATTTTACCATGCCACTTTTGTATATTTGGGTATCAAACTCTATAAATATAAGACCCTAGAAGAAGGGGGCATCTCAGATCATCAGGAAAATCTGAGGTCCCCTTCATTAGACAGGACCATGGACACTTTAATAAAGTATCATTGGCTCAGGGCTCTGCCTCAGTCTCTCTTAATTGCAGGATGGATAATTCTAATCCCCACACCTAGATCTAAAAAGGATTGGGCTGGGTCGATTGCTACTTACTTGCTCTGATCTACTTCTCATATTCTGCTTAAATTTTATACAGAACACCACAATCCTCCCTATCACCCTCCCACAGAAACTTGGTCACTGCTACTGGGAAGCTGGGATCTGATTGACACACCCATTTAACCTTATCTCAGAGGTAACCAAGGCTGCCCCCTTTTTCTAGTTCCCTTGGCTGTGTTGATTTTACCCTGTTAGAATACAAGTTCCTTGAGAGGAGGGCTTGCCTTGCTTATTTGAATTTTTGTAACCCCAGTGGGTAGCACAGTCCACAGTAAGCACTTACTGAAAGTTGTTATCCATTAACAGATAGACTGGATGATAAGGGTAGAGGAGAGGAATCTTCCTACTAGGTGGAGGCTGCAAACCATGATCTGATTGGATAATTCCCAACTAACAAGACTCAGAGCTACCCACCCACCAGTGAGAGTAGTTCTCAGAGAGTCAGGCTGGGCAAGGCGGGGCAGGGGAAGGGCTGGGGAGGAAACCTAAGGTTCTGGGCCCTCCAGTGTAGAGCCCAGATAGGTGGGATCAGTGTTTGTTGACAGCCCACAGCCTAGGGCCTTTCACTGACTAGGCTGGAACTGGAGCACCATGCCCCAACCTGCCTCCATCTTCCAAACACATCGCTTTTTCTATCATATCATTTGATATTTGCAGCTTAGCTCAATATCAGATGCAAAAGTCTGTGTCATCAGAAGTTTCCTAGTAAGACAAATTTTATGTGAGATACTCATTCCAGATTACACAAACTGACAACTGTTCCAGTCATTTTTAGGACCTATGAACACCACAAAACTGCTATAACACATTTTATCTCAGTAATCATAGACTTAATGAGTTGAAAGGGACCTTAAACATCCTCTAGTCCAACACTTTCATTTTAAAGGTGGGAAAGCTGATCCAAAAGGCAGAGTCTAGATCTGACCCTGGGTTTTCAGACTCCAATTCCAATATTCTTTCTACTGTGTAATTATTTTGCTTTTGTTTAAAGCTGCATCCTTATTCACCCTGGAGGTGTAAGTGTGAGAGAAAAGAGAAGATAGGCAAGTCTTTTTCTCAATTAAAGTGGGAACTACTGGCAAAGAGAAAGTGTTGGATCTGTATGCTCCTACCACGCAAAGTTTTAGGGCTGGAGAAAGGGACAGACTTTGTTTATAAAAGGTGGGGCTTGCCAGTCTTATGGTTTTTTTATGGACCATGCCTTAAACCCAAATCCCTCTGATTCTCACTGACTGGTCAACAATGTGTCCCAGCCCAAGCCTCACTTGGCCATTGTTTGGATTTGCATGGCTCACAGTAAGTATAAATAGCAATTGCTTCTGTTCTGGCCAGAAATCCCTGAGGGTCTTCTCCCAGACTGATTTTTTTTTTTCTGACTAAGGTAAAAGAGCCCATTCTTTAACTCATTTTTATCTAGCCTTAATCACTGAATAAGTGTTGGCTTAAACAAACTAAGACCCATTAATAACCTTAGCTTAAAAAGGCCAAGGTCTCCCACTGTATCCAGGGCCATCCCCAGTTGTCCTGATCTATATCTTACCGCCGGACCCAGGATGCCCCAGGAGGAGAGAGTGAGGCTGGTGACTTTGTACAGCCCTGCCTCACTTAAATCCAATTCACTTGCAAGTCATGACATCTCCTTCCTGATGTCCCAGTCTTCTTGGAGAGTCAAAGACGACAATTAGATCAAACTTCTCATCTAAGTCCAGCGAATGGTCTTTTGCTCAAGCTTGGTTGGAGGAAACAGATTCTTTATATGGATTGCCCAAGGCTATACAACTTAGAAATAAATGATGTAATCCAAGTTCATTAGAATAGGTCCAGCCCCTCATTGCAATATTAATTCTCTCATTACCTGTTAACCAACAATAGTTGATTGCCACTCTCGGGAACACTCACTTTTCCAAGGCCACATAAGCCTTGAGCCCACAACCATGAGGGTTTGGCATTCAAGAGTGCCAGTGACCTCTTTCATTAAAATACTAGCATTATTAATATATATATATATGAGAGCCAGTGTGGCTTCAGAAAAGGCAGAGGGATAGTCACTATGGTGTTTGCTGCCCGACAATGCCAGGAGAAATGCCAGGAGCAGAACAGAGGTCTGTACACAATGTTTGTAGATCTGAGCAAGGCCTTTGACCCTATTTAGTCGTGAAGGCTTATGGAAAATAATGTCAAAAATTTGATTGCCTGGAGAAATTTATCAATATTGTACATCAATTTCATGATGGCGTGTTTGCCCAGGTTCTGGATAATGGACAAAGCTCTCATGCCTTCCCAGTCACCAATCGAGTGAAACAGGGCTGCGTGCTTGCTTCCATGCTTTTTAGCATGATGTTTCCAGCCATGTTGTCAAATGTTTTCAATGAGGATGAACACAGCATCAAGGTCAACTACCGTACCGATGGTAAGTTCTTCAATTTGAAAAGACTACAAGCCAAGACCAAAGTGGAGGGAGTGTTGGTGCATGATTGTGCCCTCAGTGCAGCCTCTGAAGCTGAGATGCAACAAAGTATGGATCAATTCTCTGCGGCCTGTGCTAATTTTGGCCTAATAATTAACACCAAGAAAACACAGGTGCTCGATGAGGCACCACCACACCATCCATATGTGGAACCATCACAACAAATGGAGAAGTTTTGAATACTGTGGATAAGTTCACTTACCTTGGTAGTGTACTTTCCAGGTATGTACACAATGACAATGAGGTGATGCACACATTGCCAGAGCTAGCTCAGTGTTTGGGAGGCTCTGAAGAAAGGTTTGGGAAAGAAGAGGTATTAGACTGACTACCAAACTGAAGGTCTACAGAGCCGTTGTGCTGACTTCATTGTTGTATTCCTGTGAAACATGGACAGTCTACCAGCACCATGCCAGGAAACTGAATTGTTTCCATTTGAACTGTCTTAGGAAGATTCTGAGGATCACCTGGCAGGATAAGGTACCAGACACTGAAGTCCGTGTTTGAGCATTCAAACTAAGCTTCAGAGAACACAACTCTGATGCACTGGCCACATTATTTGAATACAAAATGTACGTTTGCCAAAAAGACTATTTTATGGAGAACTCACATGGAGCAGATGATCACATGGTGGTCAGAAGAAGCAATACAAGGACACTTTCAAGGTCTCTCTCAAGAACTCTGAATCTGATTGTACCACATGGGAGATACTATCACAGGACCGCTCAGCATGGTGTGCCCACATCAGAAAAGATGTTGTTTTCTATGAGCAAAACAGAATTGAGACAGCACAAAATAAACATAGGATGTGCAAATTTGGAGTATCCGCCCCAAATGGACTATCTGTGCCCAGCCTGTGGTAGAGCATTCCGAGCTCGTATTGGTCTGATCAGCCATGGTTGGACACACTGAAATTTCCCTTTATCACGGTGATGTCATTTTGGTCCTCTTTGAGAACAGACAAAAAACAACTAGCATTATTAATAAAATAACTAATAACTAATTAAAGTTCTCTTGACCTTTAAACATTATAATGCTCTATTCAAGGGCTCATGTTGTAGTCCTGAGGGCACTGGACACTGAATCAAGACCTGGATTCAAATTCTGCCTCTGATATATATAAGCTATGTGAACATGGGCTAGCCTTGAGTCTTGTCTGTAAAATGGGGCTAAAAATCCCTGTCCTGACAACCTCAGAAGATTGCTGTGATTCCCAAAAGAGATAATGAATGGAAAGACAATCCACACACTATAGAAATGTCAGTTATTATTGGAACACAGAGACACTCACCCATTCACCGGCCTGACCTACATGGCCCTTTCAGGACTTTCTCTTATCTCTTCGGGATTTTCCAGATTTTCTCCTTCATGTACTCTCTGCCCAGAATTGAGGCAAGTTCCCCCTAGGGAGAAAAGAAACTTGTCAAGCCTCCCCAACTCCTTTGGGAGGACCTTCAAATCTAACCCATCAAACAGAGTTCCAGGAAAGGCAGTCTAATCCATTCCCAGCCCTGATCCTCTGTACCCTGAGCCTCCCATCGGAGTTCTTGCTTTCTTTCTGTCCAGTGTGCTCATTTTCAATCAGGCTGCTTTTAGAGACTTTATTACTCTCTCCAGGGATGACTCAGGGATCTTTCTCAGTCTTGGAAATGATGGAGCTACTATTTAAAAAGCACATTAAAATTCAAATTTGAAAACATGAGTTTGGCCTTAAATAGAACTTAAGACAAGGGGGACCAAGAATCTATCTACTAGATAAGAGAATAATTCAGGTCGTTGTCCAACGGCCTGCTAATTGGTTTTAATTAGGATGAGAGGAAGTCTGAAAGGTTTAGTAAGCTGACTTCAGAGCTAGGAAGTCACATTTTGCAGTGGGGCCCTGGGCAGTCACATCTCAGTAATCCCCAAGCCACTCTCAAAGTTGCTAAGTTAATAAGAATAGTTACATAGAGCTTACTATGTGCCAGGCACTGCTAATCTCACCACACCCCGTGGGAGGTAGGTGCTATGATCATCCCCATTTTACAGACAAGAAACTGAGGCAAACAGAGGTTAAGTGACTTGTCCAAGAGCAAATGACTAGTAAGTATCTAAAGCCAAATTGGAGCTCAGGCCTCAGATCTTCAAGATAGATGCTCTGCCCATATCCCTCCTTCCCTCCTGGTTGTAGTAACAAGATTTCCCCACTGAAGATTTATGCTCCTTGCATCTTTCCTGTGTCTCTCACTGTGTACCCCTGGTACAGACCCAGATGGCTCATAAGAGATTTGGCTTGCAGACCACTCCCTAAGGGGAGATTCAAACTTTACAATGTTGTCTGTGGCTTCTCTTCCTCATTTTCTTCCTTCTCCCTTCCTGTCTTTCCATCGGGTAGGGAGAGATGTTGTTTACTTGTGTCCAGCTTCATGGACCACAGCACACCAATACTGAAGTAAAACCATAGGGTTTTCTTAGGAAAGATAGTGGAGTGGTTTGCTACTCTCCAACACATTAAGGCAAACAAAGGTTAAGTGACTTGCCCAGGATCATACAGCAGTAAATTTTGAACTCAGGTCTTCCTGACTACAGGCCCAACCCTTTATCCACTGACCCACCTTGCCACCTCCTGGGAGAGGTGGGAGGTAGAAAAAGAGAAATACTTGATAATTAAAAATAAAAATCTTCCTTATTAGAAGCTCTCCACACTCTTGCAATCCAAGTGCTCTGAAATGTCCTCCTGCAAGGAGCAGGCTGCTTGACTCCCATGTCTAGAGTTACTTGGTTTAAGGAGTCAGCCCAGAAAACTCCTTAGAATGTCACTGGTTGCCATACCTGCCTCCTCTCTAGTCCTGGGCTTGCTTCTCTGCCGCTGCCTGCACTGTGCCTCATACAGTTGGGCTGGGGCAATCCCAGGTCCCAGTGAGCCAGCTGCCCCAAGCACATTCTTCTTCCTTGCTAAAGGTTCTCCTAGATAGTCCTTATCCCACTGTCCCTGCTGGAAGCCTGGGGCATGAGGAGCCTGGTACTTCTAAGGTCCTTTAGAAGACTAAATCTCTGATTCAAGACCACCCAACTTGGCATGAATCTGCTCCACCCCACCCCCAGGCCTCTGTAAAGAGCCGAAAGGGACCTTAGAAGTCACCTAGTCAAACCCCCTTATTTGACAGATAAGAAAACAGAGGCCTGGAGTCAGGGAGACCTGAGTTCAAATCCCACCTCAGACACTAGCTGTGTGACTCTGGGCAAGCCATTTAACCTGTTTGCCTCAGTTTCCCCATTTGTAAAAGGGGATAATAATAGCATCTACTTCCCAGGATTTTTGTTTCACCTGCAGCTCTGAGAAGATGTAACATGTGCAGTGGCCACACCCCAACAAAACTGTCCCAACAAAACTGTCCCAGCAAATGGGCTAAACCAGATGGAGGGTAACCAATGGACCTCCAACCCATGGTGAGTTAGGATAACTAGCCCAAGCACATGAAAATTTCCTCTGGCAGAATGGGTACATGGGTACAATTTGTTCCAAGGGCCATGAAGGTGGCTAAAACAGGAACTGTGGAGCAGTTAGAGCCTGATCAGACATCCAAGAGGCCAAGGTCATCTGCTGCATCCCTAGTGGTCTTGACTTTTGTCTTTGCCATTGATTACTCAGGAAGAAAGAGTGAAGCTGATAATGGCGCCTCTTGTAAATCCAATTCACTCCATGATCTCATTGGTTCTCTTTGAAAAAGAGCAGGGAACAACAAACTCTATATAAATAAATACTAACAATGATTCCAGATAACATTCATAGGAATCTTGAACACAGAAGAGATCTTAATATGATAAAATAATTTAGAAGTAACATTCCATATTAATATAGCCATTACTCATTCCTTCCCTGAACACTTCCTGAAGAACTGAAATGATTTCCTTCTGACTATCAACACCTTAAACTCAACTGCAGAAGAGGGCCAGGGGCATCCACAGATGGGTCGTGTTCTTAATGCAATCACTCAGGGGGTATAAGGAGGCAGTTAACTCACCCAGTCCGAACTTAAGTTTGGTTATTATCCTTAATCTAGTTCCCTAAGAAAGGCCTTAGCTTTTTTTTTCCTTACCTACCCTCCTAAAAAGGAAAGTCTGGAAAGGGCTTTAGGCTATAGTAAATAACTATTTCTTAATATTTTTAGTTGACTCAGAAAGAAAGTTCTTAACCTGCTTCTACAAGTCCCTTCAAATTCTCACTTAAGCCTCTTTTGAAATATTTACATCACCACTGGCAACCTGAAATGGCCCTCAATTGAATATCATTTGAACTATAAAAATCCATCCTCTCTGTAACAGCCCCTCTTAGAATGGAGATCTGCCTCCCCCACCAAAAAAAGCCAGAACCCTGCAAATGGCTCCCCAGCAGGGGGCTACCTTCCACCATCAAAGAAACTCCCCCTCCACCCAACTTTGCCCATGAAAATGTTGACCCAGTGCCAGGATGCTGAAAAGGTCCACAGTCATGGCTTAAAGACATATGATAACAATGACTGAATCTCAGGGCTGGAAGGGCCCTCAGCTGTCACCTCATCCAACCCACTCCTGATTTGTAATTAATTCCCTTGAGAGTACCCCTACCAAATGGTCCTCTTGCAGGAAGCCCTGGAGAATGAGGGGCACCCACCACCTCTAGAGGCAGAAGCCTTTGATAATCTGAAGACAGCTGTCAATCAATATCAATCAATCAATCAATCAATCAATATTTATTAAGCACCAGGCACTATGCTAAGCGCTGGGGATACAAAGAGACGAAAAGACTGGCCTCAATGAGCTTACAATTTAATGGGGAGACAACACGCAAACAAATCTATGCAAAGCAAGCTCCCTAGTGGTCTTGACTTTTGTCTTTGCCATTGATTACTCAGGAAGAAAGAGTGAAGCTGATAATGGCGCCTCTTGTAAATCCAATTCACTCCATGATCTCATTGGTTCTCTTTGAAAAAGAGCAGGGAACAACAAACTCTATATAAATAAATACTAACAATGATTCCAGATAACATTCATAGGAATCTTGAACACAGAAGAGATCTTAATATGATAAAATAATTTAGAAGTAACATTCCATATTAATATAGCCATTACTCATTCCTTCCCTGAACACTTCCTGAAGAACTGAAATGATTTCCTTCTGACTATCAACACCTTAAACTCAACTGCAGAAGAGGGCCAGGGGCATCCACAGATGGGTCGTGTTCTTAATGCAATCACTCAGGGGGTATAAGGAGGCAGTTAACTCACCCAGTCCGAACTTAAGTTTGGTTATTATCCTTAATCTAGTTCCCTAAGAAAGGCCTTAGCTTTTTTTTTCCTTACCTACCCTCCTAAAAAGGAAAGTCTGGAAAGGGCTTTAGGCTATAGTAATTCCCTTGAGAATAGGGAAGGCACTGGGATTGAAATGGTTGGGGAAGGCTGCCAGTAAAACAAAGAATTTTCCTGAGGAAGTAATAGAAGCCAGAGTGTCTGCATCCTCCTGTCATGTCCCATCCTCAAGTCTCCTGCTCTCCAGGGGAGTACCCTCAGTTCTTTCTGCTGATCTCCATATGGCCTGACCTGGAGACCTTTCATCTCCAGCTTGCACAGTTGTCCCAGTCACCTGGAGGGGGCACTCCTGGGACGCCATAAACCCAGCAAACACTTGCTCTATTTTCTTTGGTTTTTCCATTTCATTGTAAACTCCTTGAAAGCAGGGACTGCCTTTTGCCTATTTTTGTATTCCCTGGGCCCTTAGCATAGTGCCTGGCGCATAATCCATGCTGAACAATCGAATGATTGATTCTCCCAGCCCATCAGACCTTCTAGGATTATAGAGGTGCCCGAGGGCTACACTGCCAGGGTTTTCAAAGGTCCCATGGCACAGCCAAGGGTGTCTTTAGAGTCAAGCCCTCAGGCAGTCTGCACGAGGAGTTTCCAAGGGACACCTTCATAAGCAGTACCAGGGAGAGCGGCCTAGGTAACCAGGCTCCCCAGGGCCCAGCAGTGCCATCTCCCTGGGCGGTTTTCCGTTTAGCTCATTCCAAAACAGACAGGTCTAGCCGGATCCCACAGCTCAGCAAACGCCATGCCCAGGTCCCAGAACTCCCTGCTTCTATCTACTGCTTCCTCCAGCCTTGGACTCGGTCAGGGAAAGTCAATAAGCACGGATTAAGCACCTGGTGTGTGCCAGGCTCTGAGCTTTACCAAGGTGAGGTTACAAGGAAAGCAAAGGGCAGTCTCTGCTGTCAAGGGAGGGGAGACAGCATGCAGACCACTATTAGAAACACGCTGGACAGTCTGGGGGCACGGCGCTGGCCACGGAGGCCTGGCACCGCTTGTGGCAGAGGGGGGCAGGGGTGGCAGGGGGGCATCCCAGCCAGTGAAGGAGGCTGCCCGGGGTTGGAGTGGAAAGGAAAGGGCAGGAAGGCAGCCGACCCGCCATGATCCCGTGCGTGCCTCAGTTTCCTCCTCTGTAAAATGACACCTCTGGAGCGTCGCGAAGACAGAATGACGCAATGCTACCCGCAGGAGGGCCGCAGGAAGCCCCCCCTCCCTCGGGTGCCCCCCAGGGGGCCGGTCCGTCACCAGCCCGCACCCTGGGCGTCCTCCCAGAGAGGGGCTGGGGCACTCCAGGTCCTGATGGGGCGGCCCTCCGTCAGCGAGCGCGCGGACTGACGGACGGACTGATGGACGGACGGACTGACGGACTGACTGAATGACTGACGGACGGACTGACGGACGGAGTGACTGGCTGACAGACTGACTAATTGACTGACGGACTGACGGACTGACGGACTGACGGACTGATGGACTGACGGACTGACTGACCGACTGACGGACGGACTGACTGACTGACTGACGGACTGACTGACGGACTGACGGACTGACTGACGGACTGACGGACTGACTGACGGACTGACTAACTGACTGAATGACGGACTGACGGACTGACTGACGGACGGACTGACTGACGGACGGACTGACGGACGGACTGACTGACGGACTGACGGACTGACTGACGGACTGACTGACTGAATGACGGACTGACGGACTGACTGACGGACGGACTGACTGACGGACGGACTGACTGACGGACTGACTGACTGACGGACTGACGGACGGACTGACTGACGGACTGACTGACTGACGGACTGACTGACTGACGGACTGACGGACGGACTGACTGACTGACGGACTGACTGACGGACGGACTGACTGACAGACGGACGGACTGACTGACGGACTGACTGACTGACAGACGGACTGACTGACGGACCGACGAGGCAGCCAGACCTTGAACCCTGGGGGAAGGCGCGGCTCTGGCTTCGGCCCCTCCGGAGGCGGCCCGGGAGGCCCCGAGGCTCCCCCACGGATTCCACACGGACCAAAGCTCGGAGCAGTGTCCCTCCACACCCGCCTAGGGCCCGGCGTGGCGAGCCCAGCAGGGGCGGGCAGGGGAGGGCGCACTTCTGGAGGTGCAGGGGGGCCGCGCCCCTAGGCCACAGAGGGCGGGACTAACCTCCCAGAGCATCCCGAGCCTCCGACGCCGCCTGGGCCCCGCCTCCCCGCCGGGCGGGGCGCCGAGGGTCTGCGCGCCGGGAGGTCCTCCGGGCTTGGGATGGGGGGCGGGGGAGGGAGGCGGGCTCGCGCCCGCGCCGCGGGAGCGCGCAGAGCCGGCCCCGCCCCCGCTCGCGCCCCCGCCCCCCTCTCCTCGGTTAGACCAACGTCTCGAGACCGCCCGTCGCCCCCGCCCTTTTCGCTCCAGCAGACTGGCGTGGCCGCCAGCCAATGGACGGCGCCTGTGGCCGGGCCTGGCCAATGAGGGGGAGAGGGGCGGGATTTCCCCTGCGGCCGTTCCCCGGGATCCGAGGCGGCGGCGGCGGCTGCGGCGTCCGCGGCGGAGGAGGCGGACGGGCGGGCGGACGGCGGGCGGACGGCGGGCGGGGCCGGATCCGGTTCGGTCGGTGGCGCGCCTGCGAGGGCGGAGGGCGCTCGGGCTGCGGCTGTCGCCGTCGTGTCGCTGTCACTGTCGCCGCCGCCGCCTTGTCCTCCGCTCGGTCCAGACCCGACCCGGGACCGGGCCGCCCGCCAGCCACCATGCCGGGCATAGACAAGCTGCCCATCGAGGAGACGCTGGAGGACAGCCCGCAGGTGAGGCGGCCGCGAGGCCTAGGGAGGTCCGGGCGCCCTCGGCCCGCAGGTGTCCGGGCCCGGCCCCTTCCTCCCGCCCCGCCCCGGGCTCGGGAGCCCGGCCCCTCCTCTCCACCGTCCTCCTCCTTCGCCCGCGGCCGCGATGCCCCGAACCGGGGGGTTCCCTGGGCCCCCGCGAGGCCCGGGCTGCGAACCCAACTTTCACCGGGAGACGATGGGGGAGGGGCGCTGGCGGCTGCTCAGCCCCGGGGGCGGGCCCCCCACCGCCTTCTCGCCAGTTTTCCGGGGAGATTCGAACCCGCGCCGGGGTAGACCCGCTGCGCCTCTGCCGGGTGGGGGGACATCAGGGCCCCCGAGCGGGCTGCCCCGCCGGGTGGTTGGGGAATGCGTTCATGGAGCTCCTGCTGTGTGCCCCGTGCTTTGGGCCGCGCGTGACCGAGGAGGAAACTGAGGCACGGGGCCGAGGGCTTTCCGGCCCCTAAAGGTGCCGCGCGGCGGTCCTGAGGAGAGGCCTCTGCGGGCGAGGCGGCCGGGGAGAATCTGTTGCCATGGGGACGGTCCCACAAGAGCCGAAAACCAGAGGGGAAGTTTTCGGAAGGTGGCCCTTGGACCGGATCTCATTAACCATCTAAGAAAATTATGGGAGGCGGATGCCGTGGGGATAACCGAATAGGGGCCTGATGGATGGGGGAAGGTCTCTGGGTCGGATCGCTGCATCCTCACCCCACTTCAGTGTTTGCTTTGTTTTGTATGCCCTTCAGCTGCCAGGAAAGTAGTTTGTTCTTTTTTGTTTTGGAAAGTGTTTTGTGCAGACCCATTGCCTGCTTGATAAGTTATTTCTGGTCAGCTTCTACTGATGCAAGGGAAAATCTCTTGATTCCCATCAGTTCAAACCTCCCTGGATTCAGTCTGCTATTAGTATGTAATGTGTAACGTAGTACATAATCAGAATTTATATAGATATCTATTAGGATCATATGAAGGCAGTGCTGCATAATGGATAGATAAGTAGCCCTGGAAAAATTTGGATCCAAGTGCTCCCCTCTAATATCCTGACTGGGTGACTTTGGGCAAAACCACTGGACCCCTACGCTGGTAAAGGAAGGTCTTCCCTGAGAGCTCCTGCCAAATTAAATCATAGGTCTCTAGCCCTACTGATTAATCAGCAAGCATTTATTAAACCCTCCTTAATAAATGTTCCTTGCCCTGGAGATACAAGTACAAAGATTGAAACAATCCCTCTTGGCCATGGAGAAAACAACAAGTACAAATAGAAGTGTATACAGAAGGAAAAAGAAAGAAGAAATACAAAATTGTTGAATACGGAGTGGTTTGCAAAGATTTCACATAGAAAGTAATACCTGAGCTATACTCCCTCAAAGGAAGAGAAGTATTCTTCTCTGAGGCCAAGATGAGGAAGGAATGCCTTTCAGGGATGGGGAGCAAACAGCCAGTGAAGACTAGAGAAGGCCACTTCGGTGGCATCACAGAGCACAGGGATGGAAGTAGCATCTAGTGAGGCTAGAAAGATAGCTTAGTCCTTGTTTGTGGAAAAGCTAAGGGGGATTTTATATTCTAGAGGCAACAGGGAGCCACTGGAGTCGATTGAGTAGGGGAGGGCTTATGGAAAATCACTTTGGCAGCACTGTGTAGGGTGAAGAGAAGTGGGCAGAGACAAGGCAGGCTTGTGTGATAATGTAGGCAAAAAGTGACCAGAACCTGAACTAATACTGGTAATAGCTAACGTTTGTTAATATTATAACAGCTAGCATAGCACCTTCTCTGTGCTAGGTACTATGCTAAATATTTTACAGATATCTCACTTGATCTTCACACCCCTGAGAAACTGAGGCAAAAGAGAGTAAGTGACTTGCTCAAGGTCATACCAAAGGTACTAAGAATTTGACTCTAGGCCCAGGCACCCTATCCACTCTCTCCTTCCCACTTCCTGAAGCTGCCTACTAAGGTGGCAGCTGTATAAAGTAAAGAGAAATAGTCTCAAGAGATGTTAGGGAGGTAGAAACAGCAAGATTTGGCAATTAATCATTTGATTGGCTGTGTGGGTTGAGGGTGAGTGAGCAGTATAGCATGATGCCAGTGTGAACTTATGAGAAGAAAACAGAGAGCTTGGGGGGCACACCTAGTGAGTTCAGTTTGGGGCCTGTTGGAGATGCCCCTAGGACATCCCACTTGAAATGTGTGCCAGGCAGTTGGTGATTGAGGGAGTGAGATGAGTGAGCAGAGAGATGGAGCTGATGAAATCCCCAAGAGAGAAACTGGAAGGAGATGAGAAGAGACCTAGGAAGGAACTTTGGGGAACACCCACAGGTAGGCCATGTGACATGGATGGGGAATCAGCAGAGAAAATGGAGGGCAGGTCAGACAGAGGGGATGAGAGCGTGCCAAAGAGCAGAGCGTGCTCAGCTGTGTCAGATGCAGCCCAGAAGCATAAAGGTGGAGAAAAGACCATTTAAGAGGTCCTTGGTAACTTTGGAGAGCAGCTGCAGGTGAGTGATGAGGGTAGAAGCCCGAATGTCAAGAGCTGAGGAGCAAGGGGAGCAGAAGGGCAGGCAGCAGGACACTGCTTTACCAAGGAGTTTGGCTGAAAAGGGGACGGGGGATGGTCAGATCCGCTGAAGGTTTAAGAATGAGGGAGACTTGGGCATGTGTGAAGGCTAGAGAGCTGGTTGGTGGAGAGGTTACAGAGGGGAAGGAGATGAGAGGAAAGGAAGGGGGATAATTAAGATTTCTATTTGCCAGAGAAGACAGTAGGGGATAGGATCATTCACACAGGTAAAGAAGTCAGCCTTGGTGAGGACCGAAGTTACATCGACAGAGACCAGGGGACAAAAGGAGAATGGAGAATGACATCAAGGGGTTTTCAGATGAAGAAAATGGGAGAAGGAACTCATGCCCAACAGCCTTGATTTCCTCCATAAAGTAGGAGGCAGGTAGGGAGCACATGGGGAACAAAGGCTTAAGGAGAAAGTAGGGACTAACTTCTTTGGGAAATGAGATAGGAAATCAGTTATGGAAGACAACAAGGACGGCCATGCGGTTGTGAAAAAGAGATAAATGCCTTATGTGATTTCGATTATATATGCTGGCTTGGTCATTTTATTCTTTTACCCACTAACATAAAAATTTTACCTTTTGATCAGACTATCCGTGATACAAGTCCCATGAAAACTGGTAGCTCAGATTTTATTACATAATTTCTTTAGCAAGGTATTCACATTGAGGTAAAGAAAAGGAGTTTGTTTTTTTAAGCTTATATCTTGAACTCTAAACATAGTGTACGCTTTGGAGTATTTATTTTTACTTGTGTGGATATGAAAGTTGCTAGAACAGAATAGTTCGTTTTGTCTTATTTTCAAAATCTAGAGCAGGCCTTAAGAGTTAAATATTAGTTTGTACCCCTGGGTTTGGGGAGGAGGAGAAGAGGGAAGATGACGACATTCCGTTTGCAGTCAGTTATGTGACTACTACGTAGCATATCCATTAATTATTTTAATTAATGATTTGGCACGAATCAGAAAACTATTCAGAGATACTATATGGGAAGGAGTTCAGTACATGAAAGACAATAATGAAATGTATACTGTTAAAATGGGAAAAGGGAAGAAAAAACTCAGAACCTGGCTAGTTAACTGTCTTAAAAAATTTTAAACAATTCTCAGTATTTATCCATAAACCATCTAATCAGAGCTAACCTGAAATGAAGAATCTTAAGATAGTCTTAGAAACTTTTCCCCTTTTTTTTGAAAGCAATCTTTTAAAATGAAATGTTGTAATTTAGAAAAGAATAGACATAGATAATAATCACAGTAGAACAAGGAAGGCACTGCCAGGTAACACAATTACCATATTCAGTTTACTTGTACTTTTAAGGAAACATTTGTTTATTCATTGTTTTTAACACTGATAGGGCTCAACTTCTGTGACATCAACCCTACATCAGATTTAATTGCAAAACCATTCCCAATTCTTTTCCCCCCAACTGTATTTACAAAAAGGAGGGAAAGGGTGTCCTAAAAATCTGTAAAACCCAACCTGTTTATACTCTAGAAGGTGTAGTACTAAGTGACCCTGAACTGTAATTACACATCACTAACTTGTTTTATGATCTTAGGCAAGTGCTTAAATTGTGTGTCTGTCTGTCTGTCTGTGTGTCTGTGTGTAAGAGAGAGAGAAAGAACTTTCTCTGTCAAAATAGAGAGCTAAATTTACAGTGTTGAGGATTTTGGCATACTTTACAATTTCTTTTGTCTAAATCTTATCATTGGTTTTTAATAGACACTTCCTGCTTTTGACATCTGTAACCAGAATATAAGTTGTTCCTCAAGTCCTCAAAAATATAAATATTATTTCTTCAAATAATATGTTAAGTTCATTCCTTAGTAAATAAATTAAAAGGTTTAACAAATAAAATCCTAATAGATGAATCTTTTCCAATGACTCCCTACTCTAGGTAATGGCTTGTTAGGAAAAATTTAATACTAATGTTTTAGATGAGGCCTAAATTACATTTTTGTTACTGAAAGAGCCAACAGGTACTTGAACTCCAAGAAATTTTTACTTATATATCATTATATTGACAAAAAATCCATTAATCCAACATTTGTGCACATTTACAATGCAGTAATATTACTCTCAATGATGACTCTGAAGTAAAATCCTAAAGGGGCACCTGACTTATCAAAATACGGTTTTACTTAAGTTCATTACAGTTCAAGGATACCGTTAAATAGCAGATTGACCGCTGGGCTTGGAGTCCAGTAGGCCTGGGTTCAGGCCCTGCCTCTGACCCCTCATAGCTGTCTGACAATTTAACTTTATTTGGCTAACTTACCTGGCCATGCTTTAAGAATGTATTAGAGCCATGTTAAACGTATTGATGAATATTTTTTACCGCAATCTGTGATTTTTAAATAAATATTATCAATTATTAATATTTGATATCAATATTACTATCAATTGATTAATATTAATATTTGATTAACAAGAACATTACTTTTTAATCATACAGAAAAGGTAATTAATATGTTCACAATTTTCTCATATGTTTTCGCTGTCTAATTTAAAGTTTGTAAAAATTAATTTATGTACAAGTAATAAGTATGATTGGTGGATTTTTAGATGCTTTTAGTCAGTTTCTGCTGAAAACTTAACCCTAAAGAACTGCACATAATTTGAATATTTGTTCTTTGCTGTTTTCTTCATGGTAATGTTTTCATTAGTTACTGTTGATCAGGAAGATTTGTTGTGTGAGAATTACTGAGCTTTCCATATTTATTGCCTTGGGTTGTATATCCCTGTTTGAAATTCAAATGACTTCTTTCCACCTCTTAATAAATATAAACTGTTTGTCTTTATTTAATGCAGACACGGTCCCTGCTGGGTGTATTTGAAGAAGATGCTGCAGCTATTTCCAATTACATGAATCAGTTATATCAAGCCATGCGTCGAATTTATGATGCCCAGGTAAAGAATGGACTAGAGTTTTAAATGTGAATATTAATGCCTTTTATTACAAATATTTTAAACCACAGAGCCCACATTTCAGTACCTCATAAATATTGCATTCTGCAGTAATTAAGATTAAATTATCTTTTTCTGAAGTACAGGCATATCACAATAGAGATCGAACTACAAGTTAGCATATGGGGCATCAGCCAGGAGGAGAACAGGAAGTAAACTTGAATAGGGAAGGGGAGTTTGCAGTGGGCAGCTAGGTGGCAGAACGGGTAGAATCGGACACTTGCTAGCTGCGTGACCCTGGCCAAGTTATTTCTCTTTGCCTTGATTTCTTCATCTGTAAAATGCCCTGGAGAAGGAAATGGCAAACTACTTCAGCCAAGAGCCCCCCAGATGGGGGGCACACAAGTAAACATCAGTTTACAGAGGGATTAAGGAATAAAGTGAGGATTCCAGCAACTTTCTAGAAGGATATGAGAAAAGGGGCTGATCCTTCTCAGAAATCTTTAAATACATAGTTTAGATCTAATTGAAATGAATATTGTTTCTTTTTAAAAATTCATCACCCCAAAGGGACAAGGCAGCGGAAAAGTGCCAGGCCTTGCTGTAGAAAGAAGAAGGTAATGGCTCAGAGCTGGAGGACTAGGCCAGCTGTGGTAACACTTACTTTGTGTAGCACCAACGCAATATTCACAGCATGAATGGCGGCTCCGACTATGCCGGCGTAATTTTGAGTAGCAAAATATGACAGACTCTCCACATGGGAGACAGAACCAAAACATTATTTAAACACAAGGGAACTCGATTCATCATAGCAACAAAAAAAATCTATAAACAATAACAATGCAAGGGGCGCCACCATCCCGCAGCCTTCCCCAGCTGGGGCCTTCCCACAAATGAACACTCACAGCTCCCCGACTGCTTCCTTCCTGTCCCTCACCTCTAATGCTATGACCAACTTCCTCTCATCTCTGCTCCACCCTTCCTGTTGTATCTGTTAGGCAAGCTCCTCCCACCACAGACTCATGTGACTCAGTCTTCCATGTTACTCAAGCAGCTCACATGGGTCTGTTAATGGATGGGAAAGATCTTCCCAATATGCAAAAATACATTACCAATACACTGAAACTTGAAAAAGTTGTGCTGAAAAGTGTTTTGTTTTTTCCCTTTCTATCCCAGAAGCAGCTAGTTGCAGGCAGTTACTGACGCTCCTTTGTGAATAGGGCTTTTTATCAGTGAACTTCCTGGAGTACAGCACTGACCACTGAATAATTCTGTAGAGAAGGACAGAAACAAATTTGGCGCTAATGTGGGCTGGTCTTGGAATGATGCTGGAAGGGGGTACCATGGGAGCTTTTAAATAACATATTAAGAATAATATTGAAAGGACCTTTGGGGGACAGCTGTAATATTAATTACCAACACTGATGGTAGGGTGTTTCTGTATAACAATATATCTTTTACGTTTGAAATGTCCACTAAATGTTAACTGAAAAGAGCTAATAAAGTGTAAAGAAAACTCATCATATACATTGTATGTTTGTAAAACAAGTGACTCCGAGTGGGAAGAGAAGAGGATTTGAAGGTTACTTTATTCCATTTCACTGTAGTGACCAGTAATTGGTTTAAGGTTAGAGTGAGAGTTAAAGTTGATTTACTTGAATGAAAAGGGGCAGTAAAACAGGAGATTTTATTCAGAGAGAAAGAAGTTGTGTAAGAGAGTAACTGTAAATTTAGATCATTAGCATTAGCTAATGAAGATGGAAAGTTCCCGGCTAGAATGCTCATGTAATTCCTTCATTATTAGATTGTAAGTCAACTCTAATTCTCTGATCCAATTTCTTTGGAGCTGACAGAAACTGGAACGCTTCTTTCTCCCACCCCTCCCCCCACCTTCCTTTATCTCTGGGCTTACTCTTTCATTTGTTGCTTTTTAAAGATTATTATTATTATTATTATGGTGTTTGCTTATTTTTCTCTTATTTTTAAAACTCCAGTAATGCTATCAAAACTGGTATTTCATATGTATTACTGCATATGTCTAACTTTCTGAAACTATAACACAAGTTAGAGCTTTTTAAAGAATTACTGGAAGATTTATAAAATATACACTTAAAGGCAGATATTAAGTGATAATGATATTATGACTCAGAATTAAAAGGGATTTCAGAGATCGTTTAGTTAGTACCTTCATTTTACTGAGGAAAAATGTTCTGAATCACAGAGAAGTTTAGTGAGTTACCACAGGTGTTGGGTAGAAGAATCAAAATCCCTCGGATTCTGGATTTAATGCCCTTTGTAGTATACCATGCTGCTGGATAGATTGACAGTCCTCACTTTTAATTTTTGCGATTTTAAGTTTTTCTTTTTAATCATTACCATTATATTTATTTGAAAATATCAATACCATTCTCTTTTCCATAGAATGAATTAAGTGCAGCAACACACCTGACATCAAAGCTTCTAAAAGAATATGAGAAACAGGTACAGTATATATACCAGTCACCTGGAAGCCTTTTTAATTCCCAAATCTAGAGGGAGTTCCATGGAAATATTATGTAAAATATTAGTTCAGATATCTTATTTAGGGATGGTATTGCAGTAACAATAACTGGCATTTACATAGGACCTCAAGATTTTCAGAGTGTCTATATACATGTTCTCATTTTATGCCCACAATCACTCTGTTAAGTAACTGTTTTCCTGAGTATTATCATCCCCATCCAGCAGACTTCCGAGGAAGTCGAGGGTTAGAGAGATATGGAACTTGTCAACATTAACGCAGAGAGTAAGGACCAAGTAGAGTGGAACCCAGGTGCCCCTGGCACCAAGCCTAGCATCTCTCCATTATCCTCTACTGCCTCTCAGTCAAAGAATGGTAGAGCCTGAGCAGACCCAGTTCTTTCATCTTACAGTTAAGGCAGCTGAGAAAAGCCGTGCTTTTAGTGACATATAAATTATAACATTCTTAAAAATAATACAATTTTCTTTTAGGTTTATTCATATTTTAAGTAATTTTCAGGAATGACTTTGATATTGTATGGTGTGAGTGCTCCTTTCACCACCCAAGATCACAGTCTTATCACATTTGTGATCTTTAAAAATTGGTCATACATTGGCCAGATTTCTGCCCTCCATCTTCAGACACAGTCCATTGCTAGCCCTGTTGTTGAAGTTTTCCTGCAAGGTTGAAGATCTACCAGAATGTGCCCTCTTCTGGCATAACCTTGAAGAGTTCAGGATTACCACCATGTTGTGACAAGATATTCGAGTAGGTCTTTATTGGAAAAGTTATTAGGATAAAACAAAATGTAATACGTTGGTAGCGCAAAAGCAGCATTGTTTTTTAACATGTGTTAAGAATGGATCTTTACATGTTCCAGGAAAAATGAGAATTTATAAACTGGTTTCTTTTTCGATTTCACAGCGTTTCCCACTAGGGGGCGATGATGAAGTAATGAGCTCTACTTTGCAGCAGTTTTCAAAAGTGATTGATGAGGTAACTACTTTAATCTTAACAAAACAAGTTAAATGTGTAGATTTGTATTTCAGAATTTATATGACCTGGTTTTTTTCCTTTCTTGCCAGCTAAGTTCCTGTCATGCAGTACTTTCAACTCAGCTTGCCGATGCTATGATGTTTCCGATTTCCCAGTTCAAAGAAAGGGATCTAAAAGGTATAGAAGTAAACTAATTTTAAAATTCTTAACTCTAGCAGTGGTTTTACTTTTGCAATATATTTGTCACCCTGCATCCCTGTCCATGATCTCTATCATTTACTTTAGACTCAAATGTATTGTCAGTCTGTCTACCAATTTACTTTTTTATTTGCAATGTGTGCATTCATGTGTTTTTAATTGGGCTTCTAGCTATTGTAGCAATAAAATTTCCTAGATCTAATTCTACTCTAATAGTTTGTTATCTAAGACAGACACTTAACATGTGTCTGTAATCTACAAATATCAGAGTGAATCAGTGTTAAAATTGACAGAAAAGTCCTCAAATCATTTACAGATTAAAAAAATGCATCTTAGGAGCAGAATATACTATTGTGGTAGAAATTAAGGAAAATTCAATGTTAAAACTGGGCAGAGAAAAAACTTAAAAAGTTTCTTCCTGATTAGCTTGAAAGGAATAGTTAACAAACCTAATTTTTTCATGTGCTAGCTAGCTCTAAGTCATTTTTCAAACATTAGTTGCTGTGTATAATAAATTAAACAAGGAGCCAGGCCATGCTAGTCCAATAAAGTATTGTCTTTGAAGTCTATAGTTTTTTAAAAGATGGGTAAAGATAATAGCATACCATGTATTAAGAATGTTTGTTAGTAAATGTGTTCATTTAGTACTTTTATATTAGTACTTCTAACATTTAGTACATTTATATTAGTACTTCTAACATTAATTATATCTCCCACCCATCCTTGCTTTTCTCACACCACTACTTCCCCATTCCAAGTGCTGCCTAGCTAAATCTGCTTTGGAATTTCATGGCTGGTCTGGTAAAAAGCTATTTTTCTGGTTGTAGAACTGTTGATTTATGGCACTTTCTATTAATCTATAAAGATGACATTTGAGATTTTAGTTATAAAATTAGAAATGAATTTAGTATGTTAGAAAACATTTTAATATATGAGTGTAGCAGGATGTCTGTTTGTATATTAAGCAGGAATAATTCTCAGATCTGTATTTTTTTTATCCTCAGAGATATTAACATTAAAGGAAGTGTTTCAAATTGCCAGCAATGGTAAGCCCTATGTATTTTAATCTTTTTATCATTAGCAAAAATCTTATCAAAAAGTCTTTTAGCCCATTGCTTTCTAGTATTATAGTATTAAGGAACTGAGAAAAAAAAATGAGCCCAAATTTTTTTAAAAAATTAAATCTGTTCTTAAGAGTAATTCTGTTACCATAGGGAACAGTAGATTGTGATTTAATACACCTATATAGCATGATGATATAGCATAGTATCAAAACTTGGTTGATTTAGTAAGTAAAGGACAGGAAATTTACTTCATATTTTTAAAAAACATCATTGGCTATGGTAAAAAGCAAAAATGTAATTTAGAATTTATTCATAATGACAGAGCCTTTTGTTGGAAAGAGAGAAATCATATGATTTTTTCCTATTTGAGGAAAATTGTTCTCTCAGAACATTTCAAGTGCTCAAGACTTTTCAGGGTAATACTATTACATAAATTTTTTTTGTTTTCCAGATCATGATGCTGCAATTAATAGATATAGTCGACTGTCCAAAAAAAGAGAAAATGACAAGGTTTGACATGTATTCTTTGGATACTAGAATTAATGTGACATAAACTACTGTGTGCATCATAAGTTTGCTAGGTTTTCTTGTTTCAAAAGATTAACTCTCAATGATTAAAGGAAAATATTATTTGCTTTAATGCTCTTAGCCTATGAATTTCCTGTCTTCCCCATAATAAAGACTTATTGTTATCATAATTTATAATATATTAAATCTATAACTTTTTCCAAAACTTTAACCCAGGACATTGATTTGGTCGTTTTTGGTTTTTTTTTTTTTAACATGACCTCTAAATTAAATAACATTTCAGGTATCAGCAGTCATGTGAACAAGCAGTTCACCAAAGTGTTGCCAAAAAAAAAAAAAAAAAGACTTTCACATTTTTTAAAATTTTCAAAGACTAGAGTCACAAATTGAGCTGTTGACCATGTAGCTGAACCTCCACTGTGATACAGGAGTCTCGTCCCACTCCTGTAGACCTTCGAGCCTTTCCGTCTGCGCTCCTGCACATGTTGTCTTCTGCTGTTAGAGCTCCCTGAGGGGAGGGACGCCCTTCTCTTTCTGTTTGTACCCCAGGCACTTAACACAGGGCATGGCTCCATAGTAAGCACTTGATAAATACTTTCCATTCTTTCCATAGATAGACATTTTAACTCACAAAATAAGTGCCTTAGAGCTTGCAGAGTACCTTCCTTGAAGCCCTACAAGGCTAATACAGGTATCATTAGCCCCATTTTATCATAATTATTATGATTATTTAATAAACACATAATACCTACTTAAAATTATAATAGCAATTTCTATATCCCTTGTCAGTTTGCGAAGTGTTTGACATATTAACTCATTTGATCTGAGATTACCTGGGAGATAATTGCTATAATTATCCCCATTTATAAATGGGGAAGCTGAGGCTGAGAGAGGTTGAGTGACTTCCCAAAGTCACACCACTAGTAAGTGACTGAGGCAGCATTTGAACCCAGGTCTTCCTGATTTGAAGTCCGACACTGTCCACTACACTGTTCATTTAAAATGACTTGATGGTGGTCACACAACTGACAGGTAGTAAAGCTAGAATGCAGTCCTCTGTCTTTTGATTCTGGATCCAGTGTTCTATCTCATGCATCCTCTAAAAATGTGGAGAGAGAAGAAGGTCTTAATTAAGGAGCAAACTACAAGGAAATAGCTTCATTTTTTCTATATCCCATGGGCTTTCTGCATCTTTGTTGCATAAGTTGTGAGACAACTTGGGATATGGAAGAGATGAGCTTGAGAAGTTCTGGGTTCAAATCTTGACCTTGACACCAGTTATGTGCCCATAGGCAAGTCACTAAGACTCTGAGCTTTTGTTTTCTCATTTGCAAAAATGGGCTAATAAAACTCATTATATCTGGTTCTTTGGAGGCCCTGTTGTCATCACTTGGCTCTGATTGTCAGCTGTGGTTCTTGACAGGCAGGCACACCATCAGGAATAGCAGACCTCAAGATATTGGCCCATTTACAGAGGAGAAGACTGACACCCAGAGAAGGGAAGTCACTTAACTGCACTCACCGAGCAAAATTACAAAATGATAAGCCAGGGGCGTTTCTGTGTTACTGTTTTTAAGGCTCTTTGTTGTTACTACTACAAGTGTTGTGACATAGGGACAAAAGAACTCAGAGTGAAGGTGACAAGTTTTGTTTTCCATTGGAATTATTTTTGAAATTTAACATAAAAAATAACACTGACTGCATTTTATCCCTATAGCTTTATAGTGGGGAAGTTGAGAAAGCTCTATTATGGTATAATGGAAAGAACACTGGACTTGGATTCAGGGAAGATCAAGATTTAGATCTTGCCTCAAATACCTGCTAGCTATACATCCCTGAACAAATCACCAGCCTCTCTGAGCCCCGTATGTGAAGTGGGCACCATGGTACCCGCCTCACAAAGTTGTTAAGAGGACCAAAGAAGATCAGACGTGGTAAAACACTTGACAAACCTTGGAGGTCTGGAGCAACTTCATTTATGCAACTATTGACGTTGTGATAATTACAGAGCAAGTGACGTAAACCAAGAGCCAGCCCACAGGGGGTCAGTATGCATGGTTGTGCTCCCAAAGATTCGCAGTGACCATTTTCAGTGCAAGCAGTACCTGTTTAATGGGAAAGTCAGCACAGAAAAGCTGTTGTGTCACCAGAAAAAAAGAGTTACATCTGGTTCGGGCTGGAAAGGTTCGTGTAGGCGAGGGACCCTTAAATAAGGAGACCGAAGTCCAAAAGGTGGCAGGTTGTCCAGAGTTGCCATGGCTCATTTTTGTTTGTTGTTAAGGAACACAAGGTAGGAGGGATATTCATGAGCGGAAAAGCCTTCCAGCTATTCTCATCCTCATCATATGGGGAACAAGTATGCTAGCAGTGCAAAAAGGCCAGTTCTGTGCCCTGAGCTTCTTTTCCTTCTGTTCTACCAGTGCATATTTTGCTCATGGTACTAATATAAATTATACTCTTCATTCTCTAATTTTCATTTTTGAAAATTAAATCATTGATGGTGCCATTGCAGTAAATGATTCATTATGTTCCCTAAACTCAGACTAATCAAACGTTCATTTATGTAAATGTTACACCGCAGCCATCACCATCTACCAGTAAACTCCTTGAAGACAAGGACTTCTATTTTTTACCTTGGATCCCTGGCACCTGGCATAGCACCTTTCACATTTTTATTCAGTCTTGTTCAGTCCTGTCATATTCTCCATGACTTCGTTTGAGGTTTTCTTGGCAAAGATACTGGAGCGGTTGTTCATTGCCTTAGCCAGCCTTTCACTTAGTTGGTGCTTGTCAAATCAGATGGCTGCACAGTTCATCCTAGATATTGCCAAAGTGCATAAAATGGAGTGAGTTATTGTGCTTTTCTTAATCTTATAAGGTGAAGTATGAAGTTACTGAAGATGTATATACTTCTAGAAAAAAACAGCACCAGACAATGATGCATTATTTCTGTGCATTGAATACTCTTCAGTATAAAAAGAAAATAGCGATGCTGGAGCCCCTGCTTGGATACATGCAAGCTCAGGTAAATATTAGAAGTTAACTCTAGTGAATTTCTCCAAGTTCTAAATTTGAAAATATTATAATTGTTCTGATCAATGTATTATAATTGATCAATCAAAAGAAGAGTTTTATAACTTTTAAAACCCCTTAGCTTCTCTCTCACATCACACCATGGAGCCCACTGTGGTTTCTGAAGGCCTCGCCCAGGGGCACACAAATTCCTGTAGGTCCCCCTCAAGCCAGAGATTCAGTGACTACGTCTTGCCAAAGACCCCACCAAGTCTAGAGAAGGTTGACTCCAGTCAGTGGATTATTTTGTAGTAGAGTAGCCCTTAGGTGAGCCCTCCATCTCAGAGGATAGTATCTGTACTCATCTGAAGAGGTCATTGAGTGTCTTAAGAGTACCTTAGTAATGAAGCAATGACTCTTTCTGCCCTTTTTTTTAAAGTCTTTCTTACAGGTGGAAATAACAAAATAAATAAAGTGTGACATTTTTATTGTGATTTCATTGGTATAGCGATCTAGCTAGCTCTACCAATGCAGGTCAACAGCCGTAGTCCTGGATATAGCTATTGTCTTGCCTGTGGCCTTCGAGAGTAAATGATTTGTCCGTGGTCAGATAGCCATTATGTGTCAGAGCCTACATATGACTTGAACTGAAGACAGTTCACTCTTCACCGTACCTCATTGCCTGTTACAACTTAAGGTAGTTTGCTGAAAGGCACAGATCCCAAAGTTATCACTTTTAAGTCTGTGGATATTAAGTTATATTTCATTACTATCATGTATTATGTAAGTTGTGTATTACTGATATTAAAGAATAGCAGGACGAGTTTGAGTTTTATTTTTCCTTTACTTTGACCATTTCATGATAAAACTAGAAGCATTGAAATAGCTAAAAGGAATGCAACAGGAAGAAGAAATAAGAATTAAGGCCCTAGATAATCAGAGTTTAATGGAAATTGAAACATGTTTTCAATCATAAAAGTTAATTTTCTCAAAATTGAATATATAGATATTTTTCTGATAAATATATAATAGTATCTTAAAGGTTATATTTAAATAAAATTTTGATCTTTTCCTCTTAGATAAGTTTCTTTAAGATGGGTTCTGAAAATCTCAATGAACAGCTAGAAGAATTTTTAGCAAATATTGGAACAAGTGTACAGAAGTAAGTGTGTTCCTGCTATATTTGCCATTTATTTAATTTCAATAAAAATACCTTATTTTTGTTATGGAATTTTTTTTTTGTATGGCCTGTAAATAGAATTTTTTCTCACAAAAATCTGGCGGTACCACAGTTTTAAAACAGGCTCAAAGAGGTTGGGACTTGATATGGTTAACACAGCTTGTCCATGACAAAGGCAGGAGTCACTTCCGGGGCTCGCTCTCCTCACTCAGACCAGCCCTCATTCCCTTACCCCACCCTGCCAAAGTCAATAAATCAGAGAAAAATATTACAGAGGACTTCTAAAGTTTACTGTGCAAACGAACGAAGTAGAGCCACATAAGCGAGGAAACAAACAAGTTTGCCTTTTCCCACTTCTCTCTGAGATTCTGTTAGCTTTGATTATATTAAGAATCTGCATGTTCTATTAATCATCTTGATTTGCATCACCTCATCTGATGCTTTCCATATTTCCTTGTATGCTACAGATTATTGTTTTATGGTGACATCATATTCAGTTACATTAATGTATAACATAATTTATTCAGCCATCTGTTCCCCAATTTTACAAGAAGTTTGGTTCTGAATTTTTGCCATTATCAGTCAGTTATAGATGCTTTTGTACAAATAGGCCTTTTTTCCTTTAATGTATTTTGAATAAAATGGTAGTAAAAGAATCACTTTATTAAAAGTAATGAGTTTTGTGATTCTTGTTGTATATTGCCATCTTGCCATCCTAAGTTTGGACCAGTCTACCTGTTAGCTCATAGATCCACCAGCATTGCGTTTTCTTTTTGTGCTCTCCTCCCTCTTCTCTCTCCCCTCCAGTTTTTTATGACTTATTTTATCTTTTTATAGGTTTAGATAATTGGATAAAGCCCTTAGAGTTTTGGTTTTGGTTTGATTTGGTTGATGTTGCTTTTCAGACAAACTGACGCCTAACAATCCCTTTCCTAATGTGGTATTTGTCAAGTTGACAAATTATTAAATCCAAGTGTAAGGCTTTACATTGATATTTGTAAAATTTCATATTCTTAGGTTTAGCTCACTGTTCTAGCTTGTAAAGATCTTTGAGGATCCTGACAATTTCTCCTCCCAGCTTCATGTCATCTGTAAACCTGATAAGCATGTAATGTATACTTTGATATTGGTCACCAGGCATAGATGTGAGGCACCCCACTGGAGATCTCCAAGCTGACATCAAATCATTAATGACTAACTTTGAGTCCAACCTTTTAGCTTGATCCATATCTATTGCATTGTATTATCTTCTAACCCACATCTCCATCATTTCCATAAGAATAATGTGAGATACTCTATCAGATGCTTCACTAAAATGGAGATAAACTCTGGAGCCCTCCCATCAGTTATCTCTTGAGTTACCCTATAAAAAGGAGATAAGGTTAATCTGGCATAACCTGCCTTTGGTGAAGTTACCACTTTTCATGATCACCTCTTCTCATTCTAGATGGTCACTAACCATTGCTTCAGTGAGCCTTTCTAGAATTTTCTTGTAAATTGAAGTCAAGTTCCTTGACCCCATGATTTGTAGACTCTTCCTCTTTTGAAAATCTAGAAACATTTGCTCTTCTTTATTCCTATAGTTCCTCTCTTATTCTCTGTGACCATTCAGCTATCACTAACAGTGGCTCCATAATCACATCAGCAATTCAAGTCACTTTTTTTATACCTGCCATTTTAAAAAAAAGTTGTTGATACTTTTAGTTTATGTAGCAGTCAGTTCTAGAATTACATCTCCTCCGACTTGAATCATTCTTGATAACAAAGAAAAACAGTTAAGCCAGATCACCCCCAGTACAGTACCTAGAAATCCCTTGCCTCTCCTCTCTGAGGAAGGAGGTATGCTTACATCTGTACAGCAGGACTACATTTCGTCTTTCAGCTACTCTAAATTTACTGTTTGTGATTTTGATCATTTTCACATGAACCTTTATAGTTAGCAATTCTGTTGAATCTGTCATATGTTGATTCTAGGCCATTGAGGGTATGTTGTAGAAGGAATTTGGAAAAGAGAATATTCGGGGTACATGATGATAACTGTCTTCAGGGATCTGAAGGGATGTGAGGTGATTGAGGGTTCCATTTTGTTCTTTGGGCCAAAAGGCAGAACCAGGGGCAGTAGATAGAAGTTTCAGAGACGAATTTAGACAAATGATCAGGAAAACTTGCTAAGAATCAGAGCTGCCTACCAGCAGAATGGAATGGGCAGCTCCCAAGGTAACAGGTCACCTTCAGTTCTAACCCTGCAGAATGTGGATGACCCCTAGAACAGCACGCCTTCTGTGCAGCAAGCGGGTCTGATGGCCACTATACCCCTTCCCTTTCAAGTTGGGGGATTCTTTTTATTTGTTTCTGTTGCTCTGTAATGCTCTTTACTGTACTGACATGTTTTTCTTTGGTCTGATCATTTTTTAAATTTGAGGACTATATGATGAACCTTCTTCCCTTGGAACCTCCCATTCAGCCATCTTAACTGAAAAGCATTAAAAAAAATTATTAATTTGAATTCTATATTTTAACAACATCTAATGAGTTTCAATGATTATTGGACACTAAGTTAAATTTTACATATGGATATATTAGCACAGTGAGCTTCCAATTGTAAATTAATTGGGTTGAAAGCTCTGAGCAGAGGATGCTAGCATGGGCCTAGCAACACTGCTTGATAATTAACTTTTCTTGGATCTTCTTGCCATCTCCTGCCTGACCTTAGCTGGTCTTTGACTTACATTGATAACCTTGGTACAGAATCCTGTGCAAGGTTGCACCCCACAGCATAGAAGTACTTGTTCCCCATGATTTCTCTGAGACTATTACTCTGCCACCTTCACTTGGAACTCGTCATCCCACACAGTCCTGCTTTTGTCTTTGTCCACTCCATTCCTTGTACCTGATAGATTTTTTTAACCTAATAGTGTATGCCTTTCTTCCTGCCTCTGGCTAGAAGTTGCTTTCTGCCTTCTAAATTCCTTCTGTGTATTCTAGTCTCAGCGACACTTCTCTCAAATATTATTGTATTTCACTGTTTATGATCACATGGCTTTCCGAGTAGACTGTAAGCTCCCTTAGCGAAAACTCTATGTTTTAATCGTCTCTGTAGAACTTCATTGTGTTCTCCATACAGTGAGTACGCAGGAGTCTGTTCAGGGAACAAGCTGCAGTTTTATCTTGCTCTTCCTTTATTGATTAACCATCCATTCAGACCCATTTTGGGACATCATGATGTGGAACTTGAAGAGAAGAATTCTAAATCATTCTGGCACAGTCTGAACAATGATAGTATCCAATGACAAACCAGCCAAATAGGAAAGCTGACCTGTTTTACAACTGCATTTGTCCCCATCACGTCAAATATTTGGTTTGGTTCTAAAACTATCTAATATATACATATTTAAACAAGCAGAAAAAAATGCATTCCAGAATAAAATCTGAAATATTTTTAATTAGTTGCTGAATTTTTAAAAAATGTTTCCTTCTGTTAGTAAAGATAATCAACAATTTACTATATTAAACTTTCTTTTTAAAAAAAATAATTTTTATTACACTTCAGTTCCAAGCTGTGTTTACCTCCCCCCATCCCAATCACACACTGAAAAAGGCCAATATTTGACACAGATATAAATATACATATACGTATACTTGAAACTACACATATATTAACCTTTCAAGAAAGTTGTTGTTTCAGTTGTGTCCAACTCTTTGTGACCTCATTTTGGGGATTTCTTGGCAAAGATACTGGAGTTTTTGTCATTTCCTTCTCCAAACTATTTTACAGATGAGGAAACTGAGGCAAACGGTTAAATTTACCCAGGGTCAAACAGCTAGTGTCTGAGGCCACATTTGAACTCATGAAGATGAGTCTTCGTGAGTCCATTCCCAGCACTCTGTCTACTGTGTCACCTAGCTGCCCTTACAAGAAAGTTATTTGGTAAAAAATATAAATGTATTTAGTGACGATTTTATCCATTGAAACTGAACTTATAATGTACTTGCTGTGTTA
Organism: Bettongia penicillata ogilbyi; assembly: GCA_023548195.1. Taxonomy (NCBI): domain Eukaryota; kingdom Metazoa; phylum Chordata; class Mammalia; order Diprotodontia; family Potoroidae; genus Bettongia; species Bettongia penicillata. The sequence continues at coordinate 1,982,237 of JAJHZJ010000132.1, read as the reverse complement.
GCGTTCGCAGAGAAATGGACTGTGAAGTAGAAACCATGCAACAGACAATAGAGGATTTGGAAGTAGCCAGTGACCCGTTATATTTGCCTGACCCCGACATCACCAAATTTCCTGTTCATCGGAACTTAACTCGCAAGGCTGGATATCTCAATGCTAGAAAGTAAGATAAATCTCTTTTGACCTCAAACAGTTTGATGTCTAGTATAAAGGAGTGTATTATGAGGAATACGTACATACATATACGTATATATATATTGCAGAATGGAATAAAAATAAATGTATGATTACTTTAAGGACCTGTGATTTCATTGTACTTTCTTCCAACATTGAACCTACTTTGATTGAAAAAAATAAAATTGATCTAATGAGTATTAATATACTAATAATAGCATTTATTTAGCAATTTAAGATTTACAAAGTACGCTATAAATAATAGCTCATTTTGGCCTCACAACAAACCTGGAAGATACTTGCTATTATTTTCTCCATTTTTACAGGTAAGGAAACTGAGGCAAATGGAGACAGAGTGCCTTGCCCAAGGTCATGTAGCTAGGAAGTGTTCAAGGCAGGTTTTGACCTGGAGTCTGTCTGACTGCATGTCTGTCTCCTACTCTTTGTATTGTGTCACTTACCTCCCTTTATAACATTCCATGAAGTCTACCAAATGTGGGTTTCACATGAAAGGTTGAACTATATTCTGAGAAGAATTTTTCACTTACAAAATAAAGAGGAAATTAGAAATCAGTCTCAACCAGTCAAGTGATTTATGAAGTGATTACTGTGGGCCAGACACTGCTAAGCAGTCCTACAAAGTCATGTTCTACTTTGGTATTCATTGAGTCATTTAGCATTACTAAAGAAGATATTTTGCTGAAAATCAGTCTCCATTAAAAAATAAAATTGGTCTCAAACTTGGTAGTGCATTGTTTTTGGCCCCCTAAGCCTTTTCCTAAGCGAAACAGAATGGCAGGATGGAGAAAAAGCTGGTTATAGAATTAGAATGCAACTGGGGTCAAACCCTGCTTCTAACCCATCCTGGCCATGTGACCCTGGGCAAAATCTCTTAATGTCTGAGAACTCAAACTTCTCTTTAAGACTTAAGTTAAAGTAGTTGTTGATTTTCATTTGTTAAAAGAGCTTCTTCACTAGGAGTTCCCTACAGTGGTTAAATCACAGGTCTGGACAAAATACAGAGCTACTTTGGTAGCTAAATAATTTATATTTTATTGATATAAAAGCCTTTTAGGATCCAAATAGATAGTTTTCTCTTGATTTCAATGGATGTGTTATTGTGAAACTTAGTTTGGTAAAACATATGTACAAAGATGTGGAAAGTATGGATTCTTTTGAAACAGCAGGGCCCACATTTTGCCTTTGTGCGCATAATAAAACTGAATTCTGTTTTATGTTAATAGTTTGTGTATTCAAATAACCTTATGTCACCTGCTGTTAGATTTCCAAACATGCTTTAGGAGTATTATATATGTGGATGTTCCTAATCTCTTTGTGACTGAGAAAATCATTGGATCAATGGATCTTTTTTTGGCACCTGGCTCTAACAAACATAAGATATACGGAGATTATAACAGAACATACCCAGCAAGGAGTGAAACAAACTGCTTAGCTCACTTATAATCAGTTTCTATAACATTGATTTATATTAGAATGTGTTGAGATTCTTCAGTCCACTTTAAAGAACAATATTTTGCCTAATAAGTATCTGTTTGGAAAGTTTTAGAATTATTATCAGTTTGAGTTCTGTTATTTTTCTGTTAATTTGTTGAAAGTTATGAAAAGTCTATACATGTCACTACTAAATGGGAATGTGCTTTCTTTGATTAGTAAAACTGGCCTCGTGTCCTCTACCTGGGACAGACAATTTTACTTTACTCAAGGTGGAAACCTGATGAATCAGGCCCGGGGAGATGTGGCGGGAGGTCTCGCCATGGACATAGACAATTGCTCTGTAATGGCTGTCGACTGTGAAGATAGACGGTACTGTTTTCAGATCACGTCCTTTGATGGCAAAAAGTAAGTGCTTTTCCTCTTTATATATTTTAATATCAGAATAAGTTATGAAAAGGCTAGTGATTTTTCTGAATTCCAGAGTATTTGAAATTATGTTTCTTATTAAAAACATTTAATGTAAGATTCGTTTAATAAATGTAAGTAGTGGATTGAGTTGGGTTTTTTTTCTGGAATTTTGTTTTCTTGGTCTTTTAGAATACTTTAAAAAAACTTTTAATAGTTACTAAATTTAGTTCTGGGTCTGTTAAAATTTAACCACTTTGTATATAATTTTTTTATTCAAATATAACTGATTAAATTGGTTTCTTGTTTATAGTTTTAAATAATTTTGAGACTCCTACTACTCTTAAGTGAGATCCAATATAAATAATTAATTTTCTCAATATTACATGAACATCTTCACTGCTTTGTTTTATATATGCCTTAAATTCTACTTTTTTTTCCTATCTGGACACTGCTTACTTATTCCAGAGGTTCTCAGCTAAATTTTTCCTAATGTGAGATGCTTCGAATCCAGTTCTTTTTCTACTTAATTTTACTCTGAATTTTAGGGAGTCTTTGAGCTTTCAATTTTTTTTCCCTCTCATTTTATGATTTTAAAAGTTCTTTAGCATGCTGTCTCCTTTCTCTGTAGCCAGTATCAGATGCTCCTTTTGTTCTACCTGTAGCCAAAGGGTCAAACTAACAGTGGATACAACAGACATTTTGTATCTTCAGTTTTACCTTCACTCGCTACTTGTTATAAATTTGCTATTTCACAATTACTGATATAAATGGAAACTTGTTAGAATTGTTTTTTTACTTTTTCTCTCAGCAAAGAATTTAGTCTACCAAACTGTTTTTTGATACCCTCTTAAAAACAAAATCTCCATATCAATGATACATAAGTTGAACTATTAAGACTTCAAGCATAAGAAGTGTAAAGGATGATTTAAAGTAGGTTTTCTAAATTAATTGTAGATTTAATTTGATAAACATCATTAGGGATCAGAAAACTGAAATGAATTATCTGAGATTTTGTCTTTGGTTTATTTTGGGGGTTTTATTGTTTTGTTTGGTCATTATGTGTGATCTTATTGGTATAGGGAATGCTTTGATGGAAAACCTCCTTTTATCAAGCTGGTCAACAATTGTTCTGTAGCTTTAAGTTTTAGATGGTTTCTTGGTGCATTCATCTTACAAGATTTGTTCAGGGGCTCAAGCTAGTCTATGTAAAATGTAAAAGTTGAACCCAAGGCTTCCTGACAGTGAGGTCTGCTCTTTCCACTCCAGCCCTACCAACCTGTCTTAATAGAAATTCCAAACTCGTTATATAAAGTTAATGTTCTGGTGGCATAACATCTATTTCTGATTTTTGTATAACTTGACACACCATAAGAAAAGGTAAGGTTACAAAAGTCTAATTCCATGTAAAGAAGTACAAATTGATTGGTTTCAACTTACATTTAAGGAAGAATAGAGACTCTTAGATCTTACTGAAAGGTGCTTTAAAAAAGAACTGAAGCTCAAATTTCTTTTCCTCCTTTCAGGTCTTCAATTTTGCAAGCAGAAAGTAAAAAAGACTATGAAGAGGTAAATTGTATCTAGTTAATACTTTTAAAGAGAACTTTTGCCAAAATACATTTTTTCCTAGAGAAATATTTATATTTATTGTCAGTGTGCTACTGCTTGGAAGGCTTAAGAGAAAGGGACCTTGTGACCATTGCTTTCTGAGTTGGCAGATTGGTAGCATCCTGAAATGTCAGTCTGATTCATACCCTCCTCTCACCACCTGCCAACTAAGTATAACCTGCAGCAGCTACAACTGTAACGCCATTAGGAGGGGGAATGAGGGACAGGAAAACAAAGGTTTGGGAATCCATATTCTTCCTTACAAGCCTTTTATTTTTGGCTCCACTTTTGCTTATAGTACACCAGGTATGGAAGGTAAGGTACCTACAAAGAACTGACTGTGTGTGTGTGTCTGTGTGTGTGTGTCTGGGGCGGAGGAGGAAGAGAACATTGAAGGGGAGTTTTTCTAAAGAGGCACAGATTTCTGATCAATATTATAGTATAGCTTGTTGGGAAATATATCTCATTCTTCCCCTGTAGTAGTGTTCCTACAGGACAACTTTGGAAAAGGAGTCAGATTTTATTTTGAACATTGCCCTTGACGAAAAGATAACAGAAAGCATTAATAAGCTTGAGAACTATTAAGTTATCTGAGGAAACTGGCAGGTATGTTACCTACCCTCTGCTGGATTTAGAAACAAAACTGGAGTTCAGGAGAAGGTTGTGATGTGAGATACACCAGACACATAAGAGTATAAAGGGCCATCAGGCTGATCATACACATTCATAATGAGATCCTTTAGAAATTTGAAGAAGTTTATTATGTAGAATAGTTACCATTAGCAAAGAAGTACTCTTGAAATTTGCGTCAAACCCATTAAGGATTATCGGACCCCAGAGGCCTTTCCGGGCAAAATGGTACAAGAAGAATGCATGGTTTCTGTCATGTTAACAGCATTGGCGGCAGCTGGCACTATGGAAAGAGTAAAGGAGTTGGGGTCACAGGCCATGGATTGGAATCTTGGCTCTGCTTCTTAGATCTGTATGGCCCTGGACAAAGCACTCTGCCTGCTTTTCTCCTCAGTGACATTGAGGGTGTTGGACTCGGTCACCTTTGAGGTCCTTTCTAGCTGTTATTTATCTCTGTGATCCTATGATATGATATCATTGTTAGGAAGTTTCCATGTTCATTATTTGGAATAAAATTTGGATATTATGGTCTGCTCAGAGGGTTATTTAACACTTTCAATTCCACAAACATTTAATAAGCACTTGCTGTGTGCATGGCACTACTAGGCATTGTGAAAACACAGACAAGAGTAATAATAGGTAGCATTTATGTAATACTTTAAAACTTGCAGAGCAAAATAAAATATTGCAATATAAATGCAAATATTTCACAATATCCCTGGGAGGTAGGTGCTATTATTATCGCTATTTTTACAGATAAGGAAACTCAGGCTAATAGAGGTTAAGTAACTTGCACAGCTGATACATGTCAGAAACTGGATTTGAACTTAGATCTTCCCGGTTCCAGGCCCAGTGTCCTTATCTGTTGTACTACTAGCTGAAACAGTTTAGACTTTTACATTTTACTGGGATTGGAGGCAGGGAGAGGATGTAATATGTCCACAGATAAATAAACACAAGGTACTTTGAGGAGGGAAAGAAAATTACATAGTTGAAGACATCAAGGAAAACTTCCCTGGAGAAAGTTATAAGGATTGTGAGATGCAATGATGCAGAAAAGCAATATACCCAGGGCTTTGTGCGGATACACAGAGACAGGAGATGAAATGCTGGGTTTGGAGAGTGGCTAGTAATCTAAGTGGAGAACCTTTATCACTAGATAAGGAATTTGTATTTTAACCTAGAGAGAAGTGGGGAAATGGTCATATATGCCCTAGGAAGATGTGTGCGTGCGGCATGCATGCATGTGTGTGTGTATGTTTTTTGCATGGAGAATGGTTTGGAGAGGCAAGCAGCCAGAATCAAGAAGACCATGGCTATTATCATAGTAAATACACCAGAGTATCAAAAAACTGAGTGATGAATCACATGGTGTGGTGAATAGTCAGGAAAACATTGATTCAAGTCCATCAGAGGCCATGGGCGAGTCATTTAACCCCTCAGTGCCAGGCAGCTCTCTGAGACTAAGGTACAAATGGGTTGTGCTGATCTGTGTTTTGTGGGGCCTCTTCCACACTGGGAACTTATATAAATCTAATATAATAATAAATATATAAATATATATAATAATATATGTCTTGGATCTAGACCAGAACATAACAGTAATAATCAATATACAGATAAGAGGAAATAAGGGCTCAAACTAGCATGGTGACCATATGAATAGATACCAGGAGATTGATAGGAGAAATGTCAAGAAATCGGAATCTGTAAGACCTGGCAACTACTTAAAAATTAGAGAGTAGACTTTCTGAATTCAATGAAAATTTTCTCCTAGTTAGAATGATCAGCTAACATCTTCTGGTGAAAATGTTGTATGTTAACTAAATATCACCTATATTATTCTTGAGAAGTTTTTATATAAAGTCTTAAATTGTTTTGTTTTCTCTTTCAGTGGATTTGTACAATAAACAATATCTCCAAACAGATATATTTAAGTGAAAATCCAGAGGTAATATTGTGATAGCAAAATCTAGGTTTTTTGTGAATTAAGAAATAATTTCTTGAATTCTTGAATAATGTAATTTCTTGAATAATATTTTTTAATTTTATCTTGACATTATAAGAACAATGCATAACATCTGTACTCAGTTTCTGTTTTTTCAGCCTCATTAAATATGGTATAAGCCCACAGGGATGAGGAACCTGTGACTTCAAGGCCACATGTAGCCCTTTGGGTCCTTAGATGCTGCCCTTTGATTGAATCCAGACTTTACAGAACAAAACCCCTCAATAAAAGAATTTGGACTCAGTCAGAGGGCCATACGTGAGGACCTACAAGGCCACATGTGACCTTGAGGCTGCAGGTTCCCCATCTTGGAGAGAAACACTGAAATCAGCCAACAAAGATTTATGGAGTTCCTATTTTGTGCTTAATATAGTATGAGGCACAATGGGAAAGAATCAAATACAGAAGGATTCATATGAACAAATAATTATTACATATCTACTGAATGTACTTTAATATCCTAGTAATGGGATTTAGCCCTGATAAATAGAGAAGCAGCTTAGCATGGTGAATAGAGAACTGGGCTTGGAGCCAGAAAGATCTGGATTCAGATATTACTTCTAGTACTAGCTACATGAAACTGGGAAGTCATTCTCTCAGGGCATTGGGGAGCTCTAATTACATATAGGACTATAAATTGTAGAAACAACACCAACTTGTATGAGTAGCAAGATTCCTCTGTCAGTGAAATCCTAGATCCAATCTCTCCCTTATCAATGGCAGAAAATAGGAAGTCATTAAGGCATCTATCACTGAAGCAAGATTTTAAGGTACTGCAGAAATGGGTCCCAGGAGACAGGCAGCAGTGAAGTGGAAGAGGCCAAGATCAGGAGTCAGTCTATCCTGATTTGGTGCAGGTACAATCCAGCCTGCAGACAATAGGTTGTAATGAATGAATCAGCCAATGAAGAAAAAACAAATCTGTTGCTACCAGGTGTCCTCTGGACAAAACTAAGGTCAGAGAGCAGAAATGTCATGCTTTTTTAAATAATCAATTTTAATTTTTTAAAAAGTTTGTTTTGAACAAATAAAACTGGTATTTTCTTATATACAATAGAGTAGAAAAAAAGGGCTGTATATGAAACTACAGATGTTGAATACATACAGCTTATTGTTCTTTTTAAAAGCTCAACCCTAGCTTTCAAAGCTATCCTATTTATCTTTGCTTCCTTCTGGCCTTCCATTCTTTTTTCTGCACTTTTCAAAAAGATGCCTCAGTGGCCCTTTTTCTTGTTGCCCTATCCCTATTCCTCCCTCACCCTTCCACCTGCCTTTGGGGCGAAGAAAAGAAAAGTAAACATATATGGTCCCAAGAGATGTCATGCTAGACCAATTTGTTGAGATGCAGCCGGCAACTTGATATTAAGAGATTCCAATTGAAGAGGACAGGTAGAAGCATAGTATAAATGTACAGGTAAGGGCTAAGATTCAATGACACTGGGTACGGGGAACACAGTGCAGGGAGATTGTTTCAGAGCTACTCAGACAAGGTTGTACAGCAGTGTACCTCCAGCACAGGTACCAAGAGATGATATGATGGCTCATGATTCAGTCTTCTTGGGAAGTCCCACTTCCTTTATTCTTCAGTGATCTTTAAGATGCATTAGAACAGGGAAAGGGAAACCAGTTATAGTCATTGAGGTATGAGATGCAGGTGCAGGCATGGACCAGCTAGAGTGGTAGTTGCTGAAATAAAATGGGAAAAGTGAATCTGAGGAACATCCAAAGAAAGAATTCAGAGTGGCAGCTAAAACAGTTTAAAAAGGATGAATTGTATGTAATCCTAAAACCCAATTAGGGTAGACAGCTTGGGCAGACAAAAGTCATTTCCAATAACTGAGAATTTGGAATGGAAAAGTGATTTGGTTAAGATTTTGCATTCAATTATGAAATTGAGTTTGGTGTGAAAGAAGGACATGCTGTTGAATAAATCTGGTAGTCAGAAATGGGTGAGAAAATACAAAACAGGCAGATTAAATATGGAATCTTCTCTGTTTTTGTAATAATTTTTGTTGTTGTAGCCCTAGAAAATCATTGATGATCCCTAACCAAGCCTTTTGCATGATTTGTTGATCTAGTATTTCCTTTTTTTTATTAAAAATAAAATCAAAAACACAAATTAGGATATGTTCGTGTCTGGGGAGAAATGTTGGAAATACGTTTTGGATTTTCCTAAGTTAAAATGATGGTACTTTCCCCACAAATTTTTTAAAATCTACTAATTTGGTCATGTATTTGTAACACCTTGAGTAAGTTTATAGTAACTTACTATCTAATAACCAATGGCAGAGAGATTTCTACTTGTTAGCCAAGTCTTTGAAAGTTTATTTGGAAGAATGTGCATGAATTTCTTGTAAGCTATGCCATTTATAAATAAAATTAACATGCCTTCTCTAGGGCAGGGTGAGGAGGTGAATCCTGGCTAATGATTGTGAGGATTGGTGAGAAGGAAGAAAAAAATAAAAAGTGTGTAGCAGAGAACAAAAGAAAACTTGGAAGCTCAGAAAGCAGAGTAGCTTTGAAAACAGTGGGTAATATTTATTACATAGTTTTCCCCCAAAAAAGTTAACAGTCTGAAATGGAAATTCATGGTTTTATATTGAATTCTTATTTTATATTCTCCTGTGTATTTAAGTTCAAAATGAATAAAAATATTTTTAAATTAGAAAAGTATAGTACCTACACTTAAAAGATGTAAAATACTGTTATTTTATATGTTAATGAAAACTAACTAGCTTAACTAAAGAAGAAGGCCATGTGATATGATGTTTAGAAGTCAACAGGTCTCTTACTGTTAGAGCAAGATTGTCTGGAGGGTTCTATGGGTTCATGTTTAATTGCTTCAAAAGAATCTAACTTGGTAGGTTGTATGTAACTTTGTTCACTCAAAATACCGTATAGTGGCTTTTGATTCATTTGCTTTTCTGAAGACCTGTTTCTAAAAATTGATACAGGAAATTGCTGCAAGAGTAAATCAATCAGCTCTAGAAGCAGTCACCCCATCACCATCTTTCCAGCAGAGGCATGAGAGCTTGCGGCCAAACCCGTAAGTTGCATGACTACTTATTTAAAGAGCTTTGTGAGATAGTGAAAATGATCAGAATTATATACTTTGATCTTAGCAATGCTGTGTACACTACTGTAGAAACACTTCCCTCAGGCAATATTAAAATTATATTTTAATGGTGTGTGAATTTACAATTAATCTCCTAAAGTCAAAATTTAAAAAACAACAGAGCCTTCCGTGGCAGATCATTTATCCTGATTTCTCCAGTGTTTGAGTGTGTTTATTTTATACTTCAGGATCAATTAATGCATCTTGTATAATTCCAAGAAGCCATGATTTGATATGTTTAAAAATCAGGTTTTTTGTACTTTTGTTTTCTCTCATCCCACCTTTTTGCTTTTTTACGTAAATTTTGTTGAAATTTCCCTTAAACTAGAAAACTATTCAAATATGTGCATAAGAACAAAAGAAAAAGACAATTGTAGAATTGTTAGTGACTGTGTATGTGCAAAATTAATTTATTTACCAGTTTTAACCTCTAGCTCAGAAGATATCCACACATACATACATACCATACAGATAGATTTAATACAGGAGTGTCCATATAAGCCTTATTTTATGAAACTTTTTTATTTTCTAATTTATTTAGCATTGATTTGTGACTGTTGTCTGTATGTGTATAGAGTATCCCAAAAGTCTTAAATACAGTACTAAGTAGCATTTATGAAGCTCATTAAAATTTGCAAAGCACTTTAAAAAAAAGTTAAGAACCCTTGTATTAGTGGAACCATTGGGCCAAAGAATACATGCATTCTTATAACTTAGTTTAATTTTATGTTTCTTTCCAAAAAGCCAAACGATTTGACAGCTCCTTTAGCTGTCAGTGTAATAAAGGTCTTGTTTTTTATGACAGATTCACCCCAGCACTGAATTGTCATCTTTTATCTTGATCACTTTTGAGTGTCATTTGAGATGTCAGAGTTGTTTCAATTTGCAATTTCTGTGATTATTAAAGATTTAACATTTTTGTGGTTTTTGATTTGTATACATCTACTTTTAAAAAATGTTAAATATAATTTCAAAAAAGTTAAAATTTAATATTTTCTTGCTTTTGTCTCTTTTTAGACAAACTCGACCACCCACAGCTCGAACTAGTAGTTCAGGGTCTCTCGGATCTGAGTCAGCAACTTTGGCAACCCTTTCCTTGGATTCCCTTGTTGCCCCAGACACACCTATACAATTTGACATAATTTCTCCTGTTAGTGAAGATCAACCTGGCCAGGCTAAAAATTCTGGGCAGGGAGGCAAGTAGGTGACACAGCATTAAAACTCTTATGCTTTATTTTCTTTGTTTTTATAATTTAGCTTATTCGTTTGAAATTAATCTACTCAGTATCATCTATCTGTCATTAACGTTACTTGCTTTTTCTCTGTCAGAAGGTTAACAGCTGCTCTTCATATCTGTGAAGAGCATATCTGTGAAAGCAAAATGAAAATCTGCTTGAATTCACCTTACTTGTTGACTTCTTTTAGCATATAGATTTGAAATACATGGCTTTTACCCAAGTACTCAGCCATCCAGAGTTAATTACTGAAACAAATTTAGCCATCTGATGTAATAGGTCAGGTGTCCTCAAGATGCATTTCGTCTAATGTTAATGCCAGGATTATTTTAGAACCACTTAGACATTCCAAAATTTAGCTCTCTCCATCTGTTTGTTTCCAAAATTTATTTGAAATTTTAGTTCTCCTTCCATTTTTCTTACTGTGAGTGGAACAAAAATTCAGTAATTTTGGAAAATGAGGAAAACATTTTTTCCCTTCCTTTTATATATGTTTCATACTTTGATTTCCAGTGTGTTTTTTTATCTGCCTTGAGAAACATTCTGAAAGTTTAGATTTTTACCACATTTAGATTAATAATAAGCAAAGAGATAAAGAAATATCTGTTTTACAAAGCTATTCCATGTAGTTTTATGTGGAGCTCAATTAGTATACTAACAGTGAACTACATTAGTACACTGCAGACTTTTGTCGTAGCTCTCATTACAGTCCTTCGTTGTCACAGATTCTTCCTGTCACTGAAGTGCTGGTCACATAGCTTCTCCTGAAGCCTGACGGCTATAATTAAGAAAAGCTTGATAAAGGACAGTTAGCCAGCGGGGCCAATGTACAGCTAACTTCTAAGGCTGTGAAGCCTTGTTATTAGTTGAGTCTTTGCTTCTCAAGCTTGAACAAAAAGCTAAACTTTTCAAGAGTTTATTTTTAATATATATGTTTATACTCTTTGCCCTTTCATTTTCCCTGAACCTGGAAAACTAGTAAGAGCTAGCATTTATATAGCCCTTAAGATTTACAAAGCACGTTGTAGATATCTTATTTTATACTCCCTATAGCGTTATGAGATAGATGCTATTATTATCCCCATTTTACAGTAGAGAGAACTAAGGCAGGCAGAGGTTAAAAGATCACACAGGTAGTAAGTGTCTAAGTCAGGTCTCCCTGACTCCAAGTTCAGGGTTGTATCCATTGTCTCATCTAGCTACTATAGAAAGAGCTTCTCTTTCTGGGGACTAAGGAAAGAAGGGTATCCTGGAGGTAGAGGTTTACAACCTTCCATTCCCATTCCTTACCATCCTTAGTTTGACTGAAGTAAACACCATCAAATCAAAGAGAGGACTCAGTTCTGGCCCTATTCTTTTGCCCACCCAGAACCAAGGTCCCTTCCTACTCATGGAAAGAGGGTTGAGTTCCCAACTCCTTGCTCCTCCCCTCTTTTTCAAGCCTCCAGGAGGCAGAGCCATCTTGTAGTACTCTTCCTTCTGGGTTTTCAGTACAGCTATTTTTTCCACACATCTCCCTACCAGAGAACTAGGAATGTGTCCGTGTGTCTTCTACCCTTCTACCTAGTCTTCTCTGGGTGTCCTTACTCTGTCTCTGGGATACTGTTTGGCGCTTACTTTGTTTTGAAAGAACCCTTCCCCCCTCCTCTCAGCTCCTGTGCAAGACAAAATTTCTCTCTCTTTATAACTACTAGCTTCAATCTTCTCTGATTCCTAATTTTTAAAAAAAGAAGCAACCCTCCAAAGGAGAGTAGAAGGGGTAAGAAGAAAGGGCTTCTCAGAAATCACTTCTCCAAGTCCCTGATGGTAACTGTGTCCTTTAAAAACTGTTTTTCCAGACGTACAAATCCATTTGGAGAATCTGGAGGAAGATCAAAGCCTGAAACTGAAGGTAAAGAAACCCTCAGTACCCTTACTTATGCCTCCAGTCACTAAAATATGAGAGTGACATCATTTAGTTCATATTCCTGCTCATTTGTTTCAGCTCTGAAGACCAATCTTCATAATCTCCATCATTGTAAGATGGTTTATCATTTAGTCCAAGGGTATGCATGCTATTGTCCCAGAGGTGAATCTGAATCTGGTCTCACAATGCTATAGCCTTTAAAATTTGCAGAGTATTTTGTACACTTTTTTTTTCCTTTGGTCCCCATACCAACCTTGTACGATATATGTTCAGGGATGTTTATGCCCATTTAACGTCTGAAGAAGCCAAGTTCAAAGAAGTTATAAATTGCCCATAGTCACGTTAAGAAGTATCTGTTTTGAATCCCATTCTTGACTGTCAAGTCCAGCACTCTATCCACTGGTCAGCCTCTGTCTTATACCATGTTATAAATGGTTGCGCACGTTCTCTCTGTCTATAGCGAAGCCCAGTTTGTGAGGGCTGTAAAGTTTGCACCCCCAAGAATCGTCACCATTTCTCTTCCCTTGACCCAGTTCCCAAAGGGTCCTTTAATCAGCTAAAATCTCCCAACCTGATGGTTGTCATCCCACTTCTTATTCTAGAGGTACAACTGATATTTGAACTTCAGAAATAGCTTTTTGTTTGAACTTTGAGTCTCCTGGAGCAGTGTGGTGCAGGAGGAAGATCTGACTTCCAGGTCCTGCCTCTGACACGTTTGATTGGCTGTGTGACCCTGTGCAAATCTCATTACTGTTCTATGCTAGGCCTTTGGGGTCCACATCCCTGGGGCTGTGTGGTGATTTAGAAAAAATGTAGATTAACATTATATTTTATTATAATTTTATTTGTTAGACACTTCCTAATTCTATTTTAATCTGATTAGGCCCCTGGGGATTTTTGAGGGCAGCAGGAGGACCTCAAGCTTGACATGCTGCTCTAAGCAGTTTGTCTTAATGTGTAGAAAAGGTGCCCCCCCCACCCCCCGCAGGAACCAGGGGAAGTTCCCCACACCAGTGAATTCATGGTTCTAAGCCCTGTTTCCTCCCTGACCCCCTTCAACCCTCCCCTCCCTCCACCAGTTTTTCCTTGTCTTTCCTGGTTTACCTCAGTGATGTGTACATTGCTTTTTCCAGTATATCCTAAGATGGACATTGGATCCTGTAAAATTAGATACTTATTTAATTCCAGAGAAAAATGAATTTTAAAATGATTTGCCTTTTCCTGCTTTAGATTCCATTCTTCATCAGTTATTTATTGTCCGGTTCCTTGGCTCTATGGAGGTGAAATCAGATGAAAGTCCAGATGTGGTTTATGAAACAATGCGCCAAATCCTGGCAGCCCGTGCCATCCATAACATCTTCCGGATGACTGAATCACACTTGCTAGTTACTTGTGACTGTTTAAAGTAAGAAATCATTTTTGTCTAACTTTGTTTTAGTCTCAATGTACTATTTTCTCCTGATGTTATTTTTATTATTAATTTTAGGTTAATTGACCCACAAACTCAAGTTACAAGGCTCAGAGTAAGTTTCATACATACATACATATATATATATACATATTTAGCTATGAACATGCCTGCGTCCATGTACATTTGTAGTCTGTTTTGTATTTGAGTCATTTTGAGGGTACCTGCATGTGCTCATGGGACTAAAATGACCAGTAGAGGATCCCAATTAAGTTCTGCTCTGAGATTCTTCAGATTTGTCAGGTGATTATTGAGCGCTCTATAGAATGAAGCCTAAGCAATTGACATGACTGACAGGTTAGCTCCCCTACTGATTTAGTTAAGATAGAGAGCCTAGAGGTAGAAACGGAAGTATTATGCTAAGAGTGAAGATGCGTAAATAACTGCTTGGAAAGGTCGGGAATCCACATTTTTCTCTTAGTTAATATTTGAAATAATTTAATTTGACTTGATTTGTTAAGGGACCTTAACTCCAGGAATTGAAGAACTTGTCAAGGTCACACAGGGCACAAGTGCCAGAGGCAGGAGCAGGGCTGGGCTTGGATCTCTGGAGGCAGGACCATAGTCTTCTGCTCAGCCATGTCCATTAAGTAGGATGACATTTGCTATTGATAGAAGCACAGGTTAATACTGTGTTAAAATGAATAATTGTTACAATAGAAACTAGAGGTGTTTTGGTTTTTTTTAAAAGATTATTGCTTTGAGATTCTTACTATTTACTGTTGATTGTTTGTATGTGTGTGCGTGTGTGTGTGAGATAGTTTCCTTTGCCCAACGTGGTCCTGTATGCTACACATCAGGAAAGTAAACGTCTTTTTGGATTTGTGCTTCGGACATCAGGAGGCAGAGTCGAGAGTCATCCCACTTCAGTCTGCTACATATTTGAATCAAACAATGAAGGAGAAAAGGTAATTTTCATTTTAACATCTGTTCATGTATATATAAGAAACATGACAGTTTTTAGTAAAGCCCCTAAAGGAAGCTCCAGTACTACCCATTCTTCTGCCTAAGGAAGTTGGGGGCAGAGATTGCTGGACCTTGCACAGCAGGTCAGCCACGTCAGGAGATCTGCAAATGCAGTCTGTGGTCATTAAGTGTGTGAATGATCCATTCCCTGTGGCCTTTGTAATCAGAGGACCAAAATGACATCAGTCTAATGTGTCTCACTGTGGCTGATGAGACCAGTACAAGCTCAGACACGAACATTGGAAGGGGATGTCTCCAGGTGGTACCCGTCTCCCATCAGACATTGCTGAGACCCAGGGATAGAGGATACCTGTTCTCACACCTTCGGAAATGCCTTCAGTGTAGAAGAAGCAGTAGTCTCGGACATTTACTGCGCTCTTGAAATCTTGAGTGTCCTTCCGTTGGACCTTAGAAAACATGAAGGAGGGATTGAAAGGTAGGAGCCAGCAGGCTCTTCAAAACAAACTAGGCACAGACTCCAAGAGATGGAGTTCTTTAGTGAGATGGTTTATTAGGCAGCTTATTTTGTTCTGTGTTAATGAATCTAGTTTTACTAGAAGGACTTGGGCAATATTTAAATCATTTCTTCAAACTTATTTCCTGAAAGTGAGAATGCTTTTAACTTTTTTTTGCCTTGTTCAACATTTTGTTTTTTGTTTTTTTTAGATTTGTGATTCTGTTGGACTTGCAAAACAGATTGCTTTGCATGCTGAATTGGTAAGACTCCAAAACATAGCTTTATTAAATTTGCATATTAACTCTGTACATTGCCAAAAGTCTGCCATTACTAAGCAAGCTGCAAACCTGACTCACTCTCCTTAGAGGCTTAGTTGAATAGACTACAGAGTTTAGAGAAATCATGAAGCTCTGTCATATTCAAGAGGACTTGGCCTTGTTTTGCTTGTCCTAAGAAGGTAGAAGTAGGAGAAATGGGTAGTAATTGTGCAAAGGCAGATTTAGGGTTTATTATAAAGAAAATTTTCCTAACAGGTGTTCAGAAGTGAAAAGAACTGTTTCAGGAGGCCACGGGCGTCTTCAAGCCAACGACTAAGCAACCATCTGTCCAAGATGCTGTAGAGGAGATTATTTGGGTACAGCTTCAACTAAATTCTTTCGAGGTGGGAAGGTTAGGTGGGGAAGAAGGCCATGGAATTAGGAAAGGAATTCAGAAGATCTGAGTTTGAATTCTGACTGGGCCCATGACTCAACAGCTGTGCAACCACAAGTATTTCGTAACCTCAGTGGGCCTCAGCTTCTTTTTCTTTTTTCATTTTTAATATCTTATTCTTCCCCAATTGCATGTAAAGACAATTTCTAAAATTCGTATTTTTTTAAGTTTTAAGATCCAAGTCCTGTTCCTCCCTCACTCCCTTCTCTCCCCCAAAATAGCAGGCTGTCAGTTATAGGTCATACGTATTCAATTATGTAAAACATTTACGTGTTAGTCATTTTGTGGAGAAAAAACCAAACGAAAATAAAATGAGAACTAGCACGCTCTTGTCTGTGTTCAGACAGCGTAAGCTCTCCCTCTGGTCATCATCAGGCCTTTGAGATCGTCTTGGATTATTGTTTTACTAGAAACAGCCCGGACACCCACATTTATCCTTTATACAATATTGCCCTTACTGTGCACCATGTTCTCCTGATCTGCTTACATTGCTGCATCAGTTTGTGTCAGTCTTTCCAGGTTTTTCTGAAAGCATTGTGTTTGTCATTTCTTAGAGCACAGTAATATCCCATCACAATCATATACCACAGGTTGTTCAACCATTCCCCGGTGGATGAACATTCCCTCAATTTCTGTTTCTTAACCAGTATAGAAAGAGATGCTATAAATATGTTTGTATGAGTAGATTCTTCTTCCCCACCACCACCACCACTTTTTTTAATCTCTTTGGGATATAGACCTGAATCAGAGGGTATGCACAGCTTTATAGCCCTTTGAGCACAGTTCCAGATTGCTCACCAGAATGGTTAGATCAGTTCACAACTCCATAAACAATGCATCAGTGTCCCAGTGTTTCCACTTTGCCTCCGAAATGTATCATTTTTCTTTTTTTGTCATGTTAGCCAGTCTGATAGATGTGAGGTGATACTCAGAGTTGTTTTAATTTGCATTTCTCTTATCAATTTAGAGCATTTTTCATGTGACTACAGATAGCTTCAATTTCTTTGAAAATTGCCTGTTTATGTCCTTAGACCAATTTATCAATTGGAGAATGCCTTGTATTCTTATAAATTTGATTCAGTTCTCTGCATATTTAAAAATGAAGCCTTTATCAGAAGCTTTATCAGAGTTTATCAGTTATCTTTATCAGAGATAACTTGCTGTAAAAAAAAATTTTTTTTTTACCAGTTTTCTGCTAAAAACATTCTAACTTTGGTTGAGTTAGTTTTGTTTGTGCAAAAAGTTTTTAATTTTATAAACTTTAAATGATAAGTTTTACGTTTTGTAATGTTCTCCATATCTTGTTGGGTTCTAAACTCTTCCCTTAGCCATAGATTTGACAGGTAAAAACGATTCTGTGCTCTCCTAATTTGCTTCACCTTTTATGTCTAAATCATGTACCCATCTTGACCTTATTTTAATATATGGTGTGAGATACTGGTCTCTTACCTAGTTTTCCAGTTTTCCCAGCAGTTTTTGTCAAATAATGAGTTTTTGTTCCCAAAGTTTGGAACTTTGAGTTTATCGAACACTAAATTACTCTGGTCATTTACTGCAGTGTGTTGTGTTCCACTGATCCTCCACTCTGTTTTGTAGCCCATACCAGATTGTTCTGATGACTGCCATGTTATATATAATACAGTTTGAAATCTGGCCCAGCTAGCTCACCTTTCATATTTTTTATTGGTTCCCTTGATGTTTTTGATCTTATGTACTTCCAGATGAATTTTGTTATTACCTTGTCAAGCTTTATAAAATAATTTTTGATAGTTTGATATGGCACTGAATAAGTAAATTAATTTAGGTAGAATTGTCATTTTTATTATATTGGCTCAGCCTACCCATGAGCAATTAATATTTTTTTCCATTTGTTTAGATCTAACTGTATTTATATGAGAAGTGTTTTGTAATGGTGTTCATTTAGTTACTAGGTTTGTCTTGGCGGGTAGATTCCCCCAGTATTTTATGTTGTCTACACTTGTTTTAAATGAAATTTCTCCTTCTGTCTCTTGTAGCTGGACTTTGTTGGGAACTTATAGAAATGCTGATGATATATGTGGATTTGCTTTATATCCCACTAAAGTTGTTAATTATTTCAACTAGTGTTTTAGTTGAATCTCTAGGATTCCCTAAGTATACAAGTACCATCATATGATCTGCAAAGAGTAACACTTTTGTTTCCTTAGCACCTAATCTAATTCCTTCAGTTTCTTTTCTTCTCCTCCTCCTGCATGTGGCATTCAGGGACAGGAGAAATCACTCACTGTAGCTTCTCATTAAATTTTTTGATCATTACTCAGTCTGGTGCAGACTTCAGTAGGAATATGGAAGCCAGACAGTCTGCCTCCCTCCCATTGAAGCATTTTATTACTACAATCAAGTTTTTTTCTGAAATAAAACATTTTGAAATTATGCATTTAATGTGATAATGAAGTATAAAAATAACCCATTACATGACTGTTTTAATGTAAAAAAGGATTGAAATGTGCTGTTTATTAAGGTTTAATCAAGTAAGAATTCATTTCTAGAATAGACTGAAACGATATTATGTAAATTTATTTAGTACAAATGAACTTACCTTTTCTTCTTCAGGATCGCAGAGCATCAGAGAAGCAAAAAGAAATAGAGAGAGTAAAAGAGAAACAACAGAAAGAGCTGAATAAGCAGAAACAAATTGAAAAGGTATCATTTTTTGTAAAATCTTGTTACTTGGGCAGCTTTGTCAGGTTTTCTTTCAGAGTCAGGCTGTAACTTGAGCCTCTTTCTTGCTTCGTAATTGCTTTCCAGCATATCACCTAAATTTATTGAGTGACCTGGCCTGAGGTTTTCATAAGCGTTCTGTTAATTTACATGTTCATGTTTGACCTCACCTTAGAGAGGAGACCCCGGTATATTACCAACACTTTTAGAATGATCTTCAGAGCCAGCAGCATGTCCTCCTGACAGACCAAGTCTGGTAAATTTAAAAAGCGATCAAGCTGAGGGATAACATTTTTAGTCAAAAGCTGTCAGTCAGGCAGTCATTTTTTAAGCCATGTGGCAGGAAACTGCTTGGCACTTGAGAAAAGATTTTAAAATCAAAGTAGAATTATAAAATAATGAAACTTCTTTATAATGCTAGTCAGTTTAACTATTTTATTTTGCAAGTAAAAAAAATGTATTCTGAGATGGCAACATAATATGTAGTTCACTTGAAACAAGGCCAGTTCTGAAAAAGTCCTTAGTTAGATTTTCAAGTAGCCTCTCATTTTAGCAAAGATAGCCAAGTGGTTGTGCGTTTGATTACAGAGGGCTATGACATTCATTGTGATTTCTTATTTCTCCTAGGATTTAGAAGAACAAAGTCGGTTAATCGCTGCTTCCAGCCGACCAAACCAGACGAGCGGAGAAGGACAGCCTGTGACCCTCAGTGGCAGCCAGTCTGAAGAGAGTGATTTGGGAGAAGATGGAAAAAAGAAGAAAGAGGCGGAAGCATGAAGTTCTCCCTTTTTTTGTGGCTTTTTTCCACCATCAGAATCTGTTCACAGTTTCTGATGTAAAACAGCACAAGTTCAACAACCTTAACAGGCATCAAAGTGGATACTTCCGATTTTTTTCTAGGAGACTGAACTTGCCAACCAAGTGTTACATTGGTTTTTTTCCTCTTAAAATTGACTTACAATTACTGTAATAACAATAACCTAACACCTAATTCCACGTGCTTAAAAAAAAAAAATCTGTCAGTTTACTGAAGTAGGTTGCTACAGAATTATACTGAATTGAGACTTTTCTTCTCAATTTCAAACTTTTTGTCTTGGCTTTGCAACTGGGTACAACTAAAAGGAATTACTTATCCTTGGGCTTTCAGCTATACAGGGGATGTTATTTCTGTCTGCTGGAAGCAGGAAGAAGCTTTATACTGAACAGGTTCAAAATTGTGAGACTAATATTACAACAGTGAAAGTGCAATACGCCTTGGAACAGTCCTGGGACACAGGTTTTATGCGTGTGGCTTTAGAGTTTTCAAGGAGGTGCCATTTAATCTCAGAATGCATCATTAGCATGACTTAATGGGATGTAATTACATCTTGGTGTATATGGAAATAGAAACAAAGGTTCCTCCATATCAAGATGAAGTTCACAGTTGGCATGTGATCATATTCTCATTCTCAGGGTGGGACTGAAATACTGCCGCTGAGTAGCAGTGGTGAAAGTGAGAAGGTTTGGGGGTAGTGGGAGGACATCTTTTTGTTCAGATACATTGAAGATAACAGATTTGAACAGGGCAAATTGACCTGTGGTATCTGTTTTACTCAGTGATGAATTCTATTTTTGATATTGTACGAAATTATAATGTTCATTACAGTTGAGCAACATTGCAACAAAAGTTCTTGAGCAATTATGTTTACTGATTAAGCAGAAATCCCTCAATATCTGGGGATTTGTGCTCGCTTGGAATAAATTTCAACTGACATTCTCCAAATCTTCACTGCTAAATAACTCAGCTTCTTGCTGTGTATGATACTGAATCATTCATAATGGCAAACAACTAATTTATAAAATGTCCTATTTGCACTAATTATTGTAAATAGTAATGAGTGGAAGACACATGCATAGGATTCAAAACATCTTGTAATGTCTGATATGTTATAGAAAAGTTGAAAAAGGAAAACGGTTTTGGCTTTGAGCCATAGTTATAAATGATGACAGTTTTTTACAGGCCTCTTCCATGTCAGATGTTTATTTTTTACAATTATTAATGTTTCTGACAAATAGTGCTTCTCCTAAATTTAAGAATTTCACATGAAAATATAGTTTCAGCAAATTAAATGTACTGCAGATGTTTTAGTCAGTTTGTGAATTTGGCCAACAGGTGGTTTCCGATAACAGTCTGGAATTTCACAAGGGCAAAACGGTTCTTTAAAATGCAGCTTTTTTTCCTCAAAAGTGAAGTAAAGGGGATCATTTTTGGCTTTCAGTGATCACTAGAACATGTGATAGGTCCTTAACTAGGTCTTTCTTTTATCTGTCTGTGTGCCAAGTGGAAATTTTGGCTTATTTAATGCTTACTAGCAGCATTATGTTACCAAGACATTTAAAAAAACTAAAGCTGGTCCATATGATTGGATTTATCTGAGCATATGAAATGGCTTACTGTTTGTACGGAGAATGGTATAAACGTCAGCATGAACTAATTCCTTCACTTGAAAAACTGTTCTTTGATCAATAATCCTCCATGTCAAATCTTGCTCTTAAGTTGTTATTATTGATAAGCAGTGCGTATTCTGCTTCATTCCTTTGTTTGCATCATAGATTGTGTCTGTTTACTCTTATTTCAAGTGCAGTCTCGAAATGAAGATTTTAGCAAGAAGAGAAAGTTCTATGTAAGCTGGAAAGGTAATAACACCTTTTATTACTAACATTTTTATTGTTATGACCGATTTGGGGAGAGCAAAATGAGAAAGGTAGGTGAGCTTCCTGTTTTCCTTGAGTCCCTTACAATATGGCCTCACTTTTGCTTTGAAGTATTGTCAATCTTTTTATATCAAACCCATATCCAACTGTAAATTTAAAAAGAACTCTAAAGCCAAATAAAAATTATTTTTTAATTAGTGGCTATCCTGGATGATTCCAGCCTCTGCTCTACCGTAGGTAATTGAGAGTTGACTAAATATGTTTGTTTCTGATGATTATGAAGGGATTTTATCTCTGCCAAATTTCTTCTACTTAACTAGTCCAGAGTCTTGTTTCTTCTTACCTCAGTTACTATAATAGCCTGCTATTTGATTTTGTTTTCCCCTTCAATCCGCTCTTCAGTGTATCATTCATACTGTGGTCCCAGAAACCTTAGCACTGAGCTCATCACTTCACTCTTCTAGCCCCAGACTTCCCCATGGCCTTCTGAATCAAGTGCAGACTGCTGGTCTTGGCAGTTGAGGCCCTTTACAATGTGGTTTCAACGTACTTTTCCAGCCTTGTTATGTACTGTTCCCTTGTTATATATTATATATTCTAGTCGAAGTGTAGACTTTTCTCCTCTATCTCTTGGTCTTACCTTATCAGTTCCCATCCGCTGTAGCCTGAAGTTCTTCTCTTCTTTTAAAGCCAAACCCCAGCCCCACCTTCCCCTGCAACTGAAAGTGGTCTCTCTGCTCATTTTGCCCCTGGCACTTTACCTGAGCCCCTCCCTCATAGTCATCACTTTCTCTCTATCATATGTATGTGTCTTCTGTCTCACACCCCATCCCTCACATTATATTGCCATCTCCTTGAGGGAGGGGTTTGTGACATAGGTCTTTCTGCCCTCAGCACCATAGTTGCCTTGCATGGAGTAGGTGCTTAATAGTATTAGATGATAACAGGATTAGAATTTAAAGTATTTTTCCCCCAGATTAATGTTCTTAATGATTAAAGATGTAAGCAGGATCAATCCATATCCTAAAGAAATACATATAATATTTAAACAGAAAATTTTTAAGGCCCTAGCCCCCCTACATATAAACACCTACCATTTTACCCAAAGTAAAAAAAAGTTAGAAGCCAACTGTTCAATTCTCCTTTCTTCTGTTGGCAAATATTAAAATCCAACACTTGTTGTGATCTTTCACATTGTGCCTGAAGTGACTGTTATGCCATACTAGAACACCTCCGCTTCACGGATTTTTATGGTAGAACCATAAAACTAAATTCATTTTTTTGAAATGCTATGTTGACCTAGTTTAAAAAGATAAAGAAAAAAGAATAGATGATTGAGAAATGAACATAATGCTAATATGACAATTCTCATTTAACAAAGAAACCAACCCTCCTGCTTCTTTTGGAGTCAAATCCAGAAAGCATAAGTGTTTTATAGAAAGTTTTCTTTTAAATTCTAAGCATCTGAAGCATCCAGTGGATCATGGGGCACTGGATCATAGCATTGGCTTTGTTTATGTTCTGGTTTGTTTTAATAGCTCAGGCTCAGATGTGCTCCATGTCAGGTGCCCAAAAGAGCCAGAGCCCCTGTTACAGCAAGCATTTCATTCCAGGTGGAGAAATGGTGACTCACCCTTACATCTATGAGATTTAATCTTCATTCCCATGGAATTAAAGATTCGACTATTAAGCATCTGGGGGAAAATCAGAATTTCATTACATTTTTAAGCCGTCACTTGTGATTGTCTAATGTAATTTACCATGTCTGTGAAGAGCTTACATGAGAACAAGTCCATGTACATGGCAAGTTCATGTACAAAAATGACTACTTTTGTAGTATGTTTGGGTGATTTTGTAATGTGATGGGCAAATTTTTGTAATGCTAGATTGATTCTTTTATTGGTGTAATTTTCAGCAGTTTTCAGTAATTAAAAAATCACGCAAAATTTCCCTTTAGAATTGGGATTGTATAAGACAGTGGTGACGTTGGGATTTTTTTTATATTGTAAAATTGGGCATAGAATATTGCTGACAGGACTGAATGGTAATATGCTGTTTGAATTTTAAATGTATAATAAAATACATGTTTTATATATAATAATTTGGGGTTTGAAATAGGTGAATGGAATATAAATATTTGTATTGAATCTAAGTGCTTTCAAATGACATACATTGTCAAAGATTTGGACCTTTTTCTTCTGTTTACAACTCTATAGTTCCATGTTATTGCCCCTTTTTCAGGAATGTGACAGGCATTGAAAAGTGACATTTTTCAATAATTAGATTTGACATGTTAGCAGGCTTATATTTACTACCATTTTGGTCTTACTATTACCAAGCACTTTCTGAAAAATTGCTACATTCTAAAACAGTAGGGTCAAATTCAAATAGAAATCAATCTCTGCCAACCACATATTGACTTAGAAAACCACAAATTAACATTATCTTTGTTGTATTTTTATATATTTTGTTCAACATTTCCTAATTACATTTTGATCTGTTTCTAGCAAAGCTCGGGAGTTCTGCTGGGCCAGCTTTGACACCTCTATTCTAGAGGATCAGGTGAATGTCAACACCAGCATAGACCTATGGGATTGCTTAAATGATAGCATTTCTACATGTTCTGTTTATAATTTCTTTTAATACTTAACATCTCAGTTCTTATAGAGGTTTGATGTCTGTGGGCTAGTCCTCTCTATATTTTGTAAGGTTTGTAAACTTTTGGAGGGGTCAGGGAACAAAGGGAAATAGGATTTTTACTTAATGTAATTTAACTAATACAGATACATGTATATTCTACGCACACACATGCACACACACATAATCTGACCCTATAGACTGTTAATGCCAGTTATTCCTGCAAATGTTTTTTGTAAAAGACTGTCCATTACTAAATTTACTCCTCCTAAAGTAAATATGTGCTTGTTAAAGTAGCCTATGGTGCTTTTAAAGAAGTCCCACATCTGATAACCTCAGTGAGACAGTGTATATCCTGTGATCATAGAGATTGGTTCTCTAACATTTTATTTTTATATCAAATTATTGATGTATTGCCTGAATACTAGCCTAGCCAAAAGAGTATCATATTCTTGAGATGCATGTAAAATGTTTAACAACCTATATTTCTACATAGAGAGGCTGGTATTTAAATCCATTATTTTAAAATATACAGGAACAAAATCATTTAGGTAATTTAATCAAATGCTCTAATTGTTTCTATCAATAAATCTACCAGTTATCCAAATGCTTCTGTATGCCCAGCAGTGATTAGTTTATATTCAAGTAACTGGAGTCATTAGAAATTTGACAGCGTTACCACGTTTTATTTAAATTCATATGTATTTATTTAAAACACAGCTTACTTTCTGTATTAGCATTCTCTTAATAGCAAGCTTAACAGATATCCAGCATCTTGTATAAAGACATTTACATTAAAACTTCAGTTAATTGAAGACTTCAAACAAATCCCTCCCTACTTGTTTTGTACTTGACCTAAGAAAGCAGATGACAGGAAATTGATATGGGCTTTTGTTTGTTTTTAAGGTAAGTACACATTCTAACTCAGTCCCAAAAATCAGATTCCCACTTCTTTTACTTGATATCTGATTTATGAAGCCCTTTCCTCTGAGCCCTTTAAGAGGAGGCGGATGCCAGGTGTCCAGCCTTTTCTGCTCCTGACAGTGTCACCTCTGGCTCCTTGAAGTCACCAGACACGTATCCTGCCCACAGCACAGAGCTCCTGGAGGACCTGGTCTGTCTGTTGTGCTTGGACCTCAGCGCCTGGTATGGAGCAGGCCATATTGTAGGCACTTGCTAAATCCTGGCTGATTACTGTTCCCCCTTTTTCCACACAGAAAAATTAAGGAACTTGTCCATAGCCACACAAAGCAGCTAGTCGGATCTGGGGTTTGAACTGAAGATTTCTGACCTAAGTGGCCTAGTGTGGGAATGTCAGAGCCAGAACTGACCTTAGGTGTCATTTCCTCTCATCCCCTTATTTAACAGATAGGGAAACTGAGGATGAGGAAGTGACTTGTCCACAGCTGTTTAGAAGCAGGTCTCCCAACTCCATCCCACCACATTCTTCCGTCTGCCAGCACTATACAGTATAAAAACTATGGCTAAAAATAAAACAGTTACAAGATCAGTAATCAAAATTCCATTTTCTTGAGAATACTTCATTCACTAAAGTGCAAAAAGTGGATGGATAGTTTTGGAAAGATTTCTAATGAGTTGAGAACATGACTAGCCAAAAAAAGGATCATTCCCGTTAACTGAGATTTTGTGGCAATGTTTTTATTCCTAAAGCTTGTGTCTGCTGGGAGGAGTGAGTAGAGAGCAGGGCTTAGGGTCCAGAAAACACGGACTTAGGTCCACCCTCTGATCCTTACTACACATCTGACACTGGGCAAGCCTCAACCTCCACATGATCCTGACAATCCTGTGGGACCTATCTGCCAGGCTAGTTCTTGTCAGTCACTGGAGAAAGTTCACACACGAGCCGACACAAATCACCCATCCCAAGTGTATTTGTGTACACCCGCTACCAGCTTTGCATCGAGATGGATAGAGAGCTTGGGCAAAGGGGAGGTGTAATGTGCTTATTATACATGCTACATAGAACTAGGAGAAAAGCTGAGTAGTTCCAAAACTACATCTGCTCCTGGAGTATTTCAGTTACCAGGTCCCTGTTAAACATCCTTGTCCATAAAGGTCATATTCTCTGAAAAGTACATATTCTTTCAGTCGATTGGGTAGTGGCAGAAATGACATGAAGACAGGGCAGCGTAGACGTAAGCGGCCCATGCATTTCCGAATCCTTAGACGACAAAGATGTTTTAGGCAACGGGGGTTTGCTAAAATAAAAAAAAAAAAATTGTCCCAAGAGTTAGTTCCATCATCTTTGGATGAACATAAGGTTGTTAGCAAAGATGTAAGAATGGCCTAACAATAAAGTTTTGCTGAGTTTTCCTCTTAAACTGACCCTAAATGAATATCACTTAGTACTGGAGAATGGTGCTTTTGACTTCTCATTTCTGCCCACCCTGGTCAAGACTTATTGAGTTTGGTGAGACCCAGTAAGTAGCTGTGTCACGTGAGAAACAATCAGCACCTTCCTGTAGTGGCTTTCAACCATATTTCCTTCCCAATAAAGGCCTGTCCTGCTAAGTCCTAAAGGTCACAAAGAATGAGAAGGAGTGAAGAGAGGGGAGAGGGTTCCCCAGGACTCAGAAGTTTGAACTGGGAGACATTTGTCATTGTCAGTCTCCAGTTTCTCCATGTTTTACACCTATTGGATCACTGCAGTTATTCATATTGCATACCTCCCAGGCTGTTTCCAAATGTGGGCAATTGCTGAGACCCCAGAATTGAACCATAATTTATATAAAAAGGAAAGAAATATTATTCACAGAAAACCCTAATGTTACTTTGGGGTCTAGAGAGAAATGGTAGTAAAAACAAACCATAAATAGGGTTGTTGTGTTTTTTATACACATAAAATTTCCAACCAGAAAAGAAGAGGTACCACCAATATTTTGGCTGAGATGCCCTGGTACTTACTCAGTACTGAATTGATTTCTGACCACGATGCCTGTTCTTGGAGTACTGCCCTTAGCTTGGAGCAGATCTGAACTCTATCAACATAGTCAAGCATCACCTGAATGACCTTCCCCGAAAGGTGTTGCAGCCAAGGCAGAGTGATCACCTCACAGAACTGAGGAAGGAAACATCATCAAACAGCGTAAGAGTTGGTATTCTACAGGAGAGACTGCAAGGTACATGGTAGCAGTTAGGAGAGCTGGGTTCTTGTCCCACTTGAGCCTCTGTGATGTTGGGCAAGGCATTTTATCCCTCAAGGCCTTTGTTGAACATCTATAAAATGAATTGTACCAGATACTCTCTAGCGCCTCTCTTTTATCTCAGAGGATAGAGACTATTTCATGAGCATTTGCTGTGTGTGCCATGGCTGTCCTCTTCAAACAAGAGCATCTAAGAGGACTCCACCTTCACAGGGAATCCCTCTTCAAGGCAGACAGTGTTGGGTCGCTTCCATGACAATTGTGTAGTGAGCATATGGCTCCTTTTTTATTCCTTGTCTAAGGTCTCTTCTTTAATCAGAAGGATCTCAGATGATTTTTCTCCGTTTTCATATCTTTCAAGGAATCTTAAGTAATTTTGATGGATAGATAAATGGAAGCCACCTTTTGGAAGAATCTTTAAGGTAGCATTTTTTTTCTACCAAACTATTGGAGGAAACATTCAAAACAATGAGATCACAGATCCATTTAGTCTACATCATGATAAAATTCACTTTTTATCTCAAGTGGGTTGGGTGTTAGTGACATGAGGTGAGAGGAGCTCATTCTCATGGCCCTGCCCAAGCATTCTTGGATTGCCATGGGACAAGCCTGTGGCCACACCATGGGAGTTGACTAAGTGACCCTGTTCACAATTTGTATTCTGATGAATTTTGTTCAAGTCTATGATAGAGACTCAAAATTAGGTGAAGAGCTCAGGAGCATAGCTTCTCAATGATCATTGAGTGCTGGCTCTGTCTTTCATGAGTGGCACAGTCTGTCCCAGTCCGTGAGATATCATACACTGACATCCAACACGAGTCTTTAGGGAGTCCATGAATCAGTAAACACAATTTCAGTTATCCACTCTGCCATTTTATGTTCTTCAGAGGTGCTGTCTCTGAACATCTCCATCTCCACTATAGTCCAATAACTGTTTTGAATGTTGGATCTAAATCTATGCCTGGAGGTCTTTGAGCATTAGAATTGGTTGAGGAAGTAAAAGAAGGCACTGACTCAGGCCATAACCAGCCTCACAAGCTTACTATACACTGTATTGCTGTTCACAACCCATTATATGGCCTGACAGCTAGAATATGGACAGATCAAAATGTGTGTGTGGTCTCACATATATGGATATAAATGTGTATACATTCCATTACCACTAAAAAGTGTCACATACACATGACACTTCACATACATGTGAGATTTTAAATAAAGGTGACACAGGAGGGTTATGTTCTTGAAGTCACATGACAGAACTTATGGCTGACTTAATCATTCATTGGAGCTGTAATTCTGCCCTCTAAGACAGCATCTCTCCAAAGGCAATGATGGAGGCATTTTCAATTGTTTCACTACATTTTTATGTGACTTTCTGTTTCTTCAGTAAGGAGGAGACTTTTTATGCCTGTCTGTGATGGTCATTTGTTTCCAATTAAATGATAAATCTACACAACAGTAACATCACTCATACCAAGTCCTTACCAGTGTGTCTCGGATGACAGTCGAAGTCCAGCCTTCAAAAGTGTAGCGGGAATGAACTTTGTCTCCATGCGGACAGTCGAAACACCTCTCCGTGTCGTACCCATAGTTCAGCAGCAGCCTTAACATGATCTCATCTTTGAGTGTGTACTGCAGAGCTGATGGGAAATGCAAAGGATTCACTCTACAGACATAATTGACATTGGCTCCATGCCGGAGCAGGAGGCTGACCAGTTCATAGTTACCCATTCTGAGGGCTATCTGGAGGCAGTTGACTGGGTCTTGATTGGGCAGCGCCCCGGCATTTAGAAGCAGCTTAACTGAGGAGATGTCACCATTCGACACAGCAAAATACAGGACCGACTTTCTTTGGTCATCATAGTGTTTGCGAATTTTCTGATCGAGCATGAAGTTAGCATCGAACCCAACTCGGAGGAGAAACTCAACGCATTGTGAATGTGCTCCAGCTGCTGCACAATGAAGGGGGCTAATCCCACTTCTCTTAATGGCAGCTGAGTCGGTCGCAGGAACCAAAATCTGTAAGGCTCTGAAAACAGACAAGAAAATTCCCAGTCATATTTCAAAATGTTCTCTAGCTCTGGTATCAATCCACAGCATACTCTTAAGTCAAAGTGGTCCATTTGGGCAGCTAGGTGGTACAGTAGATAGAGCTCTAGGCCTGTAGTCAGGAAGACCTAAGTTCAAATCTGGCCTCAGACACTAGCTGCGTGACCCTGGGTGAGTCATTTCACCCCATTTGCCTCCGTTTCTTCATCTGTAAAATGGGCTGGAGAAGGAAATGGTAAACCACTCCAGTATCTTTGCCAAGAAAACCTCAAACAGGGTCAGGAAGAGTCAGACACAACTGAAACAAGAGTGAAAGTCCACTACCCCCAGAATGCTCCTCATCTTCCAGGTCCCTTCCAGAGACAAGAATCTGTGCTGACAGATCTCAGTGTGGTGGCTGCTGCTGTCCAGGTGAATGAGTTGGCAGCAGTTTTCTTTGAACATACCTAACATAGGTCTTCTCATGTGTACGACCTACAGGAACAGTCAATTTATTCCACCCCAGAGCTAGAGTGGCCTCTTAGTCCCGAAATCCAAAAGTCATCCTGAAGTTTCCTGGCCCCCTTCCCTTGCCTGCAGCATTCCACTCAAGAGGCCCAACTTTTGCCACCAATGGGGAGTGAGCCAAACCTAGTCCTCCTTAGTGGGTACATCCCTTCCTCTTGGCCATTATCACCACTTGTGAAACCTGATCCGACATCTAGGCTCAATGGGGGACGAAGAACCATGCCAGCTTTCCTCCACTGGGGCCCCTGCTCCTTTTGAGTTGCTAATTGCCTTCAGCTTTGACAATCACTATCTCTTGTCAGTCAGCCAATAAGCATTTATAAAGCACCTACTTTGTGCTACTCTCCTTGACTTTCTGGATTTCTCCTCGTCCTCACCAATCACCTTCCCACCCCAGACAAAACCTCTACCCTGAGACCCACTGTACCAACCAGCATCTTACTTGCCCAGAACATTATTTCAAAAATGTCCCAGCCAGGCTTCACTTTACTCCCACTTTCATTCCCTCTCTGGACTTCTCTTCCTCATCAGGCATGTTGCCCCTACCCCTTCCAGACTTATTTTAATCAACTTAAAGCATGACTAGTGTATACATATGGCAGATAATTAGTCCTTCAAGGTCTGGTCCCATGTCTTATCTCAGAAGAGTGCCGGTGCATCAAGTTGGAAAGGTTCTTCTGTCTGGAATGCTGTTTGAATTTCCTTTCTGTCCAATGCTTGTGGCCTCTCCCAGTCATCTGTCTAGGGAAATAATCATTAAAGGCAGAGTTTTTGTAAATCTATGATAATCACCAAATCTTGGAAGATGTTTAGCTACTGATAATTCTTTGGACACAACCAGGTAGCAAGCATTTCTGCCTTTGAGGGTCCATATTTGCTCCCCATTGACCCACTATGTGGCCAATGTACTTGTTTGATGCTCAAGCAATACAGATATTTGTCAAGCAATAGCATTAAGCAAGGGGACAACGTTTAGTAAAAACACACTCTGCCTGTCATACTTTGAAAATTGTTATCTCATTAGATCTTCACAACAACCCTGGGAGGTACATGTTACAACCCCATTTTACAGATAAGGAAACAAACAGGTGAAGTGACATGGCCTGGATGATAGAGCTAATAAGCATCTGAGGCTGGCATTGAACTCAGGTCTTCCCCCTGGCACCACTTAGCTGCCAGCTTTAGATCAGCCAACTCTAAAATCTTCAACAGTTTCTCATTAGTCTCTTCCAGCATTTTCCCACTTCCAATGAGATCACCTAGAGTAGACCAAAATCAATGGAAGGCTATGTCTCCTACCACTTTGTCCACAAGTTGCTGAAAAGTATCAGGGCCCCTGGAAATCTCTTGAGACATGAGCTCAAATTAGAGCCCCATCAGGTTCTTCTGGAAAGGGTATGTCAATCTAGGTCCCTGTGGTTCCATTTGCCATCCCTGTGACTTTCTAAACCCTAGTTGGCTATCTATCCCTCTCTGATGTGTATTGCCTCTCCCATTATAATGTCAGTTCCTTGGGGACAAGGACTGTCTTCACTTCTATATTTGAATCCCCAGTGTGGAGCACAGTCCAAGGCACATAGTAAACACTGTATTTTTTTCATCCATTTGTAGAAGCCCCTGTGGGGTCACTCTTCCCACTTACCCTGCCCTGATAGGTTAGGTCCATGGAAGATAATGACTGCTTCTATGGCAACCTTAACAGATTGTGAATTTTCTGGTCCTCTGCATGTTCCCCAAACCCCCATCTGATATGCTTCCTAGTGATTCTCAGCCAACCAGAGTTAATTTGCTTTTAGAAAGGGATATTTGGTACAAAACATTCTCCCCCAAAAGTCTGGGAAACACTGTTCCCCAAGAATATACAGAGTCCAGGGGAAAGTGGGCTCACTCTTGGAAATCTCATGTGGCCTTTAGGTAAAGAACAGTTCTGGATTCTCCTTCTGTGGGATTCTTACAAAGATTCCCTGAGGTGCAGCAAGCTCCTAGACACCCAGGTCCTCAACTTTTCACTGTTACCTCCCTGTAGCCAATCAGATGCCAAATCTTACCAATTCCTCCTTCTCCTCATCTCATCCTTCTTCAGGAATCTGGGTGAGAATTTCATGAAAGGAAGAAAACCTGGGGCTACAAACGCAATCCTTTCAGTCACTACCAAAGTTCAAAATTGATTAATGTATAGCCCAAGGTGGTGGTTATATTAGATTTTAATAAGAAGCATAGCAATGCTTTTAAAAATTAAGTAATTACTCTTTTGAGTGTTTTTTTGTAAGTTTGTGGCAATTACACTTTTGAAGTTATTGAAATTTAAAGTTACACCCAAACTTCCACATCACCCTGTTTTTTATTTCTGGTACCTGGAAAATAATAGACCCTCAATAAATGTTCATTGAATTGAACTGGACCTAATGTGACTGAATCAAATCAACTTGAATTGAATCAAACTGAATTGAACTGGAAATCATCATTGCAAAACACACTCTTCAGATTTTAAATATTAATAGCATTTGGACTTACAATAAATGACCTCGATCAGCAGCTACATGAATAGGCAAATGACCTGAACTCTTGGGGACATTGGCATCAGCTCCATGTTCCAGCAGGAGAGTCAGAGAGTCGGGGTTTCCTCCAGCAGCCGCCTCAAGCAAAATGGATGAAGCATCTGAAGCCTGTGATAGAACATTAGCCCCTGAAAGGACAAATAAAGTTTATTTGGAGCTTGCAGAACCCCAAGAGTCTTTTTGCATGCCTCTCAATTATTTATCCTCATTACAAGTGAATATCTACCATGTATAGACAGTATGAAGTTCTAGTACATTCATTTTTTATAATTTTGAGCTCCAAATTCTCTTTCCTCTTGCCCTTCAAACACACACTGAGAAGGTAAGCATATGATACCCATTCTACATGTGAAGTCATGAAAAATATATTTCCATATTAGCCATGGCACAAAACAAATAAATGAATGAACAAAAATCAATAAATGGAAAGCAAGAAACATAACGTGTTTTTAAAAGTATGCTTCATTTTACTTTCAGAGTTCATCAGTTCTCTGGAGATGGCTAGCATTTTTCATCATGGGTCCTTTGGAATTGTCTTGGATGATCACCTTGATCAAAGCAGCTAAGTCTTTCACAGTTGATCATCCTTAAAATACTGCTGCCACTGTGTATGCTTCACTTTGCATCAGTTCATATAAATCTTCCCAGGTTTTTCTTCAGTCATCATTTCTTGTAGCTCAATAATATTCCATCACAATCTTATACTATAACTTGTTCAACTATTCCATAACTGAAGGGCATCCCCTCAATATCCAATTCTTTGCCACCACAAAACAGCTACTATAAATATTTTTTGTACAAATAGGACCATTTCCTTTTTCTTTTGATCTCTTTAGGATACAAACGTAGTAGTGGTATTGCTGGGTCAAAGGGTATGCCTACAGATTTAGAGTCCTTTGGGCATAGTTCTAAATTGCCCTCTGGAATTGTTGGACTAGTTTACAACTCCACCAAGAGTGCATTATTGTCCCTGTGGACAATATTTTCCATATCCCCTCCAGCATCTGTCATCTTTCTTTGCTATCATATTAGTCAATCTGACAGGTGTGCTATGGTACCTTAGAGTTGTTTTAATTTGCATTTCTCTAATCATTAGTGATTTAGAGCATTTTTATGTGATTATCGATAGCTTTGATTTCTACTTCTAAAAATTGCCTTTCTTGTCTTTAATCATTTATCAATTGGGGAATGGCTCTTATTTTTTATAAATTTGGTTCAGTTCTCTATATTTGAGAAATGAGGCATTTATCAGAGAAACTCACCAAAAAATTTTGTTCCCAGTTTCCTGCTTTCCTTCTAATTTTGGTTGCAATGATTTTGAAATTCTGGGAATGCACAAGTGACTCCTGCCCTCAGTCAGCTTACATTCTACTTGGAAAGAAAAAGCAGGACCATGGACAAGGACTGAGTAGCAAATGAATGGGAAAGACAACCAGAGCTTCCACCTTCAGGCTAGTGTGTCGGGAAGGCTTAGAAGGCTTGTTCTACTTGTCCCCAAAGGGCATTAAAGAAGCAATGAGCAGAAGGTTAAGAGAAGCCCATTTAAGTTTGAAGGAAGGAGGAACTCCCCAGGGATGAGAATTGACCCAAGTGAGTTACTAGGGAGACAATGTGCTCCCCATTACTAGAGGTCTTTGAGCAGAGGATCACCACTTGCTTATTGAGTTGTAGAGGGGATTCTGGGTCTAGGTATGGGCTGGACTAGAGGGTCTCCGAGTTTTGGGGTTCATAGATTTCAGGCTAGAATGGTCCTTCCCTAAGAAGTCATATTTTTATAGAAGAAGAAAGGCCCAGAGAGAGGAAGTGACCGACCCAAAGTAGCACAGGGAACAGAATGAACCCAGGTCCTATGACTCCAAACCAAGCAGTCCTCCCATTGTGCCCTAGTCCTCCATCAATTGGGGCAGCACCCCAGAAAATGTCATGGGAGAGGAAACAAGCATCTGTGAAGTGCCCACTATGTGCCAAGCCTTTTACAAATACCTCATCTGAAGAGCACTGATGTAGGACTGGGCAGAACCTGGGCTCTAGTCTCATTTTCTCTACTTCTCAGTACTAAGCCTCAGTGGGACCGAAGGTACCAGAAGCTTCATCTTGCCCCAGGGCTTTTAACTTGAGGACTGTCTACTTGTTTTAGGAAAGATTTTGGTGACTTTAGTTTGCTATCTTTGTAAAGGTAGGCAGGTTTTTCTGAGCGTTTACAAGCATTAATCTGAGAGAGGGTCCAGGGGCTTCACCAGAATGACCAAGGGGACCATTACATAAGAAAGCTTGAGAACTCCTGATCTGATCCAATCCTACCATTTTATATATAAGAAAATGAAGACCTGTAGAAAAATGGTAACTTGGTCGAGGTTACACAGGATATGTAGCAGAGTTGAGAAGTTAACCTAAATTATCTGATGAAATCCAATGCTTTTCTCACACCTTCTTCAAGCCATGCATATAGTGGGTACCCAACATCTGTTGAATTTAATTTGAAACTCAACTCCCTCATCCATGAGATAGTGAAACGAGCAAGTGATACTGTGAAAAGACCACTGGATTGGGAGTCAAAAGATCTAAATTCAAATCCCACCTCTCCCACTGTGTGACCCTGACTCACTTTATCTCAACACTTAAGCCTCAGTTTCCTCATCTGTAAAATAGGGAGTTTGATGTCAAATGACCTCTAAGGCTCTTTCAGATCTAAAGCCCCAGTAAATCACTTGAACTTGAAACAGACTTTAAAAATAAGGTCCCTTTTAGGCCTCAGATTCTGTTACTCCATGACCCATTCTTGGAAGGATGAGTAGGATCTGAAGAAGGAGAAAGGATGGAGGAAGATACACTGATCTGGGACAGGAGCACATGCTGGCGGCATTCCACTGACAACCCCAAACAAAAAAGTGTGTACCAAGTAGGAGACTCTAGCCTCAGTGAAATCCCTGGACTTTCTTTCATTCCAGCATTCACGCCATGATATAAGATAAGGCACCTAGTGTGGACACAAAATAATTCCCTTCATCATTTTTGAAGTGCCTTTCTTCAGGTATTTACTAATTGTACAACTAGGACGACGTCTTAGTTGCTCCATCTTTAAATGGACGTGTTAATCAATCAAAAGGCATTTTTGAAGCACCTACTGGAATCTTCAAGACTGCTTTCTAATAACTGAGAATATAAATACAGAAGATATATGGTCCCTGCCCTCAAGAAACTTCTCCTTCTCGTTCCCTGGCCTAAAGATATTGTAGCTCCGGGGATGATAATTAGTCGATGCTGGGGCAGAATGGACACGGTGCTGAGGTAGGAACCAGGAGGACACACTGGCTGTGTCACTTAACCTCTCCAGGTCTCAGTTTCCTCATCTGTAAAATGAGGTCAGACTTAAGGTTCCTTCTAACTTCCAGCTCTAAATCTATGATGATTGGCTGTAGGCCCAAGGTATGTTTCTCAGGCCTGCTAACTAGGTGACCCTGACTGGGACTCTAGGATCTCTGTACCAAGTCACAGAGAGGTTGAGATAATGCACTGGTGGAGGGGATCACCACACCTAGAATGGCTTACCCTTTTGCAGTAAGAGTTCCATAACTTCCATATGCCCACCTTGGGCAGCAAGAGCAAGTGGTGTGAATCCGTAAGTGCTCTGTGGGTCAGGATCAGCCCCTGAACGCAGCAGGAGGTCTACCATGTCCTTCCTGCCCAGCCGGGCAGCTTCGTGCAATGCAGTCCTCTTGTTGGCACACCGCAAATTGACTTTTGCTCCAAAGGTGATCAGCAAGGAAGCCATGTCATAGGAATGCTGTTTGACAGCTAAGAGAGAAGAGGAGAAAGAGACAGTCATCCTTTCTGAACAGGAGCTAACGGCCCCTTCAGGTATGTCAAGATCTTGCCCTGTTTTGAAAACTGAATACAGAACCAAGTCACTCCTTTGCAAAATCCTCTTTTCCAGACACTTAGAGGTAGCAAGTGGAGTGGTAGATAGAGCATTGGGCCTACAGTCAAGAAGACCCAAGTTCAAATCTGCCCTCAGACTCTTACTTACTATGTGACTCTGGGCAAGTCACTTAACCTTTGTTTCAAGTTTCTCACCCATAAAAGGGGAATAATAATTCACAAGGAGACGATCAAAGATGATGATGCTTACAGAAAGCTTTTGGCCCATCGTAGGGCCTGTACAAATGCTTACGACCCCCTTCCCAAACAATCCCACTCAAGCCCTTC
The DNA here is from genome assembly GCA_023548195.1 of Bettongia penicillata ogilbyi. Lineage (NCBI taxonomy): Eukaryota > Metazoa > Chordata > Mammalia > Diprotodontia > Potoroidae > Bettongia > Bettongia penicillata. Next base: position 1,945,587 of record JAJHZJ010000132.1, on the reverse strand, counting down.
TGTGATGTGTGGAGATAACTCTTGAGGAATAAGCAGTGGAGTATAAGTTCTAGAAGGTCCTTCTGAGCTGGTAAGACATCAACTATGGTCTAGATGTTGGACTGTGCATCCCATCCAAGGACCAGCTAAACTCAATTTGGAGATGCTCCTCTTCTGAAATGTTGTTACCCAAGCTCAAGAGCTTTAACTAAGGTAGGGCCATCAGAGCTTTGTCCAAGGACAGAAAATTTAGCTGCACTGACAGCACCATCCAGGAATTCCTTTCTTATCCCCACTTTCCTCCTTTGTCCATCACCACCTCCCAGTAGTTGTAGCTTCAACCCAAGACTTGTTCCCCCTCCTCCACCCTTCACATTGGCAATTTAGAGAGCAAAGATAATACTGCCCTGACCTTCCTCCCCTGCCCAGGTCTGCCTTCCTCTGCCTATGTAGACTTGGCCTAATACCAGGTCCTGGAATGTTCCAGGATATATTTCTTGTCCTGATAGCCATATCTCAGGTAAGACTCCCACCTTCTCTCCCTCTACTATATGTATACCATTCACTTAGCACAGTTTTCTTCAGCTAGTGGTGACTTTGGAGGGGCTGTGATCAGTGTGAGAGGGAGATGGCCTCCACCCCAGCAGACATCATGACTCTTTGAGAGACTCAAGAGTATTTGCTAAATATGGACATATTGGTTTTCTAATAGAAGATAAGTTCCTTGAGGACAGGGACTTCAACTCTGTACCCCAGACCACAGTCATTGCTTAATAAAGACCTGTGAATTAGAAGAGGCACAAAATGCAGTGTCAGCAATATGGTGGTAATGGGGAGCTGTTGTGGGAGTGAGAGCATTTGTGAGGGCATAGAAGGTCCGGAGGGATAGAGCACCCTTGTCAGTCAGTCGTCAGTCAACAAGCATTTATTAAGCAACTGTTGTGTGGCAGGTCTGGTGCTAAGCAATGGAAATATGAAGAAAGGCAAAAGCCAGTCCCTGCCCTCAAGGAATTTATAATCCAATGTGGGAGAGAACATGAAATAAATAGGTATGAGGGGAGGTGATGTCTGAGGAAGGCACTAGCAGGGAAAGCCCTCAAGGTCCAGTAAGGAAGACCTGGTTTTGGTATTTGAGTAGCCAGTAGGGGATTGCTCCTATTCCTCAAAGCCCTTCTTCTAAAATCTGTCAAAAACCCTTCACCAACATCAACAATTTCCCCACCAATTCCCTATTCACCTCTGTGGAGCCTCCAAATTGAGCCACCACTGATCTAAGGAAGAGAGGTTTTCATTTACCCATAAGTAGAGGAAAATGGCCGTCTTCATTCTGAGCGTTGGGGTCACAGTCATTGAGAAGAAGAAAGTTGGTATTTTCCACAAGGCATTTGTCTACCGCCAAGAAGAGAGGCGTCTCGCCTTTCCGAGTAGTTTGCTCCCATAGTCTGGGTTGTGAACCTGAAAGACCCCATTGGATAAAAGAGGTTAAGTATGGAGGGACTCCCTGGGAGGAGGGAGGGAGAAGCCAAGGGAAGCAGCTACCTTTCAGAGTGAGTTCCAAGATCTGTTTGTTTGATTGGATTGCTGCATGGTGTAAAGGGAGCCAGCCTGTCTGATCCGTCTCCTCAAATGCCAAAAAGTGCACAGACAGCTTTGACAGAGCATCTTCTTCACCTGTAGAGGACAAACTCACCTTTGGCATGCAAGGCCATGACTCATGTTCCCTCCTCTGGGCAGACTTAGTACATTTGGGTCCTGTTAGAGCCATCTATCTGGGACACATCTCATTCCACCCCCTGGAGCAAACTCCCTGAACTGCATTTTGTTTGACTTAGAATCTCTCACAGTGCCTTGCACATAGCAAGTAGCTGATAAAAGTTGGGTGAATGGATTTACTGAATGACTTCACCAAGTTAGCCAACTGCCTTCCATCCACAAGGTACATGAGGTGAAAAAATGGAATTTGGATATCAGTCCGTGGAAAGTCCAACAAGTAAGAGGCATATAAGGCTTTGGAGTCAAATGATTTGGGTTCTTGACTGGATCTACTACTTACTACCCCTCTGACCTCAGACATGTCACAACCTCTTGGAGCCCCATTCCTTCGTCTGCAAAACGAGAGGCTTGAACTAGATTACCTCTTAGGTACTTTTCAGCTCTAAAAAATACCCATGTTTGTCTAATGCTTTTGAGGTGTTCTATGTGCCTGGATAGTTCATTTATTCTCCTTCCCACCATCTTGCTAGGGGAAGCAGTTGTCCCAAAGGGAAAGAAAGTTCCTTAAGTTATTATAATCATCTTACCATAAACCTTTGAGGATAGAATAAGGAGGGTACTTAACTGCCTTGATTGCTTCAACAATCTTCTTATATTCTGGGCTCAAAAAAGAATGGAGACTATAAGGAAATTTTAAAAAAGAAAGAAATTGTCACTCCGGTGATGGGGGAGGGGGGGATGAAAACAGGTTTTGTTAAACATCAAATAAGAGAAGAAATGAAGAGGTTAGGGATGTAGGAAAGAAATCTAGGACTAAGCAATTCCTAGGAACTAATACAATAAAGCATGGAATAAACCATACACTAAAGTAGAGACTAAAATGCACACACTGGTGCGTAGTGACCATTTACATCTGTGGTATCAATGGTTTTAAACAAGAATAATGAATGGAAAACACAAGTCAGAAACTACCAAATGGATGGTCCAGTGAGGGGTTGAGGTAAGAATGGTAAAGTACATGAAATCAAAAGGTGTGTCTTAGCTCTGGCACACACTGGCAGTGGAACCTTGCAAGTCACTTAACCTCTCTGAGTTTTTCTTTTCATTAATCTGTGAAAGAGAAATAATCATAGAGGTACTACCTGTACTCAGAGGGTCACTTGAAGAAGCTACTTTGGTATGTCATAGAGGAAGGGGACTGCTCCCTAAGTTTAAGGGACTCCCAGGTGAAATAACTCCCTCCACCAATGCTCATTATCATCTCACCACAATCTGCCATCCTTAGAGCAGGGATTCTTAACCTGGAGTCTGTAAACCTTTTTTTTTTTTTAAGTATTTTGATAACTGCATTTCAATAAGACTGGTTTCCTTATAAATCACTTTGTGATTACAGTGACTAATATATACTAGGTGCTTACTAATTAACTCAACGTATTTTATTTTGTGTATTTTAAAACATGATTCTGAGAAGGGGTCCTTATACTTTTCTCAACTTCCAAAGGGTTCTGGGATACGTGCGCACATAAAAGATTTAAGAAGTCCTGTCTTAAAGGGTTTACTTGAGTACGAGGACACTGTGTGACTTGTTGAGGCTCCTACAGCTAATATGTGTCACAGAAGGGATTTCTACTGTGCTCTTCTGGCTTTGAGGCTAGCCCTGCATTATATCATGCTGACTCTCATAAGCCAGAGTGCTTTGTAAATATGAACTATCACAAATATTGTCATAAATAACACATTCATTGTATCTCCAAAGAGGATGCCATTACCTCTCCTTGTCCTCTGCATGCTGTATGGTCTCTGGCTTGTATATATCCTGCAAACTCTGCTCAATGACAGATTGGGTGGCAAAGTCATCGTCCAAGTCTTCATCGGTGTAGTTATTCATGTGCTGTGTGTGTTACTTTAAACCACAATCTAAGCAATGCTTAAATTGTTTTTTGTCCCCTTGGTTGTGAACTCCAAATTACAGCTGCATTTGAGAAAATTGCCAGTGGCAGAACTTATTACTGAAGAAAATGCTAGGAGGGGGTGGGAAGGGGTGGGAGGGGGGGTGGGGAGTATAGTTTTTAAACTTCATTTAAAAAGACTGATTTCTGAGAACTTTACACATTGTTTTCTGAATTAGCCATTTCCTAGTTTTAAATCATCATTTCAGCAGAGAATTGGGGGCCATGTAATTAAATGAACATGATCATTTGGAGAATCACAGGCTATCAGAGCTAGAAAAGATCTCAGTGGCCGTTTGGTCCAGGTAATACTCAAACAAAAGTCCCCTTTATAACATCCCAGACTAGTGGTCAGACAGCTTCTACTTGGATGACCTCCAGTGACAGGGAGCCTACTACCTCCTGAGACACACCTCTTCCACTTTTGGACAACTCTGGTCATCAGTAAGTTATTTGCCTAGACTTTGAATCTTTATTACAATAAATAAATATATATCCCATGCACTTACATAATTACAAAAAGTTATTGTTTCTTTCTATTAGGGTAATTAGGAAATCCTTCTGCCTATGGAACTAGGATTGGACTCAAGTGTAATCTCTTAAAAATTCAGAATATATAATCATGTAGATTTTTTTGAGCAAGAACTAGACTGGGAACTTGATTCATTTTTCCATTTCTTCTCTTTCCTGTATTATGGCAAGCAGAAGAAAATTTAGTAACAAATTACAATAGCTTTGTTCTAGGCTGAGATTGCATTGGGATGGACCTCTCCCACTCCTGATGTGGACAGTTTTTCCATCAATGTATGTCAGTCACTCATCTGTAGCCTTGTTAGTAGATCTGCCTGAGGGTACCCAAAAGTTAAGTAACTTGTCCAGTGCCACACAGTTAATCTATGTCAAAGTCAGGAGTAGAACCCACGTCTTCCTGCTTCTCTCTTCTATACTAAGCAACCTCTTGATAAGGGGGGAGTGGGGAAAGAAGGGGACGAGCACATGTTAGTAAGACACAGGAAGCATTTAAACCCAATAATGAGGAATAATGAGCAAATTTCTCTCAGTGCATGTAGTATCCTCTCCCAGGATGCATTTCCTGTGCCCAGCATGTTGAGAAGAACTTGCATATTCCATTAACAAATATACTTTTAAAATAAGCCAGCATAGGAACAAGTACACTTTCATGAGAGTATAAAAGCAGACGTGCCTCTTCAAATCTGAGGTATTACAGGCAATCCTGTGATTCTTTCCACTCTACTTAGAAAAAGAACACGCTACAAACTCAAGCTTCCGTGTTTTTACCTTTTCTTGCATCCGTTAAAACAGAGCTGAAGTTGGAAATTTTAAGAGCGCAACCAGCCTGAAGATTTTCATTGACACCCAAGCAATCTTCCCTCTTCTACAATGCTGTGAATAGCCTTACTATAAATACCCAATCATAAGATAGCCTGGCATAGACTGGCTATTCACATGTGGGCTGGCTATGTTTGGAAACACAAGCTTCGTGGGTAGAGTCGCGAAAGACAAATGGAAAGGATTTAACATCTTGGTCTTTACTGACTAAGGAAAGGTAAAAATGGAAGTCCTCCAGGAGAGGAATGGCCCCTCTACCCCTCTATGACCCTCCTTTCACTTCTACTCCCATATCCAAAATCAACCCAAAACTGCCAATGTCAGCGATACAGACAACAAGATCAGGTTTGACCTGAGTTATCAGTTTGCCATCCTGAAGGCCCAGGATATACTGGGCAGCTACTTTATTTGGACTGTGGTGCTGACCTTAAGGGGTCCTGGGGAGCATGAGTTTAAGATAAACAAAATATTTAAACATAATCTGGGCTCAAAAATACTCATTGATTAAAGAAATATATTAACAGCCCAACATTGTGAGATTATACCAGATGATAAGAACATTGATTATTAAAAAGAATACCATTTCTACACAGCATGAAACTTTCATGGCTGTGAAAATGTGAGGAATTTGGAAGCCAGCCTGGAGCCAAATGGCAAACCATCTTTGCATGCCTCCTTCATGTCTCCAGGGAGCAGACGCTTTGGTATATAATGCCATTCATGAGAACAAACCACAGAATAGCTCCAGAGAGAGAGAAAGACGGAGTGACTCGCTCCATGAGTCTTTGTTATATGCATATATGTGCGTATGAATATAGTATATGTGTATATGTATAATATGTATGTGTGTATGTTTATATGTATATATAAGATTCATTATGATATAATACATTATGTAGATACATTATATATAATGCATTATGCATAATACATTATATATATTATATATACATCTATTTATGATATACAGACCAGATTATCCAGAGTTTATACAAGGAATAAGGACACTGGCCTGAGTGATCTCACAGAGGCAGCAGGTAAGTACTCTAATTAGGAAAACTCAAAACACAAACTTTGGGTGGTATCTTGTTACTATCATCCATCCTTGTTTTCACCAATGATATCTCAGGGTGATGTCATGACTTGCATCTGAATTGGGTTTCAGTGAGGCAGAGTTGTCATCGGTCTCACTCTCTCTTTCTGAGCCATCCAAGTCCAGTGACAAGGCTAAAGACAAGATGACTAGTGGTAGCCTGGGAAACCCACTAGTGGATGACCTTGGGGCCTTCGATATCCGACCAAGCTCTAAGTACTCCACAGCGCCTGCTTTGGCTGCCTTCTTGGCTGTTGGAACAAATAGTTCTCATCCACCCATTTCACCAGGGGAAGTCTTCATGTGCTTGGGGTAAACATTGCTATAATTCACCAATGAGTTCAAGACCCATCTGTTACCTTGACCTGGCTTAGCCCTTTTGCCAACATAGTTTTATCAGGGTTTGGTTGCTGCACATACTACAGCTTCTGGGAACCACAGGTGAGTGCCAGGTGGATAAGCAATCTTCATATCAGAGAGGTCAGTCCCTCCTGAACACCCTCATGCACTCCTGTAGCCAACCTAACTTCTTTGGAGCATCTCTGGGGTCAGCCTGACCTCTACAGCAAGCTTTTGGGATACACAATTTTGTAACTACATAAAGCAAGTTTCAACAGTATTAATAAAGGAAAATATTTTCTCCACAATCCCTTTTTTGAAGCCTAGCATTCTCATACAAGCTAAAGTATAATTATAGAAGCAGAAATTTGGGTTATGATTTCAAAGGGAGGTCATTAAATAATCTGACTCAGTGGAGTCAGTTCACCTAACTAAAGCTTGAAAGAATTCCTTTAAGGAAGGTAGGAGCCAGATTGGAGACAAACTCTTCCCAATGTCTCAGTCACAGGGATCAATTTGAGTATATCTCAGGGGTAGAAGTCAGAGTACTGAAATGTACACCAGGAAACAAGTAGTACAGTGTAGCTATGAGCATCACAGAAATCATAATTGCATGATTCCTTCAACATCATAAAATTTGAAAGAACTTAGAGCCATTATCTCATCCATCCCTTGAGGACACAAACTTTGGTCAACAGACTCTATAGGTAAACTAAGTCAGGTTACAGATTAAACTACACTTAGAGAGTTCACAATGGACTGATTGAGAGGGGAGATCTCCCTTATCACTAAAGTAACCAAGAAAACTAGGGTCAAGGAAATCTTTACACAGGTAGGAGAATAATGAAATCCTTTGGCGAGGTCAGACTTCCCTTGGGCTTCTACTTGAGGGATGTCCATTAACATTATTATTCCATAAGTCAAGTTTTGATCAGGTGAGGTTACTATAAACAGAAGACTCTTAGTTGATCAAAGAGTTGCAGGAGAAAAGGTCCTGATCCCCAAACAATAAATGAAAAGACTCTTGACCATAGTCCACTTTCAGGCAAAAATAAATATCATGAAGCATTAAAGCCAAGTGCAGCACAGTAATGACCATCCATGTTAAATAATATCAATGGCCTTGGTCTTGATCACCCCACTCTCAATAGCCATTTCATCCCATGTCTTATCTTGAGTCCCAGCTGTCACATATTGATATAACATTGATGAGCATTTTGATACTCCCCTACTCAAATTAATCAGTATTTATTCAGTTTATTGTCATTTGATGGATATCAGTGATTACATTACTGAATTGAGCAGAACAGTCTTAAGTTTAAGTTAGTAATATATGTCAATGCTTTTAAAAGAAGAATTATGAATGATTAATCTGTAATGTATTGATGATTATATTACATTTGATTTATCAGCCAGATTTGCATTATTGGTAAGAAATGTAAAAACAATGTAATTTCTGCACTACTCCCCACACATACACTCTGTAAGGGCTATAATAAGGTTCATTTGCCTCCTCACCCCTATGAACCACAGTCATCTACTCCCTAGTAACATTTGATTCAAATCCACAACTTCTTTGGACCCTAAGACACTGTTGGTCAAATACTAGGATCTTAAGACTTGTGGAAGGCCCTGAGATGTTAAAAGGGTCTTGTGACCTTTGGAAAGCCCCTGCTGGGATGACTTAGAGTTGATTACCTGTGAAAGGCCTGTTGACAAAGTTCTTATGATTGATGGACATTTCCCTTAGCCAAGCATCAGATTTCCCCACTTCTGGAACTGACCAATCAGTGAATTGTAACACCTTCTATTTTCAGTGCTCTCCCAAAAGCATAAAAGTAGCCGAAGGAGGGGTCCCTGAGCATGAGAAAGATCTTGGTCTCAATTAATTGGACATCCCTGGACTTCCTAATAGACTGATTAATCACGCTTAGAGTTCCCAATGACTTTTGTTACATATTGGAAGCTCCTGGCCCACAGGATGGTCAAACAAGCTATCAGGCAAAACTCACTCTTTACTGTACATAACCTTTTAAGTCCTCACTTTGGCTAGGAGAGGTCCCTTACTTCAGCACCTCCCAACACGATGCCAGCCAAACAAAAGATCCCAAGGAACCGGATTTACAAGGTCTGTGCTACATTTTTCCAACAGTACGTTATTGTCCATTGAGAAGCAAAATAGACCCAATTAAATACTTAATAACTTCCACATATTATGACCACATTCTTCAGTAGCTCAATTCATCATCTAACAGATTATTTAATTGTTTAACCTATCCAGATTAAAAGAGAAGTTAATTTTCCAGTGATACAAACGTGTCACCCTCTGGGCACCATTTTCAAGTTCATAGCATTTCTTGCACAATGGTTTCCAAAAATTCACAATACAAGAAAAATAATATAAGCAATATTATTTTTAAAACATAACACAAAACTTGCTGCCAGTCAAATAATATCAATTCAGTTGAATGCATTTTCAAATTCTCTTATATAGAAAGTCACCTCACCTATCAGTTTGACATTTTATAATAATTGCTTTAAAAACCCAACACAATAAAAATGACAGCTAACATTTATATAGCACTCACCGCGTGCCAAGCACTGTGCAATTTTTGGCATTTGGTGCTCACAACAACTCTAAGAAGAAGGCGTTACTATTGCGCCATTTTAGAGTTAAGAAAACTGAGCAGCATCGAAGTGAAATGACTTTGTCAGGGTCACATCACGTAGTAACTTTCTGAGAATGAATCTGAACCCAGATTTTCTTGATCCATGCAGTTTTCAAGCACATTGCCTAAATGTTAGATATTTTTCATGAAGTTTTCATTTACCACAATTATCCTAAGAAAAGAATACATCTCACTTTAAATGAGACCACACAAGAACTTGGTTTCAGGACCAATTTCAACCAAATCAGATCTGTACCTACAATTACAAAAGGTGACAATGAAAATCTCAATTTTTCCCAAGAGCCATGAGCTGCCTGTACCTCAAATTATAGACCCACTGCCTTCCATTAGGTCACTTTCAAAGATTCATCTCCTTCTTTCACAATCCCTGGTGCTCTAAAGTCCTCCAAGGCGTACGCTTCTCAGATATTCCCATGCTTCAAATTTATTTCGATAGTTACCAGTTGGTAAATGTTATAACTTGAATATAGAATACTGTCTGAAATTGCTAACAGGTACTTCTCCAAAGTTTCCCATATACTTCTTATCTCAAAGAGATAAAAAGTCTTCTCAAACCTTTCCCCAACTCCAAACCCTTTCTTTCAAACCCTCCATCCAAACAGTCAATGCCAAAGCACTCCAACTTTCTTTAAGGTTCCATTTATTCCCCTTTTATCTGTACTGGCTTAAATCTTCTCTCTTGTGACCCCATTTATCCACCCCCTTAACTCTGATTAAAGCCTGCCAACTTCAAACTCAGCCTTTCTTCTTTTGCTCTGATTCTACACTTCATTTTACCTTAATTGCTTTTCTTAAAGAAGCTCATCTTACTTCCCAATGATATTACAATCTAACACACCACTGAATCTCTCCTGCGCATACTTCCTTATACAATACCAATTAATTTCTAAGCTTTTACTTCTTGACTTGCATAGTATATTTCCATTTAGGTGATTTATCCACTAAATTATCTAAACAATCATATTGTATTGAATCATTTGAAACTAACTTCAGTTCTGCTTTTTTTCTATTTGGTAAAATTTACCGAGAGAGAGACAGAGAGAGACAGAGACAGAGACAGACAGAGACAGAGACAGAGAGAAAATATCCTCCAGGAAGAGGAGAGAGTAACAGAGGCATGTGCTGTTTACCTGTAATCTTAATGGTATAGGCAAACCTCCAAAAAATCCACTAAGATTTTTTAGCTGTTACAAAAGTCTTTCAACTTTCTTTTGGAAATTTACAGTAAAGATAGTATATTTCAGTTATAAATTTAGTCTCTAGTTTATAATGCCATACATTTATACAAACCAAGAAAAGGATTTCCTTTCTTTTCGTATCTTGGCAATCTCCAACTTGATCACGATTGCAAGGGCGAAAGAAAAAATCTCCATTTTCTTTCGTCTCCCACTGGAAGGGTTGATGGAAGTATTTCCGCTTAATATTATGGAGAGAGACTTCATTAGTCTTCCTCATCCCTTCTAAGCATGTTTTTTGACTTATTAGTCTTATGGGTGACAAGGTGTTCCTCTTCAAAGTTCTCCTAGGTAATCAAGACCTTGTACCCACTAGATAACACCTGAAATGGAAGTTCCCCCCAAAGCCCACCCCACTGCCTACCAAATTTGAGGTTCCCTCCCTAACCTACAGTCATCTGAAGTGAATGAAGGTAATAGAACTCTGGATGTTGGAAGACCCTTGAACGTTCAAATGCCCCTGCTGATCCTCACCCAGTGTGACCTTGGGTAAGTGCTTCAATATCCCTGACCTCAGTTCCCTCATCTGTGAAATCAGTGTGTTAGAACAGAGGGTTTCTAGTGCCCTGTCCAGTTCCAAATCTTTGATCCTATAATTCCATTTACAACAAAGTACTTTGTAAGGGGATAATTAGGCTTTCGGGTGCTGAGAATGGTTGCTTCAAAAGCATCAGGAAAATGTGGGCTGTCATTGCTGCATTTTTCTTTTAGCTGGGAAAAGTAGGGATAGAAAGGAGGTAACTCCTTGGTGAAGAAACTCCCTTTCCTGGGTCAGCACCTTCTAGTCTAAGAATTATCCAGGACACTGACTTGTGCAGGCTCCCATAGCCTGTGTCTTGTCTCCCTTTCACAGAAGATCTCTTCCCACTACACCACACTGCCTCTTCTCAAATAGAGGCTATTAATGTGTTTCCTACCCCGAGGAAAGTGGTAGGGGAGATAGTGAAGAGCCCATTGCTCTGATTGGTCAGTTCCCCCAGACCCTCCAGTTCAGCCATGTTCACTCCTTTCTCCCTCTCCATTCCTGGCTCTCCTGACTGCTCCACTATCTCCTCCTCTCCCCATAAGGACCTTCTCGGCTCCCTCCCACCCTGCTTTTCAGCTTTTAAGAATGTGCTGTCTTCTTCCATTGGAATGAAAGCTCCTTGAGGGCATGAACTAGCTTTCTTTTTGGTTTTCTCTTTATCTCCCCAGCTCTTAGCATGAAGTCTGGCACCTAGCACTTAATGCCTGTGGACTTGATATGACAAAGGAGTCATTATGAAGAAATCGAGGTAAAGAATGTTATCAAGGAAATGGAAAATGGGAAAAATATGGGCTAGACCCTCTCCATAGAGAGAAGAACAGAGAATAGCCCATGTCCTCCATGGGTATCTACTTGATATGAAAGGAAAGTGAGAGCATCTTCTGCATGTGCAGGGGACTTTGTAATGAACTGGAGTAAGAGTTGCACAGGATGGATACCCATGGATGGGTGGCAATATGTACCATTGCAGGGAAGACCCCATAAGTGAGATCCAGGACCCACTAAGGGATTGAATCATGAGTTGGAATCACCAAGTCTAGAACAATGATGAGGGAAGAGTAATCCTTCGTGCAGTTCATTCTCTTTCATCAGACCCACCCCCCCACAATTCTTTCTTATGTATATTCACACACCATAAACCAAAAAATCAGTTACACAAGAGGAGGAAAGTAATACTTTAAAAAATAGCAATAAAATTTCTTTTCACAATCACAAAAGTGTGATAAGTCAGCAAGTTTATCTTGCTAATCATGTGATAGTCCAGATTAAGCACTGTAGTTTCTAGGGCAAAGGTTCCTATAAACAGCAGTCTCATTTTTTTTTTAAATGTGCCCAAGAAGGGCACTGAGACATTGGTTCTTGGATGTTGATTGAGATTCTTCAGTGACTCTGAAAATACCTGAGGCCTCAGATGTCTCTCTGATGTTCTCTAGGTTTGCCCGACCTAGTCATCCAGCTGACAGAGCAAAGCTACCCCTCGCTTGATCCAGTGTTGGACAGGGACATTTGTTTCTAACATCATGGCGATTACAAAGTTGGTAGAGTGACCAGTTGTGGACAGAGTCCCTTTCCGCTCACTTGTCTTGTAGAGTGGACACACATAGGCATTGGTTCTTTTGATTTGGGATTTCTCAGCTAGAAAAATAAAAGAGGTGAGTAAGTATTCAACAGAAAACAATGGGTCAGTTATTCCTGGACAATCAGAATAGTTGTTCTTCCAAAAAGTGGATCTGTCTCAGCTCCAACTGCTAGGTAATGATCAAACCACTGACCTCCACTCCACTCGTTTGCCTCTCTCAATATCTGATTGGCACCTGGGTCTTCATTATTCTACATGGAAGGAAGAGAGGAAGGGGAGAGGGAGGGAGGACAGGACTCATCCTCCTTTGTTCCATAAAAGCAGATATTGCCACAGTTCTTCAATTTAGAAACTTTGAGAACGGTACAACTAAAGGTTAAATAATTTACCCAGGGTCACCCAGTTAATTGGTATCAGGCATATGCCTATATGTCAGAATCAATCTATCAACCATCATTTATTAAATTCCTGTGAAGTACAAAGCATAAGGGGTACAAGTACAAAGGATGAAAAGACCCCTACCCTCAAGGATCTGGACTCTACCAAAGGAGACACATGTGTATGTATGTATGTGTGTGTATTGTATGTATGTGTATGTATATATATATATATATATATATATATATAGAGAGAGAGAGAGAGAGAGAGAGAGAGAGAGAGAGAGAGAGAGAGAGAGAGAGAGAATAAATTTAAATATCAAGTAATTAAATACAAGGAAGTCTGAGAAGGAGAAAGCAAGCCCTGAGGGATATCAGGAAAAGGCTTCCCATTGAAGATGGAGCTTAAGCTGAGTCTTAAAGGAAAACAAAGGACTTGGTGAGGGAGAGATGAGGACATCTCATCTCTTCTCATCGAGTACATTCCAGCGATGAAGGATGGATGGCACAGAGGTATGCAGATAGGAGATGGAGTGCCGTATATGAGGTTAATTTGGCTGGATTGCAGAAAGCAAGAGAGAGAAGTAATGACCAATGAGACCAACTGCAAACATCGGCTGGTTGGTTTGTTGTTGACATTCATGCTCTAAGAAGAGCAAAGTGACCTCACTACATCAGGGTCAAGTGTGTCCGACTGTGGCTGATCAGATGACAATAAACTCAGAACGCTCTAGCACAGGTCGGGCACAAATAGTCTATATGAACATTTGGAAGGTAGAGGTCTCTAAATCTGCACATCTCCCATCTCTTCTGAGCTGGTGCAACTCTGCTTTGCTCACAGAGTACGTCTCCTTCTTTGATGCAATGTTGGGCAGTCTTGTGCCAGTGTCTCCCATGTCTCACATCAATATCAGTGTTCCTTAGAGAGACCTTGAGAGTGTCTTTGTATTACTTCTTCTGACTTCCATGGGTACACTGGCCTTGGAAGAGTTCTCTGTAAAAGTGTCTTTTAAGCAAATATATGTTTGGCATTTGAACAATGTGGACAGCCCACTAGAGTTGTGCTGTCTGCAGCAGAGTTTGAATCCTTGGCAGTTTAGTTTGAGAAAGGACTCAGTCCTTTCTCAGACTTATCCTACCAGGTGATCTTCAGAACCTTCCTAAGACAATTCAAATGGAAGTGATTCCATTTCCTAGCATCATCATTTCACAGGCATAAACAATGAGGCCAGTCCATCCGTTTGGCAGGCCATCTAAATACATCTTCTTCCCTACACTTTCCTTCAGAGCCTCCCAGACAGTGAGCTAGCTCTGGCCATGTGTGCATCAACCTCATCTAAGTGGACATCCCTGGAAGTATACTGCCAAAGTAAGTGAACTTGTCCACAGCATTCAATATTTCTCCATTTGCTGGAGCTGATCCTTCCATGTGTGGATGGTGTGGTGCTGGCTGGGGAGAACTTCTGTTTTCTCGGTGTTAACTGTCAGGCCAAAATTAACACAAGCAGCAGAGAATTCAACCACACTCTATTGCATCTCAGCCTCAGAGGTTGCGTTGAGTACACAATCATCTATGAACAAAAAGTCATGCACCAATACTCAACTTATTCTTGGTTCGTAGTCTTTTCAAGTTAAATAACATACCACCAGTGCAGTCGCTGACCTCGATGCTACTTTTGTCCTCATTGAAGGCATCTGACAACATCACTGAAAATACTATGCTAAAAAACATGGGAGCAAAAGCATTCAGCTCAGCTTCTCTCCATTGACTGGGAAAGCATGAAAGCATCCTTGAAAGCAAACATGCCACCATGAAACTGGCATACAATACTGAACTTCTCCAGATAACCAAATTTTGCCATGATTTTCCACAAGCCCTTATGATTGACAGTATCAAAGGCCTTGGGCAGATTGACAAGCATTGTGTACAGACCTCTGTTTCTGTTCCTGGCATTTCTTCTGGAGTTTTTAGGCAGTAAACACCATATCAACCATTCCCCAGTCCTTTCTGAAGCCACACTGGCTCTTGGGTAGACGACATCTTTTAGGTGAAGGATAAGCCTTTTAAGAAAGATTCTTGCCAGCAATGACAAAGGAAGATATCTTCCTCCCTGTGATTATCACAAGACCACCTATTTCTTTTTTCTTTACAGAGATGGACAATGAAGGCCTCCTAGAACTCCTGAGGGATAATCTCCTCTTGCCATATAGCCCAGAAGATTTCAATCAGCTTTTTTGTGAGCATTGAAGCCCTGCCTTGTAATTATCAGCTGGAATAGAATCAGCACCAGGTGCTTTGCCACACAAGAGGAGCGTAATGGTATTCAAAACCTCTTCTTCAGTTCGGAGTTTGGCTAGAGAGGGATTAACTTCAACCTAAGGTGTACAGTCAATGGCTTAAGCACTGGTTGATGATGGTCTGTTGAGAATACTATGAAAGTGTTCAGCCCATCTCTTTAGGATCACTAATCAATGTGGCTCCATCTGCACTGAGTAGTTGAGATACTCCATAGGTCTTTGGTCCAAAATAGCCTTCGGGGTATCATAGGTAGTTTGGATTGTTACTATCAGTGTAAAACTGAATTTCATCTGCCTCTGAATCAAGAACCCTGCATCTCTTGCTTGCACTTTACTTTTGATGGAGTTAAATGCCACCTTCTTAGAGATGGACATACTATCCTGCCGGCAAATGTAAGGAGGTCTCATTTTAATTTCCCCATCATTTTCGTCAAAACACCCTTAATGTCTTCAAGTGATCTGAGCCAGATGAGTAAACCCAGTGCTGTACACCAATTCTCTGGAAGTTGCCCACTCCTTTTCTGCTCCGCTGTTGTGTCAGCTTAACTTTTCCTCCAAGTTAGCAACAAACTGTTCACACATGGAGAAGCACTCTAATCTGTTGACGTTAGGTTTTCTGGTAGTCAGTCTTGCCTTGGGGGCATTGCTTTTCTTGAATGCAAATGTTTAGCTTGGAGAGGATAAGTCTATGATCAGTCCAGCACTCTGCACCACACATTGCCTTTCTCACCCTCACATCCTGTCTGTCTCTTCTTACAATAACATAGCTTATTAAATGCCAATGTTTCCTGTGAGGGGAAATCCACAAAGTTTTATTTCTTTTAAGTAAATGGAAGATGGTGTTGGTGATGAGGTCATGAGATGCACTAGTCTTCAATCATAAGTGACCACCGTTGTTTCTGACTCCATTTCTCTCAAGGACTCCCTGCAGTGTCTGATAGTCTGTGCCTACTTTGGCATTAAAGTCACCTAGAATTACAAGCTTGTCCTCTTTTAACACATTGATGTTAAATATTTTCATAAAATTTTTCTTGGACCTCATCAGAGTTTGAGTTTGTCAGGGTGGGAGTATATGCACTGACGATGGTTACATGGCACTTTCCTGCAAGTGGTAATCTCACTGTCATGAGCCTGTCACTGAGAAGAGGAATAGAAAAAAGGCATATCTAGACATGGGGTAAATTCTTCCCAAACTGAATATCTCTTTAAATTTATGAGAAAACATGGTTTTATTGTGATCCAGAATTCAGAAGGGAAGCCTGTGGAAAAGCAATTGTGGGAAAAGATCACTAGGAAGGAGAATATGAATATTGCAGGGAATAGGGCAGGGGTTCTAGCTCTCACTAGCCCTTCCCTTATTCCACAAGGGGTGCCATCCAGAGACTTGGCCATTCTTCTGGGTGGGCACCAATAGTCTTTTCCTGGTAGCTCTGAGATGCCCACAGGTAACTGTCCGATCTGGATCCTAGAGGTAGGCAAGCAGTAAAACCTCTATGATTTTCAATAGACATAAATCCATTGGGAAAGGAGAAAAGAGACTCTCCCCCACACACACACTTTGGACACATTCTCTAGGATGCAGAGGAGAAAGAAGCAGAACAGAATAACCCCAAACAACTGTCCTCCACAGCAAACATTTGTGCTGAAGACCCTCCAAACCTTGTTTCCCTCCTGAAGCCAATTCTCTTCGAAAAAGAAAAGCCAAGCAAACAAATACATCCCTATAACCATCAACAAAATTCTAATGTAAAGAGAAACTGAGGGGCAAAGTTACTCTTTGTCACTAAAAATGTCAGTGAGAAATTCTGGGGATTTGTTGTCATTGTTGTTTGGGAGAACAGCCCCATTTATCCTCCTGGATACTTTTAGAAACTTTCTGCTTAGACATACTTACTTGGTTTTATCCAAATGATGGGCATCAAATCAAAGAGAATTTTAGGATACTGTTCAGTGAGCAATCCCCTGTAGAGAGAAATAAAGAGAAAAGCTATGAGAAACAAATTGAGAAAAGACATTTTAAAAAATTTAACAAGACTTTGGGTACTTTACTGGATTTTTATAAGGAAAAACAGATAACTAAGAAGTATATTGGGTTTTGTTGTGGGGTTTTGTTATTTTTTTTTTAAAGGGAGAAAGGGATGAGGGAAATCCTCCCAACATCAAGGAGTTATTAATTATAGCTATATTGTCAGGCATTGTACCACTAGTTGCAGGAAAGGGAGAGAAAGAGAAGAAGGACGGAAGGGATAAAAAGAGAGAGAGGAAAAGAAAGAAAGAGAAGGGATAAAAAGAGGAGAGTGAGAGAGAATCCCTGCCCTCTGTTCTACCAGGGAAGACAATTTGTACATATTTAAGTATGTACAACATAAATATATGCAATACTATATATGTTGTATAGAAATGTATAGAATAAAGATATGTACTATAAAATATATACAGCATAAATATATGCAATATTATATATACCATATATAAATGTACAGAATAAAGATATGTACTATAAAATATATACAACATAAATACCAGATAATCAGAGGGGAGGTACTAGCAGTCCTAATTCTACTCCAGTTTCCCAGTTTCCTCAATGGTTAATGCCTCCCCCTTCAGATTAATTTCCATCTATTCTCCCCATGTAGCTCTTGCATACACCTCATTGTCCACATACTGTCTCCCCTATCAGAATGTGAGCACCAGGAGGGCAGGACCCTGTCTTTTGCCTTACTTTGTATCTTGGGTGCTCAGCACAGTGGTTGGAACACAGAAGGCACTTAAAAAATGCTTGTTGACTTGGTCCAACCCATACCAGAAAGAAATCTCTACAAGCACATGGCAAAAAAGCAGCCATCCAGACTCAACATGAATTCCGTGGTGAGAGAGGACCTCACTCTTTCCCTCAGCATACCTCAGGGGCAGAGACCCCTTCTTTACATTTTCCCATGCTGAGTTCAATGCCAGATAATACAGGAGTGGTTGGAATGATGTCACTATGAACTAATATATTTAGAGTTGAAACTAACCTCCTTCTGTGCCAACGAGCTCCATCAAGGTACAAGCCATGGATGTAAACACCATCTATAGGTGGTGCACTCACTGAGTTTACAGGAATCACCTGAAAGGGCAAGAGCAGTTAAATACACACGTTACAGGACACCTGGGAAGAGGTATATCTAAAGATTTAAGTATTCCAGGTTTTAAAATTTTCTGAAAAGATGCAGCATGTGGTTTTCCTGCACTGGGCCCCCATGCTCTGATCACCTTTCCTGGACTTCAGTCTTTCTAAGATTTCTCCTATATGGGAATTTTAATGGTATTCTGACTTAAAGTTGGCACCTAATGAATGAGTGAATGAATGAATGAATTCTAGCCTCAATGAAACACTGAAATAGACTCAACAGACTCAATTTTGCACAAGAGATAATCCAATGGCAAAGATGTGATTTCATTTAAATATACAAATTAATTTGCTTATTTTCAGTTTTGCAATATTACAAAAATTGGAATGATCACATATGAAAAATACCTGTAGTCAGAATTTTATAAGAAAGCCCAGGAGTTACTCTTCTTCACAAGGGCATCAAAACAAAAGAAAGCACTTCCAAAATAAAAAACAAGTGTTATCCATGTGTGGGACCGCCAACAATTAGAATTTTGTAGATTTCCTTGTTTTCTTGTAAAAGCTCACAGATTCCAACTCCCTTAGATTTTTCTAGGCAGAGCAGTAACTAGCTGAGTCGCTGCTGGAAGTAAATTCTGCTCTAGGGAAAAGAGTAAATACAGAGAACAGCCCTACTCTACGTAGCCTGATCCTAGAAAGGCCTGGCTCTGAGTCCTGCCAGGCTTGGAGGGAAGGTGGGCCTTGGTGGAGGACATCACAACCAGAGGACCTTGGGGAGGGCAACCACGCAGAAGTCATGTCATATTGCTGAGGACTTCCAGGTCAGGTAAGGCATCCCCATGTTGTTGCTGCTCTGCCCTCAGACAACATAAATATATGCAACACTATATAGACTGCATAGAAATGTATAGAATAAAGATACGTATTATAAAATATATGTAGCATATATTATATATACTACTATGTTGCATATATATGCAATATTATATATAGATCTATAAATGTACAGAATAAAAATATGCACTATAAAATATATACAACATAAATACCAGATAATCAGAGGGGAGGTACTAGCAGTCCTAATTCTATTCCAGTTTCCAGAAGTCAGAAGAATGCCTTATAAGATAAACCAACTTATAAGAATCATTTGGCACACATCCCAAATAATGCTGGAAGCCACCATTATAAAGGGGTTTCTTAAGCTTTATAATATCATAGATTCAGAGATGAAAGGAACTTTAGAGGCCAATCCCCTTATTTTACAGGTAAAGAAACTGAGGCACAGAGGGGTTGTGACTTGTCAAATCAAATTCTATATTTGCAAAGCATTTCGCACAGTGCATGATACATAGTAGGTATTATATAAAAGTCAATTATTCTTATTAGTTATTATAGGTGATACTGTCTGAGGCAGGATTTGAATTTGGGTCTTCCCAACTCCCACTCTAACTCTCTATCCCCTGGAAATGTCAAGTCAAATTGTATCTATCACTTACATTTCTAGTGATGACCTACAAAAACATGGAAAACCAAGGCCAGGGCCAGTATTGGTGTTATGACCTGCCATTCATAGCACATAAAAACCCCAAGCTGAATATTCACAATAGCCTTTCATAGAAAATTATCGGATCCAGTAATATTGATGTCACAAGGATGAGGCGCATAGAACGTGTATTTTCTTTAAGTTTTAGGGAACACAAGGAATAAGGAAGAAGTCGAAGGCGGGTTCTGAAGGCCTCCCAAGACTAGATCCCACACCCATGAATGCAATATACCAATGAGATCGAAGAGTGACTATACCTGAAATTCATACCCCAGCAAATCAATTGGGATCGTATATTTTCGAGCAAAATTCTGCATGGCTCCAGTTAAAAAGGCCTGGGTGAAAAAGAAACCTGAGAGCCAAAACACATCAGGCTTTCCTTGTTCGAACCAGATCTAGGAAGGAAAAAACAACAGTTACTTCCTTTTTACAGCTTAGATGAGCAGCATCTGACACCGTCTTCATTACTTACACGCAGATTTTTTTTACCAGACTTGTGATTTCATTGATATTGGAAAGTCTCAGGGAGAAAACCCCCTCTCTCAATGTAGATCTGTACCTCTCCTGCAACTTAATAGTCTTACAGAGCTGCCTGGAGCCCTGAGTGAGAAGTGATTGGCTTGAGTCTGGTCACACACAGGCCCAGCTCTACCCCAGGTCTGCCTGACCCCATGACCAGCTCTCTGCCAAGACCTTGCGACTTGCCCCATCTACCCATGTGTCTTGTTAGGCATTTCTCTAATGACATCTTTGGGTGGCACAATTCACGTGGGGTGGCTTCCCAAGATATGTGCGCTTGGAGGCCGGCTCAGGGCTGTCCCTCTGACTCAGGGTAGTGTTAACATGTACCTCTCAATCCTGCTCATGTTGGCTTAAAGGAGTTCTGAAGAAGTAAGCAATCCAGCAGCGTGCTGAGGAGGGAGTGGGGGGACAGGGAAATAAACATTTGTTATTTACATAATAGTGGCAACTTGGGTATAGAAGTCACCAATGGACAGGCCATGTACAGTATTAGGAGGTAAAGTAAGCTCCCCCAAATACTGATGAACGCTGCCCCACACTGCCATAGTGGATTTATAGGAGGACAAGGACTTGTCCCACTGGATGGGAAGATGTGGGTGGGCTGTAACCTTCATCCCTAGAAGAAGGGATGCATCCAGCACTTAGCACTGGCTTAATGAATCCTTTTTTTCTGGGTAATTTTAATCATTTTATTAGTAACGTCAGCATGTTATTAATAAAAGGGTGGTCATTTAGCCATCTCTCTTAGACCAAAGACCTTAATGAATACTTTGTGACTGACTGATGGACATCAGAAAAGACTTAATTAAGAAAACCGATTAGCTGGAAAAAAGTATAATGCATTCTAAATATAAACATTAATAAGTTTTGTTCTTTGTACCACAATCTCCTTCAGCGGTGGAGCTGACTGTGGTGAAGTGTGTTTAAAGCTCTCCCTACCCATCCTCAAAAGTCAAGCTCTGACTCCTCTCTCCCCACAAAGATACCCTTGGCTTTACAATGTTTTATGTAAGCATTGATGACATGTAATCATAGATTATATTTATATCTGATATTATTATAATTATACATTAAATATGATACATAATTATGTTACATATTATAATGATACAATATTATATAATACGTAATTATATTACATATTATAATTATACATTAGTATATAATACATCATTATATTACATATTGATACATAGATATCACATATTTATAGTTACATGTAATATATAATTATATATAATTAACATAATAGTTATATATACTATATGATTATATAAAGTTAATAAAGTATTTGTACATAATTAATTACTATTGATTATATATAATTGCTGGGTGCTTCCTATGTCTCCTCTTTCCAACTAGATAACAAACTACAGATAGTTTATAAGCTACCTGTCAAAAACAAGGAAATGAAAGAGACAAGGTTATCTCCAAGTGAAGCTTACATCACAGGCTGAAGTGAAGAGAAAATTTACGAAGTCAGTAATAAGAAAAGCCCACAATCGAGGAGAGGTGAGAGAAAAGGAGGTGGGTGAGGCATGAGGTAGGGGTGATGACACAAGAGCTGCCTCGCCCTTACCCCCACATAACAAAAGAATCAAAGCAAAGAAAGGAGTCCAGCGGGTTGGGCCCGCCATGGACGAGTCATAGAAAGACATGGACAAGAAGCTACATAGGACGAGAAGATGCAGAGAGAATACCCCAGCTTCACAACGTGGATCCAAAGGAGTTTCTAAGTGAGTCTATTTGTAACATGGAAATTCACAGTCTTAAAGATGGTGACGTCCTCAAGATCTTGAAGTAAATAAAAGGAAATATGTGGGACAAACAGAGACATTGTGTGGAACATCTTACTACAGGATCAAGTCTTTGTTAAAGTTCTGGGGCAAGAGACAGTATTTACCCACAAGGGATATAAAGATGAGGAAACACAGAAAAACTGAGTCTCTGAATGTGCCGTGGGAAGACTTGATTGAGATAATCGGAATAAAGGGAAGTCTAATATTCACCCTGCTGTTCTACAGTTAGGAAGGATTTGGACTCTGGCTGCCACACTCCTGATCTTTCTGAAGTCTACACCACACATTTAAACACTGCATAAATTCTAAAAGTCACAAGTGTGTGTGCCCCAGGAAATGCAGATCAGCTGTGGGCTTGGACATGCTCATGATTTTTCAGTGCACAAGGATTTAGATCTCACCCCCTTGAGGATATTCAGTACCTTCCTGCAGACTCTGAATGGCAGATTTTTCGGATGTGAGTTGGTTTCTCATTTCCCTCACCCAGAAGAACAGACCAGGAATTGGGTTTTGTTTTTTCTTTACCTGTAAAAAGCTCAGCCTACAGAGAAAGTCTGCGATGTAGCTTCCCAGGGGTTTGAGGCTCGGATAGGAGTGCTTGGCCCATGTTTCTGGCACCTTCCCCACCATCAGGCTGCTGGACAAAGCCTCAAGCTCAGAATCCATAACCACCAGTCCTTTGATGGCTTTCTCAAGGTTACGCAAAGTGCGGCGGATAGTTCTGCTCAGGCTGAAAGTTGAAAAGCTCAGTTATTGATGCATGCCTATGAAATGGTGATGACAAGAACACAGCTCCCCAGTGAATGCCAGAAGATGCATCTTTGTCATGAGCGCACCACCTTTCATCTCCAGCTGTCTCTCAGTTACATAAAGGGCCACTTGACAATACTCTCTAAATAAGGAATATGCTAGGTGGCATAATGGATAGAGAATGGGCTCTGGAGTCAGGAGGACCTGAGTTCAAATCTTGCTTCAGACACTAGTACTAGCTGTGTGATCCTGGGCAAGTCACTTAACCTCAATTGCCTCTCAAATAAATAAACTCCCTCTTTCTTTCCAGGTGAGGAAACTGAGGCCCCAAGAGGTTACACTCCCAAGGTCATATAGATAGTGATCATCAAAGCAGGGATGCAAACCCAGTGTCCATCACACAGCTGTTCTCAAGCATGTCCCCTGTCCAGCTCCTCAAACTCTGCAGCCCCAGGCATCACCAACCAGGAGAACTTCAATTAGATGATATACAGAAAGCCCTGGGCAAACTTTGAAGCGTTATATGACTAGCATTAACATTAGCATTGCTAACGTTCCCTCTCTCTCATCTTTTCCTCTGGGTTCTGATAGAAATGCTTTGAGAAGTCGCTCAGTTGCCAATAACTTTTTATGGTTAATGTGAGTCCCAGTGTACACACATGGATGATGTACCTACTTCTTTTTTATCATTGAACAGGAGCGTTGGGACGTAAGCTCACATTCTACAGACTCACTAAAGGGTCCTTGGTACAATTCCCATAGCAGAAAAAGTAACAGGGATAATGTACACCTCATCCTCTGGCCACATCTTGGTTTTCTTCCATTATTTTTGAAAGTCTTTGTTTCATGGAGTGTGGAGATGAGAACATTGATCAAAACTGTCCTTCTTGACTTCTTGTGAATCAGTATCATGGCCAGGAAGGGGAGGGCACCAGCTCTGTGGTCATGACGCTCCAAGTCCAATACAGAATATTGGCTGAATTCTCAAAGGGGTTGGAGTGGAGCCTGGGAAATTTTTGGAGGGGTGGGGGAGAATGAAGGCATTTATCATTACAGCTGATAAAAGAAGGTGATCTCAATTTTTGCAATGAGGTGTCATTGTTTGACGGATGCATTCATTACATAACCAGTAATGAATAAATGGCAAAACAATTGTTCATCTGCATTGGTAGAGGGAGTCTTTGCAGGGAAGAGTCCAACCCAGTGAAATAACAGCTCCATGGTGCTCATTTTTTAAGGCAAGTATTTTAAAAGCTGGAATGAATAAGAAAATAACCGTTGCTTACTTGTTAAATCTCTCCATTTCCTGCACCAAGACTGTATTCATGCTTTCTTCATATCTTACAGGATACTTCCATAAGGCCGATTCAATGTCAAAGTCTAGGGGGAGCTAGGATGATGAATTTTTAAATGGTAAGTTACTCTCTGAGCCAAACCAAGGTGCTTCCTACGTGATTAATCACAGTCCTCGAACCGAATGGGGATGTTACTGGGTGGATCTTGTTCCCATTTACAACAAGGTGGCCTCTGGAAGGTCATCTTGCTCAATCTCCTCATTTTAGAGAGGAGGAAAACGACTCCCATGAAATTTAAGGGCCTGGCCCAAGATCACACTGGAAACAAAGGTCACAGGCAGACTTCTGGAGGAGTCTAGAACCAAGATCTTTGCACACTACCCCACCAACTTCAAGTGGCAGATAAATATGTCTTTTATAAACAGATGTTTATCCCTCAGCAAATTTAAATTTTTCGATCACAAATGGGCAATTAGATGACTAAGTGAATTCAATGTTGAACTTGGAGTCAGGAAAACCTGAGTTCAAATCCAGCCCCAGAAACCTACTGTTTGACCCTGGTCAAGTCATTTAACTTCTGTCTGCCTCTGTTTCCTCATCTGTAAAGTGGGAGTGACAATAATAGCACCAACCTCCCAAGGTTGTTGTAAGAAACAAATGAGACACTATTTGTAAAGTGCTTTACATATTTACCTTAAAGTATGCACTAAGGGTTAGGATAGGTGTTGGTATTCGATTCACCTGCCCAGAGTAGGAAGGAACCTACCTCGGAGGTCATCCAGCCCAACCCCCTCCTTTGATAAAGAAAGTAAGGTACAGGGAGGATGCTTGTTTTGGACAAGTCAAAGGTAACTGCAGGATTGTAATCTAGAGCCTGTGACTCCTAAAAGCACCACACGCTTCAAAGCATCGGGAAAGCTCCAGATTTAAAGGAATCCACAGTAAAGGAAAGACTCTTCCTGTCAAGTGGATCATTTTCCTGTTCTGTGAATATCAATTTTTATAATAATAACAACACCAGCTAGCACTTGCAAAGTGCTTCACAAGCATCTCATTTTATCTTCATCACAACCCTAGGAGTAGGTACTGCTATTATCCCCATTTTAGAGATGAGGAAACTAAGGCAGGCAGAGGTTACTCAGGGCCACATAGATCTTTTTATAAGCTATTTGGCATTAAAAATTCAACTGGATGAGTCCTTCTTAGATACCCACTATGTGCAAGGCCCTGGGGCTACAAAGACAAAAAGGGAAAAGACAGACACCAGTATCTATATGTTTATCTACCACTTGAAGGTGGTGGGGTATGATAGAAAGACCCTGGGTTCCAGAATTCTTCAAGACATTTAGGTGCTACTATGTGACCTGCACAAAGATAAATAAATATAATGCACACATACAAAATAATACAAGTTTAATGACTGGGAAGTCTAGATAGACCTTTCATTGATCGCTCAGAAGCAAAAAAACAAAACAAAACAGAGCAGTTTAGGAAATGATCTTTAAAATCACTAGAACAAAAACCACTGCCTGCACTTTGTGTAAATAAGTAAAAAAATGAAGGAGGGCTGAGAAGTTACCCATCCTAGCAACCTGGACTTAACATAAGAGAATGAGACCAGCCAAGCTCAGGGGGCAGGAGGGAACGTCACCATTCTAACAGTCAAGGCAATCTATAGAAACCTAGTTCCTTGAGAGAAATATACTAAAGAGAGTACAGTCTTTTCACTGAATGATGAAAAGACCAGAGGAGCCAGTCAAAATGCCAGAGTTAATTCCTTGTTCTAGCTGGGTAACCAGCTGCAAATTACTGAATCTCTGACTCAGTTTCTTCATTTGAAGAAGCTAATAACACTTGTACAACAGAGCCCACAGGGCTGTTAGGAAGATGATGCTTTGTAAACTTTAACGTGTACTCGTGAGATACTGTCTGTGCGAGCTTCCCTGGAGGGATCTTTTTAAACTGGAAACAAACTGAAGAAAATCACTTACCTTCATTGGGTCATCTGTAATGAATTTAACCATAATAATTAAAATAATAGTCATGTGACTACTGCTGCTGATGATAATGACGTCTGGCAACTACAAACAGCATCTCATTTGGGTCCCTGATCAATCCTATTAGGTTGAGATGTCAATATTATTTTCCCATTTCAAAGATTAGGAAGCTAAGGGTCAGAAAAGCAGTGGAACACTGCCAAGACAGAGGATCTGGATTCCAATCCGACCTCCATCACCTCCACCTATGCAAGATATTTCCCTCTCTGGGCCTCAGCCGGCTTATCTGCAAAATGAGGTGGCTGGACTGGGTGCCTTCCAAGATCCCGTCCAGCTCTCAATCGGGGATCTGATTTCTCGCCCACCATCACGCTGCCGGTCAGCATTAGCGACGGGGTAGACCTCCTCAACTACCAGCCCTGTCCGGCTCTGCCTCCAACAGCTTTGCAACCCCTCAGGTCCAGGGGCAGGAATCCAGGTCCGCCCCGCTCCACAGATGGGCACAACACAATCCGCCCAGGAAGGACAAGATCCCATGCCCCAAAGAAAGCACTGGGCTTCTCTCTTACGTACCTTTCCAAGAATATCATGGGTGATTTCAAGCAGAGTAGCATCAGCACTTGCCGATGACCCAGACTGTGTGGTACCCCCTTGGGTTAAGAGCAAAGACTCAAAAAGGGTTTTGGTTTGGTGGAGATCTTTGGAGATGTCGACATTTTCATGCAGCCCAAATACCTCAGGGTGTTGAGTGAATGGAAGTTTCTGCAGGAAAGCACAAGATCACTCACATGATACAGGGATATACCCACAGAGGGCTCAAACATCACTTGAAGAAAGTTTTCCTGAGTATCCCTGTAGGAATACTACTACAGCATTCACACAGAGCAGGTGATAGCTGTTATTATCCCCATTTTACAGGTGAGGAGACTGAGGCAAGCAGAGGTGAAGTGACTTGGCCAGAGTCACACAGCTAGTAACTACCTGAGACTGGATTTGAACTCAAGACTTCCTATATCAAAATACAATCCTCTAGTTCATGAGCCAGCAACAGTGTGAAGTGTTTGGGATACATAAGTTTACACCAAGCATCCAAACCCCTTAACTGGCCTGAAGAATTACCTTAATAAATTCAATGTAATCCTCATAGCTACCCCGAGGAGGGGCGTAGTAGTTTCCACTGGGAGAAAATATATAATGCGAATTCTCAATGATTTCTCGGTTGTAAAAATCAGCCAGCATGGTGAGCAAGAGGCGCCGGTCCCAGTCGTCGGTCACTCTTCCTCCATAGTTACACTCACCAGTGAGGTAGGAAATGGCATCAAAGGGAACTTGCTCATACTCATTTACAAATAACTGAAATCAAGAAAAGAAGGAAATGTTTAAAACATTGTGCTTGCCTGGACTTGTTTGCCCCAAAGGAGGGTTTCTATTTTGAAAGAAAGGGAGAATTCATGAATAGTGAAAGAGCTGGAAGAAGAGCACGTTAATAAAACTTTTAGAAATACATAGACCAAAGAAATTCAGAAGGAAACATGAATAAGTCAAAGAGTCTTGTTACCACTGCATGACATTTAGAATTTTGTTTGGTCATTTTCAGTCGTGTCCAACTCTTCGCGATTGCATCTAGGGTCTTCTTGGCAAAGATACTAGAGCAGTTTGCCATTTCTTTCTACACCTCATTTTACAGATGAGGAAACCGAGGCAAACAGATTTAAGTGATTTGCCCAGGGTCACGTAGATTTAATCTCAGAAAGAGACTTTCAGATTGGCTGGGGCCTCAGAGAGCATCTTGGGTACCAGCTATGATCGACAAATGATGAACTGCAGTGTTCAACAGAGAGATGAAGTGACAGACCTTGGTCCCACCACAAGCATAGCCAGGAGCAATCACAGGGCATCACTTTATGCCAACTCCACCCCATTTTCAGGTGTTCTATTTCTCACATGGTAGAGGGATTTCTGACAGGCATTCAGTGGACAGTTTCTCCCTATTTTATAAAAGATCAATGCCACTGTCCCCCAGTGTTTACTATAAGCATCTACTCTGTCTCATGAGGCCATTGAAAACTTGGTTTAGGACTTGGGAGATGCTCCCTGAAGTGAAGGACTATCTTTTCAACCCCAAGATTTTTCTGCTGATACTGTAGAGTTGGCATCCCTGGAAGAAGCCAAGTGTCACTCCAAGGTCAGTAGAGAAGCATAAGGTGAATATGAGCAGACTACATGCATATTGCCATTCAAGAATTTGGAGTCTGAGTTCCTGAGTTCAAATCCTGCCCCTGATGCTTGCCAACTATGATTTCCTTCTCTTGACCTTGCTAATGGGTAAAATGAAGGGGGTTAGACTCAGTAACCTCTGAGGTCCTTTTCATCCCTAAGTCTGTGACTCAACGATCTCACAAAAAAGATTCCTCAGGAAGAAGGACACGAATGCCATTATCAGGTGCCTCTCCACCCTTCCCCACAAGTGATCCCATGGCCCAGCTCCCTACTGGAAGAATGAGTAAGCCTCAGCTCCAGCTCAATCCATTTCTTTAGGACTACATTTTGGCCAAAATAGAGCTACCAAAATATGCCAGAAACAGCAGAAACCACCTCACCTGCAGTTGTCGGATACTGATGCGCAGATCAGACTCGTTAAACCCGTACGGGATGTTCCACCCGAGAGGACCAAACTTCTTCCTCTCCTGTACAAGGGCGTGAAAAAAGCAGACTCCAAAAAGCAACTTCTCCCACACCTGCAGGGGCAAAGCAGAGCAGACCCAACAGGGGGTTCCCATGTACAAAGTAAGGAATCACTGGGTAAGGCAAACAGTAACCCTCCACAGAAGCGTCCAGAGATTTCCAGACTCAGCTCAAGCATCAGACTCTTTCCAAAGGCTTTTCTGATCCTCCCCCTACTGCCAAACCCCTCCCTCACCTGGAATTTGTTTTGTGTTTCTTCTGTCAGTGCATTATGTATATGTCTATAGGTAACATAGATGTCTACGCACACAAGCACCTACATAAGCACATAAGCTGTCTCTCAGTCTGGTTTTTCCTAGAATTCCAATTAGCTAGGGTGGTCGACAGAGTCAGGAAGACTTGAGTTGAAACCTGACACTTACCCTGGGCAAGTCACAACCTCTCTTTGCCTCAGTCTCTTCATTTGTAAAATGGGAGTAGTAACAGCACCTACCTCCCAGGTCTGTTGTTAGTATAAAACAAGATCATGTTTATAAAGTGCTTCGCAAAACTTTAAAGTGCTACGTAAATGTAGTAATCATTGGTAATAGGTTTTCTTAAGCAGAAAACATGCTAGTTCTTTCAAAAATCATATATTCAAGCTATTCATTCTGTCCCTTTAACTATTGATGTCTTTTTTCAAAAGAATTTTCAAAAAGTGTTTGGGATGATAGAGAGATGATAGATAGATAGACAGACAGATGGGTGGGTTTTTTTTAAGAACCTCTTTACTAAAAGGGAAAAAGAAAAAGAAGAGGCAACTTTGATAATAGACTTGAGTTCAAATCCTCTCTGCTATGTGATCTTGGACTAGTCACTTATATACTTTGTCCACAACTGGCATAATTGTAACTGCCTTTCAGACGTATCAAACTGGATGTTCGGTAGACATCTTAAACGCAGTATGTCCAGAGATGGAGTTCATTATCTTTTTCCTGTCCTACGTTGCCTCTCACTGTAGTGGTCAACATTACCCTCCTCATCCCCCAGGCTTACACCCTAGAAGTCATCCTGACTTTCTCGCTGTCTCTCCCCCTCCCACATCTGAGCTGTGGCCAAGGCCTGTAGATTCTCCCTTTATAGGATCTCTCTTCTCTCCTCTGACACTATCCCCACTCCAGTTCATCCTCCACTGAGTCACTAAAGTGATCTTCCTAAAACGCAGGTCAACCACATCACTCCCTTGCTCAATGAACTCCAGTGGCTCCTTATTGCCTGCAGTATAGAATACAAAGTACTTTGTTTGGAATTCACAGTCCTTCATAATCCGGTCCCCTCTACATCTCCACTCTCCTTACTCCCCTACCATGTCGTCTTCAGCCCAGTGACACCAGCTTCCTGACTTTGGAGTTCCTCAATCTCTCGACTCCAGGCATTTCCTCTGGCTGTGCCCCATGCCTGGAAGGCTCTCCCTCCTCATCTCTGCCTCCTGGCTTCTCTGGCTTCTTTTGAGTGCTAACTAAAATTGCATCTCCTCCAAGAAGCCTTCTGCAGCCTCTCATAAAGACTTCCTAGTTATCCTGTGTATGGCTTGCCTTGTTTACATGTGTTTGCACGTTGTCTCTCCCATTAGAGTGTAAGGTCCTTAGGGGCAGGGACTCTGTTGCCTCTTTTTATATCTCCAGTGAGTAAGTGCCTGGCATGCAGAAGGTGCTTAATAAATATTAATAGCAGTCATAATAACTGCACAACAGTTCCCAGAGCCTTAACCATAAAAGGATAATAGCAATATTATCTTGATGTTTCTTGGGACCATTTCCATCTGAGCTCCACTGAAAACAGAGGAAAACGAGGTCACAATAACCCCCACTAAAAATAACAATAACTGGCATTATCACGTCAACAATAAGATTACATTACTGGTAATAATGACGAGGTAATAACAAATAACACTTATGGCCATTTAAGTTTTAAAAGTGCTTTGAATGCACTACCTCACTTGCTCTTTATAAGCAGCCTTTGCGATGGGGGTAGCTGTTAGTATATTCTGTTTTACAAAGAAGGAAACGGAGTCTCTGAGAGGTTATCTGACTTGCCCACAGTCACAGAAGTAGTAAAGGTCAGAGGTGGGGTGGATGAGATGCTTCCCATCCACATTCATCGATGACACGAGACTGGGGACAATCTTTCCTCCGCTGGGGCACAGAACTGGGATCCAAAAGATGATCTCAATGAGGTGGGACAGAGGTCTGGTGCCAGTTAGCTAAAACACCACAGTGACAATTAAAATGTCTTGTCCTTGAGTCAAAAAGCCAACTATATAATTATAGGTGGTGGCACAAAATCAGATCATGCAAAGGTAAAAAACCTTATCTGACCTAGTGGGCTGTATTCTCCACACAAGTCAGGAGTGTGATGTGCTAGACAAGAAAATTCATGTGGGAGGCAGCATGGGACAGGAAAAAGATCAGGATTGGGTTCAAATTGGGGTCCAGTTCCTGGCCCCATGACCTGTGTGACCCTGGACGAGTATCTTCATCGTCTCTCTTGGCCTGGTTTTTCTCATCCATAAAAAGGAAGCGTGGAAGTGATGACTTCTAATGTCCCTTCCAGCTCTAAGTCGATGATCTCATCCAAATATGGCAGCAGTCCTGCCTGGTCAGACCACATCTGGGATGCTGTGGCCACTGCAGCCACCACACTGTTTGAGGAATACTGCAAAGTCAGGAGGCATTGCGCTTCCATTCACCAAAGGTCTTTGGGCAGAGTCTAGAAGATCACTCCACCCACTAGGTAGGCTGTCATGGGGATTCTTTTCAGGGATGAGTTGTACGAGGTAGTTGCCAAAGCTTCTACCAACTCTAAAGTTCTGGGAGTCTATAAAGTGGTAGAAGGACCTCACCAAGCACATGTGTATCCAGAAAAGGAGGGGGCTGGTCATACAGCAAAAATTAAGAACGTCTACATCCCGGGTTGATGTCCATACAGTATTAAAAGACCCAAAGAACAGACTTCAACATGTTAGGGAGCTCCAAAATGGAGACTTTATGATAAAACATGAACCAGAATTGCACAGAGTGAATAGTGGCAATATGCACCAATGGAGGGAATCTCTCCAACAATGAGGCCTCCCTCCTCCCTGCCTACTATGTGTTCTAGAGAAGTGATGTTAAACTTAGATAGTAATGGGGGCCACCTAGCACATGTTCTAGGACAGCAATGTCAAACTCAGGTAGAGATGGGGGTTATGTAGTACGTGTTCTAGAGCCACAGTGTCAAACTCGGATAGAAATGGGGGCTATGTAATATGTGTTCTAGAGAAGTGATGTTAAACTCAGGGATGGGGGCTACCTAGCACATATTCTAGAGCAGTAATGTCAAACTTGGATAGAGATGAGGGCTGTATAGTACGTGTTCTAGAGCAGTGATGTCAAACTCAAGAGAAATGAGGGCTACATGGGGATCCCTATGGTCATGTATTAGAAAACCACATGTTAATATTATCTATGTTCTATTGTATTTTTTTACTTTGTTCAAAATCTTACAATTACATTTTAATCTGGTCAGAGGCTTGGGAGTTTTATGAGATGCATGTTTAACACCTCTACTCTGGAGTACATACTCAAAAGCCACTATCTGAAGTTTGAGAATTAGTGGAGAACCTGACTGGATGGGTAGGAGTCACAGTATGAAGATGGGTTTGATTAGCCTTGATATGGTAGAAAAGAGGGAGTCCTTATATGTTCTATAGGATGGAAGTGACATAAATAGACTAGAATTTTATGAAGATGAGTTTGGCCAACACACTCCAGGTTCCACCTTCTTAGAAGTCTTCAGGAAGCAGATGGATGGTCACTGAGGGGCTGTGTTGTAATAGGGATGAATGGGATGGACCCCAAAGTCCACTCCCAATGCTTAGCTTCTGTGATTCTGTAAAATATGGCTCAGATTAGCCAGAATTCAGGCAGGATAAAAGAGAACATGTATAACACTGACGAAGGGGAGAGTCATGAGGCTGAATGGATTTGGAGGAAAGAGGAAGACACCATGTATGGGTTTCAGCTGCAAGTCGGAGGGAAGTGGGAGGCGAGATTAGAGATTTGGGTGGTCATCACCAAAGACCTGAGAGCTGAAGCCAGAAGAAGAGTGAGCTTTTCAAAGAGAAAATGAAGAGAAAGGACAGAAGAGTTAATACTGGCACCTTGGAGACTACCTCGAGTTAAGCTGGTCAAGGAGGAATCAAAACAAACAGAAACAGAAAAGTCAGAAGGGGAAAAGGAGGAGGAATGTGGCATCTTAGTGAGTGCTCAACTCCACACACACACACACACACACGTCACATTTTAAAATAGCACCTTCAGTAAAAAATGCCTTCAAAGTCACACGATTTGCCATTCTGTCCACTTCAGACTTGAGAGTGCCTTAGCAAATTTTGTGCTTTCAAGGGAAAAAGTGCTTAGAACTTAAAATATGTTTTTTGGCAAAAATAAAAAGTTTGACTCAATAAAATGTAGCCCCTGCCCAGGATGGCCCCTGCAGGTCTCGGTCCAATCCAGCAGATGGGGGACGGGAGAATTATACTTCCATTACCCAGACTTTTAAAGGTCACAGCAAAGAATGAACAAACTGAAAAAGCAAAACTGTGAATGCTTCCCCCAAGGAACAAGTACTCACATTTTCCTTCCCAGGACATCCTTTGAAAAACTGAGGGTCAGAAATAGGGTCTGTGAGGTACGACTGGAGGAGGTTCAGCCGGAGACCTGTGGGGGGCTCATTTGTCATTTTAACTCCATTCTGTAGAATTGTTACCGGAAACTAAAGAAAAAAAAGATGAAGAATGATAGAAAACCACCAATTTCGAAGTCCCATAAACAGGTACAGCAGTTGCTAGAAAACAGAAAACATATAATGACCACAGACCTTAAGGAATGAAAGAGAGAGAGGAAAAAGAGATGAATCCCTGCAAGGTAACTGGAAAAAGTCCTCACACAAATGAGCCAATGTCTGTCTAACATCGGTGTACCTTTTCAGACGGATAGCTTGTAAGCCAAAGCCGAAAGGCTGGCTGGCAGGTCTCGACGCTAAATTCTTCACATATTTTTTCAAGCATTGGCATCCATGACACAGCAAGATGGCAGTTCTGTAAGCAAACCCACGTTCCTTCTTCCATGCTTTCTTGGATCATCTTTGCTGCAATTGGCCCTTGTCCCTGTCCTAGGGAGATGGCTTGAAACTTATTTGCAGACATACTTTTATCATTTGCAAATTTCAGGAGGCCTAGGAGGAGCACAGGGAAAATTTCCTAGTTTATTATAAAACACTTTTTTAAAAAGAAGTAGACATACCTGTATCGAAGCCCAACCTGTGCCTCTTCTTACCTCTAAGTTTTAAACAGCTGTTATCTACCAGGGGAAAAAAGTCCCACATAGTCAAAATCACAGGTCCTTGGTATATTGGCATATTCTAAAGCTTACAAAATTACTAAAAAAAAACAAAAACAAAAACAAAAACCCACCAAATTCAAAATTCCCTTGGGGGCTGGATGTCTGAACATCCAAAACCATAATCACCATTTTCCATAAATATTCAAATGACTGAATAAAGCCCCATAAGAATCACTAGGATTTTTATATTACTCTTTTCTTATAGCAAAGGTAGGACTTGAACCCAGATCTACTGTTCTCTAAGGTCAGTGTTCTACCCACCAGGCTATGCTGTCTCTTATTACAGAACTTTAATCAATCACTCAATCAATCAGCAAGCATTTATTATTATACGTTGGCTAGACGTTGTGCTAAGTGCTGGTGATACAAAGAGTTAGACAGGCCCTGTCCTCAAGGAGCTTACGTTCTGATGGGGCAGATAGCTTAGACGTATAGCTAGAAGAACATTCAGAATATATATGGATATGTACACATGTGTGTGTCTGTGTATATGTATCCATATATATACATATACATTTGTGTGTGTGATAAACATAAAGTAGTTTGGGGAAGGATTGCCTTGTGTGCAAAATAGCCATTAGGTCTGGTTGACCAGACCACAGGGTAAATGGAAGGTTCACTTTACATGACTCCATTTGGTCTTCATAACAACCTTGTGAGTTCCATACCAGAGATGTAATTATCCCTGTTTTACAGATGGGGAAACTGAGGCTCAGAATAAAGTGACCTGCTGATAATCACGTAACTAATGAGCGTCAGAGGAGGAATTTAGACCCCGGGTTTTTCCTGACGTCTCATCCAGAGTTCTTTCTACATTTCTCACATTGGAAGGTAGGATCCTGTTAAAATGTAAACTCCTTGCAGGCAGGGATGGTCTTGCTTGCTTATATCTGTATAGTGCCCAGTCAGTAAGTCTGCAATTAATCCTTTTCCGTGCATTTTCCCATTCATTTATTCTATCAAGTCCCACGCCAATTCACATTTACCAAAGGGGCAGCTGACCACGGTTCCATTTCTAAGGTTCTTAGGAGTCCCTCCCTTCCATGCACTTACTGGCCATGGGATCTGCTCCTGGAGACAGAACAAAGATGAGGGGGATGGTGCAGTTGGAGTCTAAGTAACTTTTCGCCAGATCAAAAGGCGGTGGCTCAACAAACTTCTTTCCCAGTTTATCAGTTACATAATTTGTTATAGCCGGGCTAATCTGGTTAAAAAAGAAAATGAACAGTTAGAGATTGAGCAGGTTTTTGACTTTGCACAGGCTCTTGTAGAGTTCTGAACAAAGCATTTTTCCTAATATTTAAAGCAAAAGTTTAATGTAAAGCAAAGTATGCCGGTTCATGGATGGAAATGTAAAGGGGGAGGGGAGGAGTGCAACCATAGTAAAAGCTGAACGCCTGCAGCTGTGAAAAGACAGACGGAAAGGTAAAAGCAGAAGGGCGCCTGGAGAGGATGGGAGGCCTGGATAGTCTGGTGAAGAAGAGTGTGGGTGTGGCTCCAGGGATAAATTAACACCAAACTTTGTCCCTGAGCTCCTCATCTATTTCAGATTTCCTAAGGGGGAGAGTTGGTGAAATAACAACTGAAGGTAAGCACCCTACGACAACATCTTCTTAACTCCTGCCTAAAGTGAGAAACTACCTCAAAACTGAGAAAGAGAGGCCTCTTCCTAAAACCAAGCATCATCGTCATAGCTGAAAGAGCTCAGTAACACTATGTAATAAAATAAACAGTAAGTGCTAATTGACTTACTACCTTTAGAAGAATACAGCCAGGCCCCACCCAGTCTACAAAAGCCCCATTGAAGACCTGTGGGTCTGACCATGAGAGTCCTCTGGAGGGAGGGAGGACATCTGGTAGGCCCTGCAGTTGTAGATTTCGGGGATGCCTTGGTCACGTGTGCTCCCTCCATATGCTCTCTCACTACTATGCTTGAGGTTCATACCCACTTTTCTCCTCCACTGGAGTCTGGCCAAGGTTGTGGGACACTGTACTGCTCATGTTTGGGAAAGCACAGTATAATGATTCTGGGCATGCTGTTAGAGCAAATGTCTTTGTTAAGAAGCAATTTGGTCTAATGGCTGACTGAGGGGAAGCATACTGGGGGGACCCAAGGAGCTATCCCCAAGAATCATACAACAGCCTTCTAGGGACCCAATTAGTTCTGTGAGTGAAGCAACAAAAATAATTGATTGAATGGCTGCTACATGTAAAACACCAGGGAGGCAACCAAAGTATGAGATACAGCCTATGATGTAAATGTCAGGATAGTGACGAGGTAGGCAGCTGTTATTTGAGGCCTCCTATAGAATTTTCTGCCTTGTTTCACACATTCTACACTTACTAATCTGCTCACCAAGCTCAGCGTCCTATCTCTCCTGCCTTGGAGCATTCATCCTAGTAGGTCTCAATTACAAGAATGTGCTCAGTTTCCTTCTAAGACACTCCAAATCCTTGTGCTGATCCTACTGTAACTCATACATGACGCTCCATCTCCTATCGCCTTATTTTTGCACTGGCTGGACTCCATTCCCAGCATGCCCTTGCCCCTCACTCTGCCTCTTCAGCTCAAGCACCATCGTCTACATGAAGTTATTCCTGGACCACCACTCCCCGCTACAGACACAGACACAAACATAGACACACACACGCATGCACATGAACATACAAACACACATGGATACATGCACATGAACAGGCAGACACACACATACATACACTTCATAAGACCTACGCTTCTAAAATGTACCTACTGTGTGTGTACATTTACATTTTATAAGCTTGTATCTGTTGTCTCCCCTAATAGAATGTAAACTCTTTGAAGGCAGGGACTCCCTCCATCTCTTCAGAGCCCAGCACTTGACACACAGTAGGTATTTAATCAATGCTCATTGGTTTACTGTTCTGCCTTCATGGAGCAGTTCAAACACTGCCTCCTCTGAGGAGCCTTCCATGATCTTGTCCTTGTCACGGCCTTCCCCTTCCTCACACTGTCTGTACCCACTCCTCTGTGCATGTGTTCCATTCTCCCCCAGTAGAGAGGGGAGGCAAGGTGGTTCAGGAGATTGAACATTGGCCTGAGAGTGCAGAAGACCTGGGTTCAAGTGCCTTGGACACGTGTCGTTCCAGCTATGTGACCAGGTGCTAGTGGGTGGACTGTCTCCTTGCCTTTAATAACTAACTGTCCCACAGGGTGCCTGTGACAAAGGTGGGTGCTCTCTAAACAGGAGGAGTTCTCTTGGCTTCTCTGTGCTGCTGGAGAGTTTCTAAGTTCTTGACAGGAGCAAACGGAGCAGCCACATGGAGAGCTGACTTATGGCAATCCTGACTTTCTGGCTAGAGTCGAAATACAGGACAAAAGGGAATCCTGGCAAAATGCAAGGACAGCTAAGAGACAAAGGAGTGAGTGGAGCTGGCTCCATCATGCCTCCAAGGAATGACCAAAGGGGAATCTCTTGAATGGACTTGAGGGGACAGGAAGTGAGGTGTCATTTCTGAGCCCAGCTCAGCAATAATGGCGACCACTCTGGTAGGTTTTTAAGGCTTGCAAAGCACTTTACAAATATCACTTCCTTTGTTCTGAGGAGTTGGTGTTAGAACAGTCCCCATTTTATAGATGAGGAAACTGAGGCAGACAGTTAAGTGACTTTTCTCAGGGTCAAAAAGCTAATAAGGGCCTGAGGTCAGGTTTGAACACAGATCTTCCGGACTCCAGGTCTAGCCTTCTCTTCATGTACCATCTAGCGGCCTCAAGTAAGTGCCTTAGTGAGAGCAGTGGTCTTCTTTTAGAAAGCCTCGAAAGGATCCATCTACAGAAAGAGATTCCTTCATCCAACAAACATGTATTAACCCTGCTGTGTGTTCAGTATGGTGCCAGATGCTAAAGGAGATACTGAAATTTAATAAGACCT
Organism: Bettongia penicillata ogilbyi; assembly: GCA_023548195.1. Classification (NCBI taxonomy): domain Eukaryota; kingdom Metazoa; phylum Chordata; class Mammalia; order Diprotodontia; family Potoroidae; genus Bettongia; species Bettongia penicillata. The sequence continues at coordinate 1,907,419 of JAJHZJ010000132.1, read as the reverse complement.
GGGTCCTATGTGAAAAAAAAAACAAAAACATAACACCAAAATTTGAAAATAAATAAAAAGTTTCTCTCAAAAAAAATAAAAATAAGACATGGGTTCCAGTAATCATCATGAGGCATAAACAGATCATTATAAAATGAAATATAAAAACAGTAGAAAGTTTTTTTTTAAAAAGTGCCAAATGGGGCCCAGAGTGGTACCTGAACCACCTCTCCTATCTAGATGTGGAAACTGAGGTATAGAGATGGTTTTGATTACATTGAAATCTCTTGTCTACCTACTGAGTTTACTTCTTCTTCATAAAATTGTGTTTCTCTAGACTGTGGCCAGCAGGCTTGCAAATATGGCAGCTGGTTCAAGCCTGCCAACGTATTTTATCTGGGAGATTTCCCAGGCTTCCAAAATGTGACATGTCTCCTAGTTAAACCCAGTAGCTCATAACAATCATGTGAGATGAGGAAGAAGAAAAGACTGCACTAACAAACAGTCTCTGTTACCTTATCAGGTCTTAAGCAACGAAGCACAATTATCTTTTGCAGCTCATTCAGGTCTGTGTCCAATGGTGAGGGAAAAGGAACAGTATGAGGCTCTTTACTGTCATAGATTTCACGCCATTCTCTAATATTTTTCTGGAAATGTTCCCTAAAAGAAATACATTTCCATAATCATCATTTTTCTTTCATTTGAAGAAAATGAATGCTTTACAACAAACATTTATGAAATATCTACTCTGTGCATGGCGCCACGTTGGGTGTGGGGCATACAAAGACAAAAATGGAACAATTCCTGCCACCTGAGACCTGCCACTCGATGAAATAAAAGGGAGACAAGATTTTGTTTTGAGAGGGGTCAAGCATGGGCTCCTACAGGATTATTCTCAAATAGTCCCTAGCCACTAGCTTCATTCATCTCGTTACTCAGCCCTCTGCTCCATGATATCTTAGCAGCTCGGTTACCTGAGACCTTTGAAGGCCGGGAATTCACTTGCCCGGCACAGCTCTTCCCAACTCTTTTCTTGTAACCAAGTAGGATCAGGGTTTCCCTCAGGGCTCTTCAGGCCAATTCCACCAGTCAAAAGAAACATGAATTCTCCATATTCGATCTCTTTCTTGGCTCTATATTTCAAAGGCAAACACCAATAGAGGGAGATGTTGGAAAAGTACTGAGAACAACATACAAGTATTCTAACAGCTATAGGGAATCAGTAAAATGAAAAGGAGGGTGGGAAGCAGACTTCCCAAGGGAGAAAATGCACAATGCTTTGGTGAAGAAGTCCTTGGGTTTAGATTCTATTTTTTCCCATTAAGGTTTTGTTAATTAAACTAAGATTGGAAGTAAAGGGCTTGGGGGTGGAGGTAGGGGGAAATGCCACTCACAAAAGCAGGTTAGCACACAGCAAAAAGGAGAAGAGCAGCTTGTCCTTCTCAAACAGGGACCGACACACATTACAATATAAGTTATACGTGAAGTGGTCATTTAAGTAACGTAGGCGCTTTTCCAAAATCTTGGATCGGTTACTAAAAGGATGAAATTAGAGCAAAAGAAAACTTTTTAATAACTGAATTTTCAGTGTCACAAACACACAGCATGATCATTCCATTGAAAAGTGAAATACGATTTTCATTATCTCAGCCCCTTTGTAAATATGCCTGATTGAAATCTTCTACCCAATCGCACGACTGAAATAAATGAACAAATACATATTGCATGAAAGGCACCATGGGGAAATGCAAAGAATAAAGAAACTCTGGCTGGGGAGATGAGACACGTGCGTGTGAAATAACTAACAACAAGGCAGTCTGTGTGGCAGCAGAAGAGAAGAAGGGAAACCTCCAAGGGGCTGGAATTGTTGTATCTCAAAGGAGGGGAAGATTTGGATCCATGGAGAAAAAGGGAAAACTATTACAGAACAAGGACAAGCTGCCCACAAGAGATGTGGCCCGGGGCCAGAGGGAGCAGTTTCCAGCTCTTCAACCAAGCATGGAAGTCCGTGGTATAAAGACTATCACCGAAGTCTTGGTGGTAGCACCACCGAGCTGCTGGCCGTGGTGCTGATATAACTGCGGCCCCACCCCTCCGCCACTTACAGGGGTGCAGAGGGGGACCAGCACCTTCTGGGGCTGCTGCTGAGGGCTGCTCAGGACTGAGAAGCAGCAATGCAGGGTGCTGCTCTATGCCTTGCTACTCATCCTATGACTTCTCACCGCTCCACCACCCCACCCCCATCCCACCTGCTGAGGGTTCCATCAGCCTGTATAGCTCTAAGGGAGCTCATTATAAATATACCTCTGCAGGACCTAGCCTGCTAAGGAATGCAGGCCCTGGCAGGGCTGTCCTTCCTCAATGGCAGGTATCCTCTCCTGGTCAGGCATGGTGACCACAGATACAGGGTTCAGGTGAGTATATGCTGATTTGAAAAGGGCCAGAAGGTCTGAGTGGACTGCAAGCTTGCTATCAGTAAAATGTGATACAGAAGTCAAGAAAGTGAATGGTGGTCTTCAACTTCATTAAGAGAGGCCAAGTATCCAGGAATAAGAAAGCTACAGTCTTGCTGTACTCTGCCCTACTAGGGGCACATGGGAGTATGACGTTCAATTCTGGGCATCACATTTTAAGAAAAGACAATGGAAAGTAGTGAGAGGAAGAAAATCAGGATATCGAAAAACTATAGAATCATAGATTTAGAGGCCAGCAAATCCAAGGCCCTCATTTTATAGGTGAGGAAACTGAGGAAAATAGAGGTTAATTGACTTGCCCAAGGTGGCACAGCTAGTAAGTATATGAGGCAGAATTAGAGCTCAGGTCTTCCTGACTCCAGGACCAGCTCCCTCCAGGATCTGGCATTCATGTCATGTGATGATAGGTTGAAAACACCAAGAGTATTTGCCCTGGAAAAGAGATGTCTTCAAGGGTTGAGAATGCTTCTGCTTGATCCCAAAGGCAGAAATTAGGAGCAATGGGAGAAGGTGCAAAGAGAGTCTGATTTACACATGATGACATGGAAATTGTTTCTAATAAAAACCATCCCCAAATGGAAAGGGCTGCCTTGGGAGGTAGTGAGCTCCCCATCACAGGAAGGCTACAAGCCGAGGCTAGATGAGTCCTTGTTGGCCATGTTGCAAAGAGTGTCAGTCAGATTAGATTAGAGGTCTGTGAATTTGGATGGGAAAAAAATTGCATCTTTATTTTCATGAACCTCTAACAGAAATTTAGCATTAGGAACATAGGCAGGAGATACTGTTCTGAGAAGGGGTCCATAGGCTCCACCAGGACAAGCCTAAGAACTCCTGCATGAGAAGGCTTCTGTGGGACTGGCAGAGCAGGTTTACACATTGGGGCCCCACTGGTCTGCATGGATCCTGTATGTGGGAAGAGTCTAGAGGAAAGAAAGCCTCATGGTAGCCTTGCTAGCTGGGCCTCTGAAAAGATCGATGACCTGGGGTAGAAGCTGGCTCCCAAGCCAAATCTATCCCACAGCAGCAGAGGAAACCAGCCACCATAATGAGAACAGATGAGGCATACAAGGTATAGAGTACAGAGAGAAGATCAGGAGGCCTTAGGAAATGACCACATTGGAAAATGAGAAGAGAGAGAGATGTAGAGGCGCAGCTGGAGGGAAGGAGAAACTTAACAGTCTGCATTAGCACCTTCAAACGGAAGAGTGGGAAATTCTACCTAGAAAGGATAAAGAGAGGGGAAAATGAAGCTCACCTGTCATGAATCGAGTTGATATAAAGGTTAACAAACCAGGTGAGGGAGTACTGGTACATGGGATCAATGTTAGCCAGGTCCGCGATGCTAAAGAACAACACAGAGGAATGCTTGGCGATGGGCCGATAGCCTTCTCTTGATTCTGCTATTTTGATTTCTGTTTTTTCTGCAATCTATGGAAGTAAAAGAAATCAAGAATGGAAGAGGGTTTATATTCAATTTCTGGAATAACCTTTTCAAGTAAAGTAATTTTTTTAGAGGCATATTCCAACATAATGACAATACCGGAATCAATACATTGTCAATACAGATAGAGAGTGTGTGTTTGTGTGCATGTGTGGAGAGGGGCCCCAGGGTCACACAGCTAATAAGTTCAAGTGTCTGAGACTGAATTTGAACTCAGACCCTCCTGACTCCAGGACTGATGCTCTATCCACTATGTCACCTCGATGCTTTAAGATGGTGTATTTTTTAAAGTCCACTCCTTGCTAAATTTTTCAGAAACAAAATGGCCTAGCAGGCTGAGGTCTAGGCCTCACACATAGGTGATCTCTTCCCATTTCAGGAGCACAAGCAGACAGAGACATACACTGGGAAGAGCAATACGTCTCTGGGGAGAGGCAGCCTATGGTTGTGGGTAGAGTGAGGAACTTAGAGCCAAGAAGGCCTGAGCTCAAATCCTGCCTTGGACACCTGATCCTCATGTGGCCCTGAGCAAGTCCCTTAATCTCCCCGAACCTCAGTGCCCCACTGTAAAATGAGAACATTGGGCTTATAGTGTTTTCCAATGCTAAATCAATGACCCATGACTCTGTGACACGAGTTCCCATGCTTCCTTTTACACTTACTATGGTCTTGGGAAAATCATTTCGTTCCCCTGGGCTTCATTTTCCCCAAATGAGAGAGTTACACAAATGACCTGAGGTCCTATCCAGCTCTAACTCTATGAGGGATGAACCACAGCATGTCCCCCTACAGATCTCAGCTTCCCTGATCCTACAGTATATGCATCTCATGAGCCAAACCACTGTTACAACCCTTTGTTACCAGACTTGGAGCCAAGAAGACCTGAGTCAAATTTAGCCTCAGACAATTCCTGGCTGTGTGACCCTAGACAAGTCATTTTAACCTTTGCTTGCCTTAGTTTCCTCAACTGTAAAGTAGGGATAATAACAGCACCTACCTCCCAGAGTGGTGGTAAGGATCAAAGGAGGCAATAATCATAAAGTTCTTAGAACAGTGCTTGGCACACAGTAAGTGCTATGTAAACATTAGCTATTAATTATGATTATTTGGGTGAGTCAAAGATTTGAAGTTCTTTCCTGTTCTTTTTAAAATATGTGAGTATGATTCATAATAGTCAAGAGTAACTCCTCCCCTGCTATTTTTACAATTAACGTAACCAACTAGGTAAGGATTGGAAGTATTTAGTTAGAAAAAGCTTAGGAATTTTCACAAAATCACTGAATTTAGGAGTCACAGGGGACTCTAAGATCATCCATTTATTTAGAGCTGGCAGTGACCCCAGAAGCCCTCATTCCCAGATAAGGAAATAGTAGCACAAAGTGGTTAACTGACTTCCCTAGGATTATATAACTAGTATCTGAGGCCGATTTGAGCTCAAGTCTTTCTGACTCTAAATTCAATGTTTTTTATACTGTCTATGCTAATCTTACTCATACACAAACAGAATTCCTTCTCTGGCACCCCCAGGACCCTCAGACAGCTTGTTCCAATTTGGAACAGCTCTAATTTCCAGAAAGATTTTCCTTACATTGAATGGAAATCTGCAAAATAATAATAGTCATAATAGTAGCTGACATTTCTGTAGCGCTTACTACATGTGAGGCGCTGTGCTAAGCACTTTACAAATATTATCTCATTTGTTTCTTACAGTTCTGATCTGGGAGGTAGGTGCTCTTGTTAATACACATTTTACAGATGAGAAACTGAGGCAGGCAGACAAAGGTTAAGTGACTTGCCTAGGGTCACACAACCACTATATTTCAAAAGCTGGTTTTTCTGACTCCAAGCTCTGCCCTCTGTCGGTTATGCCATGCTGACTTCTGATGGACATCCCCATTTCACAGATCTTATGGAAGTCTTTCTTTTTTTTGTTTGTTTGCTTCTGGTTTTACCTGCTGTTTCTTTGAGATCTCGTTGGACATGAGCTTTGCCGAATCTAAGACTTGGATTGCACTTTCATCCTCCAAGATGTTCCCTTCTGAGGATGACAGTGTCTCTAAAATCCTGCTTTCTATGTCATGCAGCTGTTTCTTGTTGGCAGCAGACTGGAGTATCAGAGCATTTCTCTCTTCTTCTAATTCTGGTCTAACAAAGGAGAAGCATCTTGTTTAGGAAGTCAGTTCCGGCCACTAAGCATGCAGTTCGTCACAACTTTCATAAACTTAGAGGGTTAAGGAAATGTAATAAAGGGAAAACCAATGTGGAGAAGATGGCAGATCAGAGGCCCCCCACCTGAATCCTCCCAACATTTCCCTCCAAACAACTTTAAAATAATGCCTCAAATCAGATTTGGGAGCAGCAGAGTCAACAAAGATCAGGGTGAGACATTTTTCTAGCCTAAGAAAATAAGGAGGGTTCCAAGTAGAGTCTGTCCAGAGTCCACACACAGTAGTAGCAGCAGCAGAGGAAGCTCTTAGACCAGACACAGTAAGGGGGTCTGACAACTCGACAGAGAGAGATTATGGGGGACCTTTTGCTGGCACTGGCACTGCTTGGCAACTCTAGTGCTCATACACAGTTCTAGGGTGGAGAGGAGTGCTGGGAATCAGTCACAAGGGAGCAGGGGCCCTGGTCACGAGCACTAGCATTTGTGGCAATAGTGAACCAGATGCCCTTCCTGGAGAAAGACCAGAGCAGGGACCAAGAGAGCAGTGACCACACCTTCCCCAGTATCACACCACCCTGGAAGCACCGAAACCTTGCAGATGCCCAGAATAAGCTATCCCTAAAAAGAGCAGCACAAAAAAAGTCTGAAGCTTAGGATAGTGCCTCCCCAACCCCAGGAGAGCAGAGCCCAACTTTAACATATAGATCAAAGGCAAAAACAGGTTGGGAAAATGAGCAAACAGCAACAAAAGAACTTGACCATAACTAACTATTTTGGTGGAAGCCAATAACTCTACGAGACATTAAGGAACAATAAAACAAAGTGAAAACAAAGGAAAATATAAGAAACATGAAATCTCTCATGTCAGAAAAATAACTGACCAGGAAAATAGAGGCGAGATAATTTAAAAATTATGGACTACCTGAAAGTCATGATCAAAAAAAGAGTCTAAACATCATAGTTCAAGAAATTATCAAGGAAAAGTGATCCAGAGGGCAAAATAGAAATTGAAAGAGTCTGCTGATCATCTTCTAAAAGAGATCCCACAATGCAAACTCTCAGAAATATTGTAGCCAAATTCTGGAGCTTCCAGGTGAAAGAGAAAATACTTCAAAAAGCCAGAAAGAAACAATTCAAATCACAGTTAGGATCACACAAGATTTAACAGCTTCTGTGTTAAAGAAGCAGAGGGCTTGGAATGTGATATTCCAGAAGATAAATAAGCTTATGGTCACAACCAAGAATAATCCACTCAGCAGAACTGGGTATAATCCTTCAGGGGGAAAATAAATATTTAATGAAATAGAGAACTTCTAAAAATTCCTGATGAAAACACCAGAATTGAGCAGAAAATTTGATATTTAAACACAAGACTCATGAGAAGCATAAAAATGTAAACATGAAAGACTAATCATAAAGGTCTTAATAAAGTTGTTTATATTACCTACATTGCTTACAATCCTATATGGGAATGATATATATAACCCTTAAGAATTTTATCACTATTAGGGCAGTTACAAGGTGTTTACATAGGCAGAGGGCAAGAGTGTGGGTTGATTATGTTGGAATGATTTTCTCAAAAATGAAGGGGTGAAAAGAGGGATGCACTGAGAGAAGGGAGTAGGGAGAAGTAGAATGGGGAAATTTTCTCTCATAAAAGAGATACACAAGGAAGAGCTTTTACAGTGGAGGGGAAAATGGGGGGAGGGTGGTGGGTAATGTTTGAACCTCACTCTCATCAGAATTGGTTCAAAGAGGGAAGACTATATATACACATATATAGATATCTATCCAAGACAACAGGGAAATAGGAGGAAAGGGGGATAAGAGAAAGTGGAGGGAATTATAGGAAGAAGGACAGATTAAGGGAGGGAGGAATTAAAAGCAAAATAGATTTTTGAGGAGGGACAGGATAAAAGAAAGAATAGAAGAAAATGGGATGGAGGGAAAGACACAGTTAGTCATCATAACTGTGAATGTGAATGGATTAGCTCACCCATAAAACAGAAGCAGATAGCAGGATGGATTAGAAAACAGAATCTAACAATATGTTGTCTATAAAAGACACACTTAAAGCAGAAAGACACACATTATGCAGGGGTAACAATCATTATCTCAGACAAACCAAAAGCAAAAATAGACTTAATTAAAAGGGATAATCAGGGAAACTACATCATGCTAAAAGGTACCATAGACAATGAAATAATAGAAAAAATTTTTACAGCAAGTTTCTCTGATAAAAGCTTCATTTCTCAAATATATACTGAGTATAGAACTGAGTCGAATTTATAAAAATAAGAGCCATTCCCCAACTGAAAAATAGTCAAAGGATTTAAATAAACAGTTTTTAGAAGAAATCAAAGCTATTCGTAGTTATGATATAAAATATGCTAAATCTCTATTGATTAGAAAAGGGAAATTAAAACAACTCTGAAGTATCCTTCACACCTATCAGAAATGACAGATGCTGGAGGGGATATGAAGAAAATGGTACACTGATGAACTGTAGATTATTGAACTAGTCCAACTATTTAATCACTATTCAATCTACAAACATTTCCAACTATGCATATTTGTATCAGTAATTTTTGTAGAGTCAAAGAGTTGGAGATTGAGGGGATGCTCATCAATTGGAGAATGGCTGAACAAGCTGTGGTATCTGACTGGTATACTCCAGTACTGCTATCAGAAATGACAAGGGGGGAGTCGTTTCAGAAAAACACAGCCACACTTCTATGAACTGATGCAAAGTGAAGTGAGAAGAACCAGAAAATCATTGCGCACAGTAACAGCAACGTTGTAATGATGACCAACCGGGAAAAACATGGCTACTGTGCTCAAAGCAGTGATCCAAGGCAGTTCCGAAGGCCCCAAGATGAAAAATGCTTTCTACTGCCAGAGAAAGATTGCAGTGCAGAATGAAGTAGACTCCTTTTACTTTATTTTTCTTGCTTATTTTACTGACATGACTAATGCGGAAATTTTTTGGATGATTTCACATGTATAATTGATGGGGTGGGGGAGGGACTGAAGGGAAGGAACTAGGAACTCAAAACTTTTTTTTAAATGAATGCTAAAAATAAATAAATAATAAGTTTTATTTTTGAAAAGTAAAATAAATGTCTCAGGTGATAACAGCTTCCAGGCTACCCTAGTAGTTTTATCCTAGGGTATCATGAATCTTACGCAAAAAAAGGCTTTTTTCTACTCCTAAACAAATTCCCCACTCTTTCATTTTAAGCTCCTTAGTTCTCACTCTGGTGTCAGTGGGGAAAGTCTTCTGTTATATACTACTCAAGACTGAGAACACTTATATAGGAACTCACCGGCGTCTGAAATGATACACATACTCTGTCATGTCAAGGACCAAACTATGTTTCCTAAAACACAGCTATACAGAGTGAAAACCTAACAGGGTTAACACCTGTATTAGCTATTAAAGAATAACTTATGTAAAGGATAAGGAAACTAAGTGAATATATAAATTATGCAGAAGTACAAAATATGACATAACTACCCCAAAATGCATTGATGGCCTTCAATGACCTTTAATGGCCTAGAATTTACAACCTTTCTGGCTACATCTAAGAAAGCACTCACCTCTCCTTTGCGACCACAATACCTAGCAACTGGTCTTCAAGGCCTTCTGGTGTTATCATGAAATTGAGCAGAGAAACCTTTGTGGCCAGCTCAGGCATATAGTGTGGATTTCTCAGTTTTGTGGTGATGTAGAATTTGAAATCAAAGGAATACTCAATAATGACTTCCCCAAGTCTGATGCAATCAATGCCTCCTGGAGTTTCAAAAAACAAGAAAACAACAGATCAAGTGGGGTGGTGGGGCTCCCCTTCCTTAAAAGCCCTATTGGTGCTGCTCTAATGACTCTAAAGTACATTTAATGGCTAACAAAAATGGAGATTTAATTTAATAATCAAAGAAAATAAGGTTGGATCAGTCAACCCCAACAGGTATTTATTCAGGACCTACTATGTCCTGATGCCTATCTACATGCCTACTATAGGTATTAGGAGACAGAGCAGTGTGGCTCATTCTGGAGGTGGACATTCTTTTGGTGACCTTTTTAGACCCTTCTAGATCACATTTTTTGAAGGACTTTTCCTTCTTTCCTTCTACCCCCAACCAGAAATCCAAATAGTTTGTAGAAGATACTTAAAGTGGCAGATACACTAGACTTTGACAGTGAAGACTGTCCTACAGAGAAAAGGAAAGGCCAACCCAACCACAATCCAGACTCAACCCTGTTGTTCATACCTTGGGATTCTTTGTGTTCCCTAAATGTAGGATATCCTGGACTCCCTATCCCATGTCTGTTCTAATGGGTAAGCCATGAATGAAGCAGTACCTGGTCTTCCCTCACCTATTCCTATTCGTTAGCCCTAAATTTTCATTCACAAGTAATACTCTGACATCAGCCCCTTCAGAACTGGTAATGTCAAAGACCTATGATTTCATCAGCATGAGAATTTGCTACACAACAATCCATAGATGTAAAGCCACAAGGTGCAGGCCCCTGTATCCCCTCACACCCAGAGTACCTCAATAGCCAACAGGACATTGGCTGGTTTCTCCACCCCAAGTCTCTGCTCCACAGTTGTCAAAGTGATCTTCCTAAAGAGTGAATCTAAACACATCACTCCCCTACCCAATAAATTACAGTGCATCCCCAGCATGTTCAGTATTAAATACAAAATCCTTTGCTTTCTCCTCCACTCTAACTATTGACCTCCCTGGCTTCCTTTAAGTCCCAAATAAGATCCCCCCTCCTACAGGAAGCCTTCCCCAGTCCCTCTGAGGTCCTATTTATCCTGTATGGTACTTGTTGGCACATAGCTTTTGGCACATTGCCTCCCCCACTAAAGTGTAAGCTCCATGAGGCCAAGGACAGTCCTTCGCCCCTTACTGAATCACCAGCACTGGTCACTACGTAGCTTAATAAATGGTTATTGAATTGAAATTGAATTGTAGGCACTGGAGATACAAAGATAAAAATTAAACCACCCCCATTCTCAAGGAGGTTACATTCTATCAGGGCAGAAAAGAAATCGATATAGAAGTATTGGTTGATGTTGTACAGTCATTATCACATCTGACTCTTGGTGACTGTGGACTTCTGTCCATGGGATTTTCTTGGCAAAGATACTGGAGTGGTTTGCCATTTCCTTCTCCTGCCCACTTTGCAAATAAGGAAACTGAGACATGCAGAAGTTAAGTGACTTGCCTAGGATCATACAGTTAGAAAATTTTTGAGGCTGAATCTGAACTCAAGTCTCCTGACTCCAAGCCCAGTACTCCAATTCACTGTGCCACCTAGCTGCCCATATATATAAATATAGAGAAGATATATGCAAGGTAGTTTAGCAAGGGAAGGCACTACCATTGGGAAGTGGAGAGTGGGGTTAAGAAAGGCTTTTATGTAGAAGGTGGTACTTGAGCTGAGTCCTGAAGGAAACGAGAAATCACATGAGATACAGGCAGGGATGGGGAGTAACTAGGGTCATGGAGGGTCACATGTACAGAAGAGCAAGAAGGCCAGTTGTTCTGGACCTTGGTGTATAGAAAGGGGACAGACACTAGAATTCAGAGAGTTATTGCCTTTCATTCTGCAAAGACAACTTGAATTACTAATTAGTTTTTCTGAGTTGACAGTTTTCAAATGGCCAAATGAGAGCATGTATATAAACCACAAGAATGTAAAGACATGAGTTATTATTATCTTTACTATTAGTACGACAATGACCACTTCTTCTTACCTTGTTTAAAAGTTTGTCTAAGCAGTAAGGGCTCCAAAGAAGGATCCAACTCTTCCCCAACATTTTCTAAAAGAAGTGGGTTACCAAACTGAATGCAATTTTCCAGCGTCCTCATGTAGTCTGAATCGGAGAGCTTAATTACGCTCAGCTGGTTATCCTTCTCAGAGTTCTTAATCCACTTGTTGGCTTGACCCTGCGGGTCAATCATTAAAGGCCTGAAACAGAGAAGGAAGAAAAGCAAAGGGGGTCTAAAATTTAAATTGCTTTATAATTTGGGTGTTGCTGAGATAAAGTACTTTCAGATGTAAACTAATTACTGGCCCAACTAGAAAGAGAAAAGACAGGGGGAAAGGTTTGGAAATATGAACTGAAAAGTAACACAACAGGAAATATTTGGGGGCCAGGGGAGAACAACAACCAAAGAGGGTGCTCTTGCTTGTATTTTTCCTGAGATAACATCACAAATTCACTGAAAATTTACTGGGGTTTTCATTGAGAAAGACTACAGTTGAGACCTGTTTAGGAACTTAAAATGTGCCTTTAAAAGGAAAGGAAGAAGGAGCCAATAAAGCAGTGCTAACATATTGGGCAAGAAACTTTTTACCTGAGAGGTATAGGCAATATGTTCACTTCTGCTACTAAATGGAGAAAAGGGCTTCAGAAGAGAAAGCCAGAGGTGACAAGGGAACAACCAGTCATGAAGACAGTGTTTGAGAAGTGGCATTGGATTTCTGCACCATGGCCCTGAAACACAGGAATGACAGGTTTCTGGCCAGGGATGGGGTATACCTAACAAGGCCTGGTAAGAAGATATTTGTCTGAAGTCTTCATAATCTAATTGAAAGGATATTCAACTGAGAGAGGAGAAATAAAATATAAATTCACCAAGCTAGATGCCATATAGTGTAGAAAGAAGAAAAGTCATTGGAGACACCCACACATTCATAGGAGACAGCATGCAAGAAAGGGAAGCATGAAAATATCGTGGTCTCAAACACTGATATACTGAACAAAGCACTAGTATCAAAGAAGATGAACTCAAGTACATTTTTTCTTTATGAGATTATTAATGTTTCTAAACATCCTTTATGATGATAATTTTTGCTGTAAACATCCTTCACTTACAGATACCATCTGGATGAAAGAACTACTTTACTGAGGAAAGCACTTCCCTAAATGTGTCTCAGGGTTATAAATTCCAAGATAACACTACAGACCATTTGAGGGTGGTCTTCAGGTTTTATCACCCCTATCCTATCACACATCCTATCATGAGAGGGAGAATGGTGGAGAGAATGGATAGAGGACTCAGCCATGGGCTCCAGATACCCTCAGTTCAAACCTTGCCTCTGACCATGATGGCTCTGTGACCCTGGATAAGTCACCAGTAACTTATCTCAAGTGGGTAACTCTCTCAAACCATAATTGCAGAAGGGTTGCCAGTCTACATTGGCAGAAGGTATTTGCTCATCCAGAATTGCCAATATGATGAAATCATATATCAGCACCAAAAAGTCAATCATATCTGACATTAACATTATTAGGGAAAAAGTTCAGAGAAAAAATGCAGTATTCTTTAGAGTTTGGGATTAAACATGTAAGAAGAATAACCATTTCACTCATCCTTACCAACGCCTGGAATTGCTAACGATCACCCCATTGTCTATAGAGAATATATCCGTTGGGAGTCCAGCAATATTCCAGGCTCTAATCTTGATTGGATCGCCCAGAGTCTTACTCAGGGAGAATTCATCTGAGCAAGGGATTCGTTTTTCCTGTAAGAAATACAAGACAATGTACAGTTTTGATTTCTTTCATGTTGCAGCTAGAAAGTTTAATTAAAGTATCAACTTGGTCCTCCAAATTTGCTGTTCTCATACAGAGTCACAATATGGCCTGGATACGTTGCCGGTGTCTAAAAATCTATACCAGACAAAAATAATCTCTGGCAGGTCCCACCAAGCTGAGAGGTTGGGGCATGGATCTGAAACACCTGTCATCTGAGGACCAGCTTCAGGGGCTAGAGAGGCTTAACACTAACAGGCCGGCCAATGGCAATGACTAATTTTGGCTGTTGCAACTCCCAAAGACTCTTATAGGGTGTGGGGGAGTTGTGAGCTGGAAAGGACCTCAGAGACCGTCTCCTGCAACCCCATCATTTTACAAAAGAGAAAATTGAGGCCAGTGAAGGAGAGGTAACTGGTCAAAGGTCATGCAACTAAAAAATGACAAGGCCCAGGATTTAATCCCAAATCCTCTGTTTCCAAAGACTGTGCTTTTCTCCTTGTACCCAAGGTGCCTATACTGAAGAAATCATTGATCTCCTGAAATAAAGATAGATCATTTTAGTTGCCTTTAGCAAGTATTAGCACTTAATAATACTCAAATATTATGTGAGCAGATATTCCAGTGGATCTGTGATCTCAGTGATGTAGGCATTCCTTTCAGTGACACAAATGGCAGCCCATTCTTGCCTGTCCATCCAATGCTCCTGTAGTCCAAGGTTGGGACCCTTCCTCATGCTCGCTGTCCACTCATCGTGAAGTAATGGAGATGGCTGTTGGCTTCTAACTTTACTAGCTCTGTGACTTTGGACAAATCCCCAAAATTTCACTAGCCTCAAATTCCTCAGCAGTAGCAGTTGGAGATCAAGTAAACCAGCTCCAGATCTAAATGGACAACCCTATGATCCTTGCTAGCTGACCAGCCCCTCTTTTCTCCTTTCATACGTTTTCTTGATAATATCTTATAATCCTATTTCATTATTAACTCCTCAATAAACAGATAAACAAATAAATGAACAGATAAATAAATGAATGGATGGGTAGACAGATGGATAGATAAATGGACTAATGAATAAATCATTTAATTAACAAAAACAAAGATGGAAAGGACCCAAATGAAAACTTGAATTTGTAAAGGAAAAACATCTTTTTTTTAGTAACTTCAGTATTTCTATCATCCAGATGCCATCCTTTCCCCACAAAGTGTCTAAAAAACTGGCAACAATGCTTCAATGAGATAAAAGACAGAAAGAAATGTCCCATCTATACCAAAATTATATCAAAAATATTCACAGAACATTTTGTGAGAGCAAAAACAAAACTAGAAACCAAATGAGTGCTTATCCTTGGAGAAGTGAATGACCACCTGTGGAATACGTGGTTGTTGTTCAGTTGTGTCTAGTTCTTTGTGACCCCATTTGAGGTTTTCTCAGCAGAGATCCTGGGGTGGTTGCCGTTTCCTTCTCCAGTTCATTTTACAGGTGAGGAAACTGAGGCAAACTTAGGGTGAAGTGACTTGCCCAGGGTCACACAGCTGGTAAGTGTCTGAGGCCAGATTTGAACTCTGGAAGCGAAGCCTTCCTGACTCCAGGCCCAGCACTCTGTGCACTATGGCACCCCCTAGCTGCCCGGAGAATGAGTGGTAGATAACAGAAGTAACAGAATATCATTGTGCCATAAATGACACATACGAAGAAGTCAGAGAAATATGGGAAGGTTTGTACCAACTGGTACAAAGAAAAAAAAGCAGAACTAGGAAATCGATGTACACGATGACTACAAAAATAGAAATGAAAACATTAAAATGCAGTTAAATCTAACATAATAAATGCACTGAGCAACCTTAGTCCCAGAGAACAGAGGATGAAACGGGAAGTAAGGGACAAAGGAGCAGAATGGTGCAAGAGCACCAAGGTTGGGCCATTCTATTGATCAGTTTGCTGAATGGGCTTTTATAAATTTGTTCCAAGGGAAGGTTTAGCATCAAGGAAAGCTTTTGGGGCTGGGGGAGAGGAAGTAGGCTGTAGAGAAGATGCATAAAACTTTAAATAAAGAAGAAAGTGCCACGTGCTTAGCGACAAAAGGAGTATCTGAATCTTCTGAAACAAAACGTACAAAGGATCTGTCCATTACCTTACACAACCTGCTCCAGTCCTTCGTACATTCGTGTCGAAAGCCTGCAGTGAAAGCCCCCAGGTAGGCAATGACTCCTGCTGATACCAGCACGTCTCCTGTCAAGTTGTCATATGTGTTCTGAAGGTCATCTGCTGCTTGAGACCACCTGTGAGCAACCAAAGACAAAGACTGGAAACAGGAAACGTAAGCCAAGCATAGCCTGAGCAAAGGTCTAAGGGTAGCCTGGAAAGACCAGATTTGAGAGGGACCACAAGGAGATATGGATTCTGGTCTCATGTCTCTGCATCTGGAGCAAATCGCCTAGAACCTCTGGATCTCAGCTTTATGTTTATAATGAGTGCAGGAGGGGATCCCCAATCTTCTAGCTGAAAAATTAAGACATGTAGAGGATAATTCCTACATTTGATTACTAAAATGCCATGTACTTAGTCCAAAATTTCTTAATCCTTCAAAACAACAACCAATTATCTCAGAAAAGCATTTTGCATGGTAATATTCTCCAAATATGTGAAAATACCCCATAACATCAAAATAATTACAAAACCATCTAATTATGCTTTTTTGTTGAAGACCTAGGGAAATCAGGTAACATTATGAGAAGAGTGTTGAGTATAGAGTTGTTAGACCTTTGTTCATATCCAGGCTCAGATACTTAGGAATTGTGACTCTGGACAAGTCACCAAACCTTACTGGGCCTCAGTTTCCCCTTCTGTAAAATGATGAGGCTGGACTAGATGATATCTATAGTATCTTCTGACTTCAGATCTTGTGATCTTACGGTAAAATTTGACAAATATTAACTGTGTGACTGCTGTGTACAAGATCCTGACCTATGGTGACTTAAAGAAAATAACTTCTTTTGAATGAATAATTCCAATCATGAAGCCAAATTCCAACACTGGCAGGATACCTAAAAAAAGCAATCAAAAATTACCCAAAAAAAGAGGAGCTGTTAAAAGATGTTATTAATGGTATTATTTGTAACTGTAAAACATACTGGAAACAGCCTAAATGTCCTACCATAGGGACTAGCTAAATAAATTTTAGGACATTAAAGTATTGGCCAGTCACTAAGCAAGCATCCATTAAACACCTACTTTAAGCACGCAGCCTAGGAATATCTGGGAAGTGAAAGACAAAAGTGAGCAAATACCAAGTCAACAGAAGGTGATATGGGGAGAAAGGCATTGGCATCCACAGGGACAAGGAAGGGATTCTGAAAGACGGAGGTCAGGAAGAAGTCTGCACCAGGCCTGGCAGGGCAGCCAATGCAAAGGCAGGAGATGCACTGGTCTGTCAAACATCCAGAAGGCCAGTGGGGCTGGACTTTAGCATTCTTGGAGAGGAATGATATGGAATAGGAAGAGAAAGATAGATCAGGCCCAAGCCATGAAGGGCTTTAAATGCCCCACAGAGGAAGCCACTGGAGTTAGTTACTAGAGGAGAGACATGGTTGGATTTGTACTCAAAGAAAATCAGTTTGGCACACATGTGAAGTAAAGATGCAAGAGGGAGGGGAAGCAGGCAGGGAGGCAGAAAGATCGGTTATAAACCTATTGTAATACTTGAAGCAAGAGGTAAGGAAGGTCTGAACAATAGTGACGATTGTGTGAAGCCAAGCCACTGATTGGGATAAATGTGACAACAGTAGAAATGACAACTACAGTTGTAGTTGGGGACACTGGAAAGATGGTGGTGCCCTCAATAGAAATGGCTGGAAGTGCAAAGAAGGGTGAGTATGGAAGTTAGAGAGTCGAAGGAGTAGAGATCAAATTCACTTTTGGACATGTTGAGTTTGGGAAATCTGCAGGACATCCAGCTCCAAATGGCATGGAGGCCACTGATAACACGGGCCTAGATATAAGGCTGGATGTATAGATGTGGCCGTCATCAGCAGAGTAATGAGGCGCTGAGGAGGTCACCAAGAGAAGACGCAGAGAGAGAAGAGGACCAAGGACAGAGTCTTAGGGGACATGTTCAGACAGGTGACACGTGAGAGATGATGCTTCAGCAAAGGAAATAAACAAGGAATCGTCACATGGTAGGAGAAGAGGACCAAGGACAGAGTCTTAGGGGACATGTTCAGACAGGTGACACGTGGGAGATGATGCTTCAGCAAAGGAAATAAACAAGGAATCATCACATGGTAGGAGAAGAACCAAGAGAAAGCAATTCCATGAAAATCCAGGGAGGAGAGAGAATGGGGAAGAGGGGGTTCTACACTGTCAGATTCTGGCGGGGAGTGACATCAAATGAGACCTGAGAAAAGCCATAGGATTTGGTAATTAAGATTTTCCCAATTCCCTTTCCCCTATGACCCCACTACCACCAGTGCCCTCCCTCTGAGACTCCCTCCCATTCAGGAGTGTGCTAGCTTAACAACCAGATTTGGGGGGAGGGAGAGCTTACAAGAAACACGTAAGTTCTAAGTTTATTAACATTTTCCACATCACTTTCTTATGGCTAGGCAATTAAAAAAGCCCACAATGAATCAAGCCTTGATTTGTGACATTTGCCAATTTTCAAGGTGTAAATGTTCACACTGAAAAATTAAGAATTAATGGACTCACCTTCCTGAAAACTGGTTTGAACTAACTCCAGGACAGCCTGCTCCCATTTACCCTCGTTTGTGGGCCATTACAGAGTGAGCTCCTGGAGGGCAGGACTGTGCATTTTGTTTTTTACCTTTCTCTGTATCCCCCAGCATTTAGCACAATGCCTGGCATACAGTAAACACTTAATAAATGCTCTGCTGGTTGACTGATGACTTTGGGAAGGCAGTTCTGGTAAGTGATGAAGTTAGAAGCCAGACTGTGGATGGTTTGGAAGAGAGTGAGAGGAAAAGAAGGAGAAACCAGAGAAGTAGACAACTTTGTAAGGAGTTTGTCTGAGAAAGGGAAGAGAGTAAGCAGAGCAGAGCTTCGGGGCTTAGGAGGATCCAGTGAAGGTGTTTCCAGGATGGTTAGGAGAGGTGGGGATGATCATGGTGGCAATCATGGAAGAGACAAGAAGGAACAGGCTCGACAATGCATGTAGAAGGGTTAGCCTTGGACAGAAAAAGTCCACCTCTGCACCAGACAATGCAGCAAAGGAAAAGAGACTGGGGGATAACGTCAAGGGGTTTTGAGAGGAAGCCAACAGGGAAAGAGGATGCTCACAGCAGTCTTATTTTGGGCTTGTTTTTGGCATTGGGACTTCAGTCTCCTATTCTAGAAATATGAGACCACTATTATAAGGAATATTTCTCCCTTACGAAGGTGATGGAACTGACCCACCATCAACAGGACGTGTATTCTGAACTAGTATTATGGTAGTAAGAATGAAATCAACTCTCCCATTGACTCTCCTGAGAAAAGCAGCTGCCAGGTGGGCACAGATAGCCCACCTTACCTATAACAATACTAATAGCAAACGTTCACATAGCGCTAACTATATGCCAGGCACTGGGCTAAGGGCTTTACAAATACTATCTTATTTGACCTGCACAATAACCCTGGAAAGTAGGTGCGGTCATTTCCCCATTGCACAGACGAGACTGAGGGGACAGAGAATAAGTGATTTGCCCAAGGTCACACAGATAGTAAGAGTCTGACACCAGATTTGAATTCAGATCTTCTTGACTCCAGTCTTGGAGCTCTAGCCATTGCCCCACAGCTGCCCCTCTGACACCTATGAGCTTTGTGACCCTACAGGAATCATTTAACCTTTCTCAGCCTCAGTTTTATCTCTAAAATGGAAATAATAGAACTTACTTCACAGGACTTTTGTGAGGGATGAAATAAGGTAATGTACGTAAAGCCTTTACCAAACAACAAAGTCCTCTGTAAATGTTAGCTATTATGGCACATATTTTTAACATCATAAATGAGACGGGATCTAGAGCCTATCCCATAGGAGTAGCAATGGGCAGAATGGAGATAATAGATCTACGGGAGGCCCTAGGCAGGCTTGGCTGGCTGCATGAGGAGAAGGCCCTGACCACCCAAGGCCCAGGCACCCTAGGCCTTCACCCCACCCTATGAGAGCCTTCAATCTGTCAGAAAGGCTGGGATTCATGGCCCTTTGGTTGCAGACCTGGTTTTTTCTCCACCCAGTCCGCCGATCAGTTTGGATGCCCTCTCCAGCTTCTTTGCACAGAGCTCCACCTGATCCTCCAGCCGGACCTTCTCCTCAGTCTTGTCGCGGAAGGTCTGCTGTAGATTGGCCAAGCGATCCTCCACAGCCTTGAGCTCTGCTCTCTTCTGATTCAGAAGGTCCATTGTCTCCCCCAGAGACTTCTGAGCTTCAGCCAAACGGGCTTTCTTGGGAGCAACCACCTAGGTGGAAAGAATTTGGTGGAGAGTCTAGTGACTTATAACATTTACACAATACTCAAGAAGCTCACGACCTTCCCATGGTAGGTTACTTAACCCTTTGGCAAATCAATGACATAGAACTGCTTCATGCTAAAACATTCTTAAAGTGATACTTGAGGGCAGCAAAAATGATCTTAAAAAAACTTTGGAAAATAGGGTAAGGAAAATAAGAGGCATTTTTGAACACTGTGGGAATTTGTTTTGATGCTACTTAATTGTTGTAAAATTTCATTTTTCTTGTTGGTGATGGTTGGTTTTCTTGGGGTGATGAGGAAAGGAAGGAAGGAAGGAAGGAAGGAAGGAAGGAAGGAAGGAAGGAAGGAAGGAAGGAAGGAAGGAAGGAAGGAAGGAAGGAAGGAAGGAAGGAAGGAAGGAAGGAAGGAAGGAAGGAAGGAAGGGAAAAGAAAGGAAAGAAAGTGATTGAATCATTTTTTAAATCAGTAAGAAGCCCAAAAAGAATCAAAGAGAAATGGTTTTGAGAGTTTTTGTTCAGTCATGTCTGACTCTTCATGATCCCATTAGAGTTTTCGTGGCACAGATACTACAGTGGTTTTCCATTTCCTTTTCCAGATCAATTTCCAGATGAGGAAATTGAAGCAAACAGGGTTGAGTGACTTGCCCGGGGTCACACAGCTAATAAGCACCTGAGGCCAGATTTGAACCCAGGTCTTTGTGATGCCAGGCCTGCTCCATCCCCTGTGCCTCCTCGCTAAACCACAACAAACATCTTTTTCTGCTGTTGGACCTGGTTTTGAACCAGGGATTTTCTATGTGTTAGGTGAACTTGATACTCATTACGCTAAAGAAACTGGGTTTTAAAAGAAAAACCAGCTGTCCATAATTGAGATTCATTCCCATTCCATGAATAATCCTTATTTTCTGTTCTACTGCATATATGGAAATGCTTACTTTACTTGATGTTGGTTAAGTTCATAGTAAAAACAAATATTTTAAAGAGTAAACTGAGCAAGTCTAATATCTTACATTTAAGAGGCAAAAATAATGGATTTGATGCTGATTCTTTCTGCATAATCTGCCTTTAATGGGAAATTGGGAGCAGGCTGAGCTCTGGCTTACAAGGCAAGGGCTTGGTTATAGATTTGCCAGTGATAGATGATTCTTTGGGCCTGAAGCCAGTTATGGAAATATGGAAGGGGGAAGTAAGAGGAGGCAGAAAGAGACAGCTCAGATTGGAAAGAGACAGAGAAGGACTGGAGGAGTTAGTATCCAAAAACTGGACTGAACGACTCTTTTTTAAGCACTGAAGTGGCAGACAGGTGCTATGACTTTTATCATTATTCATCAACTTGGTTTTCAGGATAAGAAAGTGATTTAAGATGGGGAGAAAACCCTTGGAGAGGGCTGAAGCATGTAATTATAAGTATATTTGGACCAACCAGGATACGTGGTGAATATGAAGAAATGAGGAGTACAAGCATTTATAAAGCAACCAGAGTTTGGGGACACGCAGAGAAATGAGGTTCTTCTGTTGTAAATGACCAGAGATTTGAAAGGGAAGTGGATGGGGGTGGAGGGTGATTGCCACTATTGAGTATAGTGACAGCTTCTTCTTTGGTCTGGAGCAAAGTGTGGATAGCCCTTCTCCCAACACAGAACCTCATCTGCAACATACAATCCATGAGAAGTCTAAAAGATGGAGAGAAGTCAATGGTCCAAGGTCAAGTTTTCCAGATTCCCAGCCCTCCTCTCCACCCACCACACCATACTTCTCCATCTCTTCGCGACCTCTTTTGGAGGTTTTCTTGGCAAAGATGCTGAAGTGGTTTATCATTTCCTTCTCCAGTACTGTACCATGAAGCTTCTCACTAATTTTCTTAGCCAATTTCAAGTTGAATGAATTGTATGATGTTTATGCTAAGGCTGCAACTTTAAGGAAAAACCAGGTGTATTTGGTGTTCCCCTTAACTCTGTGCAAAACTCTGTAAGGGGGTGAGATGAGTAAGGAGGAAGAGAGCCCCATCAGAGAGTCCCATGTGCATCCCAAGGAGTCTTTGGGTGGCAAGTAAGCATCTGGGGAAGGTCAAACCATCCCCAAAGAATTTACCGCTGAAATTGTGAAGGAGGTAGACAAACACATGGAAAATGGAACAGATCTACCCTTTTCCATCACAATCGCTTTCCATAATCAATGACCATGGAAAAGTTACATTTGGAGCCTCTTTGGTATAGTACTGCTTAGGGTAATACATGCCCCTCTAGAATGAAGATGATGAGCAGAGGAACTAGACCAGACAGAGCACACATAGAAGACACAACGTTAAAGCCTCCCAGGCATCCGCTTCAGAGCTAGCCTCGAGAGGGAGGGAGGGGAGTCACACATAGCATAATTACCAAAACAGAAGATATTCTAGGAGACAGCATCAGCAACTAAGGACTCTCTTCAGGAGAGGCAGCTTGGCAGTGTATAAAAGGGGCCAGTCTGAGTCAGAAAGAGCTGGATCTGAGTCCTGCCTCAGACACACTCTCGTTATATAACCATGAGCAGGCACTAAATTTCTCAGTACCCCCAGGCCACCCCACAAAAACTATAAATTGCCATGAGAAGCCATGAAAGAAGTGGCCACATTGAAGGGTCCCTTGTACAGATGGAACCTCAGGCCCAGACCAAGCACATAAAATCCATGGAAGCATGGTCTAAATGCATATCGATGAAAACACGTATAGACAAGGGTTTGAAGAGGAGTTTCTCTCTCCACGTAGTCACACATTAAGTAAAACTTATCAATAATACAAGGTCCCACTGGTTTCTTTTTTATTGATTATCTGTAAAGAAAAAAGCACAACTTGGGAGAGGAAAAAAATGAACCCTTAAAGGTTCTCCTCCCATCAGATGCCCTCTCACGCACAGATAAGGTCAAACATGAGTCCTGAAAAATACCACCTCACAAAAAATGAGCATAGCTCCACAGAAGAGGTGTGAGAAGTCTATACACGATTACATACGCTTGTCTTCCCCACTGTAATACCAGTCCCTTGAGAGTTGGAATTAGTTCACTCTTTGTGTCTGTATTCTCAGGGCGGGCACAGTGCCTGGCACCTGGTCAGTGTTCGATAACTGCTTGATTGATCCGTCCATCTCCACGTGTATCTTTGGCAAATACGTCTGACAGATGTTGAACTGGGCCCAGAATACATTTGGGAATTTGCCCAGTGAGTTCAACAATCCTAAATTTCTTATTTTCTGAAACAAAATTCCATTTACACTGATACTTCTCTTATGACACTTTGCATTACAGAAGAAAACTGTAGACAAATTGTGTTTCCATGTTGGGAATTCACCTATGAAATCATGGGTCTGGCCAAAGATGTATGTGTGTATATGTGTGTGTATTACACACACACGTGTGCACACACATACACACACACATGCATAGCTATCTGCTGATTTTGCCTTCCAGGAATTTCTTAGCCTACAGACCATCTCCACGGGCACCGTCAGAGCCCGTCTGTTACCTTTGCCACTCTGTCGTAGACCTCCATAGCCATAATCCATTTGCACAGACCCTCAGCTGCAGAAGATGCCTTTGCCACTTTCGGGGGGTCAAACTCAGGGTTCGTGAGGTACTCGCCCCGAATCTTCTGCATGACAGACACCTACAGGACAAGCAGCCAGTTTTCAAAGTTACTGAACACAAAATTTGAAGGGGAAAACAATAATCACATAAAATTGCAGAATCTTTTTAGAGAGTAAAGCAGGCAGTAAAATACAATGAAAGTCAGCAAACTGATCCCATACTTGGAGCCAAAAACATTATATCATTCAGAAGAACCATTTGCTCAAAGACTTTCATAGCAATGTTATTTGTAATGGAGAAAAACTGGCAGTAATATAAATGTCCAATAACAGGGGAGCAGCTAAATAAATTGTGGCTTATTGTTACCTATTAATTGCACTGGAATTAATTACAGTGCAGTTAAAACTGACAAGTATGAGGACCACAAAGAATCTGTGAAGACCTTTATGAAGTAATAATAGTGACAGGGATAGATGTAGGGATGAGGATGGGGGCAGGGCTACAGGGAACCCCAAGATGAGGAAGGTCCTTCCACCAAGGCAGGTTGGCAGCTTCTCTGCAGCTGATAGTGGTAAAGAGCTGCCTGGGGACAGAGAAGAAGGGACTTACCCATAATGGATTACCATAAAGCCCAGAAAAAGCATAACCATAATAAGGGAGAATACACTTAATAGGAAAACCTAAGAAGAGATGTGAATTGGGAATGGGCAAAGAATCCGGATGGAGACATAGAGGGAAGGACTTAGAGGTCATATCAGGACATAGCAGAGCGCCAGCTGCGAAGCCAAGAAGGTCTGGGTTCAAATCCCACCACTAATACAAACTAGGATAGGTGACCCTGGGCAAGTCATTGAACCCCTCAAGGCCCTAGAGTCTTCCAAGATTATAGACTGCAGAGAAGCTGCCAACCTGCCCAGGGAGAAGGAATTTCTTCATTTAAGAGTTCTTTGTACCAATAAAATCACAAGTCCAGTCCCAATGCTGGGCCTGTTCAAATTCATTTACTTATATGTAAATAACTCAAACGTAAAAAGTTCAAATTCATTTATTTAAATGTAAATAATTGCAAAATAAGTTTGCGTAGTTATATCAATATTTAATACTATTGTTATTCAGTTATTTCAAGCATGTCTGATTCCTCATGACCCCATTTGGGGTTTCCTTGATAGAGATACTGGGGTGGTTTGTCATTTCCTTCTCCAGCTCATTTTACAGATGAGGAAACTGAGGCAAACAGGGTGAAGTAACAAACAGGGTCACACAGCTAGTCAGTGTCTGAGTCAGATTTGAACTCAGGAGATTGAACCTGATGGTTTCTAAGATACGCTCTTCTGAAGCCTCAGTCAGCATGTTTCCTACCCCGCCACATTCTCGAGCCAACAGCACACAGTGGGGATATCACCCAACACCCTCGAGATGTTCTGAGAGGTGAGTTCTCAATGCCAACAGCCTGAGTTTTTACTGTTATTGTACAAAGTCATCCAGGGGGAAGGGCTCTCTTTTCATGTTTTATTGCATTAATCTCCAATATTTCACACACTTTTAGGAGAACAAATTTATGCAAAGAAAACCCCATCCTGGGATACTGACCGGAATGTTGTCTTTGTCATATTCTTTCAGGTCTCTCAGGAAATTCATGTCTCCCAGGACTTTTTTGCTGGGACCCCAATAATCTAAGATCTGTCAGTAAAATCGATGGAGAGATGCCATTTCAGTGTCTAAACAAAGTCATTTACCCATCCACATCTCCTCAAACTCCTGACCCACCAAACCCATGCAGCAATGATTCATGTCCTCTCACATCTATCAGCACTTTGCATTTCATCTGGACACATCAAGGCATCTTCAAAAGGATTTTCTTGGGACCCTCACTCAGTGTAAGGACTTCATTCTTTAAGTCACAGAAAACTCAGACTCTCTGCCATGCTTAGAACACTGAATGCCCGACTTCCTTCAAAGCCCAGCTCCAATATGAACACCGTATACAAGGCCTTTTCTGAACCCCGGTAGTTAGGGCCACTCCCCAAATTACTTAGCAGTTACCTCATATATATTTTGTATCTGCTCACATGTGTACATGCCATCTCCCCAAGCTTTTTATGGGCAGAGACTATAGTAGTTTTGTGTCTACATGCAAAGTGCTTATCACAGTGTTTGGCATATAGAAGACACTTAATCGATGCTTACTGAATGAATGAATAAAAAATTAATTTAGTACTAAATAATACAAAGATATTTGTTGTTGACAAATTAAAAATTCAAATAGGACTTAACAAATTCAAGTTAATAAAGGGGAAAAAAGAGAATCCTCATCATTTCAGGATTTGGTTTTGGGGAACTGTATTCAAAAGCAGGGAGGTCAGCAAGCAAGCATTCATCTCGGATATTCTCTGGAAGAATTTTAGACTTAGAGAGAACAAAGACTTGGATTCCAGTCTTGCCTCTGTGCTAACCCAGCAGGTTGAAGAAGGAAGACCTGGGGAACCAGTTCAGGGGAGAGAACTATCCCCAGGGATTTACACGAAGGCACACAAGACTCAACCCCAAGGTCTTTTGGGAGGGCAGCATGTGCCAGCACTAGTGATGGAATCCTGTCTTTGGTACTGGCCAGCCGTGTGACGCTGGACAAGCCATTTATAGGCAGTACAGCTTAGTGCATAGAACACTGTGCCTGGAATTGGGAGACACCAGAGTTTAGTGGAAAGAGTCCTGAATGTGAAATCAAAGGACCTGAGTTCAAATCCTGATACCTACTACCTGTTGTACCAGCAGTCACCCTGACCCATCCATGATGGCCTGCTACCACAGGTTCTTAAATCTGCTTTTCTAAGGAAAGCAACTTAAAAGGAGGTCAGCAATCTATTTTAATTACACATGCCAATAGAGAATATACAAGCAGAGAAATAAAGACCAACAGACAGGGCTTCCAACTATCTGACCATAAGCAATACATATATCACAGATCAACAGACAGATCCAATTATTTGACAGTTATATACATACATAGTGACCAGAGAGAGAAGCACCAACATCTGGGTTTTCAAAGCTAGGGGCTCCTTAACGGCTCTCCAGAATCTCACCTGGCACACAAACCTTATTCCAAACAGTAAGCCCCAAAGCAAAAATCTCACGTCACAGTACATATATATATATATATACACACACACACACACACCACTCTGGTGAAGTCGTGCCTCATTGACAATTAACAAAAGGTGTGGGCCTTCCTACAAAATAAGTCTCTTCCAATTAAGCTTCCCTTAATGGGCTTGACCTGAGGCCTATTAATGGACAAGGAAGAGCTTAACTCTCATCAATATTACAACTATATGACCTTGGGTTAGTCACTTCTCTGGCCTCAGTTTCCTTATGTGTCAAATGAGCCTGTTAAAGCAGAAGGTCTCTCAGGTCCTTTCAGGCTCTAGGGCTGGGTCCTCTGATCCTGCCTCAGATGATTCAGAGGACATGAAGAGGCTGACTATGGAGAAATTCTGAGACAACTAGGATCCTACTGTTACAGGTTATTCAGTCTAATTCCTTCATTTTGCCAGAAAAAGAAAAAGAAACTGAGGCCCAGAGAGGTTAACTTGCCCATGATCAAAAAGTTAGTAAGGGTCTGAGGCAGGATTCAAACCCAGGTGTTCAACCCACAACTTTTATTAAGCAACAACATTAAGTGCCTACTACATGCCAAAGGCCTTGCCCTCCAGGAACTTAAACAAGAAGAAAAAGTGAGTGTTTGGTCTGACCAAGAGTCCACTTGACCTCATACCTGACAAGTGGCCACTTGGCCTCTGCTTGGGGACATCCAGTAAGGGGGAACCCATGACCTCCTCAGGTCCCAGTTGTACCCATCAACTATTCTGGTAGGATGCTTTCCTGCGATCAAACCTAAAACTTGCCCCTGTGAGTCCTGGTTCTGCCCCCTGGGGCCAAGCAAAGGCAGGCTAACCCCTCTTCCACAAAAGAGACCTTCAGTTCTAGAAGACAGTCTTCAATTCCCCTCTTTCCCTTCTCCCCCAGCTCTTTTCATTCCATCCTCAAATGGCCAATGCCCATCACCACTACAGCCTCTGAATGCTCTCTGGTGCTGTCACGGACAGCCATCGTGTCCAGTCTCCTCTCTGCTGGAGAAAAGACTGGACTGCATGACCCTGGAGGCCAAATCCATCTCTTGATCCTTTTTTGGTTAAAAAATAAACAATATACTAAAGTATTAATAACCCTTGTTGAAAATCTACTTAGCTTGTCTTCAGCATGGACGCCAAGTCCATCCCCCATGTTACCTTGCCTCCAGTTCCTGCAGGATCGGTGATCTTCTCCGGTTTTATGTCTTTCATGACACAAATGGCAGCCATCACAAGCTTGACTCCAGATGGAGGGTTTTTCATGGATTTCACAATCGTGATGTCAGCGGGCTAAAGTGAAAGAAAGAAGAGACAGTTTCAAACATTGTTTACTCCTACAAGGGAAATCTAAAAAATATCATTTGGGACTTTAAGACAAATAAGAGGGATCATGTTTGACTCAAAATTATAATCGTGCGGTTTACCATACTGTGATTAGGTTTACTATGCTGTGGAATTACAGAGAGTGATGGAAAGCATTGAGGCCCAGCCCTGGAACTAAGAAGGCCTGGGATCAAATCACATCCCCTGACACTGACTGGCTGTGGGACCCAGGGCAAGTCCCTTAACTTAACTGTGCCTCGAGCTACTCTCTGAGACTGAACTGGCAGAGAGATCCTCACATTGAGAAAAATCACAGTTCCTTCAGGGAAGGAAGACTGCAAAGGAGAATTGTGCCCATAGATTGTTTAGGCAGACATTGATGGAACCTGGCTCTAGATTTCTGAGGCAAAGGGGTGTTCTGGGTGTTTCTTTGTGGTAAAGAAAATGAGCATCAGGACCATACGAGGACATCGCTGTACCCTGCATCAAGGGGAATGGCTGACTTTGGGGCAGTTACACCCATAGGGAAGTGCATCTTTCTCTAGATTAGGAGAAAGATTGCTGAAAGTCCCCAGCCCCACCTCTATACACAAGCCACTGTGGGGAGGCAGGATGTTGAAGTGGGAGGGGGGCTGCCTTGGGAGCCAGGGAATCTGGATCTGCCACTTTCTTACCATGGGAAAACCACTTTCCTTCTCTGTACAAAGAGGAGGTTGGACAGGGTGATCCTGGAGGTTCTCTATCTAAGATCCTATGGTCCAGAGATATAAGCCATAGCATGTTACCTGCTTTTACCTGGTCCCTACTCAGTTTCTTCATGTATAAAATGGGGTTAACCCTCACTGGGCTATTGGGAAGATGGGAGGAGAGACCAAAATGTTCTTCGTTGGGATTCACATCAGCCCACCAAGGCACCACTTGCCTTAAGCGTGTCCAGCGCAGACAGGGCAGCTTCCAAGGCTGGGATGGCCTCCGCTAAGTCACTCTCGCACTCATTTTTAAGGGCCTGGGCTTCTTCTGCCTTCCCAGTTGCTATCTCCTCGTCTATTTTCACAAATCTGCTTTTTGCTTCCACCTGGGCAGACTCCACCTCAATCACCTGAAAACATCCAGCAAACATCAGTCTGGGCCCCAATGAAGTATCATTTGGGACTTTAAGACAAATAAAAGGGATCATGTTTGACTCAAGATTACAATCGTGATTTTTGCCTAGAAAACCTAGAAACATAAGCTTCTATAAAGTGAGAAGAGGGAGAAGTCGGATCAGCTAGTAGTTTTCTTAGTAATTCTGCCATTTAACTAAAAATAATGCCTTTATATAAGGCTTTAAGGTTTGCAGACCATTTTACAAGTATCTTATTTACCCCTCACAACCACCCTATTGTTGTGCCCATTTTCTGTTTGGAGAAACTGAGACTGAGAATTAGTCTAACATTTTAGGTACCTAGGTAACTAGTTTAGGTAATTAGGAGACATCTGAGCCTGCCCCTGCCTGGCTGCAAGCCTGGCCAGCTGTCTACCTAACTAACCACTGGGACATTCAGATCCAGAATGCTGGACTATATTGATACTGACGTTTCTTTTGACCCAGCTTGGGACTGCAGCGGTGCAATTCAGGTCACACACACTAATGACAGCAGCAAAGCCTGCAACGCCCTGAAAATTCAGGAGAAGATTACCTTCATCATGTTCGCATTCTCCACTTTGGCCTCCTCCAGTTTGGGCTGCAACTGAACTAGCTCCAACTTCATCTCACCAACCTAAACAGACATGAGGCCATCACATTATCTGATTGCACTGGAAGCAGGCCTCCAATAGAGGACAAGGCAAATGAAACTTATTTTTTCCAGTGTGTGTGTGTGTGTGTGTGTGTGTGTGTGTGTGTGTGTATGTGTCCATGTATACACATAAATATATATACACACATATATATTTTCTTTTTCCCCAATTATATGTTAAAACAATTTTTAACATTTTTTTTAAGTTTTAAGTTCCTCATTCTGTCCCTCAGTCCTTCCCCTCCTCTCTCCCTAAGACAGTAAGCAATCAGATATAGGCTATACATGTGTAATCATGTAAAACATTTCCATATGAGTCATTTTGCACAAGGAGATGAAGGAAGGAAGGAAGGAAGGAAGGAAGGAAGGAAGGAAGGAAGGAAGGAAGGAAGGAAGGAAGGAAGGAAGGAAGGGAGGGAAGGAGGGAGGGAGAAAGGGAGGAAGGAAGGAAGGAAGGAAGGAAGGAAGGAAGGAAGGAAGGAAGGAAGGAAGGAAGGAAGGAAGGAAGGAAGGAAGGAAGGAAGGAAGGAAGGAAGGAAGGAAGGAAGGAAGGAAGGAAGGAAGGAAGGAAGAGAGGGAGGGAGGAAGGAAGGAAGGAAGGAAGGAAGGGAGGGAGGGAGGGAGGGAGGGAGGAAGGAGAAACAAAAAGAGCATGCTTCAGTCTGTATTCAGACAGTATCAGTCCTTTCTCTGGAGGCAGATAACACAGCAAATGAAACAGTCAAATAGGTGAGGAAGATGTTCTCATGAGGCCCCTTCACCTCCAGGGTTCTACTATTCATTTAAGTTGACTATAAGCTCTTTGAGGACAAGGACTATTTATAATAGGTACTTACCAAATATTAAATACTACAGTTGTGTGACCAGGCTGCATTTACAAAAGGCTTGAGACTTTCTGTCTTTTTTTAATCTTTTACATATACAGTATATGTGGCATACATGTTGTCTCCACTGATGGAATAGAAGCTCCCTGAGGGAAGGAGCTGCTTCCCTGTGTTTGGGACACTGTGTTTGGGTCAATACTTGACAATTGATAGTGCTGTTGTCTTGATAACATTCAAACAACAAAAAACAGAGAACTTAAACCCATGTTTTAGCAAACAAAAGAGGTCAAATGAAAAGGAATGCATCAGGCTCAAAGGACTGAAAAATTCAGAACACAAAATCTCTCTTTTTCTTTTTGCCCCATGGCTAACATGGAAATCTGTTTTGCGTGACTTCACATGTGTAATCAATAGGTTGCCACTTGCCTTCTCAAGTGGGTGGGGAAGGAAAAAAATTTGGAAGTCAAAAAATATTTTTCAATGAATGTGAAAAATAAATAAAAATGTTTAGGAAAAGTAAATTTAAAAAACAAAATATCATGTTATATAAGGAGAAATCTTTTTAAGAGATCAACTATTTAGATACTAGAAGAGTTTCTCTTCAAAACAAAGGGGAAACTTATCACAATGTTGTCCTTTCTTAAACAGACTCAGATGTAGCATGGGTCAGACAGATCATGCCTTCTGAAATAGAGCCTCCAAGTCAGCTGCCATTTCATTACACCTAACACATATTAGCAGCAATCTCACAATCCCAAGTATTGCAGCTGATCCAACATTTCCAGAACACTCTGCCTTCTCCCCTACGTCTCTCAAAATTTCACGTTTTCTTTAAGGTTCAGCTCAAGAAGCACCTCTAACCAATCCTCCCTCTTATTTTGCATCGAGTTTGTATTTAATTGTCCACATACATCTTCACCTTCCCTGCTGGAATACAAGCTCTTTAATGGTAGGGACTTTTTTTTAAATCGTATTCCTTTGTATTCCGTAAGCCTGGCAAGTAGCAAGAACTTCATAAAGAATTGTTGATTAATTTTTAATGGTTTCACAAATCCGTCTGTCTGTAAAAGCTGGTTACACATGGCAAACTACAAGAGGAACCACGGAACATCCAAACGCCTTTGAAGAGATTATTGACAAGAATAAAGGAACTTCTCT
Source organism: Bettongia penicillata ogilbyi (assembly GCA_023548195.1). NCBI lineage: Eukaryota > Metazoa > Chordata > Mammalia > Diprotodontia > Potoroidae > Bettongia > Bettongia penicillata. Next base: position 1,875,565 of record JAJHZJ010000132.1, on the reverse strand, counting down.
TGTTTCTGTTTTTCAGGTAGTTTTCCTGGGGGATGGCCTTGTGAATGTGGGAGGGACACGAGATTGCTGTCTGGCTGAGAGACAGCAAAACTGTGGCTCCACAGATGGTGTACGCAAAGTAGATGGGACATCGGTGGGTTGGAAGACTTCAAGAAAAGTGTCAAGAAAAGCAATTTGGACTTTCGGAATGTCATGTAAGAGACCTTTCTAAAACACAGGCATGGGAATAGCTGGCTGCCCATGCCATCCTTAGCCCTTAAAAACCTGGAAACTGCTGGGTGAGATCCCTCTCTCTCCGAGAGCCCCTTTCTTCTAGAATTCTTTTGTTTATTCTACTCTGTAGAATTCCCCCCAATATCCATTTATTCTTTACTTTGATAATGAGGTATACTTGCTTTGGGGATGATCTCTTGAATATCTAGAGTTTAGTGAGAGAGAGTCATGCTGGCAATAGGAAGCTAAGTATAACCCCACCCTTGAAAACAATCAGGGAAAGTGTGACTTATTCTGGCCCTCAAAATATCATACTCCTAGACTACCATTATTTAAAGCATGGAAGATGGATGTGATTTTAGCCCAAAAGTTCTTTCGGAGATGGGAGTTAGGGAGAGATAGCTCAATCACATGCTCCTGGATCCTGCCTACTCCATCCCCAAAAGCTTCTGGCAGTGATGTGAGCCTTCCCACTACTCTCCACAAAGGCAAAAATCAGTCTCCTTTGGAGATAGGGTGAGCCAGAACCAAGACCAGATATCTATCCATGCCATATGCAAACCAGATATGTCTTTATATGAGATAATCATACCCTGCATATAGTGAAGAAATAATATCAAAAAGTGTTAACGATCTTCTTGTTCTGGTTGCCCCCTCTTTCCTACCCCCATCACTCCCATTTTAAGAAGTCAATGATTTTTACCTGGGATTCAGCAAAAGCTAATTTATCAAGCCCATTGGTGTATCTGAATTTGGCTTTCATGACAGCCTGACGCTTCTGAGTCAAAAGTTGCCGGAATGCCGCAATCAGTTCCAGGTAAGATGTAGGAGTCACATAGTTATGTCGTCCCAAGTCTTGCAGGAACCTACAATACAGGAAGATAACATGCCCAGTTGGACTTACTGGGTTTCACAAAGCAAGAAAGAGAATACAACATATTGGGCATTAAGAAGAGTCCCTCAAAGAGTATTTCTTAAGCACCTTCTGTTTGTCAAACATTGTGCTATGTGCCAGAGATAGAAAAGCAAAAATTAAACAGTCTTTGCTCAAACCACTTACATTCCACCAATGGAAACAATATGGACACATAAAAGTAGATGCAAAAGATTCAATTGGAGAGGGGCCCTAGAAGTTAGCAGCAAAATGTCAAGTATTAAAAGGTAAATTTTCATTCTCTAATTGGGGAAAATGTCTATTTTCTGAAATTCTAGATGTATGAACATAATGGGGTTTAAAATGATGTCCCTTCAGGGACACATTTGGCACAGACCCAGGAGGATGTGTTTGCAATGGAAAACATTCATTATGCCTTTGAGGAGTTTTCTCTGAGCCAAGACACTCTTGCAGTTGCCCACATCAGCCGGCTTGAGGGGAATGTAATGTGAGACACAAGACTGACAAGAAGCCAGAGCAGCAGACCCACCTCCCTGCTCCAAGGAGAGGGGCCCAAGCCAAGTCTAGCAGAAATCAACATGACCATAAACCCTAACATGCCCTAGACATGTGAGCTATCATCAGTACTAGCTTCAGTGGTCAAAAATCGGTCAATTAATGTTTACTTAGCACCGACTGGGTGCCAGGTGCTGCTCAGAGGATCTTTTTAAACAAGGATCCAACCAAACCCCATACATTCACTGGGCCATCCACAGCCAGACAGTCAGCCACCATCATCACTGTTGTGAGTCACTACAGAATTCAGCATCTCATCTGATCCTTGTGTGAGCCCAGTGATGTAGAAACTTCAGGAATTACGATTCCCACTTTACAGATGAGGAAACTGAGGCTCAAGGAAGACAAATAAGAAGCAGCCTTGTAGAGCAAAAAGAGCATTGGTTCTGAAGTCTGGGTTCAAATCCCTACTCTTCTACTTACCCTGTGTGTGACCTTGGGCAAGTCACTTGAGTTTCTCCATGTAGAAAACACAAGGGTTTGACTAGCTGGCCTGTAAAGTTCCTCTTTTGTCTAGATTGCTGAGCCTACAAGTCTGGCTCTGGGAGAAGTGACTCTGATGACACATGACATATATGATATTTTACAGGGAAATGATGATTTTTCAGGGTAAAAATATGGATTAAAAACTTTATAGTCCAGCCCTGTAGTCTCCACCCCACATAACAGGCTGGGTGTGGGACACCCACCCTGGAAAGTGGTTGGACTTCAAGCATGTCGGGTTTGGGGTTTTTTTTATTTCCTTCATTTCCCAGAGGATACCAACACAAGAGGGTCGCCATTTTAAAATTAACCATCAAGATCCTAAAGAGATTTGAAGTAACACACACACACATATCACACACACATCACACACACACACCACACATACACACACACATACACACACACACTCACAGAACTCCTAAATCTTTCAAAAGGGAAACATTCTAAACGAAGAATTACTGTCATTTTTTCAAAGACATTAATGAACCTTTCTGAGAGATGCATAATGGACGTGTGAAAGTGTTTACAGATTGGAACAACTTCTAGTCTCTCATTCTTCGTGAGTTCCAGGGTTTCCAAGAATTTAACGGCCACACGTTCCAAAGCGTCTTCGGGCCACGGCTGAAAAAGAAAGTCATTGCATGAAATGTTAACACTTCTATTCTTTTACTATTGAAGGCAGCAATGTCTAAGGTTGTTCACTTTAGCAAGTCATTTATTGAGCACCCATTGTGTGCTGGGCTGTGCTTGAGGTCCTAGAGATACAAAGACAGAAATGTGACAGTCTGACTCCAGGAGCTCACACTGTGACCATGAGGAAACAATGCACACACAGATAGAAGCATCAGTCAACAAGTAATTACGTTTATCATATGCCAGGCACCGGATTAGTGACAAGGGATACAGAGGCAAAGTTACAGCCTCTCCTGTCGAGGAGCCCACATTCCTCTAGGGAGATAGGATATATACAGAGATAAAGTAGTATGAGCCAATTTACACTCTTTGGGGTGATACTTGGACCCAGAAAATGAAAAATAATTTTCCCTCAAAATATTTCTCAGTATAAACATTCTATCTCTCTCCCACCCCCCTTGAGAGCAGAGACTATTTTGGTTTTTGTCTTTGTGTCAACAGAGACTCTCACAATACCTGACAATAGTAGGTATTCAACAAACACTCACTGAATGAATGAACTGCTATTAACCAGCTCTTCTGGTACAAATCACAGCAATGGGGTCTAACAGAATGAGATTGAGCTCAATGCAATGTTTTTGAGACTTGAGTTCTAGAAGAGGGAAATGCTGGAAGGCCAATGACCAAGGATGACAAAAATTCTAAGTTTGCTACAGAAATGAAATAAAACCAATCCAGTGACAAACCTGGAACCAGTCGATGGTACAGCAATTGATGAGGGACGGGAACTGCCTTAAGCGATTGCGAAAAGCATCGCCAATGGGACTAAAGGCGACAACAACATGGAGGTTGTCTCGGCACTGATTCACAAAAAAGGCGAACAGGGCCAAGGGACTGAGCTCACCATGTTTGATGCCAGCCTGGGCTGCTGGACGAACACCCTACGAAACAGAAGAAGAGGAGGCGGTCACTGAAAACAGAAAGGTTTATTAAAGGTGGAAATCTGTCTTCAAGGAACATTCTCATCATTCTTTCTCTCTCTAAACATGCTCAGAAATTGGACATTCTCTAGGTTTACCTCAGAGGCATGGCTTGCTCATGGTCTTAGCTCTCAAGGTAATTTCCATTCCCATGATTCTATGGATCAGTCAGGCTACACGCCAGGCATTTTGCTGAGCAATGAGTAGAGGAAGAAAAGCAAATCTACTTTTTGTTTTCATCTGGACCCATAACACTAATAGTAGGTAATAAATATAGAACTGAAAAATTAATGTTGCAAGGGGAAGCTGAAAGTCTCCCACACATTGCTCCAAAGATCAAAGGACCGTAATTTACAAATTATATCACATATTAACCAAAAATCACATCCTGATGCTACGTGCTGAGGCAGGGGACCCATCCAGCTGCTGCTTTCAGGGCCTCTGGTCCTGTGACCTGTGAACCTCAGACAAATTCCAGAAGACCGGTAGATCGCCAAATTGTGCTGATAATTCTGAGATGGTATGGACATGCTAATGTTCAAAGTTAACCAACAATTTTGAAATGATTTGGATATATTAATGAGCTAACCCAAGGCTGGCACAGATAGAGTCCATTCCCCCAAAACCCCTATAAAAAGGAGACCTCAAACTCCTTCCCTCCTTCCATCCCCAAAGGGTCCATGCTGCTGAATGTACCCCACCCTAATGCCCCTCCTCATCCTCTTTCTCATCACTCTCTTCCTTGTTCTACCACCTCATCCCACATCCATACACCATCTACCTTTGTATCCTTTTCAATGCTTGTCTCTGTATCTGTCGTGACCCTACATTCTCTGAGCCTAAATAAAGTGTGATTACAGCCTTACTTCCCCTGCTACTGTGATCTTTCCCAGAAAATACCCAAAGAACCAGGCGTGCCTACCTCCATTTCATAATTTCATAAATTAATTATTAATCCAATCACAACCTCAGGTTACAGATCAGAAGGGAGACACATTCCAGGTGGGATTTAGGTGGCCCTCACCTGTGCCTTCTGGAAGCCCCCCACCCTCTTCTTCATGCCCAAGAGAGTAGACAGAGTCAAACAGCTACATCATCTACTAGTCAGGCCTCCATGAGAACCCTCTTCTCCATCATTACTCACTACTTTCTAACCTTAATCTCGGACATCTGGGGAATGATCCAGGGGGCTGGCCAAGGTTCATACAAAGCTGGGCCCATCACATAGGACTGTAATTTGAAACTCAGCCCTTACCTACCAGAGATCTTTTCTAACCTGACAGCAGCTATAGTACCTAGTATTTTCTTTCTCTATATCAGGCATGCATTTACATATTTTTATAGAGAGTTTTCAGAAACAGAGAGGAGATGGTCTCTCTGTCCCTTGTACTCATCAGACCTCATTCTGTTCTGGGCACCACCAATTTAAGAGGAGCTTGGATTACCTGGAGAATCTGCAGAGGAAAGCAGATGGGGAGTGAAAGAACCTAAGACCATGTTCCATGAGGATTTACTGAAGCAGTTGGGAAGGCTTGTCTTGGAGAAGAGAATGTCAAGGGGCACATGGCAGCTGACTTCAAATACATAAAGGGTGGCCATATGGTAAAGGAATTAAAGCTAGGGTTACAGTTAGGGTTAGGTCTAATCCTAACCCTAACCCTAAATCTGATTCTAACCCTAAATGCCTCTGATTCTCCAGGGGTAGAACCAAGTGCAACAAGTGAATGGAAGCTGCCAAGAGACAAACTGGCATTTTGCTACCAGGAAAAATGTCCTATCCATCAGAGTTGTCCAAATGTGGAGGTGGCTGCCCTGAGAGATGGCATGTCTACCCCTCTTGAAAGTCTTTGAGAAGAGGTTGGAGGGATGCTTGTCAAGTGTGTCAGGTAGGTACTTCTTCTAGGCATGGTTGGTGAGATGGTGGCTGCCAAGGTTCTTCCAACTCCCAGATTCTGTGCTTCGTATAACCTGCTACTTCCTATGAGAGAACAGAAGCTCCCTGAAGGCAGGGGCTTTCCTTTTTGTCTTGTTATCCCCAGAGCCTAAAGCACTCTCCGGCACATAGTAGGTACTTAATCAATGCCTATTCACTTGCTGATATCATCTCATTCAGATCAGAGCAGGAGCTAAGTGGAAGATGGCATTCCACATGAATTGTTGGGGCCATTTTGAATGGTGGCATTCATTTCATCAGTGCAGTACTGGCAGGCCTGCAGTATTAATTTAGGATGATATCCATAGGCTCAAAGGAGCCCAGATGTGGATAAAGGACCTTAGAGATCAGTAAGTCCAACCTCCCTGCCAGGCACCAATGAAAGCCAACATGCACCATGGACCATGGATGTCAAACTCTAATAGAAAAGGTGCCACCAATCCGTACAAAAGGATCCCTTCAGGTTATCTATGACTTAGTTTTAAAATATAATATTATCTATGTTTTATTGCACTTGTATTTATTTTGTTACATGTATCCTGATTAAAATCATATCTAGTTTGGGACCTATGAGAATTCGGGCGGGCACATGTGGGCCATATGTGACCCACAGGTCACATTTTTGACACCCCTGCCCTAAACTGATGGAGGACATTCCAACACTTACCTTTTCTCCTGTCCATATAATCATGAAATAATGAAAATAGATCTTTTTCCATTCATAAGATTCAGTAAATAAGGTCAAAGAAATGAGATGAATTTTCTATCATCACAAACAAAATGTCAAACAGTGTCATGTCTCAGAGTAGAGCTTCTTGATCAGGGTTCCATTAATTCGCTTTTTAAAAAAAATTTGATAACTATTCCAATACAATTAGTCTTTATGGTAATTCTATTTTATTTTATAGACTTCACAGGATACCAAAGAGCTCATGACCTTAAGGTTAAGAAACTTGTCTTGGGACAACACTTAAACTAAGTTAAGACCTACAACCAATGCATTTCTCCACTTTTCCATTCACAAAGGAAGAGTATTTCATCAGGATATGAAAACCTGCCACACATACCTCCATCACTTCCTGTTTTTCATCTGCTGCAAAGATGTTTGGGACTTCTCCGGTGTTGAGTACACTGTCAACGTCCTCTAAAAATGCTTCCTCCTTTATCTGCGTATCTGTGATGAGGAACACGGTCTTCAGGCCCTTCATCCCTGCACTTCTCAGGAGGTTCTAAAGAGCAAATAGCTGGACACAATCAGGTAGGAATATGTGATCAGCTCATGGTTTTCCCCCCTACCCTCTACCACTTTCTACCATCAGTCTGAGGATCATAGATTTAAAGTTGGAAGGAACCTCAAAGCTCATCTAATCCAATGTCCTCATTTTATAGAGAAGAAAATCCAGGGAGGCTAAGTCACCATAGCCTCCTCCTCATCATCATCATTAGCATCATCACTATTAGACCTCAATAGACCTTTCTCAAGGTGTGTGAGACATTCAGATATTCTAGCAGCTCTAGATCTGGGTCTAGATAGCTCTAGAGCACCGTAGCTCCCATTTATGGGATGATAACAAGGAAATCAGCTAGTACTGACGACTTTGAATTCATTTTTTGTTTGATTATAGCATTAAACTCCTTTCTTTAGAAAATGCTTGCCCTAACAGCTAAGCCAGATTAACATATGTAGTCTCTTAAGTCTAGGTTACCTATAGATTTAGTAAACAGACAGACTGGGAAGACTTTATCATTTAGTCGCAGATAATTTAGAAGCACAAAATAATTATAAGACTATATGGTTTTTCAAAATGCTAAATTCCCCTTTCTAGAAAGAAGGGATTGACCAGAAACTAAGTTCTCCTTTCTGGCAGCTGGAGAAAAGTTAGCCAGAGGTTAAGTTCCTCTTTTCAGTCTCAATGGATAAGTTCCCTTTTTTTCCCTTGAGCTAGAGTCTAAGTTGAGTAATAGACTCTGCTAAGGACGATGGGAGGGCAGGGATCGCTAACTACAGGCCTTTCCTAGGATACTTTTCTGGTTACAAAAGGCTCCGCAGAAAGGATTTCTGGCATAGGATTAATGAAGTCTGGGAGAAGCTAACAAATCAGGTGACCGACCTTGTCCAACTGAATTATGTTCAAAATAAGTTTCTGTCTTTTTTAATTCCCCTTTTTCTGGTATAAAAACCAGATCTATAAATCACTCCTGGTTCCTTGACCTCTTAGGAGTCAGGTAACCTGATTTGGTACACAAATGTTAGCTTTGCAAATTAAATCATAGATGGCTTGGTAATTTTGTACTCAGCTTCCTTTTTATTTCAGATAACTAATTTTTAAAGTTGGCACCTGAGGGATTGACACCAGACTTCCATAACTGGTTCTCTCCAAAGAATTTCCCTGAGAGCTTTCCCATCACTGAGCGACTTTTCAGCTAGCTTTCTTGGAGGCCTGAGCTCTCTTCAGTCCAGAACCTAAACTCTTCCAACCTAAGGTAAGCCTCTACTTTGAAGAAGAAACCACCAAAACCACTAAATTTTTTACTCTGCAGAAATTTTTGTTAAGTGCAAATTTCTAAGATTCTTCCAAGTTTAGCATAGCTTCCACTTTGGGGAAGAAAAAGATTTTTTTTAAGGGGATATTCTCCACATTAGTGGGGAAGAAAAGGTGTTTTTGTTTCAGAAAAAGCCCTTTACCAGAAGATTATCCCCTGGGGAAGAAAAAGGTTTTAGAGAAAAAAACCCTTTAAGAAGTAAAATAGTAAAAATTCATTTGTCTTTATAAAAATTCTTTTTTTAGAGAACCCAGAAGAAGTAGAATTTTCTATTAGGAACTTGTTCTAACAATTTAAATATTTTTTAAAAAGGGAACAGGAAGGAAAACTTTGCTAAATTAGGTCTGTCAAATATATATGCATATGTATATATATATATATATACATATGTGTGTGTGTGCATCTATGTATACACAAAGTGCACTTTAAATGGCTAAACCCAATTAGCAAGTCAGACTAAAGCAATATGACGTAACTAAATTACATTTTCTTATCGATATGATGAAAATAACACAAACAGTAAACAGTCGAACTCATCTTAGGCTGAGAGCAGGATCCAGCCACGGGACCGTCATAAGCTATACTCTTAATAGAAGAGACAGGTAAGATCCTAACTTCAAAACCTCAGAGGGAAAATTTAAGAGAAGTTCAGGCCTGATTCAGTGTTGTATCAAGTCTTGTTGTATGTTCTTTGCGTGTCCATTTTGTGAATGACAAGACTAAATTTAGGAACGGTGTAGAAAAGGACCTTCTACAGTTAGGAAAATCTTTAAGAGAATAGGAAATCTGTGCTGCCCTCTCCGTACTTTGGACTAATTCATGCTGGCAGATGCTGTCAAGAGTTTATTTTGTTCTGTGCTTTTTCCCGTAGTCTAATAAACCAGGGGAAAAGACTGAAAAAAGGAAAACTTTTAAAAAAGACATCTTCAGAAAGGAAAAGTTTCTCTTTTCTCACTCTCTTTCTAATACTGGCCACATGGGAGGTTACAGAGGAGAAAGATTAATATTAATGATAATTAGAGACTAAATTTGTTATTTTCTACTGGAAAATTCGAAACAAAAATGGACAGCTCAGTTATTCCGTAAAAGGACCTTTAAAATGAGCAGAAGTTGAGTTTGAAGCTGTGTTCTGAATTTTAAGAACTGTCTTATTAATCACAGAATCTGTGCCAGAGAGATTCAGCAAAATTCAGAGAAGTGTTAAATGAAGAAAAACTGAGGGAATGAGTACAGGAGAAATCAGAACAAAGCTCCTGGGAATTTAAATAATTTCACAACTCAGAACTGAAAAAGAGAAACAGCAGCTAAGCCCTAAGCAATTTCAGTCGGTCAGTTTCTGAGTTTAAAGTTTTGGGAATCACTGTAAAATTGGTTTTAACTTTAATATAGATTAAAGGTGTACTTTAAAACTGTACTTACAGGTGGGACAAATGTATTGTGGGAAGGTGGTATGAATTTTTATTATTAGAAAGCAGTACAGGAAAACTCGAGGCCATCCTCAGATTCCAAAAGAATAAAGGTAAGTAGAGTTGGAACTGATTTACTTTTCTGTTGCTTAGTGCTTTTGAGCAACCAACTTGAAGGAACTTGGTTTGGAATCATGAAGGGGTGTGTGTGTGTGTGTGTGTGTGTGTGTGTGTGTCCGTCCTTCATTGCTGAAGAAGACCATGCCATCAGAGAAATGATGACATGATTTGCACTTGACTTTGTTTTGAGTGAGGGAGGGCTGTGCAGGTCACCAGCCTCACTTCTCCTCCAGAGCCATCTGAATCCAGTGACCAGATATTTATCAGGATGACTGACCAGATATTTATCAGGATGACTGGAGATGACCAGGATGAGGCAATTGGGGGTAAGTGACTTCCCCAAGGTCACACAGTGTCTGAGGTGAGATTTGAACTCGGGTCCTCCTGATTCCTGCACTGGTGCTCTATCCACTGCACCACCTAGCTGCCCCTTGGAATCATGAAGCAACTAACTGAAAGTAGGTGAAATAACCATAGTAAATTATTTAGGCAAATTAGAAACACAGTGAAACTCGTGTTGAAATCAGTGGAAGTAAAAATAAGTTCAAAATTGTATTTCAGTAGAACTTTAATAAGGAAGTCTATGATTAGGATAAGCATTATTGAAGATAGAATTAAACAAGAATAAGTATTATGGGGAAGTATAGGAATAAATAAAGTACATACACACATACCAGGGGCTCAGACTACAAAAGAGCAAATTAAAAGGAACATATGACTTCTAAAAGTTGGTTAAGAAAGAAGAGAAAAAGGAGGAGAATTATTAATTATTTCAGGACGTTTCTTGCCTCATTGTCAAATATAATTTAAAACATAAGCATACACTCATAATATTGCACCCTGAAATTTGAAATCTTGGCAGCCAAATGACCCTTGTGAAAGTTGAGATTTTTAAATTATTATCATTAGTCATAGGCGAATTCAAGGTTAAATTAGTGTAATAAGAATATCTGTTCATTGAAAAGCACTAGAAAATTAAAGAAACTGATAACCCACAGTATCGGAAAATATCAAACTTTGTAAAAACAATTAGGAACAAAGATCATTCACAGTCAATGGCACCAAAATGGAAGTTGTTTTTATGCAATGCTATTAAACTTTATATCGAGAAAGGTAGTTTCAATGTGAAAAAAATTTCCAATATTTCACTTAGAGTTCATACAAAGTAAATGGTAATAACTTATTACAGTGAGAGGATAGCAATATCTGTGACATTCCTGTGCCATAGTTGGGCCTTGGCCATGAAACATGTGGCTTAATCCTTTTCCAGCATAAAAGAGGTTAACTTTGAGAAGGAGAGAGATGATAGAGCACTGGCCCTGAAGTCAGGAGGACCTGAGTTCAAATCCAGCCTTAGGCTCTTGACACTTACTAGTTACGTGACCCTGAGCAAGTCACTTAACGCCCCAATTGCCTTGAAAAAAATAAAAATGGACCCTTGTGCCAAAGGAGGTTTAGTTATTGGCACCAGTAATTATAAATCAAAAAGTGATAGAGTTGAAACTTTAGTAATTATATTAGTGAATTTGATCAATCTTTGCATGTACAAGAGGATAACGATAATGAGATCTACCTCTCTGTGTTGTTGGAAGAATTAAATGATGCTAAATTGCTTAGTATAATATACAATGTATGTGTGGATATTATAATTATTGGATTTTGGATTAAATAGCATATCAAAGATATTAACAGGGATGATTTTCTAAGAAGGGTAAGCTAAGATTTTAAAATTGAACAGATGAAATTTTACTTGAGAAATTTGGTGTTTCATTTAAAAAACAAAACATGAAATTCTTTAGAATATATGAAATTTGGAAGAATATTAGACATATGATTAAAAATGTGAATTCTCTTTTTTTAATTAGAAAAACATTTTTATAAACATACTACTTTATGAAATTTTCTGAGATATTGTGAAATTATATTAGAGAGGTCACTTCACTATTGAATTATTAAAGTGATTATGATAAGTTTTTGAAAAAAATTGTAATAATAAAGTAGCTTTTGTCTTAAATTCTTATGATTTAATAGGAGGTTTGAAGACCACTCCCCAATCTCCCAACCAGAGTTGTGTTCTGAATTTGGAAAAGTTAATTTGAGATGGACTAAACTTGGCTAAAACAAGCATAGTATCTTGTGAATTAGCCTGTTAAAATATAGCAAGAGGGTTAAAAAAAAAAACGCAAATATTCAAAAGGTTATATTTTCCTCTAAGCTAGCCAGCTAATTTAGCCTTTCTATTTATATAGTATAAGTAAGCAAGTGGTTCAAGTCTGAACGAAACATTCTAAAAATACTACAGAAAGCAGGCCTCTGACATTCTTTAAAGTAAACTTTAAGAATCAGAAGAAAAAATCCATGACAAGTAGTAAACGCTATGGACATTATTAACTATAATTATTATTATCAGCTATTACCATCTCTTTAATTGGTGGGTTGTTCCTTGTCCTCCATTCTCCAGGAGAACCAAAATGGTGTCACTATGCTAGAGTCAAGTTACGGTGTGTCCAACTGTGGCTAATCAGACCAGCATGAGCTTGGAATGTTCTACCCCAGGTTGGCTACAAAGACAGTACACGAGGATATTTGGGGTGGATTCTCTAAATTGGTGCACCTTGTGTTTTTTTGAGCTATTTCAATTCTGCTTTGCTCAAAGCACAGCACCTTCTCTGATGAGGGCACACCATGCTGAGTGGTCCTGTGCCAGTGTCTCTCATATTACACAATGAATTCCAAAGTTCTTAAGAGAGACCTTGCGAGTGTCCTCATGTCGCTTCTTCTAACCACCATGTGAATGTTTGCCCTGTGTGAGTTCTCCATAGAATAAGTCTTTTTGACTGTAATTACTCCATACTGGATAACTCTGTACTGGGTTTTAGATGCTAAATTATTTATTATTAAAATAATATATTGTTAGAATTATATTATTATATGTTAATATATTATATAAATATATCAATATTATATATTATTATATATTAACAAAATACTAAAGGAGATAAGATAGATGTTTTTCCCTGTAACAATTTTAAAGTGCATTCCAATGAAGTATTGTCATCTGGCTAGTAGTAAGTTTCATGTTTTAAACTGACTAGTAATAAGTTTCATGTTTTAAATAGGGTTTTCAAAATTTTCTCTTGTAAAAAATAACTGTAGATCATGTATCTATTATAGAATGTGACTAATATGTTTGAAAACTTAATATTTAATAAGATATTTTTGTTTTAAGAAAATAAAAATAATGAGAAATGCCTTGCTGTTGGAAGAAAAACATAGTAAAATTCTCTTAAGAGCTCCATCTGGGAGGGTCTTAGAAGGACCAGTCCTGCTGACCATATTGTGAAACTCTAAAGTGCTGCAGTTTAAGAAGCTAGGCTAGGAAATTTAGGAGTTAAATTTTAAATAATATGTGAATTTCACCTGGGATCATTTGAGAACATCATGAAATGATATGTTAATATCAATGTTAGTGTGTAGAAAAGTGACATTTTTGAATGGCTATTCACTAGGTGTAAACCAGTGCTCACTATATTCGTTCACTATATTCACTCCAGAATGTAATATTTATGTTGTTTGTCTAACTTAGCCAACATCCAACCAGCTTGCTTCACCATCATTTCCCAAGGGAGTTGCTTCCTTCCATTTATTTGGTAGTTTAGTTTTTTCTAGAACATATAATGGTTTTTATACTGTGAACCTTCTGCTAATCACTGAGAAGATAACAACCCAAATTTCACAACTTTTTCCTCTCTTACCTCAGTTATGAAAAGAGGAGCTTGGACCAGATGACCTCTAATACCCTATCCATTCATAAAAAGGTTTTCACTTATGACTTATCACTATTTCAAGGTGGCTTTCCAATCCATGTGCTTTCTTACTGGTAGAGGGCTCTTTTGAAAAACATTCTTTATAGAAGACTTTATAATCATTTTACCTTGAGGTCATCTCTCCATTCATTCATTCCGTAGCTCTTGGAAATTTCTGGTTGAAACATCTGCATTTTTGCCATAGATGTGGCAAGACGGGTCATAGACTGGCGGCCACTTCCTCCCAGACCAACCAGCAAAGCATTTCCACCAGACTGCTTCAGGATGCGGCAAATTCGAGACAGGTGTTCCAACACATACCTGCCATGGAACCATCATCAATGAAACATGTGGATGTCAAGTGGAATGAATTTGTTTTATCACATAGCTATGGTTTCTATGTCTTAGGAGTCTATGTTATCTACCCAATAAGAAGGTGACTGCTAATGTTAAAAAAAAAAAAGTATGACTTTTAAACAGCGGTTCAGTTGGATAATTTGGAGGCAAAGGAAAATAAGTAAAAGTTAATTCTAAAACAAGGATTCTAAACTGGGGTCCATGGACAGAATTTGGGATTTTCATGAATTTGGAGGAGGTAAACTTAGGTCTTCTTGAGGTCCAGTGTTCTATTTACTGAGCCACATGGCTGTTTCTAGTACTAGAAGGAAACTTTAGAGATTACTGAATCCAATTCCTTCATTTTATAGATTAAAGAAACAGCTTTAGAAAAGTTAATTAACTTGCCTTGTGTCATACAGCTAATAAGTGCCTAAAACAAGGGATTTGAACTCAAGTCTTACTGACTCCAAATGCAAAGCCCTACCCACTATATCACACCACCTCTTCCTCCATAGAGAATACATTCAGGGTTTAGGAAGTCTTCCTCTATCGATCAGTTAATAAGCATTTATTTGGCACACATCACAAGAGCCCACTCTCAGCAATTATCCCACTTGTACTTTGCTCTGATTGTGATGATACTGGCCAATAACAGGATTAGTGTTTGTTCATCAATCTCTCATTGATACCATAACTTATATTTAAGAAATGGAGCAATCGTTCCACCTACCAAAATATGACTGGAATAGCATTGGGTTACTCAGTCTAAAAGTGCCTAGCAGCATCTAGGAGAGCCTTAATGAATGCTTGATGGGAGACCCAAGGCTCGGTCCCCAGCGGACACACCTGAAAATGACGAGGTTCATTCTTGTCTTGTGAGTCTGGTTATATTCATCCAAACATTGCTCTACCACGTCACTAAAATGCTTCACATCTGGAATTTCTATGTAAGTTCTCTCATCTCCTTCAAGATCTGGATTCATGTAATCCCCAAACAGGAGACTTCTTAAATCTTCCTCTTTTACCTAGAATACACAGGGGAAGAGATTTCAAACGATAATAGCTAACATTTAGATGGCACTTGAAGGTTTGCATCATTTGATCCTTGCTTGGGAGGTAATTACTGGTATTATCCCCATTTTACGAGGTAATTCAGACTAAAGGAAGTAAATTGACTTCCCCAAGGTCACCCAACAGCTAATAGGTGTCTGAGGCTGGATTTGAACTTGGGGTGTCCCCTTGTGGCCTTCTACACACTTTTCATTCAATCAGTGCTTTCTTGCAGGAGTTCTTAACTTGGCTAACTATACTTTGCTATAACTGATTCCCTTAGAAATCTGTTCTATTAAACACAATTTCGAGGGGTCCATGGGCATCACCAGGCTGCTGGAGGGGCCAATGACATTAAAAAGAATGTTGCTCATGTTTTTTCTTTCTCTCAATTTGGCACACAAATAAATTGTGCTTGTGGAGGGCCCGTCCAGGTCACACCAGTGCTTGGCAGTGCCTCCATGGCCAGACATCTCCTCACCGGGGCATTCTCCTTTCTCAGGTGTGAGAAGACACTGTCGAAGTTCTCTTTGAAGTGGTCCTTTATGACAACCTTGATCAGCTGGAACAGCCATGCTCTGTCATAGTCATCCACCAGGCGGTCGTAGAACACTCGAAGGACCTCATGGACAAAGAGCCTCACCATGGTGTGCTTGCTCTCCACGGCTTCCTTGTCAATGAGTAGACAGCCCAGGATGACCCGGGAGAAATCCCGCAGGTTGAACGTGTAGTGAGACTTGGCCGGGGTGGGCAGCAGGTTCTCCATGGACCGTTTGTAAATCTTGAGATACGCAGAGAAAAAAAAGTCACGAAGCAGAAACAGAACACTTAGAATCACTCAATCCATCTGTTCATAACATACTGAGACCAACATTTTGCATATTGAGACTCACTGACAAATAACATAATAAGAATAAGCGACATTTAGCATATTGAAACTTGTTAACAAATAAGAGACATTTAGTATACTGAGACTCGCTGACAAATAAAGTAATAATTTTGGCGTACTGAGACTCTTTAGCAAATATATAATGATAACAATAATTGACATTTAGCATATTGAGACTCATTGACAAATTATGTGATAATAACCATCGACATTTTGTCACACTTGAATGTTTACAATATCCTTTATAGACATTTTCTCATGCAAATCTCACAAGCACGTGAGTTAAGTACACCAGGACCTAGATGGAAGGTTGAGGGGAAACATCGGCCCACGAAGGGGCCCCATTCCCTTGAGATCATGAGGAAGTTGGCTCCACTTTGGGACAAGGGGAGAGAGTATTATACAATGGCACAAAGTACCAGGAGATATTGGAAGGCAAAGCACAGGGATGGCTGACACCATTTCCTAGGAGGAAGTCAGTGGCCCAGGGACAAAACCCAGCTAATCCCATGCTAGTTATGGCTCTTCTGAATGATCTGATTAAGCCTGCAGACAAGTGCCTGCTACTACTGGCAACCATCATCACCAATCAATATTTATCAAGTGCCTACTATGCACCAGGAACTGTGTTGAGCACTAAGCAATCAAAGGAGCTGCTTGCTAAAAAGAACAAAATAACACACCTCCTCCTCCAACCTGGTGGGGAGAACAGTGGTGGGGAACCCACAAAGGAACCACTGAAGTCCAGTCTCCCCAAGGGTTTTCACACAGCATGAATCACTCACCTCCATAGTCCCATTGACAATTTGGTTTCCAACAGCAAAGTACTCTGGCATGAACTCACGAGTCCTTAGGTAGAAAGCTACAATGGCAGAGAAGATCCGGATCATGGTTTCATCACTGAAGGCATTAATGGAGCAGATGTTAAAATGGCGGATGAATCGAGGTGTGACAGGATTCCTACCCCCACCTGGTGGGCCCATGGCAGCGATCAGCTGTATGTCCATCAGCAGAATTTTAGTTGTGTCCTTCAAATCATACCTTCAAAGCACACAAAGATTTCAAATCCATTATAACTCTAACTGGACAGTTTCTTAACCAACCTCAAAACAAAGACACATGGTTGGACAAAGGATAATAATAATAAGCAGCTAGATTTATACCACATTTAAAGGTTTGCAAAGTGCTCAATGTGGCTTAACTCACTTGATCTTCACATCAACCCGGAGAGGTATTACTCTTGTCTCCGTTGTACAGATGAGGAAACTGAATCAGACAGAGGTTTAGTGGCTTGACTGGGGCACATAGCTAATAAGTGTCTGAGGCAGAATCTGAACCCAAGTCTTCCTGACTCAGGTCAGCTACCCTATCCACCATGCCACACTGCCTCCTCAGAACTGGGGCAAGAATTACCAGCAATCAGAGAATGTAATCTAAGGTGGGGAAGGAAGTATAGGGCCTGAGTTCTCTCATCTGTAAAATGAACTGAAGAAGAAAATGGCAAACCATTCTACTCTCTTTGCCAAGAAAACCTCAAATAGGGTCACAGAGAATTGGACACACCCGAAAAATGATGGAAAGACACACATGGCCCATGACCTTGGTGCAAAGGAGGAAGCCCTGCCCCAGTTGTCTCGCTGCCACACCAATGCACGATGTTCATTGCCCCTGAGCTGGAAGGGTTCTCACAGGAGACATCTAGTCTAGCCTCCTCATTGGACACATGAAGGAAACTGAGGCTCAAAGAAGTTAGTGACTTATCCAAGATCATGCGGGGACTGAGTGTCAAAGCTAAGATATGAACTTGGGTCTCGTAATTCCAAGTTCAATGTTTTTTGCTCTCTCTAAGAACTGACCAGGAGGTGTAAAAAAAGGTGAGAGGGAGAGTTGGGGGAAGGGAGGGGGAAAGACTAGTCCATCCTGTATTGGAGAGAAAACTCCAGGAATAGGAAGTAAAAAAGAAACTGATGAAGTAGGGAAATGGTGGGGCATTCCTTCCAGTGAGTCACCAGAGTCTTACCGAAGGATGAGGCAAGATTCTTGGGACATCCTGCACCTTCGGACCAGGTTGGAGGTGGAGCCATGGAAGTTAAAAGGGACTTTGGAAGCCCACTAGACCAACCTCTGGCCAGATTTGAACTCAAGTCTTCATGACGCTAGGCCCAGAATTCTATCTACTGGGCCACCTGGCTGCCCCGGGCTGATCATAGCCTCACTTGAATAGTTACCAATTTCCATAGTCGAAAAACTGGCGTAATAATTCAATGGGTGGCTGAGCTCCATATTTCTCCAATGCTGGCATATTCATATCATCTATAAATATCACACACTTCTTTCCCATTGGAGGGCCAAACACTCCCTTGCGCCTCTTGTCCAACCTCGCCATGATAATATTCTAAAATGCAGAAGAGAAAGAGGACTACCTGAATATGGATTTATTATTAATTATTATTTATGTTAAAAGTCATCTTTGTAGTTAGGGGATTCCTCCATTAGTGACTAATGACCACAACAACGAACTTCCACTGTGCTTCTCAATGATGCTTATAGCATAAAAGGTCAGATAATGTCAGCATAAAATAACAAGCATTGAAGCAGTTATGTTTTAATAGTTCCATACAACCCACCACCATCATTTTGTTTTTAACATTTTGTAACTTAACAAGTCGCAGAATCACAAAGTCTCAGAATTGGAATCAGTCACCAAGCATTTATTAAGCACCTACTGTATGTCAGGCACTGTGCTTGGCCTTGAGGATATAAAGACAAAGGATAAAACCATCCCACTTACCCCCAAGAAGCATTCACTCTATTAGAGAAGTCAAGAAGTACATAGAAAATAAATATGAAGACAGGAGTTCTGAGACGATCTGGTCCAACCTATTTCTGACCAGGAATCTTCTCTGCAACCCGTGTGACAAAAGACTTCTGGCCTCTCCCTTATCTGGCTTAGTGGCTCATCATCCGCATGGAGCTGTCCTGTACTCTCTGCTTATCCACCACTGAGTGTCAGTTTTTATTTATGGGATTATGGCATGGATTACCATTGTCTACAATCAAATACAAACTCCTCCCTTTTGCACATCAGGCCTGACACCACCCCCCAGTGCTCTAGTCCACTTCATGTCCTCTGTAGTTCAGATAAACTGGCCCTCTAGTTCAGTTTTCCTCCCTCACACAGACTCTCCTGTGCATCAGCCATCCCCCATATTTGAAAAGCATTCCCTCCTCATCCACAATCACTGGATCACAGATTCAGAGCTGGAAGGGACCTTATAGATCATCAAATCCAATTCCCTCGTTTTACAGATGAGGAAACCAAGACTGAGAGAGATTAACCAACTTTCCTAGTATCCCACAATCAGCAAGCATTTGAATCCAGGCCTACTACATTTTCCCGAGCCAGCTTGCTGTCTTACCTTTCCTCTTTCCTTCCAAAGCCATCTACCAGCCCCTAAACAACTAGTGCCTCCTCCAGCTCCCCAATGTGTTTATTTGTATATATTTGGAATATATCTGTTTCTCTCCCCCCACAAACTCCCGAGGTCACCAGAACCTGGTTCAAGATAGCACATAATAAATGCTTTTAGACTGAGGGATTGTTATTCAATTTTTTTCTTCGAGAAATTTCTCTTTGGTTTCTTTTATTCCACATTATTTAATCATCTAATTAGAGCTTTTTCTATTTTTTTTTTTTGCTCATTCTCTTTAAAATCATTCTTTTCTTTTCCTGAAAGGCAATTTTCTTTTGATAGTTTGGTTTTTTGGGGGGGGAGTAGTAGGTTATTTTTTGATGTGGTTTATTTCTGGTTTTGAGAAAATGAAACAAAATGCAGCTTCTGATAAGATGGCCCACACCTTCATCACCTCAAAACAGCCACAAATGTAGCTAGAAAAAATAAAAGAATAACAAAACAGAGAGGAAAGGAAATAACTTATTATAGAAAAACCAGCAGATACAGAAAAAAAATTAGTAAACAGCCAGTAAGAAGTCCCAGTACAATGAATAAATACTAGGGAGTCAAAAAAAGTAATGTGAAAACCTCACAAGAGGAGAGTAAATAGACAGCAACAAGGAGACCTCCAGGAACACTAAAGGAACAGCTACAAGAATCTCCACAATGACTTAGAAGATCAGTCGGAGAATTAAAGAAAACCATCAGGATGTAGTAGAACACTCAAAGAAGAATTCAAAACGAGAATCACGATAAAAGTTTAGAACAAATGATGTAGATTCTCTAAAGCAATGGACTCTCTGACAAAGGGACTTAAAGATCCAGAAAAAAAAAATAGAGGGGGAAGAAAGGCTATCAGGACAAACGCAAAAGGCAGCAATATTGGAATATAGGAGATTTCTAAAAACAAAACAAATGGAGATAGAACATGATGAGACAATCTAAGAATTATTGGTCTCCTGAAAAATGAAACAAAAGGCCTAATTGCCATATCTTGGGAAACCATGCAAGAAAATTGCCTAAAAGTATTGGAAACAGGAAAGAGTATCAGTGAAATCTACCTATTGACAATAGAGAGAAAACTCGAATTCAAAACACAGCAAAATACTGTGGCCGCGCTCTAGGATTTCAACCCTTAGATAATAAATCATACAAGCAGTAAGGAGGAGGCCCTTCATAGACCAAAGATAAACAGTCTAAATCACATAAGTCTTTGAATGATTCCATGACAGATTCTATGACAAATTAAGAAAATAACTTGATACTTTATCTAATAAAATTACTTTGTGAATTCATGTAACATGTAATTCAAATCTTAGCTTAACCTCTAATGAAAAGAGCTTCTCAACAAAAGGGAGAAATTTAAGTCATTCTTAGTAAGGAAGCAAAGGCATTTAATATGCAATTTCATTAAACAAAAGAATTTAAGAAAGGTAAACAAGTCCCCATAAAGGACTAAGCAATCGATATCTAGATTTTAGAAATTTAGAAATTTTAGAAATCCCATCTAGTTTAAGGAAAGAACTAAGAAAAATCTTTTATGGGTGGAGCCCATGGGCTAGAGAAGCCACAGAAGGACTCACTAGAAGAGCGTGGGGAAGAACTGAATTTCCATTTCCTGAAATGTTAAGAGTCCCAGATGAAGGTCCATCCAACAGATGGGAGAGGGGAAGAATAAGAAAGAATCTGACAGGAGCCAGGCTGTACAGTGGATATAGCACTGGTCCTAGAGTCAAGAGGACCTTAAGTTCAAATCTGGCCTCACACACTGACTAAACTGGGCGACCAGGCAAGTCACAACCGCCACCTCCTCCAGAAATAAAACTATATATAAAAAAAACAAACTATAATTCTTTAAAAAAAAAAAATAAGAAAGAATCCAGACATGTGCACGCGCACACACACACACACATACACACACACACATATACACAATCTGAAAAAAGGAGGAGACAAGGCAGCTCCCTTTTGCATGTCTTATCTAGCGTGATTATCATTAAGAGAACAGACATTTGTAGTCAAAGCGCATTAAAGAAGAGAGATGGGAATTATCCTAGAGGTTAGATGACATAGGAGAGAAGATTTCATAGAATCAAGTGACTGAATATATGTGAAGCACTTCTCAAACTTTAAAGTGCTATATGAATGTTAGTTACTATTAGCGATTGCTATTTTTACTAAGATCAAAAGGCTCTTACTATTGTGCTATAAGAAATGATGAACAGGCAGACTTCAGAAAAACCTGGAAAGACTTTGTGAACTGATGCTAAGTGAAACAAGCAGAACCAGGAGAACATTATACACAGTAACAGCCATGACTGTTTGTGATAGACTTAGCCCTTCACAGTAATGCAAGGACCTAAAACATTCCCAAAGGACTCTTGATGCAAAATCCCACCCACATCCAGAGAAAGAATTATGGAATCGGAACGCAGAATGAAGCAGACTATTTTCTCTTGTGTTGTGTTTTGTTTTATTTTGTTTTTTCTTATGGTTTCTCCCATTTGTTTTAATTCTTCTGTGCAACATGACTGATGTAAAAATGTATTTAATAAGAATGTATGTGTGGAACCCATATAAGATTGCATGTCATTGCAGGGACGGAGTGGGGAGGGAGGGGGAGAAAAATGAAAACTTATGGAAGTGATTGTTGAAAACTAAAAACAAATAAACTAAATAATAAATAAGTTTTAAAGATCAAAAGGCTCTTCTCCTGTTTGACTTGCTCATTTTTTCAGTGGAAGAACTCATTTCAGTGTTCTTCAGTGTCCAATCCAGCCAGTATCCCTGGGGAGCCATGACACTAAATGTCACTATCCCAAAGATATGGCTCAAATTAGTCAGATTCTTTGTAAACCCAGACCTGAACAGGAATCTTCCCTAAAATACTCCCAATCAAGAGACCTCGAATCCACTTAAATAGCTCCAATGAGAAAGAACCCACTCCCTACAACGGGGCATTCCAACTTTGGACAAACTCAATTGCTAAGAAATTTTTCTTTACATGGAGCCAAAATCTGCCATCCTGCAACTCTCTTCCATGGCTCCTAGTTTTGCCTTCTGGGGACCAAGCAGAAAAAAATCAATTCTGATTTCATAAAAGAGTCTTTAAATGCTTGCAAATGTCTGTCACATCCCCCCTTCCCACTCCTCACCCTGACTCCCCCTCCTTTCTCCCCTCTCCCTCCCCAAGTACTCTCTTCTGAAACCTACAAATCCCTGGTCCCAACAAATTCTTGAATGACTGAGTTTCAAGACTCTTTACCATCCTCTCTCTCTCCTTTGGAAAACACAAAGCAGGTTCAGGGAAGGGTAAGATCAGCTCAGACACAGAGCCCAACTTTAACATTCACAAATACTAGGAATACTGAGGCAAAGCTGAATATACTGAGTAATAAAACAGAGTTTGAACAGAGTTCAAAGTCCAGTAGAGGACTTGACTCAAGCCAGGCTAACGAGCTGAAACATGGAAAGTGAATCTTGCTTGATGAGCTATTTAAATAAAAAGAGACCAATAATATATATTTTATTTGTTTTAATCTGACCTGAATCTGATTGGCACTGGTCCTTGCAGAAAAATTAACAAAGAATGGAAAATATCGGTCCCTGTTCAAATGGTTCATGAGTTTATCCTTCACATAGACTGATTTCCCAGTACCTGTTGGACCCACGAAAAGCAGTGGCCTTTATAAAGGAAAAAATAAGACATAAGTAGGTCAGTCAAAAGGGAAAACACAGGGGGAAAAGACTCATATTGTCAACTAACAGAAGCTGTATAGTCCACTGAAAAGATAAAGTTATATGTAGACAATGGAAAGGACACTGAATTTGGAAATTGAGGAACTGGATTGAAATCCTCTCTCTGCTACTAGTCATCTGTTTGACCTTGGGCAAGTCAATTCACCAGGTGGGTCTCAGTTTCCTCCCCTTCCAAAATATGGGATTTGGGTGAGAAAATGACCTCCAACATCCTCCTCTAGCTCTAGATCTACATCGAGCTATTATTTAGTGAAGAAATTGCCATTCCTTTAGAATGATGAGATCTTCAGCAGGTCTATGGGAAATCCTTCATACTTACCATCTCAATTTGTTCTCTCACCTGAAAATGAGGGGTGTAGGCTAAAACTAAGATTTCCTGAGGTCCATGAACTTTTAAAAGGTTTTGGTAACTAACCTCATATTTCAACATGATTGGTTTATTTTGTAATCTTAGGTATTTTGTTCCGTGAATTTAACAACATTCTTACAATAAGGGATTCACAGATTTTAGTAAACATGACACAAAAAAGGTTTCATGGACAAAGGGACCTCAAAGTTCCTTCTAGCAATAAAATTCTCAATAAACTAAATGGCTGTATTTAGAATATTGGAGGATAAGAGAATTGCTTACTTCTCATAGGTAATACATAAGTCCATTAAAAAAGTATATCTAATTGTGTCCATTGTAGGGACTATAATTTCTTGAATTTTAGTTTTCTTTTCTCCTAAAGAAGTAGTTTTAATTAATTCATTCCAGTGGATCCACCGGCCTCGATTCTTCATCTACCAAAAAAAAGATACATATAGTTAAATCCGTGAATTTAAAATGGTTGAAAGATTGTCTTCATCATTAACTTTTTAAATTATCCTGTTGGCTTTAGAAGATTTTATATATGTTTTCTTCTTGATTATTTTACTTTATGGCTAAACAAACACCATATAACTTTTAATAGAGCCCAATGATCAAAAGTAACCCAATTTCTTTCCTTTTAGCCTCTTGACCTATAATTTCCAAATTCTTCACAATCCCCTCCTACCAGTAAAAACACTGGGAAAATCAACTTAATAAGATCCCAAGCAAATATGTGCTAAACCTTGAGGGGAAGGAGGGAGGGAGTTTCCAACTTCCATTAATCCAAAAAATGAACTAAGTAGGCATTATTAAGTATATATTTAAGCACCTTCTATATGCTTGGCGCTATGCTAAGGGCTGAAAATATACATTTGGGGGAAAAAAGATAATTCTCCCCCTCAAGGTGTTTACAAGGGAATAGAATCAAAGCTAATGAAATAAATTCATAAAAACACATCATGTGTATCACAGCTGCTCTGAAACTTTGTGCAGGTGTGCCTCACATTACGCAATCAGAAAACAGTGGGTTTTGGTTAAATTCTCAAACTTCAATCCTATTTCCAATATACAAGAGAGGTTGCTAAAAAAAAAAAATCCTCTTGAGTGTATTTCAATAAAGTGAACGTATGGTTTATATCATATCTCAATTAGAATGATCATGTCCATACTGGGTTTGCTTAAAACGAGGCATACTTAGATGATCCTACTTTATTTAAGGATGGAGAAACTAAAATTAAGTAAATTGAGTGGCCTGCCTATGCTCCTTAAAGAGAAACTCAAATCCCTTGAGTTGCCTTATTGAAGGAAGGCCTGCAGTGACAGTGCGAAAAAACAATCAAATATCCATCGATGGTATTGAATGTGAACACATCAACCAGCCTCCATTTCTCCAGTTGTTACCCCCTAGCATGAATTGGCACCAGTGCCCAAATCCAGGTTTCCTACTTCCTCTTCCTAGTACCAGCTTGACTCAGATAAGAACCCTAGACAACCCAGCCAATCTCAGTGGTCAATTATATCCATGCTCCCCCTGCCTCTCATCAGGAGTCTTTCCCCTCAATCAAGCTGGCTCACTTTACTGTCAGCTGATTCTATCTTGATGCCCCTGTGCTTCCTTGTACTGTATTCTGGGATCTCAACCCTTATAAAGCCATTGGCCAAAGCTCTAGGCTCAGGGGCCATGGGACCTCTCCCTCTTGGGCCAGCTTCAGTTCTCACACAGGTAATGTCATACCTCATATGTATAGTCATAGACCAGGCCTTTTTCATCAAAATTGCATTCCCATTTGCCCACCCCAGGAGGTATTGGGTGTTCTTCATTCTTTCCGGTTATAATTTCTCTGACAAAACCATCAAAGACAAGGCGTCCATCTGTGTCACAGCTTCCTCCAATGGACCAAATCAAAGAGAATATGAAGCAAGCCTGTTTTGACAAAAATAAGATTCACTATTTTTGAAATGTTTTCACCAATATTTTCAGTTTATTGCCATCATTATTCCAAATATTCCTCCCCTCTCCCTCCCCAAGAGCCATCACCTTTGATGAATAATATCTTTTAGGGGGGAAAATAATTCAGTACAACTGATTGATACATTGAGAAAGTCAAAAAACATGTCTCCTACATAACCACCGTGGACCTCCGACACAGATATTTTTCCAGGCTTCTCTGTACTTACCACACACATCATTTCTCACAGCACAGTAATAATCCATTACTTTCATTTGCCACAACTTGCTTAGCCAATAGGCACCTCTTCTGTTTCCAGTTGCTAGCAATCACGAAAAGCGCTGCTATACATATTTTGGAGCACGTGGGAACTTTTTTCTCATAAGCCCGGTGACGGGGTCTCTGGTTCACAGGTCATGAATGTATTAGGCACTTCATCTGCGTAATTACAAATTGCTTTCCAAAATGTTTACATCACTTCCCAGCTCCACCAACAATACATTAGTGTGCCTATGATTCCAACATTGGCTGCTGCCATTTGAGATTGACCCTGTATGATTTTCTTATCGATCCTACTTACAATTAGTTGATTTTGTCTGTTACGATTTAATCCATTCTTCTTTTGTCTCTGAACTTAGCTCAAAGTTCAGATGGCCTGTAATGGGCTAAGATTAAAAATCCAGCTCTCTTGCCTCAAGAAAATGAACTGACTTTGGAGAACGAATGTGAACAGAAAGGGAGTTTGGCCTGGATACCTTCACTCCACATCCTCCAAGGGTGTCTGCTTTGCTGTCCAAAAGTCTGGGTTGCTATCTTGCACCGGACTCAGACAATGAGCACTTCTTATTCTCACAAGAGAAGAAGGGTGAGGAGGTGGGGGGAGGTGTCATTGCTAGCCTCCATTACCAAACTTCCAACCAATAACATTGTTCTTAATCCCATGAAGTCATATACTATGTTTTATTCTTTGTTCTATATTCCCCATAACCCATAAAAGGGCAGCTGTCCTTTTGCTTGGGAATAAATGGAGGTAAGTCACTGACCATTTATGGACAAGTAGCATGCCCTACTAATAAAGATTATTTTGTTTAGAGATGTGCCCCATTTTATGTTCTGTTAAATTTCAACCACGACACATTTGTTGTCATTTTTGCCAATCATTACTGATGTCGAGCATTCCTTCACATGACTATAAATTCTGTGCAGTTCTTTTGAGAGCTGTTTGCTCATATACTTTGATCATTTATCTACTGTGGAATAGCTATCAGTCTTATTCATTTATTTATTATGTTTCTTGGATAACAGACCCTTATCAGAGAAATTTGATACAAACGTTTTTCCTCTTTCAAACACTTCCTTTTTTATTCTAGATATATTAATTTTGTCTGTGCAAAAGCTTTTCAGTTTCAAAGAGTTATCTATTTTATCTATTGTAATTGCCTTTATCTCTGTTTTGATTAGGAATATATCTCTTACTCATACTTGTGAGAGGAATATAATACTTTTCTTCTAATTTTTTTGTCTGAACTTTAATATTAAGATCATGCATCCATTTTAATATATTGTGGAGTGTGGTGTAAAGTGTTGGTGTAAGCCTAATTTGTGCCAGACTGTTTTCTCAGCAGTTTTTAAGCAGATAAGAGGCTTTCCTCTAGGTAATTTACATTTTCCACTTTGTCAAACACTGGGTTATTGAGTTCTATGGTTTCTGAACCTTCCTTGTCTATTTTATACCATTGATTCTCATTCTCGCTCTCTCGCTCTCTCGCTCTCTCGCTCTCTCGCTCTCTCTCTCTCTCTCTCTCCCCCCCCACCTCAGTTCTAGAAGTACTATTTCCCCTTCGTCGCTCCTTCTTTTCATCATTTCCCTTCGTATTCTAGATCTTTTGTTTTTTCAAATGAATTTTACTATGATTCTATCAAGTTCAGTATCTTTTGTACCTGATTGGTATGGCATTAAAAGTCTGAATTCATCTAGGTTGTATTGAAATTTTCATAACATTGGCATGACCTCATCATGAGCACCAAATATTCCTCAAGCTATTTAGGTTGTTCCTTATTTCTTTAAGGAAGGCTTGGCAATTGAATATTTATAAGTCTATTGTGTACTTTGTGAGGTTGATCCCCACATACTTTATGCATTTCATAGTTATTTGGAATGAGATTTTCTTTCTATTATTGCTTCCTGTATTTTGTTTTTTTACATAAAACACATACATATGTTTCGTTATTACATAGAAATGTTATTGATCTTTGAAGATTAATTTTGTAATCTGCAACTTTGCTGAATTACTATTTTTTTTAAGAAAAAAAACCACCCAGAAGATAATACTGAAGGACATAATCACTCAACTGGAGGGTAAAAATCATGTTTATACACCAAGTACAATGGAAGGGAATTCCCTGGATTAAAAGATAAACCATTCTGAACTCTACCAAGTGATTGTTTGGGCCGCCTCTGAAGGTGCAGAGTTTTTCAAGAAGCTTAGACAACCAGTTCAATCAATCAACAGTCATCTCTTAATCACTCCCTACATGCCAGACTTTGTGCTAAGGACTGGGGATAAATCAGGGGAAAAGAGTCCCTACTTTTGAGGACCAGAGTGCCCCGGGTAACACTTAATGCTTGTTGGTGGACGGATGCTCGAATAGGGTGTCCTTTGTGGTGGGGATCCTTTGTCTCTTGTGGTCCTTTCTCACTCTAAAATTCTACAGTGCTCTGATTCTGTACTGGTCTTCCTATTTCACCAAACATCTCTGAATTTGACAGGTTAGGTGAGGTATACTCAATCAATGAGTCCAAAAGCATTGATTAAGCACCTGCCATGTTCTGAGCACTGTACCAGATGCTGGGGATCCAAAGATTCACAAGAAGTCATCTTTACCCTCAAAGAACCCACATTCTATGGGCAAGCGCATTGTCTTTTACCAAGTGAACAAACACCCCCATGTTAACCCTGCCCAATGACAAACATGGAAAGGATGCCTTCATTTTCTTTTGAAAGGCTACACCATGACAGTGAGGCAGGGCCAGCACTGATGGTGCCAGGGTGACTGAATACACAGAAAAATTCTTAAAATTTTTTTCTGGATGCATTTTGCTCTGCTACGGCCTGGTCACATCCTCTGAAGAAGACCATGCATTCAGCAGAAGTCAGCCCAGCAGTCCCTCCGCAGCCTTGTCGGCTTCTCAAAGGCCAGGCCAGTAAAGCCAGGCTGCCCTGGAACATGTCCCAAGATCACACCAGATTTTGGTTCGGTTTTTTTTTTGGGGGGGAGACCTAATTTCATTCTTGGGGAGGTGAAAAGCCCAGCCTGGCAGTGAGACTTTAACGCTTTTTGAGCATAGTGGGAAATGATAGAGTAGGACCTATACCAGGATAATCACCTCCTTATTCTTGGAATTCTTGTGCCTCTGATAATGCAGTCCAAAACTATGTTTGCAGGGTTTGGGGTGGAGTTGTATGACTCTGCTGACTCCTAGAGAGCCTGCAGGCCACTCAAACCTCCAGATCTTTTTCAGACAAACTATGCTTCTAACTGCCTAACTGTGCTTCCCTCCTCCTCCATCATGTATTTGTGAAGTCAATTTTTTAACCCAAATATAGCAGGCACATAGTAAGCACCTAATAAATGTTTGCTGACTATGGCCTCCCACTTGAGACTACCCTCCTCCATCTTTATTTCCTTCTAGCATCCTATGATCCTACTTGCTAAAGTCACCTATAATAACTGTCTCTTGTCCAGCCCTTCCTATACTACCAGACTTGGCTTCTTACCTGCCAAGGGCTGGTACGTGATGAACCCTGCCAGGCTAACTGGACTTCCAATCCTTTCTCCACTCCAACTAGCTTCATCCCAATACTCCCAACCCTCCTGTAGGCCAATGGGCCAACTCTCTCATCTCTTCAACCACTTGCTTTCATGCTCACCAAAAAAGACTGGCTCTGAATCCAAAGGTCTGTACTATTACTCAGCACATTTCAAAATGACTGTGAGAAAAAAAAAACTCTTGAAGTTACCAAAAAGAGATCAATTCGGTTAAAAGGGACCAAACAGCATCCGACCACATTCCTCCACAAAAAAGATGAGAGAGTCAAGGTTCAACATAGATAAACTTGAAAACCATGGACTTTGAGTCAAGGCTCTGTTTCCCAGCAAACCTGGGCAATTCTTTCTGAAGTGAAAAGAAGGATTATTTTTTTTAATTAAAAGGCCTTAATCTACGTATGAGATCTTTGGCAAAAAAAAAAACCTACACCTGAAAAAATTCCTTAATTGCTTACTGGTCATTTCTTCCCAGAGCCTCCATTTTAGAGAAGGACCCCAGACCAACCATCCCTCATTCTTCAGTCTGGCCATCATGTATCTGTCCAGATACCTCCCCTGTCCCTCACCTGCTTCCCAAATCCCCTTTTATGTGCTGTTGTTTTCTCTATTTGGAGAAGGACTGTATTTCTGTTTACTTGTATTTGTATCCCCACTGCTTAGCACAATGCCTGGCATCAAAATGTTTATCGATTAATTAATCCAGACACGTAGAGAGGCATAATGGATAAAGAACTGACCTCAGAGTCCAGCGGGCCTCTGTTCAAAACCCAATTCTGCCCCATCCTGGCTGTGAGACCCTGGGTACATCTGCACCAGACACCTTGCTAAGACTACAAGTGACCAGGCAGGTACCCATCTTCATCAATAGAGGGAATTCCTCAAGGAGAGCTCTCTATATGACTGACATCACAGATAAAATTCAAAAAAATTAAAATTCTTTAAGCTGAGCTGAAGTAAGTATACCTCAAAAAGATTACAGTTAATATTTAACAAGCTTGTAGTCTTAATGTTAAAGGCACAAGTCTGGGAGAAAGATTTAAAACCTACACAGGGTATTGGTCAGCCTGTTAAAGGTGGCAATTGGGGTTGAGGAAGAAAATGGAAATGAGGAGAATCGGGATCCAGAATCTAAAGGGGGTTTGGGCTTAAAGTAGAAAAACGGGCAATGAATGGAAGCACCACAAGAGCTGTGCTTGTGCGAGCTCAGAGGGCGTTGGCCAATCCTGCAAATCCATCCAATACCCCTGTGACTGGGAATGTTATTGGACAATATCAAGGAATTCAGATTCACCAACTCGGTCACTTCTTTTCATCATAAACCATCAAACATGCATTCTTCTTCTTCTTCTTCTTATCATTATTATAAGTGCCGGGCACTTACGGGGATACAAGAGGAGGCAAAGACCACAAGCACTGACTATCTACTCTGGGCAGGCGCTACCCTTAAACGCCAAGGACGAATGAAACAATCCCTGCTCTCAATCAGCCTACCTTCAATCAGGAACAGCAGCATATAAAATGGAGGAGGAGAAGGAAAAACAGATGGGGACCAGACTGGGACAAGTTCTAAGGCCAGAGAGCAAGAGGGCCTCTCCTAAGATGTGTTGGGTCAGGAGGGACCAGGGAAAAGGGAAAGCGGGGAGAAAAACTAACCATGATCCAAACACGGATGTGTTTACTGTTCGGGTCTTCAGCTGCCGCCTTGGAGAGCAAGACTTCAAAGAGGCGAGTGAGAGAGACCACAACGTTGCTGTTGCTTGTGGGAATCAGTTCCTGCAGAGCCACAAAAGACAGTCAAGACTTGCCTGTCTAGGACGGTCACACAATAGAAAACTAGTCTAAGGACCAAGAAGCTTCTCAGAGCCCACAGAGGGGGCAGTTGGTAACCTTCATTCAAATGACTCAACCCCTTGGTTCCAGTCCAGCTATAGCCTATGAACTTGCCGAGTCTGAGAACCAAGGACTGTAAGAGATAGAATTGAGGATCCATTCCTGGGGAAACTCCCAGCTGGCCCTGAGCTCCTGGTTCATACTACCTGAGACCAATGCAAGGGATACCTTCTATCTTTCACCTTCCTTCTGAGACACTGTCAAAACAGGAAGCATGTGAAAGCTATTGGAGCCAGGAAAACTTGGCTTTGAATCCCACCTCAGATGCTCACTAGCTGTGTGACCCTGGGCAAGTTATTTAACCCATCTGCCTCAATTTCCTCACCTTTAAACTAGGGATAACAATATCACATACCTCACAGCGTTGCTGTGAGGACTGAATGAGGTAGTCCCTGAATAGTAACATTTGTGAAATACTTTGTAAACCTTAATTCACTGCCTAAATATCATTGTTATCATTAAAGTAGAATAATAGTAATAGATAATAGCATTTGTCTAGCACTTTCAGGTTTGCAAATTCCTTTACAATTATTATCTCATTTTATCTTCACAAACACCCTGGGAGGTAGGTGCCATTATTAGCCCTATTTTATAGATGAGGAAACTGAGGAAGACAGAGTTTTAATGTCTTGCCCAGGGTCACCAGCAAGTACGTGTCTGAGGCTTGATTTGAACCTGGGTCATCCACACTCAAGGTCCAGCCTTAGTCATGATTTTGTCAGTGTACATCACAAACCCTTGGCCAGAGGAAACCCTACCTCTAAATTGTTGATTTGTAAATTCAGGGACCCTTGGCCCAACCTGTGCTTACTCATTCTCATTCTTTTTATTAGTTTGGCCTAAACTATGAGAAGTCAAAGTCCAGTGAAAAATGAATCAAAGTGGTGGCCTCTTAGGCCACAGAGCACACATTTTCAAACATGGCCAAAGCATTGATTTATTTTGCTAAACTGGAAGGGTTCTATCTGTGCTGGGAGAGGAGAGATTGGGAAGTGACAACAATGTAAAAGAAAAAAAAAGAGGGCCACTAAAACTTGGCTTCTAATTCAACAAACCTTGCATTTTTTCTGACGAATCCGCAGAGCTGCAGATATCAACCAATCAAAGAGTTCTTTCAACAGATCCTGGTATTCCTTCCTATCCAGAGGCTCCTTCAGGGAATGCAACCAAGAGGTGACAAGAGGCTCCCAGCCTAGCTGGAGGGGTTCCATGTAGATCATGCCACAGCGACTGACCGTGGCTGGCTAAAGAGAGCAAGGCAACTTTACCTTTCAAAGACTTCCCTTTTACAGCAAAGACAACAAAAGAGGAAAAGGACAGGTAGAAGGGCACGCTAATGTATTTTTGGAGGAAGCATGTTCAGAAAGTTACCAAAATGGGTGCACCCTTGACCAAGTGATACTGCTGCAAGGTCTATACAACAGATCAAAGAAAGAGGAAAAGGACCCATATGCACAAAATTATTTGCAGCTGTTGTCACAAGGAACAGGAAACTAAGGGAGTGCCTATCAACTGGGAACTAGGTATATGAGGGTAACAATATTATTCCACCATAAAAAAATACTAACTAGATGATTTCAGAGAAACTTGAGAAGACTTGTATGAATGGACTGAGAGTGAAGGGCCCAGCAGAAGAACAACTGACACAATAACATGAGGCCTCTGACCAAAGCAATGACCAACAATGTTTCCAAGGACCAGCGACGACAGAGGGCATGGAACCAGAGACAGACACGGTCCGTGTGGCCATTCGTGCTGCTTATCTGTGCACATTTGTTACAAGGGGCTGTTTGTTTTTCTCAAATGGGGGTGAGTGGGAGGGGGAGAAGGAACTAGAATAGGGTAATGAAAAGAAAGTAATAAGGATTATTGAGACTTTTGTTAAATGCAAAGAAGAGACTAGATGGAAGACAGGAAGGATCGCAGGACACCTACGGGCTGGACGTGTGTATTTTCATACCATATATTACATGTATTATACACAGTGGAGATCTCTAGCTCTGTGAACAAGCTTCTTTTTCCATTCTACTGTGTATTTAGAAATGCCTGTTTAATTTGGTGCTTGTTAAGTTCAGAACTTTTTTTTTTAATCTGTCTACCAAAAAAAAAAAAAGGTTCCTTTTGCAATAAAAACTCCTGGCCATGCTGAGCTCCCCCAAGTCGACCTGCCAACTTACCGAGGCCTGGGACAGGTCCATGGCTTCAAAGATGAGGCTCATCTGAGCAGACATCTGGATGATCTCCCCACTCATCAGGCAAAGCTGGATACCAGGATTTCAAGAGGGTCAATTAGGAAAATCCAATCCCCACCTTTCAAAGGCATCACTAAGAACTTGCTCCAAGTAGAAAATAATAAATACATCCAT
Source organism: Bettongia penicillata ogilbyi (assembly GCA_023548195.1). NCBI lineage: Eukaryota > Metazoa > Chordata > Mammalia > Diprotodontia > Potoroidae > Bettongia > Bettongia penicillata. Next base: position 1,842,114 of record JAJHZJ010000132.1, on the reverse strand, counting down.
CCCAACAAGGTTTGTTTTCATTTCCTAGAGGTGCCCAGAATCAGGGACCATCCAAGGCTCAGGGCAGCCAAAAGGGCCAAATCCTTCCTCTGCTGCCCAATGCCAGCATGAATCTGGGCAAATCACCAGAGCCCTCTGCGGGCCTCAATTTCTTCATCTGTCAAATCAGGAGAGGAGCAGATGGCCCCTGAGGTCCTTTCTAGACTCTACATATACAATCTCTGTCTTTTAATGCCATAAATTCGCAGTTGTGGCCCTTCCCCCACCAGCCCTGCCACAAGCCTCCTCTTCTCCCAGCCCTTCACCCCACCATGACATCTGTGCTCTAAGTCCATCACCACCTCATGGTCTCCAGTTTGTTAATGTTTCTCTTTTAAAAAATTCCCCAGAACTGACTGCATAACATAGCTGTGTGTCTTATCCTCTTAGGACCAATGGACAGAAGGTACATGAAGGAATTTTTCAGCTCAACATAAGGAAAAATTAGATGATGCAGTGCAAAGATTGGTCTTGGCCTCAGGACTGAGTTCAAATCCCAATTCAGACACTTGCTAGCTGTGTGACATTGGGCAAGTCACTCGCCTGTGCCTCAGTTTCTTCATTTGCCAAATAGGGGATAATAATAGCTTCTGTCTCCCAGGGCTGCTGTGAGGACCAGCTAAGAGAATATATGTGAAGCACTTTGCAAACCTTGAAGAGTCACAGCTAGACGCTCCAAAAAGGGAACAAGTCAAGCTGTCCATCACTGGGCTGTCAGGGGTTATTGCAGCTTCTGATAATGACTCAGGTTCAGCACAGACAGGGAAGCCTCGGAAGTCTCCCGACCTCTCTTCAGAGGGATGTCACATCACCTCTGCTTTTTTCTCCTGGCATCCTCATCCACATTGCCTCACCAAGGCTTCCCATCCAGACCCACTGAAGGGTTAGATTATGACCCAAAGGGCCCCTCCAGCACTCTGGGATCCCAAGATCCTAAGTCACTTAACCTCACTGGGGCCTCAGTTTCTTTATTTGTAAAAAGAGGAGACTGCACTAACTGGTCTAAGGTTCCTGCCACCTCTCTATCTGTGATTCTTCAGGAATTCCAAGACCCTCTACCCTGATTTCTAATCAATACATTCAGATGTATTGGGAGTATCTGTCTATATTTAAGAAAACGTAATCAGAGCATCACTCTTACAATCCTTAATCTACATGAGTTACACTTCCTTCTCATTAGTTTGAGCTGGTTGAGCATTGGGCTACCCTGAGAGTCCTGTGTTCAAGTCAGAGCACCACAACTTAGAAGGGACATTGCAAATCTGCATCAAGTTCAGATAAAGGAGGTGAGGGAGGGAGAAGAGATCATAGTGGTGAAGAGACTAATAAAATGCCATTGAAGGATCATCTGAAGAAACAGGGACTGCTTAACGTGTACGAGAATACCCATGGGAACATAATAGCCATCAGCAAGCACTGGAAGGGTTGCCAAGTACAAGAAGGCTTAGACTTTCTCTGTCAGTCTCCTAAGGATGGGACTAGAGCTCATGGATGGGAGTCAAATTTTAGGTCAACATAGGGTAGCCTAAAAACTATGAGAGTTTATCACAAAATAACAAATCACCAGTACTGTCCCACAGAGAGTGAGAGCTGGCTGGCTCTGTAGCCAGAGGCTCAGGGTTTAAATCCTGCCTCTGATGTTTGTTCCCTGAGTGACCCTGGGCATGTCACCTAGCTGGTCCTGTCTCCTCATCTGTAAAATAAGAGAGTTGGATAAGATGGCCTTAGAGGTCCCTTCCAACTCTACATCTAGGACCCTAAGTACCGAAGGAGACTACCTTAAACAGCAGTCAGTTCCCCATCCCTGGAAATCTTTAAGAAGGCAATAATGGTAGAGATGCAGACATCAGGTATAGGTTGGATTAGATGACCTTTGAAATCCCTTCCATATGCTAATTAACATATAGTAATTAGCCTCAGCAATTTTTCATTTCCTTTGCTTTCTCTACTGTTTTTTAATTCCAAATTCCACTTTCACTACAGATCATGTACCTTTTTGTTGTCATCCAATACTGTGTTCATGCTTTCAATCCACAGCGTATCAATGGGCCCATCAAAGACCACCCATTTGCGATCCGGGGTCTCTGACAGGGCAAATTCTCTAAAGGTGTTGGCGACAATGCCATCTGTCCACTGAGAGAGAGAGAGAAAGGAAAGGGTTGAGAAGTTCAGGACCCTGGAAATCTAGGCTGGTGCCCAAAGGAGGGTTTGTGGGAACAACAAAAGGAAAGGGTACAGACAAGAGGCTGCTTCCATTTAATAGATGAAAAGAGCCATAAAAAGTAAGTACTTGAACAGAGCTGCGCTTGTATCACTATGGGAGGTTGGCGTTAACTGATCAAGGAAGAGATGTCTGTCCTAAAAATGCATAAAATGAGAAAGTGTACAGAGAACTGTATTCACACACACACATACATACCCCAAAAAGTGACAGAATTGGAATTTTCTTCTTCTAGAGTTAAATGAAGGATTTGGTGGGGAGAGGACTGTTCAAATGTGGTTCATTTTTAGTTGATGACATTTTTTACAAAAAAAGGTTTTGGGGGAAGTTGAGGTTTTTACTCCCTAAACCTATCTTTGAGGGGTGGGGCAGAACAAAGAAACCCTGGAACTAGAGTAACAGAAAGACATGGAGCCAAGACCCAAGAAGCAAAGAGCTGGACTTTGCCCTCTGACAAAGACCCAGTAGAGAAGGGGGCTATAAAAGTCACTCAAGTTTCCCCACCTCATGAGACACAGGATCAAACTGGCCAAAAAGTTGGCCCATCGTGATGGACTTGGGGTTCACCGTCCTGTGAATGACCTTCTCTTCCTCTCCATATGAACGCTCATTCATAAGCGTCAGTGTGTCAGCCAACACATGCAGAACCTTCGTCTTCCCCGCATAAGGTTCTCCAACAAGCATGAACCTTTTGGACAATTATTACATGATAAGGTTTGGAAAGGGTAACTACGAAGGATGAATTTGGTACAAAGAACTCTCCACAGGGCTCACTGGCTCATCCTGTAGTGTAAGCAAGATGTACTAGACAAGATGACATTGGTACACAAAGAAAGAACAGCCCAAACCAGCTGATGGGATATGAAGATGGATAAGCCAGCCTCTTCTTGAACTTTCATTGTTTCTGATTCCTTGGGTTCCTTTCTGGATGAAATTAGCCAGGATGAACATGTCCTCTCTATCTTCACTTATGATCTAAAAGCTCCTTCTTCAGAATCCTAAATCACAACAAGAACTCCTGGCTAATTTCAGTTGGAAATAGGAATGAAGTAACAAGAAGCAATCATGAGTGAGATGAGGAAATTGTGAAGACTTTTCATAACAAAAATATGGGGAATATTGGATTTTCTATATAAAATTTCTCTTCCATAAGGCCACTCTCCACGGATACCTGAGTTTCAGGTATCCAGGGCCTGTGGATGGTCAGTTGCCACCCCCTCTTACCAGCTACCAGGTTTCTTTGTGAAAGTACTGTGGGCTGTAGCCAAAACTTGAAAGTTACTCAAATCTCCCCTTTGTCGTATTGTTGCCACATCAACATTACAGCTCCCGCTTCTTCCCCTCCCCTCTTTTCTAAAGCCGCATCCTCAGTTAAGTTAGATATTAGATGAGGTAATTGTGTTAGGATAGGTGGAAATTTCCCAGGGTTTGCCTAGTTTTTCGAGTTTAGATTGTAAGCCCACCTCCCAGCCAATGGAGAGGTGGGATAGCAGGGAGGTAGGATTCTTTGTGTTAAGGGATAAAAATTGTGCTTTGATTTCTGTAAATTGCCTCTTTTCATCAGATTCCCCAACCTGGTGGAGGGATGCCCTTTCTCAAGAGAATTGTAATAAATCATTTTCTGTCCTTATTGAGAAGCCTCTTCATTAATTTAAAATTTTGAGTAAGGGTCTTTTTATCCCATGCAATCAGAATTCCAGGAATAGTCCAGTTAGCCCACCATAGGGAGATCTTAAACATTTTTGTGTTCTGGACCCATCTGACAGTCCCAAGGGGCCTCTTCTCATAGTAACGTTTTTAAATGTAAAAAGTACTTAGGATTGCCAAAGAAACTAATTATATTGAAATACAGCAATAAAGTTCATGGACTTTAGGTTTAGAACCCATCATAGACTATGATCTAGTGGGTTTAGGTGATTCTTCTTTCCTAGTGTACTCATTTCATCCATTCTAGCATATCAATGACATTAGATTGTGAGCTCCTTGAGGCCAAGGACTGTATTTTGCATCATTTTGTAGACTCAGTGTACCACACAATGTCTAGCACATCATAGGCATGTAATAAATGTTGACTGACTGAATGATTCCATTTATACCACAGGATGGATCAATGAACCCTGTAGAGTCATGAACGAGAGGAAATATTTACTCTCCTTCCCCTAATTCTCTGCTTTAAACTGACTTTATCCCTGCTTCAGAAAAAAAAAAAGTTCTCTGCTATTTACTGAAAACTGGCTAATGACTTTTTTGAAGAGTTCTCTAATTGACCCAGTGCCATCTGAAGCCATGCCTTATCTAGAACTACCAAACCATAGAACTAAAAACCCTTTAGGATTCAAGACAGGGGAGAAGGGATCCTCCATCTGAACCTTTTGCTAGCCCAGTGTCTAGCGCCCCATATGGTCAGCAGCCAGGTGGGGTAAAGAATCTGCTCCACCATCTTGCTTGTCCCATTGCTTTAATCACCTCATTGCTGAGAGTAAGCACATAACTATGGAACAATATAAGAACTGAGAAGGCAGAATAATCTTACCCATGTCTAACAATCATCATTTCATATGTCTGGATCATCTTATCTAGAAATACTTTAACAGGCTGAAGATTGTGCTCCTTGCAGCACTCATGAGCACATTCCAGGAAATCCTGAATTAAAACAAAAACAAGAAAGGCTGCTTTCCAATGGAACAGGAGGAAAAAGTTCTTAAGAAATGTATGTTAACTTTGGTAAAGGTATCATAAAATGTTTCTCTTTCTTGAAAGTAAATTTGTTTAATTGATGACATGTTTTTATCGGTAAAAACTATGGAAACAATTTTCAAAGCATAAACAGCAGTATCAGAATATTTCTAAAATAATTTAATTCAAGGGTTACACTCCTCCTGTGTGTGCAGAATAGGGTGTCAAGCAATGGAGAAGGTACAAAGGTTAGATAGCACATCATATCTTATGGTATAAATATACATCCCATCAGGCATCATAAATTACAATAGTGGCAGCTTTGGATATTACATGACAATAATCTCCTGTAATATGCATTAGGTCAAACTAGTATTTATCCTGTTTTTAGATCTATAACTAGAAATATAGTCATGAGGTGAAAAAATACATATACAACAATTGAATGAAATAACATCAGCCATAGAGAGGGAGGGGGGTACCACATGCCCCACTGAGGATGGCCTAGCCTCGAGTTCAGTTATGCAAAGACAGTGAGAGTTGACCTATCCCTAGACCCACCAGGGTTTGAATGAAAGTAAGTTCTGGTGATAAGGTGCCCCTCTCAGGAACCATCTTCTCCTCAACTCCCACAGTGGGGAGAACCAAGATGCCCCCTCTCCCAATACATTTTCATCAAGAGTCACTCTACTCTGGTGATGGTTTTGCCCACAGTGACCCTATGTAGAAGAGAACAGCAATTACTGTAAGGAAGATGTCCCCAAGTTAGGGGCCTGCGACAAAGCCTCATTCACCCAATACTAGTTATGGCTCTGATGACTGAGTGTTACAATTCATATTGAGAAACAAAATGTTCTCTTCCTCACATGAAACATTTTCTGTGGCTTGAATCCCATCCCCCACAGTACCAAACTCTGGAAAGCACAGAAACTAATTTAATCTGCCTTTTTGAAAGTTCCTTAACTCAGTCCCTCATCCTACAGCCAGAAGCAACTTACCATTTTAATTAAGTTGAATAAATAATTCCTCAATGAATCGACTGTTAGGGGGGAAAAAGCAGCCTAACAATCATACGTACATTATAATCAGCTTCTGGGAGCTTGACACCAGGAAACAGGTCACTAGTTATTCCATTAAACAAGGGTATGTCATGGGACAGAAACTTGGGTTCATTCACATCCTTTATTGATCGGAGAAGCTGAAAGTGCCAAGCACAGAAAGCTGATTACACAGAGTGCGCTAAAATCCCCACAAAACCCACACATGCCAAGTGTGTAGTAACACACTGTACTGTTATATATATAGGAGTATAAATGAAACCAAATTAAAAAGCAGCTAAACCTAGAGTAACTGCAGTGACCAGTATTTGTCTCCAAAGAAAAGAAGGTGAAATACACTCCTCTCTTCTCAAAAGAAAGATGGTGAACTCTGAGTGCAGAGCTCATGACACACCTGCGGAAGAGGTCCCTTTGTCAGTAACTGTTCTTTATTTCAAAGGAAGGTTTGGTGGGGATGAATAAAGTTTTTAAAAAGGCATCAATGAAACATGTATTTAAAAATAGACTAAAACTCTAGCAAAATTCTAATAAATAAACTATCTTAAAAGTTCATTTAGAAGGCAAAGTAGTACATTGATGACTAAGAGCTTTCCTCTAAATTGTCATTACCACAGCAAAATTATCATAGTAAATTTGCCACAATGAAATTAACACAAATGAAGTTGCCAATACCATTACCATAAATCCATTACTGTAATGAAAAGGGAATTATACAGATGATCACTTTATTTCAGAATTATCACAAGGAATTTCTGTAACCAAACCCTGTGCTACCAATTCTGCACTGCCAAGGCACAAGAGGTAGGCTGGGGGAACAGCTCACCACAGCCCATTATCTGGTAGCTGTTTACTTTAAATATTGCTGGGCATCAATGGGCAACATGGCATGGGGGAGAGAGTCAGGAAAGCCTGGGTTCAGCTCCTGCTTCTGACATATCCTGGCTGTGGGCAAATCATAAGCCTTCAAATTACAGTAGGAAAGGCTTCCTATAAGAAGGGAGGATTTTAGCTGGAATTGAAAATCAATTTGTCTACGTAAAAGGTGTTTCTACATTGGAATTTCCCCATATTAGTGAAACCATAGGTAGGGGTGCATCTCTGTTATCTTCACTCTCCCAAAGAACTAAAAACCCAACAGAAGTGTCTACCTTTAACAAATTTATCACCTCACCCTAGTTACAACTCTACCTTTTTCATCCCCCTCTGATCAACCTCCCAAAGGAGCAGAGATCTTAGAACCTGGATCCTCCCTCCCAACTGAGGAATGGCTCTGATGTATCCTTACAAGGATATCTTCATTTTCATCCGGAAATTTCAGCTTGAGATTCCCAGCTGCCACCAGCACCGCTTTGACAGCTCGCATACCATAGTCATAATGGAACTGAGATGAAAGCTGTTCAGAGCAGAGCCTGTAGGTCATCACAATCTTCACTGACAGAGGTTTGGCATGCAGAAACCCATAGGAGTAGAGAGAGATTTCTGCAATGAGGGCATAGTTGGGTACCATCATAGCCACCGTCCGGAAGAGAACCTACCATCAAAGAGAAAAAAGGCTGATATGTTTTTCAAGACAGAAATGATAACGATAAAACTGTTGATTATTAAAAACCAACAAGGTTCACCACCTTGAGGTTAGCTCCATGACAGTTCACTCTTTCTTATCCAAAGGGAAGAGGGAGACTGAACATCTCAGGTCACCTGGAAAACAGTCTAAGAATTTAAATAAATAGCTCTCTAACAAATGCAAGTTCAACTGAGCAAAAGTAAAAATGGACTATAGGTACGCAACACTGCATTTATTAAATGTCAGCGATGCTGGATTCTCTCTGGATGGAGCCCATGAAATGACTAAAATCCACAGGTAAAATCGAAAGGCAATATCCACACAGATCCCACCAACAACGTGTTGGCAGTGATGTATTGAACAAATGAGTCATTCACATTTCCTTTACAGAAAAAGAGGAGTTTGCAGAAAAAAACATCCTTCAGAATCCCATGATCAACCTATTAGTCAATAAGAATTTACTAATATTAATAGAAGCCAGGATTAGCAGGCCAGGTGAGCCATAATCAGCACTCTAAGAAACAAAACCCCGATCAACAAGGTGGTCAAAGATTCACTGGAATATCCAATTCTGCTTCACAGAGAGCAGAACAGACAAAGGAGAAATCTCAAACAAAAGAGATAAAATTACAAAACTTCTAATAGAGTTGGTTATGAAGAAGTAGTCACTGGGGGGAGGTGTGGCATAATAAAAGATGGGCTGAATGGTGTGTCAAGCAAAACCTGGGTTCAAATCCTGTCTCTGACAACAAATTGCAACTTTGGACAAGTCAATTAACTTCTCTGCTCAGTTCTCTCATCTATGAAATGGGGATAATACCTGGGATAGTCCTCCCTGGGCTGTGGTGAAGATTAATCGAGACAATCTGTGAAAAACAATGCCTTGCATACTTTCGGTCACTTTATCAACAGTCAGTTCTGATGATCACTATTTCCTTTTTTTATGGACTTCAGACAGAAATGGTCTTCCTGGGAAAACCTTGACATGAATCATTCTTTTCTACTCCATTTTCAGTGACCTCTTCTTCCAGTGGATAACTTATTTTTATTGCTATCATCTGTTATTTATTATCATTTTATTTTCTCCTACGCCTTCTTCTTGTCTGCTAGTGCTGTTTGTGAGGGAAGAATTCAGAATTTTTTTCAAGCCTTACCTTGAGGTTGTCTGGTAGTTCAGAGCGCCCCGCATAGCCAGGATTCATGGTAATGGCTACAAAACAGTTGGGGTTGAGCTTCAATTCTGTCCCCTCAAAATTAAACACTTCCAGCTTTGCCTGGATGGCTCTCTGAATGCAAAGGATCTGCTGGGCAACCACAGACAAGACTTCTAGCTCAATTCGATTAAATTCATCGAAACAGGCCCATGCACCAGAAGACGCCAAACCTTTAAAAAACTAGGGTGAGACAGAAACATGGTTGCTTTCTGGTAGATGAATCGTGGAGTCACAGAATGACAGTTGACAAAGAGATGTTGGTGGCCATATAATCCAACCCATACCTAACCCAGAGTCCCTCCACAACATCCCATGCCAAGTGGTCAGCCACCTTTTGCTTCAAGAGGAAGACCCAGAAAAGGGAGGCCCCCACCACACTGTAAGGTAACCCACTCCATTTCTGGACTGCTCCAGTTATTATTAGGAAGGATTCTGCCACTTAAGCCTGTTTAAAATTGATGTTTAATTAATATAAGAGAGTCAAAAGATGGGAGATGTATCATTATGGCTACACAAAGACGATCAAGATAGTATCATATTCAAACACGCCCCAGGTAGATGTACCACTGTGCCATGACTTCACCATTGTCTGACATTGATTACCTTTCCCATGGCCAAGTAATCTAAGCCATCAGAGCAGTTGAAGACAACACACTGCACCGCCAAGGCCTTGGCCAAGTCCTTAGTAGTTTCTGTTTTCCCTGTGCCTGCAGGGCCCTCTGGAGCTCCACCAAGATTTAAGTAAAAGGCTCCTATCTGGAAAAAGTAAACAGTTTATTCAAAGTGGATGAATTATTTATAATTAAAATATCCCTATGCTGAAGGGAAAACATGGTCATTGGAAATCTGTTAATAAAACCATCATGGAGGCCATGGCGTCATCAAACACTGCTGGGAGGCTTGTAATGGTGGATGCTATCAGCTCCCTGGTGAGGATTTTGGGGGAGTTTACATGGTCAATAATGGACAGGTCATTAGTTTGCACAAGATTGTGAGGCTCCGAGTTAAAGACCTCAGAATGAGCAAGTATTTAGTATGGGATAGCTACTATGTTAAGCAAGAAAAAGGAAAAGGAAAAGCAAAAAGTCTTTACCCACAAGAAGCTAACACACTAAAAGCAACCTTTTCTACTAAGAAGTTCAAAGACCTTTGCCTGCAGAATATAAATTCTGGTACTACAACTGCCTATCCAAGAGTAAACCCAAGGGGTCCAGCAGGTTGACCCATCTAGCAAAATCTAGGGACCCTATGAAATACATCCAATGATAGAGTGACTTTCAGGGCAGCTGAATGATACAGTGGGTAGAACTCCAGGCCTGGAGAGGGGGAGACCTGAGCTCAAATCCAGTCTCAGACACTGACTAGTTGTGTGACCCTGGGGAGCCACTTAACCCTATTTGCCTCAATTTCCTTATCTATAAATTGACCTAGAGAAGCAAATGGCAAACCACTCTAGTATCTCTGCCAAGAAAATCCTCAATAGGGTCACGAAGAGTTGGACACAATAGCACATGAATAACAGCAAACAAATGGTCTGCCCAGATCAGTCTAGCAGCCAGGCAGCACACTGACTTGCTTGACCTAGGCCAGCAGCAGCTGCCCGAAAGCCAAGAGATAATCCCTGTCCAGCCAGGCAGCTGCCAAGCAGGGTGACCCAGAGATCTGTTCAGTCCACTGACAGAGTAGCCAAGCAAACCCACCCCCTCAGTGGCCTGACCACTTAGTAGAATGCTTAACAAAGTAGAAGAGATCCACTATGTAACAGATTGATAAATATAAAATATCAAATAATTTCAGAAGGGGAGCACTAGGAACCGGAGGGGGGGGAGGCCATGATAGGTCTCATGAAGGAGGAAGTGCTTCCCTTTCATTTCCACGAGACATACATAAAGGTTATTACAGGACCACACTCTATACATGCATTTCAAGGCTAACAGTTCTATAGTGATAATTGTTCATCTTCATTTGCTAATCAAGTGCGTGGAGACACCTACCAAAGTCCGGTAGCATCTGTCAGTTAGGGGAGTGATGACGAGACGAGGTGAGTTGCCAAGGTACTCATAGGCGTATTTGACATTGCAGTTAATGATTCGAACGCGGACATTCTCTCGTTCCCAATAATATCGTAGTTGAGCAAGCCACTGGAAATCTGTATCGGATGAAACCCCTAAGAAGACCGTAATTAAAATGAGAGAAGGAAAGAAATCCTTCAAAGGGGAAAAATTTCTTCAAAAAAAAAAGATATTTTAATATTCTATGTGTTTTTTTAAATTTGCTTAAGTTACAAACTAAAGGAAATTATTTTGCAAGAGGAAAAGTAGCCCGTTAAGGCTCCTAGAATCCAACCTGAGGAGGATCTTAGAGGCTCTCTAATCCAAGCCTGTCATTTTACAAATCTGAAAACTGAAGTCCAAAAAGAATTCCATGAGTTGTCTCACACAGACAGATCTAATGGCTTGTATCGACACCCACTCGTTATTTGATCATGAATATTTAAGAAAATAAGTGTCATACCCCCTTCAATCATGTCCATGACAACATCCCGGGCATGTACATCAATAGTGACCAAAGCCCCAAGAGTAATCCTGGTTTGTTTAGACAGCTTCCCTCGGACCAGGTTCACAATATCATTGAGTTGAAGCTGAAGGTTTTCATAGTATACTTTTAAGCCCTGCAAAAGGAAAACATACAATGTGAAGTTACCTTCTTTCGAAACATTCAGTAGTCACCATTTTACTTAGACCACTTTTTTAAAAATCAGTTCTAAAAAGGAGGGACAGAAAGTAATGATTTTGTCTGTAGACCTGACAAAATATAAATAATAAATTAAGGGGGGGTTTCATTTGATATTTATACACTATTTCTGGAAAGCACTTCCCAGGTATTATATCCATGGCACTGTGTTTTAAAATGGCAGAAATACTAAAATATACAAATAGGTATTGATGTTAACATTCCAATGGCTCTAAATCAAAATACAGCAGTAAAGTTAATATTCCAATGGATCTGTGATTCCATAGATGTGGACGTGCTTTGCAACGATGAAGATCACCACTCATCTAAATATCGCTTGGCCATGGCCTCCTATGAGCTACATACATGATGGATGGGTGGGGGCAGGGAGGGGTCCATCCTATGTACCCTGGGCACCCTTGTTGATTTCTCTTGGCATAGTGATTATACATTTAAACACATGAACTGCCCAATAGTCAGAGCTCACTCTCAACATGCAACCAGACCATTTTTTTTTATCCCACATTTCTTTAATCACATCTTTTATACCACCAACCTTTTGGTGATAATTCTTATTCCAGGGCCCATGGCCAGCAGAAATACAGAGGGCTGTAATCTGCATGCCTTCATCCTTCAGTACATCTATGGTCTCATCAATGACAATAGTGAAGCACCCAGACATACCATACCCATTGTGAATATGATCTATGTCTTCTGACAAATCTCCACAACGCTTGATTCACTGTACTCATTGAAGACTTGTTCCTCATTCTCCTAAGATGTCATGGTTACCAGGGCAGCGCTTGGCCTCCCAGGTAATACCCCTTATATTCCCCACCTGACCGTTCCCACTTCCTTTTCTAATCATATGTTTCCTCAATGATATCTTTTATTTTTCTTCTAGAAGACAAGCTTTCACTAGTAATACACTCTCTGGAGCCTTCTTTTGCCCACCAAGTGTTAGTTATCTGTTACCCTTTGAATCACCTACAATTTTGATTCTTAGGCAACTGCCTAAGATGACCCACTGCCATCAGGGGTCTCCAAAAGATTCCTGGCACTAAAAGGAGATGTTTTGCATCAAGGAGACACTTAGCATTGTTGGAAGTGCTATTCCATTTTCCAAATGAAATTCAGCTTGTTCAACCCAAGGCCCAATTCAGCACTGCTAAAATCAGTTCCCTCTCTGTAACATTTTACAAAGTTTCCTATTTCAAATCAGTATTATCCATGCCTGTCATGTCTCTCTGCTAGGCAAGGTGATCGACTGAGTGTTTGCCGAGACAATTTCTGGGCTCTTGTGGACTCACAAAGAAAAATGAGTTTTCCTTTATCCATTTCCCATTTTTTAGTATCAATATCTCATTTGAATAGGTCAGGTTGAAGTTGCTAGTATTATACACAGTCTTCTTTTTGCCTTTGTCCTTTCTTCTAATTTACTTTTATTTTTACCTTTCTCCTGTTGGGGAGATAGTTAATTTTGATGTGGTCCCCAGATTGTGAACCAATTATTTTCTGCCTGGTAAGATAATCCCTTGTAGGTTGTCATAGTCAAAGGACTCACCACACCATGGCAGGACTGCTTCTGTCTAGAGTCTTGGTACTGAGACAAGGGCTAGCTCTCAGCCAGCAGACACAAGGCCTTGCCAGTCTAGTGGACCCTGCTAGAGCATGCCCTCCCTTGGCATGACCTCTAAGGCCTCAGCACTGCCTTCCAGCAATCATGAGCAGGATTTTCAAAGAAGCAAATCTATGTCATGAAAGCATAAGACGGCACTCTCTGGGAAATAAAATAAAAAAGAAACTACCATTTTCAATTTCCATAAGGACTTTACCTCAGTTCCACCACTTATAGTTTCTTGAGTCTGAATTGTCCAGTACATCTGGGAGACACAAAGTACCACCTGGCCAGGCCATTCTCGTACCCAGTCTTTTCTTTCTGATTGTGGATAAGCCTGAAAAATGAAAGCACGTTTCTAGTTTTCATTCTCTATCGTCAAACAAGCCATCCAAAATGTTACTAATACTCAGTTCAGAGATTTAGTCTACCAAAAAAAAGAGAAGGCTGAAAAGTTGAGTGAAAGCATGCACAGCAGTCGGCATCTCTGGTATTGCTAAATCTGTCACTGAGAAACAACATGGGGTGGAATGGGTAGAGAGTTGGCCTCAGAGCCAGGAAAACCTGGGTTCAAGTCCCTGTTCTAACACAAACTAGCTATTGGGGCAGGTCAATGAACTTCTCCGTATTCTGGGCAACTCTTTAAGAGTCTAAGTTCAGGGGAGGTGCCAATGTGTGCTGACAGTAGAAGTTTGCTCACCTGGGAGATCCTGATACCAGTGAAATCACTTGTTTCTAGTTTTTTTCACAGAGCATTTGGAACAAAGTACTTTACCTCATGTTCCTGTGAGGAAACCAGCACATAGAATATAAGTAAAAAAAGATGGGAACCTAGGGAAAAAGTGACCCTTCTTTCTGGGTCTACTCCAATACACCCCTGAGATTATCAGGGAGGGGCTTTAAAAAGGACAGAGAAAGCATTTCCTATGAACTAAAATTCCCTAGGGGAAGATGACTCACAAGGAAGGGGGATCATGAGAAGGAAATCAATTCTATTCACTTTCAATAGTCAACATCTGTACCATCCTATCAAAATTGAATGACCCTTCTTTCTGAAAACAACAGATAAATTGTTTAGGGGAAATAGATTTTGGAGATGGGAGTTATTCAAGCATCAACTGTTTGTTGGGAAGGGTTGATTATGTCCACATAAAAGGCATCCCTACCTCCTGACTTAATTATGCAAAATGAGACAAAGTTGGCCGGAGCCAATGGGGGATTTACCTTGCTTCACTCTGTTTATTTGTGCATGGAGTTGGTTTTGTTTTGTTTTTTTCCAATGGAGTGAAGGGGATGGTGAGAAGTAGGAAAGGAAAAAAGAAATACTTAATAACTGAAAACATAAGTATAGAATGCATCCTTAATTTTTCTTAATTTTGATGATACAAACACTAAAAATTTTGATGAGGAATATATTAAAGGAGTTAAAAAAGGACTCAGTGTTTTAAAATGCACACACACAAACACACAGACAAATGATACATCATTACGAAAACTGCAAACTGATGCCCATCCAATCCAACTCCCAGAGCTGTTGGGAGACTCAGGAGAGGCCCCTGAGAACAAAAAATACTTTGTAAATATTGAGATACAATATAAAAGTTGGCTGTTGTTGCAGTTGGTATTATCCGGTGGGATGGTAGAGGAGGGGTAGAGCAGTGTGGAGAAGAAGACTGAAGGGAACTGTCAGAGAAGAAACTCCCTCTAAGAGTCAGTCAGTGGATAAACATTCATTAAGGACCTACTGTGTGCCAGGTGCTGTGCTATCTAATGGCAACGGCACACAAATAAATACACATCAACAAGTTTCACATACAAGACAAGTAGGGAATAATTAAAAGAGGGAGGGCACCAGAATTCAGTAGAGTTGGGAAAGGCTTCCTATAGAAGCCAGAATAGTCAGGAGTCAGAGATAGGGAGGGCAAGCCTTTCATGCCAGGGAAGAGCTGGAGAAAGTGTCCAGAGGAGACACATGGAAGGTCTTGTCCGTGGAACAGCCAGAAGGTCTGCTTCACTGGATTGAAGATTGCATGAGCAAGGGAAGTATGAAGGAAGAGAAAATGGGAGAGTTCAAGGTGGGGGTGGGGAGAGGCAAGGTTATAAAGCCCTTAAATGCCAAGCCGGAGATTACTTTGTACTGGATTCTGGAGGCAACAGCAAAGGAGCTGCTGGAGTTGATTGAGACAACTGGACCTGTGCTCTAGGAAAATCACTTTGGAGGATGGATTGGAATGGGGAGAGCCAGGAGCCAGGCTGACGCATCAGCAGGCCAGGGCACTCGTCCAGGTGGGAGGTGAGGAGGGCCTGCTCCAGGAAAGTGTCAGAAGAGACGGAGATGTTGACCTGCATACCAACACAGTTCTGCTCCTTACAGACTTTAGAAAGTTCCCTGGGGCTTGAAATGCCAGGAAAGCCGGACTTCCAGTTTCCAGGACACTTCTCTTTCTATAGACAATGTTGCTTTATCATAATAATGGAGCAGAAGTAGTCAGGGAAAGAACATTAGATAACCCAAAACTCTGATGAGGATTATTTCTCAAGGCTTTTTAAAAGTTAAATATCACTACTGAGTGGCCAGCACAGAGAAGGCACCTAATCAATGTGTGTTGCCTTGACTAGAAGGCACTTAATGTATTTGTCCTTCATTTTCAAAGAGGACCATGATATCAAGATGATGACATGACTTGCAGTTGACTTTGAGTTGAGTGAGGGAGGGCTGTGCAGGTCACCAGCCTCACTTTCTTCTCCTGAGCCATCTGGGTCCAGTGGCCTGATACTCATCAGGATGACTGGAGATGGCCCAGGATGCAACGGGAGACCCTGGTCATTTTAGGCTAAGGTCTTAGCACATTCTCACTTTGAGTGAGATACACTCATTGAATGAATAGGTTTCTTTAAGTTACTCAAGGGATGGCCCCTTAAAAAAAAACATCAAATTGGGAGGGGAAGACCCTCAGTGTCCTTGGGTAAAAGTGCTTGTTGATCACCACCTCACTAAGGAAAGCCCGGGGATACGCACCATCCAGGACAAGGCAATGACTTGGTGGATGCTCTTCAGCATCAGGTCCTCCACCTGGATGAGCCACTTTTCAACAGCGCCTCGGGCCTCGGCTGTGGAGATGAGGGAAATGAGCTCCACCCGCTCACCCTCGGTGCTGAACATGGACTTGATGTCCAGGTTGGGCAGGAACTCCAGCTTGGCAATGCCCTCAAAACACTTCTTCAGGTGGGGCTGCACCCTGAGCGGGTCTTTAGTCTCAGACAGGATCTCAAGCATCTCATCATTTGACAAGAAGAAGAAACTAGGGCAGGACAGGGAAACATGGATGCTTTAGTCAGGGGGCTAGGAGCAGCACAAGGGTTCTAACCATCCCCGAAGCCCAGCCAGCATACCGGGGGAAGAAAAGACGCTTCTTCTCCAGGTAAGCGTTCAGTCCTTTCATAATTTTATCCAGAAGGTCGTTGCAGTTCTGCAGCTTTTCCAGCAAGCCTGTCAGAGAGGTAGCAGCAAGGACCTGGAAGAAGACAGGTCAGATGCAGGAATGGGGAAAGATCCATCTGTGATCTTACTGGTGTAAGGAACTCCCACCTGTCCAATAAACTCCAGGGGCTCCCGTCGCCCCCAGGATCAGATACAAAATGCCAGTCTTTCCACACTTCACTCCCCAACAAGTACTCTGGAATCCAGCAACCCTATCCTCCTGGCCACTCCTCCTTCCCTCAGCTCCAGGCATTCTCTCCAGCTGTCCCCCAGGCCTGGAAGGCTCTCCCTCCTCATTGCTGCCTCCTGGCTTCTTCTGAGTCAATATTAAAATCCCATCTCCTCCAGAAAGCTCTTCCCAACTCCTCTTAAATCTAATGCTTTTCCTCTTTTTATTAGGCCCCTTTTTGTCTTGCATAGAGTGTTTTATATGTTTTATACATATTGCTGCCTCCCCCACCACACTAGGAGCTCCTTGAGGGCAGGGACTGTCTTTTACCTTTCTCTGTATGTCCAACACTTAACACACAGCCGATGCTTGATACGTGCTAATAGATTGATTAAACCAAGATCACGTGGTTAGAGCTCAGAAAACTACAGCAAGGTTGGTAGGAGATGGGGTTTGGCCAGCAGGAGGGGGCTCAGAGTTGTTCTGATTGGGTAAATCCACACCCTGAGGACTAATCAAACAGCCTGATCACCAGAGAGAGGCAGAGCTGGGAACACAGATGGCTGTGCACTTTCTAAGAACCACAGAGAGCTTGCCGCTCAATGGGATGGAGCATCCTGATTGTCAGGGTGAATATGCAACTAGCCCAATGCCTGAGACCTGTGGTTAAACACGACCAAGACCACGGTTAAAAATAATAATAATAATTAGACTGGAGGTCAGGGAAGAGAGCACAGCCACACACTGAGATTTGGGAGCCAGCTACATATGAGTAATAATTAAAGTCATGAATGAGGTCACTGAGGGAGAGAATGTAGACACAGAAGGGACTAGGACCATGGACAGAGTCTTGAAGGACAGAAACATTTTAGGGGTGTGAGGAGGAAAATGAACCAGTGTGGACATCTGAAAGCCAGGGGTTCACAGGTAGGAGGCAAACAAGGACAAAGCCTGTCATAGAAGGCTAGAGAAATGAGAATGCCGAGAACATCCAATGTAGAAAGTCAAGAGCTGTGAGGCCTGAGAAGAGGCCAATGAAGGAAACCACCTGAGACGTTACTGGTGAGAGTCTTAGTGGAGCGGGGAGGGGAGAAGTCAGATTGTTGGGGAGATTAAAGAGTGACTGGGTGGTGAGAAGGTAGAGGCAGCTGGTGTGGTCACCTCTTGGCTAGAAAAGGGAGATGTTTAGGAACACGGAAAGTATGGGTAATGGAAGCAGGATACATGTAAATGTCAGAAAGATTAATGAAACTCTGACAGAGAAGTTCTTTGCTATAGAACCTGCCAATTAAAATTAATAGTTCACCATTAGAATTTGAACTTGAGAGACTTTTTTTGCTTTTCTTGGTCCCATGAGTGTTTAACATAATGCCTCGCACATAGTATGCAATTAATACTTGTTGACTGTCTTAAAATTTGATCAATCAACAATTATTTATTAAGCATCTACTGTATACCAGACATTGAATGAGGCACTGGGCGTAGGAAAACTAAAATGAAATAGTCTGTGCCTTTGAGAGGCTCATATTATCCATTCAACAGCCCTAGAAAAATAATGAGTGACAAAAATTGGCTCTAGTCACATTAAAAATATAACTGGTCCCCTTCCAATTTTTTCAATTTTTTATGACACCCTGTCATTTTTTAGTCCTGTCTGATTTTGTGATCACATAGACCACTGCACATTAATACTGTCCATGGGTTGGGTTTTTTTCCTTTTCTTTTGTGTTGTTTTTTTGGCAAAGATAGCAGCATGATTTGCCATTTCCTTCTCCAGTGAATTTAAGCAAACAGAAGTTAAGTGATTTGCCCAGGGTCACGTAGCTAGTAAGTATCTGAGAGTGGATTTGAACTCAGATCTTCCTGACTTCAGGCTCTGTCCCGCCCCACCTAGCTACCCCTGACACCTTACTCATGCCCATGGACTCTGTGATCCAGTGACACTGGCCTCTGCTGTTCCTAGTACAAGACCTTCTATCTGCTAGCACCATGCCTTGTCACCAACTGTCTTCCTTGACTACAAGACTCTCTTCCTTTTCTCTGCTTCTGGCTTCCTTCAGCATTCACCTTCTATCCCACCTTCTGCAAAAGGTCTTTCCTGGTCTCCTCCAACTTCCCTTACCCTGTGCCGTCTTTTTGAGATCACCTCCAATCTACCCTACATCTATTTTCTTGTATATAATCATTCACATGTCAGACAGCCTATGCATTTGCAAAAATGACTAATGAATCTCACACAGGGGGGGCTAAGAGCATCTTTTGTTATTCAGAGCCACCATGGCCAGCCCCTGGCCCCTTTACCTTTGGGTCTTTGGCACAGTACTTCATGACATCCCTCCAGTGTCTGTCCACCGTCTGGAACTGCCGCCCCTCCTCAGGCATCTGCTGCATGATGTCCTCAGAGCAGAAGATGGGCTCCAGGTACAGCCACTGAGCCTGCACTTTCAGCCACTCATCAATGGTTTCTTGAATTCGAATCAAACGGTCCTCCCATGCCTTCAAGTAATCAGAGTTTCCAATTATGTAGAGATGATAAAAGACTGGAAACTTCTGAGACTCATTTGCCTCATTAGTAAAACAGGGACAATCACATTTACAGAATGTGTCCCACGGGGCTGCTGGGAGGCATCAAACACTCTGCCAACTTTAAATTCTTTTATTAAAACTTTTAAATCCCTTTTATGACCAGCCAGGTAGGGCTGCTGTCAACCTTCCCAGGCACATTAGAACATAACCTGGGTGAGGAAGCTTTCAAGCTGGAGCTTCTGAAGTTTACTAATAGCCAACATGATTTGGGTAGGTTTCATTGTTTCTAATTTACTTTTCTTAAAATGGGGTTTGCCAAGCTATCCAAGGCGAAAAAAGCCCTGAACCTCAGGACTCCATCCCTGACACTGTCGCATCCTGGCTGTGTGACTTTGGACAACTTCCTTTGCCCCTCAGAGCTTCTCTGCATCTAAGTAATGAGAAGTGGAGTGTGAGGAGGGAAAAAATGGCACCCCACTCCCACCAGCTAGTCAATATCATCAATATACATTTTTAAAATATCCAAATTTTTTCAAATAAATTTGGGAATTAGGGGTGGTCAATAATATTTGTACTAATGAAAATGAAATAAAATGAGAAACAAGAGAAAAGGAATAAGCAGGCCAGAGGCCACATTAACTCTACCTTGATCTCTTTTTCAAATGGTTTAATGAAGGGCGAGCCTCTCATGGTTTGAGTCTTGATGATCTGATCATCCAGGATGGCCTGGATCTCATCCACAGCAGAGAGGATGCTCACTCCAGTTTCTCGATACGGACTAATATGAAAAGTAATGTCATCCCATGTGTCGATCATTGCATGCATGGCTTTCTCTAAGGAGAATTCCTAGGAAGACCGACAGAGTGTAGTCAATGCACTGGTTTTCTCGCTGGAACAGAGGATCTAAGATCTCATCTTGGTTCAGCCAGTCAGCCAGCTATTTATATAACCCTGAGAAAATCATTTAATGCTTTCTGGGCCCCCATTTCCCCATTTATACGATGAAGGAGGTCACGGGACAATCAAAGGGTCACTCTAGAAAGGAACGCAGACACCATCTGGTCCAGCTTCCTCATTTTATAGAAGAGGCTCTAAGGAATCTATGTCCGTATTCAACATTCATAGAATATTCTAAGGTTTTCAAACTTTACAAATAGACCTCATTTAATTCTTACAACAACCTGATGAAGTAGATGCTATTATTAGATAGATAAAGAGGAGAGAGATTAAATAACTTGGCTAGAGTCCCACACAGTGTAGCTCAAACTCAGGTCTTCCTGACTCTATCTATTCTACCACCTAGCTGTCCCCAAATCATAATGCAATAATGTGATACATCTTTAAATGCCAAAGAATTTATTAATACTGCTGATATGAGACCTCCCTCTCTGGCCAGGATAATACTGGTCGATAAAATAAGGACTGCTCCCCCACACCAAAGACGCCCCAGAAATAGTGATGCCACCCTACCCTGCGCTCTAACTTTTAATACCTTTCCTGCTTACCTTGCTTGCCCCAGCACTGATGACTTCAAATTTTTCCAGGAATGAGCCAAGGTTTAGCTTTAATACTTTTCTGAGCGTGGTCCCTGAATCTGGAGTTAAGTCAAATCCTGCAATTTCTGACATCTCCTTCCAGTGACGAGCTCTTAAACCTGGATTACACAGGATGGTGACAGTAGGGATGTGTTCCTAATTATGAGGAAAATATGTCATTATTAAAAAGCAATGCAATATTGCCTGCTTCACTGAGAAGCAATTTTAAAGAAAGAACCAAACATAAACTCATTCAATTATCCTGTTTCCCAACAGCTAAGCTGAATTTCTCAACATTTTTAAAGTCAAAACAATTCTTTCTAGGAGCACTACTCTGATATGTCTGCTAAGGTAATGACTCCTTTCTCCTGATATCTCATCCCTATTCAGCTCAGGCCTACCCTTCCCACTTCCCTCCCATCTTCTCCTCTCCTATTCCAGTATGTCCTTGGGAACCTCCATTCTATCATGAAGAAGCTTCCCTTCATTCTCCACCTCTCCTGTCCCACTCTTCCCCTCCCCCTGTGCACATAAAAACTAACCTCCTTTTTTGACTTACCTCCTTTCCCACCCCTAGAATCACTCCACCCTGACCACCCTCTCTAGCACTGAATGCTCTTTCTTTCTTCCCTGTCCCCTACACCAAAGCCTCTTTCAAATCTGCAGAACTTAGCTCGGGGAGGCACAGAGTGGCCACCTAACAAATGTCTAATAACTTAACTGTTACCTATTTTTGTCAAGAACACCCAGCCTCTGTTATCCTCACTCCTTACTTTCCTCCTTCACCTCCAGTGAGGGGCCAAACCCTACTGTTTCTCCCTCCCATCTCCCATCTGAAAAGACATAGAAAGTAAGCACAAGTAGACTGTGGTGCGGACACAAGCAATGGCCTGGACTCCAACAATGAGAGTGAGGGAATGGTCCCCAAGTTTGGTGCTGCTTTCTAGGGAATCAAAAAAGGAATCAGGCAAAAGCCTCTGGCACGCGGGTAGATCTTTATGAAGGATTAGCTGAAAGAAGTGCCAGATTCACGTGGCTTAAGAGGCAACAATGGACCAACAGTGATCTGGAGAGAGTTCTCCCTTTCATGGAGAACACAGATGCCTTGAAGAGCCAAAAAATGATGACCAAATGCTAAGAGGCGTGGGGCTAGCCCTACCATGGGTCCCAGCTTTAAGATCCCAGGAGTTCATTCTAAGGGCTATTCAGGAAGGAAGAGGGAAGAGAGAAGAGTGTTACTAAGTGATGGAGGTAAAAAGGCACATGGGATGTGTTGGGGACAGCAAGGTGATAGGTCGGCAATCCTAAACTGGAGGGGAAGGCCCATGCTGGAAAGAACCAAAATACAGAGGGCCATGAACGCCATCCAGAAGAATTTCCCCTTGATTTACCAGACACAGGGAAAGGGCTTGTCCTGCACCTGGGATGTGCTCTCGCTTTCCCTTTGCTCCTTAGAATCAAGTTTCCTTCAAAGCTCCACTCAAATGCCTCTTCCTCCATGAGACCTTCCCTCACACTCTTTGGCCACTAAAAATCATCTTGCATTTATAAGTCATAGTAAGTTTTGTACTTACTTATATGTGCACGTGTTGTTTTGGTTCCCTCCTCCCACCCCAGCCTTATCTTTGTCTCCTGGGGCCAGCACAGAAAGCATTCCCGAGCTGCTGATGGATGACTAGTTGATTGACTGAGGGGAATGCTCTGCTCTAGCAGTCCTACCTTAAAGGCTTTGATCTGCTCCATGACCGCAGCGCACATCTTCACCGTCGGGTTGTCCTTTATGTCCTCCTCTATTTTCTCTTCTGTTATGGATCGCTTTCCTGCTGCCTTTCTTTTCTCTTGAGCTTCTTTCTTTTGCTTCAGCTGGAAGAACCTCAGGCTCTTGTAAATTTCTCTAAAAAATTCATCCACCTCAGTTTCCATGTTTTCTCCATTAAGGTCCAGAAAGCCTCCATCCATCCACCTGGAGGGAAACGGGAAATTACAGACAACTGCTAAGAGCTTTCAAAGTGGAAGGGACCTTGTTAAACCCCTTCATGTTTGCAGCTAAGGAAGCTGAGATTCAGAGAGGCTAAGGGATTGTTCAAAGTCACACAACCAGCCACAGGCAGAACCAAAGGGAGGACCAGAGTTCCTGATGGGCTCCCATATCTACCCTTCTGTTTCCTCATCTATAAAATGAAGGATCCGGCTAATCTGGTTTCTAAGATTCCTTCCAGCCCTAAATATATGACCTCACGATCTTATGAATAGAAAATTCACATAATAGTAAAACTCACATAATTTTTTAAAAACCCACAAATATCAATTTATTCAATAGCTGCATCTCAAAAGTGGTCAGACACACAGGACTGAGTTCATTCACACTCAAGTAAATTCTGTTTCAAAGCACTTAGCCAAGACAGATTAAATCAGCTTGCATTTTAAGCTTTCCACAGGTTTCATTTAAATAATCAGTTCTCTTCTCCAAGTTCCAAATACCGTTTTTCTGTGCGCTGCCACTTCAGAATGAAAGAAAAGAACTTCTGATAGGGTTCCACGCTGACTTTCAGCTTGTCTAGTTCTGGGTATTTCGTCAATTCCCATTTAAAGAGCCCCTCTTCTTTGTTAATAAAAGCCACGGTGTCTTCTGCCTCCTGAATCCGTTTCTGCAGCATTCTCACATCCATCACATACTGAAAGCAAGCAACATTTCTCTTGAGAAACATTTGGGTGAGATGAGAGAAACAGCAATGCATGATTCTAACAGGTCAGAATATTGAGTAGGCCCAAATAAGCTCATATTTTCTAAGCATAAATAACAAATATTTATTAAGTATCTACTATGTGATGGGCACACCACAGTCTCCCACTCAGCTTTAAAAAAAATCAGTCTCACAAGTACTGACGTGGAGGAGGCGTGGCTAGATAAAAGCCTGCCTAAGAAAGAACTGGGGGTCTTAGTAGACCCCAAACTCAGTCAAAGCCTTCTCCATATGTATTGAGGGATGTGTATGTACTGTTCAGAACTGGAGAGGCAATAGTTCTGTGACCTGCACATTAAGGATACTGATAAGGCAGAAGGCATCCCACTGAGGCTCCCTAACAAGCAGAACATGTGACAAGAAGGGTGGGTAGGGCAGACTTCATGGTAGACCTTTGAGCAGAGGCAAGAGGGCTACATGGTCAGGATGCTGCAGACAGAATATTCATTCAGAGACGGACTGGCCTGGACACTCTCCAAGATCCATGAAGTTCCTTCTGGATGCCCCACAAGGGCAAGGCCTGATACACTGCTGTCTTTATCTCTCCAGAAAATGTCACTGCACCAAATCATTTAACAAGTGCTCGCTAGACTGAATAAACTAGACAACTTTCCTAATTAAGAAATATATTTTTACTGGAGAAGAGGCTGAGTTGGTGCTGGGGGAGGGCAAATGACTTGTACAACTCTATCTGCAACAACTGTATTGTTTTAAATAGCTGCTAAAATGTATCCCATAATAAATAGTGAATAAAATAAACAGTGAACAGAACCCCAGGGCCACAGTTTGCTTATAGTATCAACAGAGTCTTAGATTTTTAAAACAATACAAGTTTTTCTATCATTAAGTTTTGGAAATGATCAAGACCTTTGATTTCAATAGTATAGGGAACTCCCAGCGAGGAAATTCCCTCTCCCAGCACAGATCAATGACTGCCCTATAACTTCTAAACTTAGAAAGCTCCTGCCATTGAGAAGTTAAGTGACTTGTCCAAGATTATACGGCTAGGCAGGATCTGAACCCAGATCCTTCTGACCCAGAGGTGGTTCTCTGGCCTGAACTACAGCTCTGACAGCCTGTGAGTGTCTGACCTGTTGCATCCGCTCCAATTCTGCATACTCCGTAAACTCTTCCATGCGTCGACTTTCCTTTTCAATCTCCAAAATAAGTTTTTCCCTCTTGGCCACCAGGTCATTCTCACCCTTCCGCTTGGCATTCTCAATTAGCTTCATGAAAAAGAATTGGGTTGTGTTAATGACCTCATTAGATTTAGCAAACATCCTAAAGAAATATCTCACTGCAGGTGCAGTAATGAAAACAGAGAGAAAGAAGCAATGATATAGAGAAAAACAAAATATTACTGACTGCAAGTTACTAAGCATTGTCAACAGAACTCTCTGTGTGAGCTGGTTTGGCCCAACTGTCTCTCCAATCCATCCATAAGTATTTATTAAACCAATGTCTGTGTGCCTGGCACTGTGCTAAGCCCTAGGGATGCAAAAAAGGAAAAAGATGGTTCCTCAAGCAGCTCACACTCTAACGAGGAAGATAGTTACAAGGAAGGGTGAGCTCTACTGGCAAATAACAGGTGAAAACAAAAGGCTTCAATATTTTTTAAAAATGTAAGACATTCATAAGACATAGCAGCTTCTACTCTAAAAGACCACAGGTCTTGGAACATTATATTTTAAAGAACAAAAGAGCTAGGGTTGTGTCCACAAATAATTTACCCAACAAGTTACTAAGAAAACCCCAAATGAGGTCAGAGGCAAACACAACTGAAAATGACTGAGCCTTAAATTCCCTAAGTAAAATAAAGGAGAAAACAATTCAAAAAATGGTCTAAGAGGGGTAAGTACCACCCTATCATAGATGAAAGGTGACTGACCTTACTTACTAAAAATGTGAAACTTAGACACAAGTGTCATTAGGCCATGAATTAGCTTTGAGGCACATTGGGTTCTGGAGATGCATACGCTTTCATTTTGTGTATATATACACTTGGAATATAGATATATCTATAGAAACATGTGTATATGTACATTTATGTTGTGTTTGTCCTTCATTCTCAAAGAGGACCATGACATCAAGATGATGACATGACTTTTATAAAGTTCTCCCCTTTCCTCCTCCCCCGTAATCCTGCAAGATGCGTACCGAAGGCATTTGCAGCCCTATGCTAGAAATGAGAAAACTAGAGGTCAAGGACGTGAACTTGGGAGGGCATGCCTGCCCGCAGCCCCACAAGTGTTAAAGGCAGGATCTGAGTCCATTTGGACCTTCTTGGCAAAAATACCGGAATGGCTTGCCTTTTCCTTCTCCAGCTCATTTTACAGATGAGGCAAACAGGGTGACGTGACTTGCCCAGGGTCTCCCAGCTAGTAAGTGTCTGAGGCTGGATTTGAACCCATGAAATTGAGTCTTCCTGACTCCAGGCCCAGGGCTCTGTGCGCTATGGCGCACCCTAGCTGCCTTATTTTAACCTTCCTTCAAAACTAGGACAAATTATTTTAAATGACTAGTCAACCAAGCCCCATGAGCACCAGGAATGTCCTAAGATCAAACACACTGGAAATATACTTACATCATCATTGTCATTGAAGATGGGATTAATGTTCTGGGGCCACAGGAGAACAGAGGCATTTAAATCTAAATCCTCAGGGGGAAATATGAAAACATCCAAAAAGTAATTCATCCGGCGTTGGCATTCCTACAAGAGAAATGAGAGTTTCTATTTTTGTCCTGGTATACTATACTGTTTTTTTTTAATGGAAATAAAATGCAGGTTCTACCACTGACTAGTATTTTTTAAATTACATTTTCAATTAACAAGCACTTATTTTCTCCCCATCATGGTGGTAAGTAGACATACAACTGGTATTCTTTCCAAGTTTAGGCCTGAGGCAGTGTGGCATGTTAGGAAACTGGGACAGAGAGATCTCAGCTCCAGATCCTGGGTGGCCACTTCTCCTCAGTGACCTCCCAAGCTTCTTCTCTACCCACAGGCCACAGAATGTTAGCTCCAGCAGGACCCTCTGCATCCTCATTTTAGAGATGAAGGTCCTGAGGCCCAGAAAGCACCTGCCCAAGGTCAGAATGCAAACCTATGTGCCCTGACTACAAAACCAGACTTCTCATCCCTGCACAACTCTCACTAATAGGGAGAGGAAAGGAAGGAAAGAAGGCATCTCGTGTGTAGGAGAAGGGTGGCCTAGTATGGACTTGAAAGTTTCCTCCTAACTCTGTCTCTTTGGGATTCCACAAGGCTGTAACCTCTCTGGACAGGTGGCAGAGAAAGGACTTTGCAGGGGAGGCAGTGCCTTGGGAGGGTGAGTCATAAGACTCAAGTGTGAATCTCACCTCAGCTGTGTGACCTTGGACAAGTCACATCATTTCTTTGGGCCTCTGTTTCCTCATCTGTAAAATGAGGAGGTGGAACTAGACAGTCTCTGAGGCTTCATACAGCTCTAAATGTAGGATCCTGTGATATATTACCCGCAGATTCTTTGCTGCTCCCCCGACTTCCTCATTCCTGTATCAAATGGGGGGGGGCCTCTCTGCTGATGTCATCATGTGTACCAATGTTCCCCTTCCTCACCTGGCTCAGTGATGGGCAGGTGGGGCAAGGGGACAATTTGTATGAATTGGTTTGCTGATTACAACACACTGCGAGCTCTTGGTCAATCAGTGGCTGAACGCTTTGGTGATTGGGGCTGCACCAAAAGAGGAGCACAGGGTCTAGGACTAGGGGGGGTGATGCCATAACATTCCTCCCTTTCTCCTGGTCCCCACTTTAAGATAAAGACTGAGAGGCTGGAATGGGGGAAGGAAGCGAGGAGCTCTAAAAGGCAGAGATGATGAGAAAGCACATTTCTGACATGGGGGCAGCCTATGTAAGGCCATGGGATTAGGAAATGATGCACAGGAGCCACACAGAGGAGAGAGCAACAGGGGACCCCAGAGGATGGAGGGGGTCAGTGGGCAGTCAAGCTGAAGGGCCAGCAGGGACTTTCAGTACTAAGAGGCTCGGAGGGTCAGTAGAGAGCAAGGAGGAAAGGTCTGGTCAATCCCACAATCAGGCTCACACCCAACTGCTTAAACTCCATGACCCATGCAAGTCCTAGCTGGCCTGGCCAGAGGCCTTTCCTGACCCCTGCCAGATGTTTTCATTCTCTCCCTCCTCAAACTATCTTGTTAATATAAGTTCACTGTATAATTTGTGTCTACTTGTAAACAAAGAGTATCCTTCCACTAGACTTTGATGGAGAGTCCATGGATGACCTCTCACTTTTTTTTTTGTCTTTGTATCTATCCCCATCAAATGTCCTGCACATAGTAGGTGCTTCATAAATCTTTGTTGAATTGAATAGTTACTTAAGAGTAGAGAGATTCATTGGGCCTGGCAGTGGACAGAGCACTGGGCCTGGAGTCAAGAAGCCCTGAGTTCAAATCTAGACTCAGAAGTCATTTGACCACTGCCTGCCTCAGTTTCCTCATCTGTAAAATGGGAATCATAAGCACCTATCTCCCAGGGTTGCTGTGAGGATCCAATGAGATAATGGATGTGGAGGAGGCAATATACAAATGCCACTATTGTCATTATCATGATGAACAGATAGGTGAGCTTTTGCCCTGGCTTGCTGGCACCTCCTTACTGTGGTATTACTTTCCAGCCACCTCCAAAAACTTGGACCCTGCATCATCTTCTGTGGCTGAAGTCCAGGCCTCCACAACCTTCTTGGATAATTCCTCACCTTCACCCTCCCCCTGATTTCCACCTGCCTTTTGGGTAGGGTCTTCTCCTGGAGGGCTGGGATTGCTTGTTTGCTTGTATTTGATTCGCTAGCTCCTAGCACAATCTGTAAAGCACACAGTAAGTGCTCAATCAATGCTTTACTATCTACTTACCCAGAAGGCACTTCAAAAATGCCTGTGGATTGATTGATTGATGAGACTGGATTAAAGGGAGGTCTTGTAAATGAACTCATTGGATAGACTTTGACAGAGGCTTGAACTTTTCCTCTAGAGTTGGGCCATGTGCCCTATTTTACTGTGCCCTATTTTGTGAAGAACAACCAAACTCATCCCAAGGAAAAGAAAAGCGAGGCAGGGTGTCTGGGGGCGTTACCCTCCCAATCCTCAGAATGTTACTGAACGACTCACTGACGTTTAAATCTACCAATAATCACTAAACATTTATGAATAAACATTATGTACCAGGAACGATGCTAGCTGTTATAGATACAAAGACAAAAAGAAAGCATTTTCTGCCCTTGAAAAGCTTATATTCTACAAGGGGAAACAAGGTGCAACGGAAGCAAGCATGAAACATATAAAGTAAATCCAAGCTAATATAAGGACAAAACAGCTTGTGGGTGAGTGGGCGGAGGAATCAGAAAAGGTCTGATGCAGGAGATGCACCTTGAGCTGAGCTTGGAAATACGTGAAAACCCCAAGACAAAAGTGCAAAAATATAATGAAAGAAAGAGAAATTCTCACTATACAAATAACACACCTGGAAAAACGACAAATGATTTACCTGGATTCTTACTGCCAGTTGCTGGACACCTTTAGTTCTAGCGTTTTCCACGTAGCTAATCAGTTCCATCATTTCTTCTGTTGTATCAGGAACTTTCAGTGCATGGTCTTTAATATTTTCAAATTCAATGCAAATACTGCAAAGGACACCGAGTTTCAATATTTTTCTGCCAATCCACTTTGCACTAAATCCAACAACTTTAAATTACTACAACTACGATAGTTTAGAAAATGATCACTTGGTTCGTCACACAAGTTACTCTTTCTTCTAAGACAAATGGTCGTAGCCCAGTATAAGCCTGAAATAAGCCAAGCCCTGACTTTCAAGAATCATTCAGTCATAGGATATGAGCTGTTTTTCCAAGAGCAGTTATGAGTTCACACTGATCTATTCATCCTTTTTTGAAGAGTGCCCCAAGTGACCAATGGCTTGCCTTTTGCAAAATGGTTGAGATTCTAACCTCCATCATGACCTTATCATCATCCAGAGGGGAAATAAACCATAGTTCATTAATAACTACACTGAGATCAGAAAGTACGCAGAAAGTGGAACTTTGAGTGCCTCTGAAATCTAAAACACCATTTTCTTCAATACAAATCATTTTAATGTGCCATCTACTTAGAACCATTTTTCTGTGTGTGTATATGTATATGTGTGTATATATACGTATGTGTATACATACGTATATATACATAAATAACAGGATAAAGATACAATTTCTACTTCCTGTGTATAGTCACACACACACACACACACACACACACACACACACATCCTCTCTTACTGGAACTCTGCTCCAAGAACAAAAAGAATTCTGAAATATTTGGGACATTTTCCCCACTCCTCATTCCATACCAATCTCTTCTGTCCTGAAACTGTCTACAAGAAACACAAGAGTTTTCAAAGAAAGGAAGTGGTATAGGATTAATGTGAAATGCACTAACTGGGTGCTTGGGTCAGCTCTCTCAGTGAGGCTTGTCATTTTGCTTAAAGGACATGGAATCTCCAAAATATCCTAGGCTCTTGTCACCCTGTTAACACAGACACTCATTCCTACATACAAGGATGGAGATTTTGGGGAACTCCCAACAAGAAAACTCCCTATACAGATCTGGGTCAGCACCTTCTCTGAAATTTAAAGTCACAGAAAGCTTCCTGGAGAACAGAGAAGTGAAGGAATGTCTCAGAGAAAGAACATGAACAGAGTTTATTCTGCCAGCTCTCTGGGTACACTACTGGTGCCCACCTTCATGCCTCCATAACCTCTATACCCAATTCCCATTGCAAGTCTTTCCAGGGCAAGGAACTCATGTGCTCTTGACAGAGCCAATCAAAGGTAAATAGAAATGCACTAACTTGATTCCCAAAGATGACCCATATTTGCAAAGGGCCTGACCCAAAAAAATCACTAAAGTGATAACCGAAAAATCACAGGTAGCCCTAAAGAAAGCTGGGTCTCTGAAAGTTGCCGGAGTCCTGCCAGTTCATGCTGCTACAACCAGTACACGCTATCTCAGCAAGGAGTGGCTTTTGGCTAGAGTTATTCAGATGGTAGAAATACAAAATCATCCAACAGAGCCTCCAAGACCTAAAACCAACCAGATATGTGTATCATTTGGGTCCCCCTTCCTTTGATATGTATCTCTGCAATGCCCAACATCATTAATAGATAATTAATGTGCTAACACTAGGATCATCCAAGGGGGTTGGCACTACCCTCCTACTCACCTTTCATTCTCATTTCTGTGCTTTGTAGCTATGTCATTCAAGAGCAAATCGGCATAGCTTTTTACTTTATTGGCCAGCCCCTCCTTCAAGTCGTCACAATCCAAACGAACCATGGGGAAGTGAGCCAAATTTGGCAGCATCATGATTTCTTTAGCGAGGTTTGAAAAGTATTCTATCAGCTTAAAGGTTGGACAAAAGAAAGGACGTTGCAAATGAGTGATACAATCATGATTTATCACTGATTTTTTTAAACAGTCACATATAGTACTTAAGTGTAATTCTCATCTTACTGATTGACAATTATAAGCTAATTTTTCTATAGCTGCCTGAAAATTTTTTCCTTCAATGGGCTCCAGTGGTGTAACTGTGAATTGGAGCAATCATTCTGGAAAGTAATTTGGGATTGAGTTGTGTATGATGGGGTGAGTCTAAAAAACAAAATTAGTTAGGAAAAAGAAAAAATAGGAAATTATCTCATAAAAATGGGGCATGAAAAGAACTGATACAGAGGAAGCAGGTGGGAGTGGAAAACTGGTAATGCTGGAACTTAAATCTCATAGGATATGAGTTGAAGAGGAAACAGCTTGTACATCTGGAGGGGTACAGAAGTCTTCTGGACTTGTGGAGAGGTGAGAGAACTGAGGGAGGGGAGTGAAGAGGAGGGGAGGGACTGTTAACAGAGATAAATTAAGATTTCGGAAGGTGGGGGAGAAGATAAGGGAAGGATCCTTACCCGGTGGGGTAGAATAAGGAATAGGAGAGAAAAGAGAAAAGATAAAGTAACTGGGATAGAGTAAAAAAGAGAGGCTGAGAAGGACAATAGCAAGCAAAAAAAAAAAAAGATGGAGGAAATTCACAAATAGTCATTATCACTTTGAATGTGAATGGGGTGAACTCACCTAAAAAAACAGAAATGGATAACAGAATGGATTAAAAATCAGAATCCAACAATGTATTGTTTACAAGAAACACATTTAAGAATGAGAGATACACATAGAATTAAAATGGAAAGTTGGAGTAGAATTTATTATGCTTCAGCTGATGCAAAAAAAAGGTAAGGCTAGCAATTATGATCTCAAACAAAGTTATGACTAAAATAAATTTAATTAAAAGAGATAAGCAGGGTAACTACATTTTGATAAACAGCACCATAGACAATGAAGCAATATCAATATTGAACCTATATGCTCCAAATATTATAGGATCTAAATTTTTAAAAGAAAAGTTAAATTAATTGCAGGTAGAAGATAGATAATAGTGCTATAATTGTGGAGAATTTTGATCTTCCCCTCTCAGAACTAGATAATTTAGCTAAAAGATAAATAAGAAGTCAAGGAAGTAAATAGAATTTTAGATAACCTAGATATGATAGCTATCTGGAGAGAACTGAGTGGAAAAAGAAAGAAATACACCTTTTTCTCAATGGTTCTTGGTATCTTTACAAAGATTGACCATGCATTAGAGTACATAAAAATTTTATAGTTAAAAGCAGAAAAACAGAAATATTCAAAGTAACCTTTTCAGAGCACGACAACAAAAATTATATTTAATAATATTCCACAGAAACATAAAGACTAACTGAAGATTAAGCAACCTAATCTTAAAGAATTAAAGAACAAATCAATACTTTCACTGAAGAGAATCACAATAAAGAAACAACATATCAAACCCTACAAGCAACACCAAAAGCAGTGATTAGAGGGAACTGTATCTCTAAATGCTTGCATCAATAAAATGGAGAAAGAGCAGACCAATGAATTGGGTATGTAATTTTAAAGAAAACTAGAAAAAGAACAAACTAAAATTCCTCAAGTAAAGAGTAAATTGGAAATCCTAAAATTAAAGGTGAAATTAATAAAATCAAATGTAAAAAACCATTGAAATAATACATAAAAATAGGAGTTGATTTTATGAAAACATTAAAATAGAACCATTGGTTAATTTGATTTCTAAAAGAGAGAGAAGAAAACCAAATGACTAACATTTAAAAAGGAAAGGGGTGAATAAACCACTAATGAAGATGAAATTAAAGCAATTATAGAGTTATTTTGCCCAATTATATGCCTACAAATTTAACAATTTAAGTGAAATGGAAGAACATTTGCAAAACTACAAACTGCCTAGATTAGCAGAAAAGGAAACAGAATATCTAAACAGATTTATTTTAGAAAAAAAAATTGAACAGACCATAAATGAGCTTCCTAAGAAAAAAGTACAAGGACCAGATGAATTCACAAAGTGAATTCTATCAAACATTTAAAGATCATTTAATTCTAATATTAAATAAATTATTTGAAAGAATAAACAATGAAGGGATCCTAACAAACTCCTTTTATGAAACAAATATGATACTGATAGCTAACTCAGGAAGAGGAAAAAGAGAAAAAGAAAATTATAGACCAATTTCATTAATGAATTTGGATGTAAAAATCCTAAGTAAAAAACTAGTTAAAAGATTACAATAACATATTACAAAGACTACATATCATGACCAAGTAGAATTTATACCAAGAGTATAGGAATGGTTTAACCTAAGGAAAACTATTAATATAATATAACAAAAACATAATTAACATATTACAACCATAATAAAAGTTTTTAAATCATATAATTATATCAATAGATGCAGAAAAAGTTTTTTGATAAAGTACAACATTCATTTCTATTTTTAAAAAAACCTTGAAAGTAAAGGTATAGATGGAGTTTTCCTTAAATTGACAAAAAAGCATTTATTTAAAATTATCAACAAGGATTATTTGTAATGGGGATAAGCTAGGAGCTTTTCCAGTAAGATCAGGTGTGAAACAAGGATGCCCACTGTCACCAATATTGTTCAATATTGTATTGGAAATCATAGCAATAGAAATAAGAGAAGAAAAAGAAATAGAAGGAATCAGAATAGGGAATGAGGCAATAAAACTATCTCTTTCTTCAGAAAATATGATGATATATTCAGAAAATCTCAAAGACTTCATGAAAAAATTAACTGAAACAATCATTTTAGCAAAGTAGCAGGATATAAAGTAAATCTACATAAATCATCAGCATTTCTACTTATCACAAACAAAACCCTACAAGGGGAGATAGTAAGAGATACCCCATTTAAAATAACTCTAGACAGTATAAAATACTGGGGAGGTACACTTGCCTAAACAAACCCAGGAACAATATAAACAAAATTATAAAAAAAAAACTTTTTATACAAATAAAATCAGATTTAAATAATTGGAGAAACATTCATTGTTCATAGATAGGTAGGGTCAATAAAATGAAAATGACAATTTCACCTAAACTAATTTATATATCCAATGCTAACCAATTAAATTATCAAAAAATAATTTTGCTGAATTATAAAAAATAAAAAATTCATGTGAAAGAACAAAATATCAAGAATACCAAAGGAAATAATGAAAAAAGCAAAGAAGGAAGTTTAGCATAAACTGTATCATAAGGCAGCAATTATCTCTGATACCCACTAAGAAACAGAAAGGTAAATCAATGGAACAGAGTAAACATACAATTTACAGCCGCAAATAAATATAGTAACCTTGTTTTTGACAAATATAAAGACTTGAGATTTTAGGATAATAATTCATTATTTGGTAAAAAAATTGTTGGGAAAACTGGAAAGCAGTATGGCAGAAATTGGAGACAGATCAGTATCTTACACCATTTACCAAGATAAGATCACAATGGATAGGTGACCTAGATATAAAGAGAGAGATGACAAGACTTTGAAGAACATGGAACATATTACTTATCAGACTTATGCACAGGTGTACAATTATGTGATAAAGAACAGAGTGAGGTGTAAAATGGATAATTTTGATTACATTAAAGCAAAAAGGCTTTGTACAAATAAAACAAATGTAGCCAAGATCAGAAGAAAAGCAGAAAATAGTGGGGAATGGGGATTTTATACACAGTTTCTCAGATAAAGGTCTCATATCTCAAACATATAAAGAAGTTTGTAAAATCTCTAAGAATAATGTTATTCTTCAATTGACAAATACTAAAAGGTTATGAATACACAGTTTTCCAATGAAGAAATCAAAGCAATCTATTGCCATATGAAAAAACACTAAATCATTATTGATTAGAGAAATACAAATTAAAACCATCTTGAGACATCATTTTACCCCTATCATATTGGCTAAAATGGCTGAAGGGGAAAGCAACAAATGTTGGAGGAGATATGGAAAAATTGGGACACTAATTCATTGTTGGTGGAATTGTGAACTTATCCAACCATTTTGGATAGCAATATGGATTATGCCCAAAGAGTTATTAAACTGCCTTTACCCTCTGACCTAACAATACTGGTACTACGTCTATTCCAAAGACAATTAGGGAAAAAGGAAAAGAACCTCTTTGTTCTAAAATATTTGTAACAGCTCTTTTTGAGGTGACAAAGAACTGGAAATTGCCCATCCACTGGGGAGTGGCTGAATGAGTTGTAGTATATGGTGGTGATGGAATGCTGCTGTGCTGCAAGAAATGATGAACTCAGTGATCATAGAAAAACATGGCGAGACTGGCATAAAATAATGAACATGACCAAGAGAATGTTGTATACAGTGGAAAGAACAACTTACAGCAATGAAGTCATTTTGACTATTACAAACACCCAAGTTAACTACAAAGTACATATAAAGGAAGATGCTATCTGCATCCTGAGAAAGAACTGATAAACAGAAGTACGTATAGAATAATTTTACATATGTACATATATATATACACAAACATATTTGTATCAAATGGTAGCCAGTAATCATCCCTAGGAGAAGAGGGAAAGGAAAAATGGGGGGGAGAAGAAATTTATATGATAACTTTATTATATATCAAGTTGTACATATAAGATTTGCAGTTTCATATGCAATATTTTTTATGATACCATGTTATGGAAATTTAAAAAGTAATCTGAAGTAATAGAAAGCAAATAAAACCAATATATCCTTTAACTCAGAAAGGGGGAAAAAGGGCCAGATTTAGGAAGACGAGAGAGAGAGAGGAAGAAAGAAAAAGAAGGAAGGAAGGAAGGAAGGAAGGAAGGAAGGAAGGAAGGAAGGAAGGAAGGAAGGAAGGAAGGAAGGAAGGAAGGAAGGAAGGAAGGAAGGAAAATGGACAGAAGGAACATCAATGAATTCTTTTTTATTATTATTTGTATAAACAGAAGAGAATTGTTTGCTTTCAAATACACTTCTGAACAGACAATAGTAAGATAAAACTTAGTGGAGATTCTCAAAAAGAATTCCCTCAAAATCATCCCTAGAAGTCAGGCTTCCTCAGATTGACTGCAGGGATTGGCTCTACGGGTAGAGTTTCCAGGCAGCAGGTCCAGGGTGTTTGCATCACAAGCGCCAGAAGAATGTCCATTCCCCATTAGGCATGGCCACCATGATGACTATCTGGTGTGCTCTTCCCAAACCATTCAGCATATTCTGACCTAGTACTCACAGTGAACAAGAGGAGACGAGGGCACGTCTAGGCAGGGCAGCATGAGCTCACCTTTGCCACACAACCTCACGTAATCTACCATCCATGAGGTAAGATCAGCCTTTGTGATCAGCCAGCACAGACGCTGGCTTTCTGATGGAATAAGCCATGTTAGGACCAAGTCCCACTGTTAGAAATTACCAGGCATAATTGCTAGGCACTCCAGTAGCCATCCTACAGGAAGGATGGCCACCAATGCAACATGGCTCCAGTTTCAAGGTTGTTCACTAATGTGCCAACTTCATTGCAACATGGTCAGCATCACGCAGTGTTAGGAGAAGCACGTTCTCCTTGAGAATGTATAAAAGAATCTAGCCAAGAGGCTGGTAGCCACCAGCCGTGACTGGCCAGACACAGATGAGCAGAGCTGGACTTGAAGATCAGGCCCTTTGATTCCAAATCCAGCAGCATTCCCACCGCAGCGTGCTGCCTCTCAGAAACCTCCACCTTCCCTGAGAGCCAGTGGTAGGCCCCTGCATGCTAGGTCTGCCATTTTGTTGTGTCTTTAAGTATGGCTCACAGAAAGGAACTATGGGTAGTTTAGACACTGCAGTCCAGAAAACTTCTAACTCACTCCCTTTAGACAAAATTCTGAAAGATTTCTGTAACCTACTGGTATAACTTCAATTATTCTCTAACTTTTTAGCTTTTTCTCTGAATATTCAGAAGACCCCCACAGAGCTACTAAAACTCAGTTATTTGGCTCTCAATGTTTCCATTTATTTTGTGTACAAATGTTTTTATTTTATCTTACTTTTTAAATTAATTTTTTAAACTGTTTTAAATGCATAAAACAAAACAGAGAGAATTACAAAGGAAACCAACTATGCTGAAATACAATTATTAAAAAAAAAAAATTTAAGTTCACAAACCCAAGGCTTATAACCTTGGTTCTAGATGAAGATCTCCAGAATGGGAGGGAGTTAACTCCTTGGTGCAGGATTTACAGGAGAACATGGACCGAATTCACAGTGGACAAGATAAGTCAGCCCATTTTTGCCTAGGGCCTAATATCCATGTTTTCATTATGTACCATGACACATTTTTGTACAAGGCCAATGTGGAAATTTGTTACAAAGGGTTTTTTTATTTTTTTCTTTCCCAAGGGAGTGGGTGGGTAGGAACATGAGAAAATACAATAATATTGTTTTACATTCTAACACTGCAGTTGGTTCAGCCAATCCCCAATCGATGGGCACTTCTATAGTATCTAGTTCTCTACCTCCTTCTGGGCACAACTATGTAAAACTTTACCAGTTATGACTTATGTCCCCAAAGTAAGAAGCTATCATTCAAGAAATACATTACTAGAAAGGAAGCTGGGATGATTTGCCCAGGAATGTCCCTAAAAATTCAACTGCATCATTTTACAGATGGGAAAACTAGAGCACAGAAAAGCCTCTAAAATGGCCCAGTGGAAAGAATGTTCAGCTTGGTATCAAAAAGACCCAAGTTCTGATACTGCCTGTCAGACACGGAGTTGTGCAATGCTGGGCTGTAAAATAGGTGTACTAACAGTCCCTTCTCCTAGGGCTGCTGTGAAAATCAAATGGGATAACCATTTGTAAAGTGTTTCACACACCTTAAATTGCTGCGTAAATGTCAGCGTTATTAAGTGATCTGCTAAAGCAAGCAAATCTATTAACCACAGTGAGCCCCATATGTCGCCACATTTTTGGAGGGAAAAAAAATACATCCCAAATTTTATAATTAAGAACCTCAGAGTTCATGCACAAAGAAGAAAACTAAACCTTACCTCAGTGTACTCATCAAAGGTGTGATTCTCTGCCTGGAATTTTTGTATTCGGTCCATTGCAGTCCCATTGATAAGCCAACTATATTTTTTAACTGAAAATTAATTATCCAAGTAAAATTACATTAAAATTTTTAAATTCTAGGAAATTCAGTATTGTCAGTACTAATTGGGGAATGGGTATTCTGTGGCATTGAATAATCTGGTGAACTGAGGTTTTTCTAATGGGTCACCCACAGACAACCACTTTTCAAAGAATTAGACTACAAAAGCCCACCAGGCTTTTTCCATAAGCCATAAAGCCCTTAGTCACTGACACTTTCCAGTGTCCATGGGTCATCACTGTGGACTTACGGAGGAAGAGCTGGGTTTGGGACATGACCGCCACATTCAGAAAAGTATCTAAAGAGACTGTGTGCTTTAAACCCCTGCAGCTTCCTAGGTGGCCACTTCTGGGCCATGGCCTCATGGGGGAGAGGGGACCACCACACAGGGCGAAGTCTGCTAGGCCCAAGATTCAGGAGCTCCAGGTCCCAGTCCATGGTCTGTCCTTGTGGGATCTCGGACAAATCACTTCAGTTCTCCGGGTCTAAATGTCCTTGATCTAGACAATCCTGGTATCTCCAAGGGCCCTCCCAGTTCCATCACTTAATGACCCACATCTCTTGAGTAACAGGCAAATAGAGAGGGATGTCAAAATTCCAATTCACAACAAACTAGTGTTTGGTTATTTCTGCTATTGATGTTTTAAGGTTGGGGGATGGGATCCAGCCTGGCACCACCTACCATATTCATCAAAGTGTTCCTTCGGTCCTTGTAAGTTCAGGTTCACTGCTTCCCTCAGAGTACGAAAGGCCCAGTCCAACACGTGGTCAGGAAGTTCCGTGCTAAGGTTTATGGTTGTGGGCCCGCCTGACAGCCAAGAGTGGACAGTCTGAACGTTCTAAAAAATTCAATTAACAGCCATCAAAATAATCATACTTATCTGTTTAGAGAAAGAGAGGGGACTTGTGACTTCAGTTCCCAGTAAGGGATCTCCATTTGCCAAAGCAGATGGGCATCTTCTGCACAATTTATAATCCTAGAGAATTGCCTAGGCCATGGAAAAGTGACTTAGACAAGGTCACCAAGGTGGGCCTCTCCTACATAGAAAAGTACGTATGCAAGCACATCTACATGTGTGTATATACATATATGTATGTGTGTGCATACGTATGCATGCATACATGTATATATGTGTGTATATACATGTTGTGATATGTACACCGATACATAGTGATATGACGTACATATAAAGTGACATATGCATACGTGTATATATGTACATACATATATGTCCATACATACATACATGTATATGCATATGTATCACTGATTATATTTTTTTTAAGTATTGTCCCTGGGAAAACCTGGTTTCTAACAGTTTTCTAACTGCCCCCAAGAAGACCCCTGCATGTTCACTGCCCCCACTCCAGGAAAGAGATAGTTCTAAGAACATTTCTACAACCTTGCTTTTGCAGTCTCTTGAAACATTCTACACTCCCTTCTTATAGGTCAGCTGTTCTGTGTGTCCAGACTACACTCCCATCCTGCTGTTTCCTACGACCATGCTCTACGAGAAAACCCTTGCTCATCCCTATCTGAATATGGCAAGATGTTGTCCCAAACTGCAATCCCTCCATCCTGAATAAATGCCTTACCTTATTTACCAGTCAACTAGTTGGTCTGAGGTTTGTTTGTTTTCCAGGTCAACAGCCTCAATCCCATCCCATTTCCCCCATAAGCCCTATGGCTTATATTGTACAAATTTGCACATGCAGTGATTATTAAGAGAATATCTGTCTCACTGCATTAGAAGTGACTGTATACATTTACATATGTGTGTATATATTATATATATATTACATACACACACACACACACATATATAATAGCAGAGTCAACATCAGAGGCGATGTATCAGAGGTGAGCCTCTCTTCTACATTCTGGTTACCATTTACATAATGCTTTCAAGTCTACAAAGCACGTTCTATACATTCATTCATTGATCCTCACAACATTCCTGTGAGGTAAGTGCTGTTATCCCCATTTTTACAGAAGAGGAAACTGATACAGACAAGTTAAGTGACTTGCCCAGAGTCACACAGCTAGTAACTGTTTGAGGCCAAATTCAAACTCAGGTCTTCTTGAATCTAAATCCCACACTCTATCCGCCTCTACCACCTAAATGCCTTCTCTATACATATGTACATACACATATCTACATGTATGTACTCATACAGATGCACATAAATATATGATACAATATATGCTGCCTTATACATGTCTGGATGCAGATACAGATTTCCTAAACTATTTTTCCCATTCTTTTAAGATTTTAACTAAAAGAAAGAAGATTCCTTTTTTTATGGTTTCACTTTTTGCAGGTATACTATTATAGAAAAGTGTTTTCTCTTCGGGAGGGTTGACTAAGTCAGAATGATGATTTTTTTAAATATAAAAACAAGACATCAATAAGACCTTCACTTTTAGAATTGGATTGCCATACCTTTTCATCTTTAACCTAATACCCTCCATAAAGTTCTACTCCAATAGCCTACTGTAACAGGAAGGTGACTGGGAGATTTTCAAGGCTACACCAGTAGACTCTGTATCAATCCACTTCATTTTGATTTCCTTGAGGGAAGATGTCATTTTTTGCCTTTCTCTACATTACCTGGGCTTAGCATAATGCTTGGCATATAGTAAGTGTTTACTAAATCCATCTTGCCTTAATTTGACATTCATAGTATGGCTCTAACAACAGACCAAGTAACTTTCCACGGTTCAGCCTAGCTAAGGATGCAAAGGCTCATCCCCAGTGGCTAGCCATTTTCTGATGAGCTCCTAGCGAAGATCAAACCACTGGAAAATGCAAGTATGGAAATATTCTAACTTAAAATCATTTAGAATTTAGAACTCTAAGTGGCTCTAGATCCAAAGTTAATAATGGCCCAAACCAAAATATTTACTTCTGAAAATGATCATTTCAACTCCAAGGGTAAAAAGG
This sequence comes from Bettongia penicillata ogilbyi, assembly GCA_023548195.1. NCBI lineage: Eukaryota > Metazoa > Chordata > Mammalia > Diprotodontia > Potoroidae > Bettongia > Bettongia penicillata. The sequence goes on along the minus strand of JAJHZJ010000132.1, from coordinate 1,800,971 downwards.
TTGCCCTACCTGCAGAGTTTCTCCAATTCGATCCACCACACCTGCCACAACTTCCTGCAAATCTTGAAAAGTTGGATAAAAGTCCATCTTTTCATCATCAAATGTCAATTCCATCTTGAATATTGGCAGCCATTTTGTGTCATTGGGATTAAAGAGATCTACAAATCCTTCCACCGTTCTCGTTAACAGATCTCTCAACTGGATCATAACACAAGGAGATCTTGTTACTTTAATAAATGCAAACTTTGCCTTTTGTTCTTATACAATTTGCTTTTTAAAACAGAATTCTGTTATCTTATTAGGTCCTTACTTTGGGAAACTTTCATCCAGTCAGCTCATTCTGCACCCTCTAATAACTAACTCCACTTCCTATCTCAACTGCTTTTCCTCTCCATTCATTGGTTTCTGAAGAAGTGCCCACACCGGCCATGGCAAAGGAGTGGTGCCCTTCACTAGCAACTTCTTATTCTAAAGCCCGCAGGTAGACATGATTATTCAATAATGAAAATATTATGCACCACCTTTCCTCTTCCCAAATACAAAGGAGCAAGGTGCTACTCCCCATCTGCCACTGAGGCAGATCTCTCTGAGTTTTTCTCCTTTGGGGCTCCATTTAATACTGGACTTTCAAGAGCGAAAGGAAGTAAGAGTTGGGAGCACAAAGAGAAGATGAAGCAATTCCAGGAGGAGAAGAGATCACCCTTGTCATTCCTGGGTGTTTCTGCATCAGCTTTGGTTTGGCCCCCAAGCACTAGCCAAGTTCTGCGGATACAATTCCTGGGTCTAGAAGCCAGGCTTCCCACAGGCAAACCACAACATGGCCAGAAAGGTTCATCCCTAACAGAGGCAGTCTATCCTAACAAATGAGAATCCAGATTTTAGCGACTCCAGTTTTTCAATCACTTGAGGTACTTGGTGACTTTTTATATAATAGGAAGTGGAATGGTTTTTACTGCCCTCCATTTGCAAAGAGATATGTAATAAGGAAAAACAGAGGTCTCTAAGTTCAAATTTCTTCAAGTAGCTTTCTTAAGAGATGTGGGCCAACTAAGTAATTCCCTCCTCTTCATCCCTTCTAAATCAGAAAGCAGGGGGTCTTAACCTGAGATCTACAGACATAGGTTTTAAAGAGTCTGTCAATTTTTTTTAATTTTAATAAGAGTTGCTGTGTGGTGATTTTCAGTCGTGGCTGACTCTTCATGGCCCCATTTAGGGTCTTCTTGGCAAAGATACTGGAATGGTTTGCCATTTCCTTCTTCAACTCATTTTATAGATGAGGAAACTGAGGCAAACAGGATAATTGACTTGCCCAGGGTCACACAGTTAATGTGTCTGAGGCCAGATATGAACTCCGGTCTTTCTGACTTTAGGCCCTTGATATGAGTATTTCAATATAATTTGTGCCCTTTGTAATGCCAGTTATTTTATTTTACATATTTTTAAACATTATCCTGAGCTTCCACAGACTGGCACAATGGTCCATGGAGGGGAAAAAAAAAAGAGTTAAGAATTCCTGATCTAACAACACTCAACCTCCAGTCAAACTGAACTAGTCTTTGTCCCACAACATGCTCTCTCTCCTTTCTTGACTACCCACCACTCTTCCCTACTCTCACTTTTCTGCCTAATGAATCCCTATCCATCCTTTAAGGTCCAATTCAAATATTTCCCCTGCCAGGTAACTTCCTTGCCTTCTCCCAGAGTAGTACAAACATTCTTTCCATCACACTCAATTTTACAGCTCCCTAACATACTTATCTATAATCCTGGCGTGTACCCTCCTGGACTGTCCGGCCCATGAAGACAGAGGATATGTGTAATCTAAACATGGTGCCTCCCCATCTAATGCCTAGAACTTGACTTCTGCATGAGACAGACCCCAAATAAATGTATCCTGAACAAATGAATGAAAAATAAACAAATGAACCTCTCCCAAAGTTAGTAATAACATTACATTTCTTAAGAGCTTTAAGGTTTACAAAGCACTTTCACACTTTCACAAGCCAGTAAGTTAGCCCAAGAATTGTGATTCTCCATATCCAAGGACTCCAGACCACACATTCAGTGACATTTTTACTCCCCCAAGTAAGAGATATATTCACCTGATTTGACATTAGTGTGGACACACAGTTATAGAAAGAATCCAATTTTTCTGCTTTAATGTCATCAAGTGCTTCCTTCTTAGTGAAGATATTGATCACCTTGGGATACCAGGTATTCATTAATTTCTCCTCTGTTTTTCTGGCATTGATAGACACATCATTTCTTAAACTTTCACAATCCATGGGACCTTTGACTCTAGTTGGAAGGAAAACAAATACCACAGAAAGGTTAAGATCAGCTATAACAGATAAAATAGTTTTGAAAAAAGATCTTTAATTCCCCAATGACTGAAATAAATCAAATCAAAAGAAAAATCCTATAACCTCACATTACTAGAAATGATCAATAAAAGATGATGCCAATAAAAATGACAAGCTAAAGATGAATGAATCAAAAAATGAATGAAAAAGTATTTATTAAGTGGGGGTTTTTTAGGTGCAAAGCACTGAAGAGACAAGTTGAAGAATCAGACAGTTTTTGTTCTCAAGGAGTTCACACTTGAGTTGCACTGGAGAGCCCACACTCTAGAGAGAGGTCATCTTCAAGGCGAATGGCAAGGCCCAGAAAGCATCAAGAGGCATCAACAAAGCCCAGGAACTCAGGATGCAGGAAGGCATCTGCCTCACAGGGCAGGGAACCTGGAGCACTGCAGTACTTTCAGGGGAGTCAGTGAGGAATAGGGATGCTGGGCTCCCTGAGTCGGCAGGGGTGGGCAAAGGGAACAGACAGAGGGTATGTAATCTTCAAATGTTCACCTTACCCTAGGCTCACAGGCAGGGGAGCTCAAAGACCAACTCATCCAACCCCCTTATTTTGCAGATAAGGAAACTGAGGTTGGGGAAGGTAAGTGATTTGTCCAAACAAGTAACAAGAATCAAAGGTAGAATTAGAACTCAGGTCTTTGGACTCTAGGGCCACTGTCATGTGGCCTCAGATGCCCACCCTTCTTGACTTTTCTGTCATGTTTGACACTGCTGAGCACCCTCCTCTCCCAGACATTTCTCCTCCCCTGACTGCTGCCGCCCATATTCCTCTCAGTCCTCTTCCTATCAGCCTGACCTCTCCTTCTCATTGTCCTCCTGGATCACCATCTATTTGAGATTCTCCCATCAATATACAAATTCCTTAAGGTCAAAAACTGTCTTCTTTTTGTCTTTGGATCCCAAGGATTTAGCAAAGTGCTTAGCACACAGTAGGTGCTTGGCCTATAGTTACTGGATCAACTTAAAGACCAGGTTCTACCTGAACCCTGTTAAGTCCAGTAAAAGCCTGTCAGCAAATGTTGCGTAGCCCAGGTCCAGCAATGTCCTCAGGGTGGGATGAAGAACGTGCAAATTCTCAGAGATCTGGTTCCTGGCTTGGACATAACTGCTGTGCCAAGGTTGGGAATAATCCAGGCCCCTGAAAGAAAAAAAAAAAGGGAAGTCCTTGGTCAAAGAAAGAACCCACCATATTCCTGAATCAGAAGGAAAAAACAGTTTGGGGTTCTGTTTGGTGAGGAGAGTGGGGAAGGCAGGGGAAGAGAAAAAAGTAGAGGGCTTGGTTTAAGACATGATACCAAAAACAAAATCAAATAATGACCCATCTGAAAGAGCTCAAGAGGGAGGAAATCCATGCCTCCAGTAATGAAAGTCTAGGTGACAGAGCATGTGTTTCAAACTGGGACCGCCACAGTCCCTGAGGATCCACAGCTGTGCCAAGTGAACTGTAAATGTACCTTTCCATATCTCTCCTAAAAACCTGTAAGTTCCCTGAAGGCAGGCACCATCTCACTTTTCTCTGTATCTCCCCCTGCCCAAGCGCTCAGCACAGTGTCTGTATCCCTGTTATCTAGCACCGTGTTGTTCAGTCATGACTGACTCATCACAACCCCGTGGACCGTAGCACACCAACACTGTCCCCAAGGTTTTCTTGACAAAGATGCTGGAGTGATTTGCCATTTCCTTCTCCAGTAGATTAAAGCCAACAGGGTGCCCAGGGTCACCCAGCTAGCAAGTGTCTGAAGTCACATTCAAATTCAAGTCTTTCTGAGTCCGGGACTTTATCCACTTAGCCACCCAACTCCTGGAGGGAATGATCAAACACTGCCGAAGAATGAACCCTAAGAAAATGCCATTAGACTCAGCCATAAATCAATGGTGGTGAGAGCAGGAGATAAGGGGCCAGAAGGTAGGGGTAGAGGCAGCGACAAGGCTCAGGTATTTCTGGCTCTAGGTGCAGCCTCTGGGAAGGGCCAGAGGAGGGGCAGCATCCTCAGTGAAGCCTGAGCCAAGGTATGAAATGCAGACGCAAACATTGAACTCTGACTGTTAGAAAAGCTGGGCTTCCATCAAGGCTCTGAGATCCAAAGGAACAAATGGAACCCACTTGCCCCTGGCACCTGAAGACAACCAGCAGCCCCTGTGCCTTCTCCTATATCCCTCCTTTCTTCAACTGGTTTCCATGTGGTAGAACTCACTGCCCTTCGCTTCCTGGCTCCCTCTCTGGGGGCACTTCCTAACTTAATATGGCCTTCAGCTCCAGCTGTGGCCTGAGCGGGGCAGCATGCAAGGGGACTGGGCATCATCTCCTTATGCATGGAAAGCCAGACTCTTTTAATGGAGCCCAAATCCTTTTCTGACAGATTGCTGGCTGCTTCATTAGCCAAGTTATTTTGAGACCTTGTTAGCATAAAGCATGGTACTGGGTCTGTAGGCAGCCAAAAAGGCCCAAGGCTACAGCTCCTCTCATCTTTGGGCACAAGGTTCTATGTAGCAGACACCATTAAGGTTAGGAGGAAGATGGATCCTTATTCAAAAAAACCTCAGGTTTCCTCATTTGCAATCTGAAGGTAGCCTATGGATCCCTAGTAATGAAGGCTCTGACAGAATACCATGTTTGGCAGCATCTACTCACAGAGGTGATTCTGGTAATGGTCCTCCCTCATCTTCCAGCCATGACACTGGTGGTCTCACAAGAACACTTCGTACTAGAATGCACACATGCAATTAAAGATAGCATCAGTATTCATAGCAAACCCTCATCACATCACTTACCCTACAGAACACACAACACTGCTGGTCTGAAATTCTTAAAGGCTTGGAATGGGACACACCTGCTTACCAGGTGAGAAGAGGCTGGTCTGGGACCAAGCACCAAAGACTCGGGAAATGAGAGTCATTCTCTCTTTGGGCTCCCCATTACAAACTAATATTGTTAGCGTGAAAACCCTTGGTCACACCAGAAGGAGGATCTCCTATCAGTCTTTCTTTAATTATTAACTCTGAAGCATTGTCCCCGTCCGCCCCGCCCCAAAATCCTAACCACTTTCTTTTGCTACTGTGGGCAAAAAACATAGGAAGAAATTGTCTTCCTTATCTGAAAAAGAATAAGGGGCCCTTGTTTGATGCACTGGAGAGGAGGAACACTCTCTTTCCCCAGGCCTTTACAACTCAGGGGAATGAGCAGATGAAATCAGGAGATCTTAACATGGTTTATGTCAGTTTGGTGAAACCTATGGGCTGCTTTTCTGAAGCATGTAATAAATGCATAAAATAAAATACAGAGAATTATGAAAGAAACTAATTTTATTTTTATGCTTAGCTGAGTGACTTGTCCAGGGTCACACAGCTAACAAAGATCAGAGATAAAATTTGAGCCCAGGTCTTCCTGACCACCAACAGAAGAGAATGGCAGGATAAGTTCACTGCATTGGTTAGGGTGGCACAGCAGAGCCCAGGGTCAGTTTAGAGGGACTAGAAGAATGGTGGGGTAGCAGGGAAGAAAATGGATGAGGTACATACAGAAGGGTAATTAGTAAATATCAGAGGTAAGATTTGAACCCAGGACTTTCTAGGTCTAAGACCAGTTCTCTATTACACATCTGATGAACATAAAGGAGAAAATACAGTTTCCAAGACTAAAAGTTTCAAGAGTGGCCAATCTGCACAGGTGAAGGGAGTTTCCATGCTAGGAATTCTCCCTATAATTATGAAATCATAGATCCAGACAAGACTCCTGACATCTCACCCTACCCCACCCCCCAAAAAAACCCTTTGTTTGATACTGAAGCTAATGCTTTAGGTTGGTTTTTTTTTCAGTCTTCCTTTGGTGAAAGTCAATCTGTTTACAGTAATGAACTAATTATTTTTTAACCTTTTTGTATTTTCCCCACTTTTGGTACCCCTGCCCAAGGATGGAGGATTGTGCCCAGGCTGGAAGGAACAGATAGCCAACTCTGGGGGCAGCCCTGCACAGCATCTCACCCCTTCTCAGACTCCCTCTTGGGCAGACTCTGCATTCCTGCTACTAAATAGTATAGGCCCCTACCCTAGACAAAGCAAGAATCCCTGGGGAGCAGGGTTACATCACACCACACAAGCCTATTCTGGAAGCACAGTAACCAGGACCAGAGAAAACATGTACAGGGAAGACAGAAATGAAAATCCCGGATTGCCACAGCAGAGCCTCTGAAGGATGTGTCAAGACTTCCTGGATACCCACTCCCTTGCTTTCCCAACCATTCAAACATGACTCACCCAAGGACTGAGTCAGTCTACCCACAGCGTACCCACCCTGGAGGTCTGCTGCTGACTCAGGCATCCATTCCAGACCACTGCGTTGGAGGCCAGGAACTGCTCTGTGGTACCCAGAACCAGCCACTAGTCCATATCCCCACAATTAGCTCAGGCATTTAAAGAAACTTCTTTCCATTTCTGCCCCATTTCACCCCAGATTACCAAGATTTAAAACCTAGGATAGAGGGACAGAAGGCTGGACTTGGAGGAAAGTCGGAATGTAAATCCTATCTTAGACACTTACTAGCTATGTGACCCTGGGCAAATCACGTGACCTCTGTTTGCCTCAGTTTCCCCAAGTGTAAGATGGGAATGATAATAGTGCCTCCCTCCCAGGTAGGGACCAGGCTAGCTGTTATTGTCATTACTAATCACTTGGTCCAAGAAACACACAAAAAAAGTAGTGGAGAACCACTGGACAAAGGCAGCTCACCCATGTATCTCTTCATGCTTCTCTCAAATTCCGCTGTGACCTCATCTAAGAGACTCTCCACAAGCTCCTCTCTCTGCCTGCCACTCTTCAATGACTGCGGCACCAATTTCAACATGTTGTCTAGCCACTCCCTCTGAATGGGGACGATGGGGTTACTTTCAACACATTTTTTCATAAAAACATAGTTCACCTGAAAAGACAATGTTGAAATAAAATAGAATGATCCACAAGGCACAGGCCAATTCAGCTGATGCTTGAATGAATGAATGCAACTTTTATTACTAAGCAAGTGTCAGATACAGCTAAGGAATTCTACTAAGGTTCAAGATAATGTTGGTTATTTTAGCACTCAAAGCTATACCAGAACCATGGACAGAATCCCGAAGGGCAAGGGTGCCCCCAGCATGGTGATGGAGCCCTTCCATCTAAGTAGGCAGACAGCTTATAGACCTAGGTTCCAATTAGTGCAAATAAGGAGTCCAGTGAAGTGCTCTCATTATTTGAATTTACTCTGAGTATTTCCATTGGACTGGAACCAGTTACCATATTTTATCATCATGGTTTTGAATAGTGTGAAATCTAACACAAGCTCATTCACTCTAATCTTCATGAACTGCCCTAATTAGGCTCTTGTTGTATGTACAATTATTTGCATGTTGTCTCTTCGATTAAATTGAAGGCAGAGACCATGTTTTGGCCTTTTTTTTGTATCCCCAGGGTCCATAACACCAAGCACATAACATCTAAGAAACAGAAAGATCATACGAAAGAATGACAATATCTATGAAAAAACATGGGAAACGCCTAGTGACAACTCGTTCCTTTTATACTTTCAGAAAATTAATGCTGTAGAAAAACCCAGGGGAAGATAAGATGGGGGAACTTTTTCAGCCATTAACAAACAAACAGCAATAAGTGCTTGGTGATGATACACTACAAGCTCCTTGAGGGCAGGGACTGTGTTGTTTTTATTGCGTATTCTCAGCACATATCACAATGGTGGGTACACAGCATGTGCTTAAAATTGCTGGTTGACTGACCAAAAAATGGCAGTCAGGAGGACACTGATTACTACGGCATAAATGCTCATTTTATCTCTTTTTAAATTCATCCTGAGAATGAGATCTACATTTACCTACATTTATCCTTAACACATGTGTGCATAAATGTGTACATGGGAGCGCACATGCTTGCAGAGACAGATACATAGACAATGAGAAAAGGAAGAGGCTAACCTTCACAAGACAAGAGGCAACTCCTTGAGCTGAAAGAGAGGAGATGGGACAATGAAGGAGGAGGCATCCCGACATACAAAGGAGGGCCTGCTAACACAGGTTCTTAGATCTGCTTTTTAAAAGGAAAGCTACTTTTGGGGTGCCAACAAATCTTCTTTAACCAGATAAACCAAGAGAGAAAATAGAAGCAGAGGAAATAAAGACCAACAGACAAGGCTTCTAATCGTCTGACCATAAGCAATACATACATCACAGATCAACAGACAGATCCAATTGTCTGACTTTATGTACAGAGTTACCATCTGGGCTTTCAAAGCCAGGGGGCTTCTTAACAGCTTCCCAGAGCCTCATCCCACACATGACCCTTCTTCCAAAGAGTAAGCCCCAAAGCAAAACCTCACCTCAGAGTATATATATACTTTCCAGAGCCAGAAGGCATCATGACCCTGACCAGTGCCTCATTAGAAGTTAACAAAAAGTGTCAGCCCTCCTATAAAACAAGCCTCCCCTAATTAAGCTTCCCTTAATGGACTCCACCTGAGGCCTATTCATGGTGGGGAAAGGTCTTTAATTCAAGAAGCAAAGGAGGAAGAAATCAAAAGAAAGGAGTTTGTAAGAAAAAGAGAAGTGAGAAGAGGTACAAAAAACAAATTGGTTAAAAACAATATTAGAATTTGGTGGAGAAAGTGAAAAAAATTTGGGTGCTGTTGTCAAGGATTAAGAGCTTGTCAAATGTTCTAAGGCACTAAGGAAGGAAAAGAGCACAGTGCTGGGGGGTGAGCCCCCTCCCAGATTAGGTGAAGGTAATGGAATCATAAGCCTGATGTCAGAAAGTTCAGTAGGACAACCACCACCCAGGAGGACCAAGAACGCCAGTTCCCTCTAGTAAATATGACAAACAGTGAGATTTTGCATCAACAATTACTGAGTGTCATCCACCAAGTCCCCTACCATTTTTTCCTTATGGATTCTCAAATACCAGAAAAACTCAAAGATTTGGCTGATCAGAAGGCCTGGGTTCAAATCCCACCAAAAACACATACTAACTGATATAAACCAAATCTCTTAGCCCTGTGGTCTCGATTTCATCTGAAAAATTGGAGGGATGGAAGGGTAGAGCAAGTCCCAAGATTCTTGTCCCTTTTAGCTCTATAACCCATGAGCCCATTCCATAGAAAAGTTTTATGTGTTTTTGAGGCAGAAAAAAATGTACTTTTTTCATGATAAGCAAAATTTAAATTAGGTTTGTCCTTGGACAAGACATATCCATGTAGCAGGCGCTATATAAATGTCAGCGACAATGACGATAATGGCAGAGTGGTGTATGAGGATAAGTATGATGATGGTGATGATGATAGCGATGGGGGAGGAGGACGTGAGGCTGGGACCTGCTCAGGGCTTTTCTAGATTGGTAATAATAATTTAAATAAGTGCTTTCAGGTTTGCGATTTCCTCACAATAATTCTACAAGTGGAGGCGCACAGGACACTATGATCTCCATTCTATTGAGGGGGAAACTGAGGCTCAGAATGTGGCGTGACTTGCCTAAGTCCAGACAACTAGTAAGTGTCAAGAGAGAGCTTGAGCCCAGGTCTCTCTACGTGCGTATTCCAAGTTCTCTCCACCTCTCCACTTGGCCCTAGAGCCCAGACTCCGAAAGCCCCTAGTCACCTCTATAGGATGAGACAGTGGAAGTGCTGGGAGGCCCACTCTGGCCTACAAAGTCCTACTGCTGCAGTCATTGACTTGGCCCTCTCTGGCTGCATTGCTCCCCTTGGGACCCCCTGACAACCATTCCCCCATCAATGAACTTACAAGCCCTCCAGACCCATCCAGGATGAGTGACAGTCAGGCCTTCCTCTCACATTCAGTCATCTCCCCCCTACCCCTAGCTTCTGGCTCCACCAAAACAAGCCTCCTTACCCCAGTCCCTTCCCTATATGCCTCCTCCTCTTTCATTTTAAATGTTCTTAATGCAGGAAGTTGTAAACTTTTTTCCTAATGTTTTTTCCTAATATTTATTTTCCATATAATGGTTTCTTTTGAGCATTTAAACTTTTCTCGGGGAAGAGATCCACAGGCCTCCCCAGACTGCCAGAGAAGGCCATAACCCAAACAGGTTAGGGACACCCTCCCACCCTCATTAGAACATAAGCTCTGATGAAGGCCCAGCTAAATGCACATCTCAACATCTTGTTTCCCAGTCCCAGCCTTCCTGGCTTACCTATTTCTATGGAGGACATCACCAGGTCCTAGCCTTGGTCTCTTTCTCACTCCCACAGTCATGCAGGTACAACTCTTGTCTGTTCTAGCTTCACAACATCTGTCCCATCTGTCCCCCTTTCATCCTAACTCAGGCCTCCTTCCCCTTTCTCTAATGGACCATGCAATGGCTTCCTAAGAGATCTCCCCACATCCAGGATGTCTCTCTCCTCTCCCAACTGATATTCCTAAAGCTCACTTCTGACCATGACATTTCCTAATTCAAGAACCTCCACTGGCTCCCCTTTGCCCCTTTGATTAACCACAAACTCCTCTGACTGATTTTTAAAGGCCTTTACCATCCAGCTGCAGACATCCCAGATGAATTGACATAACCCTTCCTCCTGAACAGGATCTCAGATATGACATCTTCCAAACAAGAACACTGAATGGATGTTAATTTTGTAACCCTTGATAATAAATAAATATTATCATTTTAATTTATATATTAAATACCTTAATGTTCATTTAAAATAATTACAATAATAATTTATAATAAAATAGTCAACTCACGCCTCTTTTTCTTAGTTCACTGTACATCTGAAAAAAGGAAGACAAATGTATTAGAGAAATGAAAATCCATCCAAATCCATTGAAATCATCAGTGACTGGTACCAAACACTGAGCCGGCATTGTCATTTCAAGATGAGAAGAGACCTTCCATTCAAAATCATTAAAGCGACTGATACCATATTGAACTCACACTTGAAGGGTACTCAGGTTCGGGTGACGCAGGGCCTCGTTTTTTCTTCTCCTCCGATGCTCTCATAAGTTTTTGCATTGCTCCGGCAGTTCTGGAATTCAGAGTGAGAGATAAAAGGGCAAGTAACTTAGGATTCACTTTAAGATAACAGATATCATAAAGGATCCAAATGTTTAAATACAGAAACCTAGTTCTTGATTTCACTTGAAGAAGGTCTACTGTTGCAATACAGCTCTACATGGCTGCTAAGACCATGGCCTGGGAGTCCAGAGACCTGAGTTCTGATCCTGCCTCTGTAGCTTTGTAGCTAGGTTACCACAGGCACTAGGCAGCTTATCGCGCCCCCCGCCCAATCTCATTTCTGTCATATGCAGATTGGGCCATTCTCTCCACAGCAGCCCTCAGCTCCCATTCCTTTGGAGTTTAAGCCAATAAACTTCCTTATTCCACCCTTTCTTGTTCTTTCAGGCCATCATTTCTGCTATGGCCCCAGAGGCAATCTAGAATCCAACAAGACCAAAACCTTCATTTTACAGTTGGAGAAACTGAGGCTTAGGTACTTGCCCAAGGTCACAAGGTAGCCCTTGTCAGAGGCAAGATTCAAATTCAGGTCCTGAGACTCCAGGGCCAAGTTTTTTCCAACTATACCATGATGCGTCCCTTTTGTACCTCCACAGACTTGACCAGAGGGTTGATCAGTTCTGTAATATACTCGTCCTTTCCTTCCTTGTTCTACACCCCCAAGTTACCTCTGCCATCAGTCTTTTCTGCTTCTCTTCAAGTACGCTGAACCTTGCAGACAAAAGGTATTGGGGTGAGGTCTGGCCCACCTGCATGTTACTGAGGTCACCAGGGCCTTCACCTGCTCCCTGACCATCCCCTCAGTCTTCCCTTGTCTGTCTACTACACTTGACAGTCACTATTCCAAACCTCTTCTCTCCTCCAGCCTCCCAAACCCACACCTTCCTACCTGTCGTGACAGAATGCCACTGTACTCCTAAGGATTCAGACACACACACACACACACACACACACACACACACACACACAGCCAAAGTCCCCAGATCTCTTGTCTTTCAGACAAACTTGTCTGACCACAACTCCTCCACCTTGAACTTTCAAGTCCTTGAATCCTACAGCAAGATTTAACACTTAACCTTGTAAAATTTCATGTCCTTGATTCTCCCATCCAGGGCCTTAGCACTCCCTACAGGCTTGGTTTGGGTCAGCTGCAGATCTGTTGTGGTCTATACTACTTATTACACTAAACTGATGGAATACTATCATAATGTGATGGTAAGTTAGTAAGTCAGAGGAATATAAGTATGGAAAGACTTTTATGAAATCATGCAAAATTTAAAAACAGAAGGATAATAACAAAGTACCCACCAACTGACAATATAAAAAGGAACAAAAAATGGAGACTTAAGAAGGAACCGACAACTTTTTCAATTTCTCATTAAAATTAATTGAAAGTTAAGTAGACATAAATCTAATTTTATTGGATGTACTAATGTTAACTATAAAGTTTATGAGAAATTATTAAAAATAAAACTTACATAATACAAAATCTCAAGCTATCTTATCTGTCTATGATTTTTATTTATTTGTCAGCCATGTTAGTTGTGAATGTAAAGCACTTTTCCTAATCCACAGGAATGTTTCCTACTTAATTATTTTCCTAATGGGACTGAAAAGACTATCTGTACAATTGGCAGTGGCTGGTATTATCAACAGAGGCAGCAAGGAGTAACTGAAGCTGAAAAGACCTGAGTTCAAATATGGCCTCAAGTACTTGCTAGCTGTGTGATACTCCTCTGTGCCTCAGTTTCCTCATTTATAAAAATGAAGATAATAATAGTACCGCTCCCCTCGGGACATAATATCTATATAGTATCTTTGCAAAGCTTGAAGAACTCTAAAAATGACATTATCACCAACTGGAGTTTATAAAAGCATTATCTCACATCTCTCTAGTGTGGTAGACCTTATGAATAAGAATATCCTTATATTACAGGACAGGAAATGGGCCTAACCCTGGTCAGGGAAGGCGAGTGAATCACCTAGGGTGATACAGAGGGTAAAGGGGCAAAGCAGGGAACTGACCCCAGGCTTGCTGGGTTCTCTTTCCGTGTAAAGATTGCTCCCTTTAAACCAGCCCCATTTTCAACAAGGATTCAACTCCACTGGTATTTATTAAATATCTGTTATAATCCCAGACAAAGACAACAACAAAACATGCCCTGCACTTCAGGAGGGCGATGGGTGGTGCAGTGGATAGAACCTTGGGCCTGGAGTCAGGAGAGACCCAAGTTCAAATCCGGCATCATTCACTCCCTAGCTCTGTGACCTTGGGCAAGTTACTTAACTGATATCTGCCTCGGTTTCCCCATCTGTTAAACAGGGAAAATAATGATCTCTGCCTCCCAGAGTTATTGTAAGGATCAAGTGAGATAACTGCTGGCACATAACAAGTATTCTATAAGCGTTGGGTGTTATCACTAGATATTCATTCTGAAGGAAGAGAGGTTAGGATATTCCAGGCATTGATGCTAATTAACATGTGAGTGGTAACCAAGGAAGTTCTTTGTACTAGTGGTCTATGGTGAGTACTTCCTCCTAGTCAAACCACTGGCCTCATTTTAACCACCCCCAGTAGGACAGACTGGTGTAGAACTCAGGGCCAGCTCTACGTGGACTGGGATACTCACACTATCTGATGGAGCCGCTTTGCCTGGTCCTTGGTTCTCCTGTATTTCAGGAGCTTACTTTGCTCTGGGGTGTCAGTGCCGGTGTCTTCAGAAGGATACACAATTGGAGGCAGCTTCAAGTTCAGGGCTTCCTTCGCAGCAGTGATGGCTTCTGCATCTTCTCTATCTTCATCTTCATCCGACATCTTGGGCTCCCTGAGTTCAGATGTCACTGCTTCTTACTCTGTGAAGGTAAAATTTCATACAATTTACTTGGATTAGGAAAGTCAGAGCATTTCCCTTGATGTTCACAAGGGTTTCCCCAGGAAAACACTAACAAACACCATTCTCCTTGGGGTCAGTGTTGACTCCAACTGCTGGGGTGATTTTGGGGCTCTACTGGGATCCTCAGAAAGTGAGGAGAGAAGTAAGCCTCCTGCCTGTTGAGGGGTCCCTTTAGAATGGGTATGAGTGCCCAGGAAACCATTGTATGTCTTCATTCTCGAAGAGGACCAAGAACATCAGGAAGAGGATGACCATTTATTACAAGGGCTTACTCTATACAAACCAATATGAGGGTGTTGTGATCTGCCCCTTCCAAGAAACACTGGAGATGATGGATTCTCAGCAGGTATCAGCTTCAAAGGGGCAGTGTCTATAAGAACCAGTTTTGTTTTAAAAAGCTGAGGGGGGAATTGGGGAGGGAGAAGAGAACCCATTTTCTCGAAAATACAAGTAGGTTGATTTACCTATTGATTGATTTCCGCTAACTAAAGGAACTTTGCGCTTTGTTGTATTTCAAATGAGGCTTTATTTGGGGTAGGGGGCCTGCAAACGAGGAGGGAAAACGCAGATCTCTCCCATCCTCCCTTCTCTGTAGCGTGGGAAGCTAGGGGTGTGGGACACTGCAGGAGTCGTTAGGCAGGCTGCTTTGTTGGGTAAGTCACCGGGTCAGCGTCTGGCGATGGAAGGGACCTAGGAGGCACCTGAGTTCCACCTGCCCAATCTACAGATGAGGAAACTGAGGCTCAGAGACGTTGTGACAGAGGCACTGCAACGCTTTCCCCCTTTCTTTCCTAGAAGGAGAGGTTCATCGCATAAAGGGAGGTTGTTTGGAAATGATGACAGTAATCAAAGGTCGTCGTAAAGATTTTTAAAATAAGATGCTTTGATCTATTTCTATACCACAAGGCTCACGTGCCCAAATGTCTGGGTGGAAAAGGCCCACTCCCACCCCCATCGCTGGGTTGACGGGGTGAGCAGGTGCCCTGCAGGCTTGTGGGCAGTTTCTCCGCCTCCTCCTTCCCTCTGGGTGAAACGAAAAGCTCAGGACGGCTGGAGCCCCGGGACAGCAGAAGCACCAGGCGTAGTCGGAGTCCCGCCGCCCTGAGGGATGGACAAGAAAGCCAGGCAGAGCCGGGAGGGCTTCCACCAGGTGACTGCGGTCGGATGGTAAGGTACCTGGGCGCTGGCTCTGTCCGCCGAAGCCGGGGGCGCTCGGTGCCGAGATCTCCCTGGGCTTGGAGGACGAGGAACAAGGGGGACGCGCTGCTGGCAGCAGGCCTTCGAACTGCCCCAGCTCCAGGGCTCGAGGATGGAAGGTGGGGGAAAACACACTGGTTACCTTAGAGACGGCTGGGGGCGGAGCCTCGGGCTTCCAGAGACGAGAGGGGACCCGAGGGCCAGCAGCCGGGAAAGGCTCAGGCCGACCCGGTGTCTCTGGACAGTTGTCGGGACCCTCAACCCCTCAAGGACATGGAAACTGTGCAGGAATGACAGCCAACGCGTTGCGGACTTTGTGGCTAAGAGCAAACCGAGCATGTCAAGGTCTGTGTAGACTACTGAACACAAAAGATCGAGTTCCTCTCCTTTATTCTTCTATAAAGTGTCAGTATATAGCTTCAGTACTGTGACGTAGTACACAGCACTCGATGGATCAAGAAGCATTTATTAAGCTCCTGCCATATGCAAGTCAGTGGGAGACGTATAGAAACACCAAACTACCCCTTCAATGAGTTTCTATTGTCAGAGAAGGAAACGTAATCAGCAAACCTCCTCTTTCGGTTGTAATCGAAGTCTCCAGTTACCAATGACTTAACTGCCCAATCTTATTTCTTCCCCACCTGCACCCTTCCTGACTTTACTGCAGCATCTAACACCGCATCAGGTATTTTCTGGCTTTTTGTGACCTCTGCGAATCTTCCTCTAAGTCGTATCCACGAGCTCTCAGGGACCCCAAGGCTCTGTCCTGGGTCGTCTTGACCTATGCTGTCTCACTTGGTCATCAATTCAGCTCCCCCAGGTTCGACTATCTCTACACAATCTGTATCTATCCTTCTGAGCTGCAGGCCTGTATCACCAGCTGCCTGTAGGGACATTTCAAACCAAATGTGAACAAGACTGACAGTGACTCTGGAGTCTGAACTCCCTTCAGATACAGACTGGGATTACGTAGTTTTAAAGTGCTTTGAACATGACAAGGGAATATAAAGGCTTGGGGTTTTTTCCAAGGCCGGAAAGACTTTTTTGGGAAAAAAACTCAAATTATTAGTACCCCCCTCAAAATAAAACTCACAAAAACCTTGTATTTACTTTGCATACATTTATATTTATAACATGATCACACCTCAACCCCCAATCAATAAACTTGTGTCATGTCAGTCTCTTTTCAACCTCATTTGGTGTTTCCTTGGCAAAGATAATGAATCAGTTTACCATTTCCTTCTTCAGTTTATTTTAGAGGAAGAAACTGAGACAAGCTGGGTGAAGTGGCTTGCCCAGGATAACACTGAGGCCAGATTTGACTCTTGAAGTTTTCTTCAGGCTGAGCACTCTATCCACCCACATGCCCCCACCTAAGTGGTTCCCTAATGCCTCCAGGAGCAAATACAACCAGCTGACTGGCATTCAGAGTTCTTCATGCCCTAGCCCCCTTCTCTCTTTCCAGCCTTTGGAAGCCCTACTCCCCAACACGTAGTCTGCCCTCCCAGTTGTTCCACAAACAAGAACTCTCAGTGCCAGGAATTCTCTCTGGTCACAACCTAAACCTGAAACATTGTCCCTCCTCTGCTCACACTACTGACCTCCCAGGCTTCCTTTAAGTCCCAACTAAATCCCACCTTCTATAAGGAGGCTTCCCTAACCCCTCTTAATTATTTCCCGCCCAGTATGTAGCTCAATCTGCATATGTTTGCATGTTGCCTCCTCCCCCTCTTTAGATTGGAAGCTCCTTGAGGGCAGATTGTTTCACTGTAGTCTTTGGATGCTTACCCAGCAATGAGCAGCGTCGGGCACAAAAGACACACAGAATGCTTGCCGACTGAAGAGGGAAAAAAGGATAGGTTTGAGTCAAATTATGAAAGACTTAAAGTGCCAAACTGAGTTTTTGGCATTGAAGACTTTGGAGCGGAAAGGTCGAATCAGATTTATGAAAGAGAAAACAAGAAGGCGAGGAAGGTTAGATTAACGAGGTTTAGGGATGCTGGGGACCCCAAAATACCAACAGTCCGGGTACTGCTCACATGAATTTGACTCAAGCCTTCTTAAAGCCAAAGAAAATAAAGTTTATTAAAGATTCGCCACCTTGGGTTGTCTCTTAAGGAGTCTAAGCATTTGTAACGCTTGAATTCACAAGTGGGCCAGAGAGAATCTCAGCTAGGCAGAGTCTGAGCTGGATTGAATCTGAGCACCTCCAGGCGAGATGGAACTAAATACAGAAAAAAAGCATAGGAAGATCTGGGGGTGGTCTGGCAATCCAGGGTGATGGGAGGAGGGGTCTAGGGAGGGTCTTGAGGAGAAATCCCAGACAATGGAGGGTTTGGGTGGGAAGCTGGTGGGGCATTCCAAACATCTTGATAGGGGCAGCATGGGAATGAATACAGATCTTGATGGGAGTGGGCAGAAACCTGGGGAATGGGGTTTCGATGGGATCAAGGGTGGGGGGGGGGGGTGCAACAGAAAACTGAGCAGAATGATAATGAAAAGCCCAAGGACTTCCTGAGACCGCCAGAACAAATGGGAAGATTAAATTTGAGTAAGGAAGGCCAGATTAAGTGGGAAGATTCAAGGGGAGCTCAAGGAGGCTCCCAGAGTCTGAATCCCATCAAGATAACCATTTCTTCTCCTTAGGTTTATATCTTTATTACAAATAGTAATTTAACTTGCATTGACAAGTATTTAAAAATGTAAACAAGACCATAAGAAAACAGTCCCATAAGATTTAATTACAGCCTCACAAACTTTTAAAACTGGAAGGGACTTTGGAGATGATCTTTGGAGATGATGGAGTTTGGAGTCCAAAGCTCATTTAACTGATGGACAACTCGTGTGGTGGTGAAGTACATGGAGTCACCCTCAGAACTGGGGCCGGAATCCAGTTTTCTCCACTTTTTGCAGCCAGACCTTCCCCTGGAGAATTTATCTCAGACTTTCAAAGGGAACAGTCACACCCCTTCTTCCAATACAGAAGGATCAGTCAGCCCCGACCAAGATGGCATTGAAGCCAAGGCCCACTGCCTGGAGGCACAAACACTTCAGAGCCGGGGTGGTGGCCCAGAGGCTGGAACTTCGGGAAATGCCAGTCCAACGAGCCTGAGTCTCCCGACCCCGAAAACTTGTTTTTCCAACTGCGGAACAGAGATAATAATCCTACCTCTTGAAAGAGCAACACCTAAAATTCCATGCAAACTAGCCTCTGCCTTTGGGGTGTAACTGATACATTGCTGTTCGACACTTACTGAACCCGAGCGCACAGGGCCCGCAGCAGCGGAGCTCCAGGGAGAGCTCAGCCCCGTCTCTTAATGGGGGGCGGGATGACTCCCCCAGGAGCACTTTCCACCTGACCTGTCCCCTACAGGAGTCCACGAGGACTGACAAAGTCCCTCCTCCAAGGCGGCCCGGGGCAGCCCTCGGGTCAGTACCCGGTCCGGGGGGGCTCGGAGGGTACCAAGTGCGATGCCCCGCTCAGAAGCCGGGGAGGGACGGACGGATCCGTGCCCGCGGATGTCAGGGGCCAACGTGACCCCCACGGCTCGGAGCTGACACCCGGGCCTGGGCCCCGCAGCGTCGGCAGCGCGTGACCCAGGCGGTAGGGCCGCTCCAGCACTGAAGTGGGCGAGGGTCGGGCCAGCCGCCAAGGCCAAGGTGGTGTCGGGGGAGCCTGCAGGGGAAGCGACGCCTCCTTCTACCGGAGAGAGGGCGCCCCCGGCCGAGCCACGCCCACCCCGGCGGCCCACGCCCCCGAGGCCGCCCAGCGCGGCAGGCCCCGCCCCCTGACGTCACCGCGCCCGGCTCCCGCACGACCGGCCCCGAACCACGATCCGCACTTTCGACACGCACCCGACTCGGCGGCCCCGGGCCAGGCGTCCGCCCCCCGAGCTCCCGCCCCGGCGCCTCGCGGCCGCCCCCCGCCGCCCCCGAGGAGCGGGGCCCCGCGTGCCGGTCCGCGACCCGCCGGCGCCACCCGGCCCGGCCCGCGTCCCGCCGAAAGTGCGGGCGCGGTCCCGGGGCCGGTCGGAGCCCGCGCGGCCCGGAAGCGGCGGCGGCTGCATGGGCCGCAGCGGCTCGTGCGGGCGCGGGTCCATGTGGAGGCTGCGGGCCGCGAGCAGCGCGCTGCGCGGCGGGGCGTGGGCGCGGATCTCGGGGCGGGCGGGGGGCCGGGGCCCGGGCGGGCGCCGGCATGGAGCGCGCCGTGGTGCGCTGCGTGCCCTCCGAGCCCAAGCTGAGCCTGTCGTTCGCGCTGGCCGACGGCAGCCACAAGCACATGCAGCGCGACCAGAGCGAGCCGCTGGGCCGGGCGCTCAGCCGCATCGCCACCAACGCGCTCAAGGGCCACGCCAAGGCGGCGGCGCGCAAGGGCCGCCGGGCCGCCGAGCCGGGGGCGAGCGCCAGCGCCGGCGCCGCGGGCCCGGCCGAGCCCCTGGTGCGGCTCTACTACCGCGAGGAGGCCGTGGGCGACGACGTGCTCAACGTGGACGCGTGGCAGGACGGCGCCGTGCTGCAGATCGGCGACGTCAAGTACAAGGTGGAGCGCAACCCGCCCGCCGTCACCGAGCTGCAGCTGCCGCGCTACATCATGGCCGGCTTCCCCGTCTGCCCCAAGCTGGGCCTCGAGTTCGGCGAGCCCGAGCGCTCGCTCTTCCGCTGGTTCCGCGAGGCGCGGCCCGGAGCGGCGGCCGACGGGGACGCGCCCGCGGCGGAGGCGAGCGCGGGGCCCGCCTGGGTGGAGGTGGGCGGCGCGCACGAGCGCGTCTTCACGCCCTCCAACGCCGACATCGGGCTGCGGCTGAAGCTGCGCTGCACGCCGGGCAACGGGCAGCGGCTGGGCCCGAGCCGCGAGCTGGAGAGCGCGGGCCCCGTGGAGGCCGGGCCGGGCGCGTGCACGTTCGACCAGCGCCACCTGTACACCCAGCGCGTGAGCGGCGACGGGCTCGTGCGCGCCGTGACGTACAACGTGCTGGCCGACGTGTACGCGCACACGGAGCACTCGCGCGCCGTGCTCTACCCGTACTGCGCGCCCTACGCGCTGGGCCTGGACTACCGCCTCAACCTGCTGCAGAAGGAGCTGAGCGGCTACAGCGCCGACGTGCTGTGCCTGCAGGAGGTGGACCGCGCCGTGTTCCACGACAGCCTGGCGCCCGCGCTCGACGCCTTCGGCCTGCACGGCCTCTTCCGCCTCAAGCAGCACCAGCACGAGGGCCTGGCCACCTTCTTCCGCAGGGACAAGTTCAGCCTGCTGGCGCAGCACGACATCGCCTACCAGCAGGCGCTGGCCGCGGACCCGCTGCACGGCGAGCTGCTGGAGCGCCTGGCGCGCTTCCCGCAGGCCCGGGACCGCGTGCTGCAGAGGTCGTCGGCGCTGCAGGTGAGCCGGCGCCCCGAGCCCCGGGGTCAGCCCGGGGTGGGGGTGGGGGCAGCGGGCACAGCCGAGCCCCGGGGTCAGCCCGGGGGGGCAGCGGGCACAGCCCGGGGCTGGGCACAGCCGGCGGAGGAGAGCCGAGCCCTGGAGGTGCGCCCTTGGGCTGGGGGGCAATGGGCACAGCAGAGCCGAGCCCCGGGGTCAGCCCGGGCTGGGGGGGGGGAGGGCAGCGGGCACAGCAGAGCCGAGCCCCGGGGTCAGCCCGGGCTGGGGGGGGGGAGGGCAGCGGGCACAGCAGAGCCGAGCCCCGGGGTCAGCCCGGGCTGGGGGGGGGGAGGGCAGCGGGCACGGCAGAGCCGAGCCCCGGGGTCAGCCCGGGGGGGCAGCGGGCACAGCCTGGGGCTGGGCACGGCCGGCGGAGGAGAGCCTAGCCCTGGAGGTGCGCCCTCGGGCCGGGGGGCAGCAGGCACAGCCCGGGGCTGGGCACGGCCAGCGGAGGAGAGCCCAGCCCTGGAGGTGCGCCCTCGGGCCGGGGGCGTGCCTTGGGCCGCTGGAGGACCCCAGCTCCTTTTCTCTCGTGAGACCATAGCTGCCCACCTCTTGCCCCACGCCGACACCCCCGCCCCCACCAAAGGAAAGGAGAAGGGCGGGCCGGGCCTGCGGTCCAGGCCGGAGGTGAGCGCTCTGGCGGCCTCCACGGCCTGCCCGGCCCTTGCGCCCCTGAGTCGGGTCGCCCCAGGTGCTCGGTAACTTGCAGGTGGTTGGTGGGAGCACCCGGGATCTCCGGAGGCCGGTTCGGCCCATGGGTTAGTGGCTAGAGCCGGACGTGTGGGGAACGTGGCCTGAAGCCCGCCCGGGGCCCCTCCCCGCGTGGTGATCTTCGGGTGCGCTCCGTACGGCGGGTCTCGGAGGGCTCGTGGCCCGTGCTGCCCCGTGGCCCGTGCTGCTGTTAGCTTTGTTAGGAGAGTGAGCGGACGCCCGGGCCTCCCTGCCCGGGTTAGCGCGGAGATTGTCTGGACTTGGCTTCCCTCATCCGTAAAACGCCGGGGCAGGGCAGGGGGTTCCTTTCCCATGTACACGTGTGAACCCATCAGATGGCGTTGCTGTGGGTACATAGCCCGGAAGCGTATTGAACTCCCGGCTAGTTCTCGGGGCCCCGGGTTTGATCTGCCTTCTCCGTCCAAAGGGGTGGGGTGATTGCTAACGCAGAACTTGGCAAGTTTTGCTGTTCATTCTTGGCCAGGTGTGGCAGGCACCCCGATCTCAGACTCAGCTCGGTTAGTTTAAGGTTTTGCTACAGATCTGTCCTTCGTTGGTGTGATTGAACTTCAGGATCCTTAGCCGTCTCTACTGCTAAAAGGTCAGCAGCATTCTGCAAGCTAGAGTTTTGGAGAGCTGCTTAAGTAACTTCCATAGGCCTCACTGCCAGCACCGTGTCCGAGGATGGACCGGAACCCAGGGCTTCTCGGCTCTGAGGCTGGCTCTCTGCTGTCACAGATTATGTAATTTCAGGCTCAGCCTTTGGTTGGTCATCGTGAAAATAAAGTAAAATATTAGTCCCTTCCGTATTCCAGGACCAGACCCTGAAATTAATGACAGTTGTAAGACACTTTATAAGGCAGTCTTGCTTTATGTTCCAGGTTTCAGTTCTTCAGTCTACAAAGGACTCTTCTAAAAAGATTTGTGTTGCAAACACTCATCTCTACTGGCATCCAAGAGGTAAGCCTTCGGAGGGGCAGCTGGGAAGGGGGTGGGTCACGCAGAGATGAGATTACATTGTTTCATGAGTTAATAAGTATGAGGCCTTTTAGCAACCAAGTACTTTTTTAGACCAGGTCCCTAAGGGTTTAGTCATTTGTGTTCCCCAGGTATGCAGGGCACATAATGTCTCATCGTTTATTTTTGCAGGAGGGCACATTCGTCTCATTCAGATGGCAGTAGCCTTGACTCATCTTAAACACCTGACGCACGATCTGTATCCTGGCATCCCTGTCTTATTTTGTGGGGATTTCAATAGCACGCCCTCCACGGGAATGTACAGTTTTGTCAGCTCAGGCAGCATCTCTGAGGACCATGAAGACTGGGCCTCCAATGGCGAAGAGGAGCGCTGCAGTATGTCTCTCACCCATCCTTTCAGACTGAAAAGTGCATGTGGTGAACCTGCCTACACTAATTATGTGGGAGGGTTCCATGGATGTCTAGATTATATTTTCATTGACTTCACTGCCTTAGAGGTTGAACAGGTGATACCGATGCCGAGTCATGAAGAAGTTACCACCCATCAGGCCTTACCCAGCGTCTCACACCCCTCCGATCACATAGCCCTTATTTGTGATTTAAAGTGGAAATAGACTGGAACTCAGCATGGCAGGCAGTTGTCGAGTCAAAACAAGGAATTCAGTTACTTAGGATCTAAGTTGTAACTTTGACAAGAGGGGAACAAGACTGATTATGGGAAAGTGTTCACACTCTTTACTGCTGGCTCTGTCCCTAACCTGTTCTTCATTTTTGTGTGACTGCTCATGACATCTGCATGACTCCCCTTCCTCTCTCTTCTCAACAGAGAGGAAAGAAAGCAAATATATTTAAAACTGGCACAAAATTGGATGATCCTATCCCTTTTTTTAATAAGTGATTTTTAAACGGTGATTAAGAGATTATTTTGTCTTTTTAAGAAACCTGAGTGATTCCAATGGGATTTGTAGAATAGTGTACCTTTTGAACATGAACCGTGTTTTTATAATTAAGTGAAATAGGAAGTAACCAGGGGCAAAGTGAGACTGGCCTGAGGAGGGGAAAGAAGGAATAGTGTTAGGTCTTCTCCTCCCTCCTCCCCTCCCCAACCCACTTTGGAAAAGGAAACCCTAGGGACTCTGTGGCCTACCACCACCCCTTCTTTCTGTCTCACCTCCCCAGTACTGCAGCCCAAACACAGGATCTGGTAGGGTTTTGGTCGTTGCATCTGTTACTGCAACCATTAGTGCGACCTGACAGATTAGCCACCTGTAAAAAGACATTCCTAACCTGTGAGTTAGCAGGTTTCATTCCGTTCTCATCGGCATGCAGCATCCCTCTCAATCATAAATTCTGTGTGACTGGAATGTTTGATTTTATTTTATTTATTTGGAATTTGACTGCAGACCAGTGTTAAGGTAGATCAGGTGGAAGTCCAGAATCGTAGTGCCCAGCTGAGGTGGGTTAGAGGTTTTAGATAATCTATTTAATTTGGATGTTAGAATGTAGCAGATAAGTTTTTCTTAAATGTCCACAAATCAGAATGACACTACTAAGTGTATTTGGGAATAATTACCAGGACTAGTTAATAAAACTAAACAACCCTACGAATTATAGGAAAATCTTAGATAGAGAATTCACCTCTTGCAAAATCCTTAACCATGAAGCCAAATGCTCTGCTTTTTCATTTGGGAGAAATTTACATTTGAGGCTGGCTGCTGTGTTTGCCGTTGATTGCGGTTATTTAAAGCACTGGCCGAGCCCTTGCCTAAGTAGGTGTCTCTGTCCACAGGTGAGGTGGTCTGGACGGGCACACTGAGGCTTTGTGGTTGCCGCTTCTTAAGTTTCATTTTAGCCATTGTCGAAGGTACTTTTTCTCTCTGCCAGGAAGTAATGGCTTGAATTCTTGCTCTGCTTTTGCCATTGAGCCCGGAACCTTAGCAGGTAACTTGGCTCTTTTATTGGTGTTTTGTTCCTCATCTTCTGCCTGCTGAAAGTGCCCATGATTTGGGGTCATGATCTTCCAGGGAATCATATGAGTCCCCACCCCCAAACTCCTGCTTTCCTAAAGACCTCTTAGAGGCCCATCATGTTGTAACTCAAAATCACCATAACCAGACCAAGAGCGAGTGTCGCATCTTAGATGGCTGAATCTGAAGCCAAAAGACCTCAGTTCAAGTACCACATGGATTCCCTCGGGTAAATTAGGTGGCATCTTAGTTTCAATTCCCACATCTATAAAATGAGGGCATTGGATTAGATCCTAACTCTTGTGGGTAGAAGGAGAGGTTTAGGTTTCTGTATCTTGGTCTTCTAAATAAAAATAAATGCAGGAAGAGGCTTAAGGTGGAAGTTTCCTGTAGTCCTAGGCAAGACCACTGTAAATATAAATTCATTGTCTTTGAGCTGTGTGCTTCCGAAAAGCACAGAGAATTGAAACAGTGTGGTGAGAGATGACCTGAAATCTCAGACATTTTTCCCATTCAGAAGTTTACATAGGCATAGGAGATTCTCTTCCTAAACAGACTGGTAAACCTGCCTGCAGATCCAACAACTCCAGCACAGGCAGATTTGATGGCCACGTGGCCTACTGAGGCTTCCCCAGTAAAGCTCTCCAGGTTTGTGCTCTCCTGATGGTTTTATCTCATTCTCCACAACTTACCCATTAATACATTGTGCTACAGGCAAGAGATACAGGAAGATAACACAAGCGGTCTTTAACACCTAGTTTTATAATCATAAAAAGCCAAGTAGACTACCATTCAACTTCCTACGTGCAAGAGCTCACAAATAGAAGTGGGAGAAAGCTCTTTGTCGTAAGTAGGAAGGCTCACGGGCATACTCTAAATGTGCTAAAATTCTTGTTATTAATGAGTCCTAATACTTTATTATTTAAAATGATTTGTTAACAATTTATGTTAATTTAAGTTTTAAATATTTTATGCCTTGTTCTCACTAAATTTGATTTAATGGCATGTTTTATATTTGATAAAGGAAAGTTGAGCAGTTCTTTCCAGGATAAACTGGGTTTTATAACATCAGAAATTGTTACCACATAAACTGGGCTGAATTCAAATGGTTGAAAATGGCACAAGATGGATTCTGCCCCCAAGCCATTACAAGAAAACCAGCCATGAGTTTTGTGACTTCAAATTGTAATTTAATAGAAAGCATACTCTTAAGATTTTGTTAAAATGTCAGAACTCCTTTTTGGTGATCTACAGAAGGCTAAAATCAGGTCTGGGCTAAGCCAGGGGCACTAATTAGCTTGCTCTAGGACACTGAATTTACTAGTTCTAAGACATATCAGTTTACCAACAAACTATCCGTATGGTTTACCATCCATAACGCATGCTTGGATTAGGTATACGTAATCTATTGTTTTCTAATTTTAACTTTCCCAGTGGTGAGGGATCTTTTCCTATTCTGCACCCTATCTAGAAAATAGATGTGGCCCTATGGTTTGGTTAATCTTACTCCACAAGAAACGTGCTCGAATTAACTAATTATAAACTTTATATCCATCAAGGCCTTTTTTGCTTCTTTTTGTGTCGCCAGCACTTAGCGCAGTGCCTGGCACATAGTAGGCACTTAAATATTTATTGACGGACTTTATGTCATAAACATTGAGAACAAACTTGATCTGGGTGTACTGCAGGGCTTCCCTCTGCTTTATAATCCCCATGTTCTTCAACCATTCTAATTGCCACATGATTCCAATCAGTGAAGACTGCCTGGCACAGTGTTTGGATAAATCAGAGATGCCTGTGGACCCAGGGGTAAGAAAGGTTGGGACAGCAACATACATTCACATGGCTATGCAGAACCAGAAATAGTCTCATTTTTGTCCTATTTTTTCCCCATTGTAACATTTTAATAGAACAAGACAGACTGCAAATCTATCAGCAAGTTAATTTAGTTCCTTGTGGAGTTAGGGGTTCATAAGAATTATTAGCATCAATATGGTAGAGTGAGTAGTAGCTTTGGAGTCAAGGTCAAATCTTGCCTCCCATACTTTCTACTATAGGCCACTCCCTCTTAACCTCAACTGATCATCTGTAAAGTGAGAGCCATGGTAGCTATAGACCCATTTAATAGGATTGTTGGGCCCAAATGAGAAATATAAAGCACTTCACACATTTTAACTATACAGATGTCAGCTGTTATTTGTGAGACTGAGTTTTAAACATAGCTGATGTTTATGGAAAATAAAACTTTGGGAGCTGTATCCTAAAACAGGCTCTTATCAAGTGCAAAACACTCCTGAGTTCTCGTCTCTGGGCTCAGTAGTGAAAGTGCATGTTCTGTGTAACCAACTAGAGTGTGCCCCTGAGAAATGTAAGATACTTTAATATTTAAGAACAAATAGAAAAAAAAATCTTAAGAGCAGTAGAGTTTTTTGGCAGTTAATATTCAGGGCTTTATTACTCAGCCTTGGAGCTATCCTCCCAAAAGGCCCTGTTTTCAACTTCAGTTTATAATGATGTTGTTTATGACAGGTTGGGAAAGGCCAACATAGCTTTCTGTAATGCTAAGGATGGGGGCAGGCAGGGGGAGCACAGTGAAATGAGTTACTCAAACATTTCTGCATCTTATGGCATTGGAAAGTCGTCTTTTAAGATAGAAGCATTCTCCACCCGTCTCAAACAGTAAAGCAGGAAATGTGTCTGTCTTTATTTAATTGGCCTTTCTTCTTTTATGCTGAGATGACCTTGTAGCAACATGTTCAAAGAAGTTACCCTTGTTAAGAGATTTGAAAATAGGAATGTAGTTGTGACCAAAGTCCTCAGGCTTGAAACGCGTGGACATTAAATTAGTTCTGGGAAAAACTAAAACTATCCAAGCAAACAAGAAATACATTCATCTTTTACATTACCGTCATCTTCACTATCATTATGTTAGAACACACAGACCATAATTGCACTGGTTTATGTGGAGAATTCCCAGCAGGGTCAGGCCGGGTAGTGAGGGAGACTGTCTGTATAAGCAAGCCACTCAGCCTGCTTAGGTCTCATTATTCTCTTCTGAAATGATAGCAGCCTAGATGCCCTCTCAGCCTACAACCCTGTGAAGTGACTTGCCTAGAGCTACAAAGTAAAAGGCAGAATTTGAGCCTTCCTGCATTTAAGTCCAACACGATAACTGTTGGTGAGGAGAGAGAACTTCATCTCCTCTGTGGTGTGTCTATGTAAGGTTGGCTTGGTCGGGAATCTTACTGTAATATGAGACAAGTTCCTAAAGATTCCTTTAGGGAAATGGAATCATGATCCAAATGTCAGCTCATGCCATCCAATCTAGACACATAGAGGTGATCCTAGGATCCTTGTTCTGTGTAATTGAACTGTCTAAAAGGTGATAACCAGGGAATACCTCCCTTGGATAAGATAATACATTGGAAGGGATAGGAAAGAATTTTTCAGGCCCTGAGTTTTCAGTCTGGGGCTGCAACAGGTGATAATAGAATTGTGTTATAAAAATGATAAATTTTTAGTTTTCATTTTTTCCTTTCACAATATTAAAATTCATGTCCTGCAGCTTTGCAAAAGCACTTCAACATTTTATGTATGTGTGCTCGTCAGTGTACTGATTCTCAGTAGAGAATGTGGTGAGCTTTTTGTTAGCCTTGGTGATGGAGACAAAGATAATGATTAAAAAATGGACAAGGGAGTATACTGCAAGGGGGGCTGTTACATTACAGAACAGTCTGATCAGAATGCTTAGGTTTATTTCCATTGCCCACC
This sequence comes from Bettongia penicillata ogilbyi, assembly GCA_023548195.1. NCBI lineage: Eukaryota > Metazoa > Chordata > Mammalia > Diprotodontia > Potoroidae > Bettongia > Bettongia penicillata. The sequence continues at coordinate 1,772,658 of JAJHZJ010000132.1, read as the reverse complement.
CTCAGGTAGAGCTGCTAATTAAGTGATCCTAACAAAGCAAGAAGCAGTAAAGAGCCCCCCTGAACAATTAAGAGGAATCGAAACTGCCCTTGGGTTTCACCCTCCTTCCCTTCCTCTTCATTAAATAGGCCCATCTCTAGAGAAAGTAGGACAATAGAAAAGGGTTCAGAGACTCTCGTCTCCTTTTCCCTGCCCAGAAATAATACTTTGTGTTCGTTGACATTTTTCTGAAGCTGACTTAGAAGATGGTTGACTTGCCCATCCCCCCTGAATTTTAGGCCTCTGGGTGAGTCTTGCAGAAGGAATTCAATGACCACAAACAAAAATGGACTCAGTTAATAAAGGCAAAGGAAGAGAGGAGCAATTAATTCAATAGCCCAACTGGAAAATCAGAGCAATGTTACCTCCAACATTTTATAATTTTACAAAAGACATAGTTTCAGTCTGAGCTTAACACTTGATTTATTGCAGTAACCTAAAGTACTCATGGAAATAGCTACTCTGACTACTACATGTATTTCTAAGTCATTTTAACATCTCAAAATTTGTGACGATGTTGAACCAGAATAGCTGAGCTAATGACCCAGTAGATAGAGCACTGGGTTTGGAATCAGGAAAGCAAGTTCAAATCTGACCTCAGACACTTAGTAGTTGTCAAATCACTTAACTTTGTTCACCTCAATTTCCTCCTCTGTAAAATGAGCTGGAAAAGGAAATAGCAAACCACTCCAGTATCTCCAACAAAGGAAACCCCAAATGGGGTCATGAAGAATTGGGCAGGAGTGAAAAAATGTCTGAAAAAAGTATTTAATAAATTTGTTCTTAGGATGAGTACTGTGCTTTTGAAAGAGCATCTTCAATATTTAATTGGGGAAATAGGTATCTTGTCAGTCATTGGAATACTCACAATTTCCTTGGAAAACCAGTGATGGTCTTTCTAAGATAATACACTCTCTCAAAGTAAGCAGAAATTCCAGAAAACTTTGAATCTCTTGATTTATTTCCATTTTACAACCATTTAGCATTTGAAGATAATCTGTCTCGTTCCCTGTTTTTTCCTGTCCTGAAGTAGTAGTCCTGTACAGTTGTCTTTGTGTTCACGTTGGGTAAATAAGGAAAACAAACGGACTTGTGTCCATTGGCAAAAATCATGGTTTCTTTCTGCAACTTGCTTATGTGAAGGACTTCAGGTGAATCACTTGAATTATCTTTGGATAAAATGGGTGTATAGTAAAGCTGGCCTTCTTCCAAGCAGTTGGGGTAAAGCTAATGCTTATACACTGTGGTACTTGTAAGTATGAAACATTCTTCACTTCTAGTGTGTTTAAGTTCTTAAAAAGAAAGCATGTGTGACTCCTATGGAATTTATCCAGTCATGGTCTCTCAAGAATTTTGGTTTCTTTAACCAGATTTAAGTTTGTTACATACATATTTACATGACATCAATTTCAAACTAGCCCCACCCCCTGCCAACCCAATGCTGAGGAAGCGTTGGCTTAGCTTTAGGGTAAAGGCTGCCATGGAGTGTCACTAAGTCCACAATGATAACTATTTATGGTAGACTCAAGTTTATTTATTCTCTGTATTCCTCTTTGTATTTTTATGTTGTACCTAAGTCTGTGATGTCTTTCAAAGTTGATTGCACAAAATAAAAACCTTTTTGAGAAAAGTCATCCTAGAAGGAATATAAGGAATTGTTATTCCTTAAACAGTGGTCACTCGTGTGTAAATCACTTGTAGTCACAGGACTTTTGTTCCAATCCCACGGCTCTGCCGCTAACAGCGTAAGGTCACCTCCCCTCTCCAGGGCTTGATTTTCTCTAAAATGAGGGGTCTGGACCAGACCTTCAGGTCTGAGTGTGATCCTCCAGAAGCCACCCTTTATTTCCCCATATAAAGCAGTGACAGATGGGATAGTACTTTCTTGCCCAGGAATCAGGCCAAGGCTGAAACAACCTCATTAACACATGGTCACCTACCCATCCACCCAAGGGAAGCTCATCTTAATCGTTCCACCAGGCTATGATCCTAACTCTGCCTTCTCTTTATTTGTTCTAAGCATTCCCAGTTAACTCCAGTACTGTCAGTCAAGAAACACTGAGCACTAACTGTGCCAGGCAGTGCTAGAGATAAGAAAGCCAAGTAAGCAGTCCCTGCCTTCAAGGAGCTCACGTTCTCATAGGGAAGGATAACTAGGTCTATCACAACATGACTACACATGTATAACCTATATCGAATTTCTTGCCTTCTCAATGGGGGTGGGGGTGGGGTGGAAGGGAGAGAATGTGGAAAGCAAAAGTTTTAAAAGCGAATGTCAAAAATTGTTTTCACATGTAGCTAGGGAATACCATTCTAAATAAAAGCGAAGAAAAAAGAAAAAAAACTAGGGACACAGACAATATATACAAGTAGATGAAGGTTACCCAGAAGAGAAAAAGTAGTATTTGAGCTGTCCTCTACAGGAAGCCAAGGAAATTAAAGAGGACGTAAGGGGGACAGTGAATTCTAGACATCAGGGACATGAAAAGTTACAAGTCAAGTCAAGTGGAAGAAGACTGGAAAGACAGGAAGGGGCCAAATGCCAAATAGGATTTTATATTGAATCTGGGAGTCAATGGAGCTCAGCGTGGGAGGGTGACTCAGCAGGTATATGGTCTGGAAAAAAATCACCCTGGTGGCTGAGTGGAGACCCAAGACGAGCACATCTCTCTGAAAACAAGCTTTGTCAGTTCGGACCAAGTTACCCTGGGGCCACAGCCTATTCATGCCAACCCTCTGGGCATCACAAATACTGACATTAAGGTGGTTTCTACCTTCAGGAAGAAGCCTGAAATCATTAAAAACAGCCTACAATTTTCTCCCCGGTTATCCAGCCTGCTGATTCAACACAACAGGGCAACATAATTAAATTAGTAGTGAATATTCTCTTGGTCTTTAAACACATACCACACCTACATGAAAAAAAAAATGACTTTCATTATCAAGAATAAAAAAACTCATACAAGCGAAATTAACTACTAGTCCTGAAAATGACACAGAAATAAAATTCTTCTGGGTGCATGTGTACCCATAATAACTTACTGGAGTCAAAGGGACAAGATTGTCATAAGATGATGATTGTTAAGAAATTTCATCCAGTTTTAACTTCAACCAAAATGTTACACAAAGTTAAAAATGATACACTTCACAGCAAAGCAACAGAAAGATCACTTAAACAAGGGACAAGGAAGAATTTATTGGATAATAAACAATAGCTTATTAACAGGAGTGAGAAGGGAAGGAAAGGGATAGCTGTCATAGCCTTGGTTCTGTAGCTGACTAGGACCCTTTTAACAAATCACAATCCCTGTTCATTTTTCCAATCAGATATTTGGAAATTAGCTGTAGGAGTAATAGATATATGACTTTACTGTGTTGGAATAGCATTTTATACCAACAATTTATTTTCCACAGTAGGGAAAATCACACAAATCTCTTCCTGACACTGGCCAAATCAGTAATTTTTATTTTTCTCATGAAAAATTACCAAGTGTTAACTCTCCATTCCTAAATATTTGAAAAAGAAACTGGTGGTAACTTTGGAAGAAACTGAATTTAAATTTAAACATTTTTTCTCCGCACCCTCAGGAGGCAGCCTAGTTATATTACTCAACACCTGCAGTTTTTCCAAAGGAATCTTAGTGGTCATTTAGTTCAAAGCCCTCATTTTAAGACAAGGAAACAGGCCCAAAGAGGGAGATGTCTTGGTGAAGGTCACACCAGGAGGGAGGAGAAGGGATTGGAGTTGAGCTTGGTTCAGCAGTCTCATGAAAGGAGGAGAGACAACCTTGAGCAGGGAGCGGTGGGGAAGGCCTCAGTGGGGGTAGTTACGGTACCAGAGCTATTTTTTTAAGGAAGAGGGAAGTAGCTGCAGGCTCTGGAGTGTTACAACAGACAATGGAACCAAAGCAGGAAGCTGCTCTAAGTCATCCCACTGGAATGCAGATTTTCCAAACAAACCTCATTAAGATTTAAGTTTAGTAAAAATTAACCTTTCATACAATAATAACTATACAAATGGTGCATGAAGGTAATGTCCATTTAACAGTGTATGAAAAACAAGCCTATTGCAGAAAAAACAATTCTGCTTTTCCTTTCAACACAACTAAATGCTGATGCTTTTCTATCAATAATTTATATAAAACACTTTGAAACTATCAACAGCCTTGATTAAACACCCAAAACATGATTTCAAAGTGTACTATAATTTAAATTACCAACAGTATGTGAAAAACAAAAAAATTTAATACTGGGCTTAAGAAGGGTATTTCTTTTGGTCAGGCCACAAAGTACTTAAAAAACAAAACAGGCCAAGATGGCGTAGTAGAAAGACTCACGTATGCTAGCTCCGAACCCACAGCCCATATATTTCCTGCAAGAACTCCCCACAAATTCTGGATCACTGTAAGGCGCACAGAAACACAGTGGAAGAGATTTCCATTCCAGAGAGCCCTGGAGAGCGGTCCCCAGGGTCCGTCGCGCCCCAGAAAGCGGAGTCCACCCCTGAGCTGCCCTGGCCACGCGGCCCCAGAGGAGCAGATCCGGGCAGGCTTCAGGGGCGGAATCTCCGGCGGCTGCAAAGGTCCCTCCACCCACAGATGCTCCAGGTGAGAGAGACATCTGGGCTGGCCGAGAGGGGAGCAGGGTGTCTGCGGTGGAGGCAGAGGCAGCGGCAGAGGCAGCAGCAGAGGCAGCAGTGGTGGCCCGGAACTCCCCGAGCAGCAGGCAGAAGTTCAGGTCTCTGCATAAAACCCCTGAGGGAGCTGAGCCTGGGAGGTGGTCCTGCCCCCACCCACTCCATCACTGAAGGTCTCTGCATAAAGCCCCTGAGGGAACTGAGCCTGGGAGGCAGCCCTGCCCCCACCCCAGCACCAGAACATAAGCTCACATTGAATAGCAGCCGCTCCCGCCACTGAAAGCCCTGAGACTGGGAAGCAGCATTTGAATCTCAGACCCCAAGCACTAGCTGGGCAGATCTAGGCGGGGGTGGAGAGGAATCTCACAAGTCAAGTAACTGGCTGGGAAAATGCCCAGAAAAAGGAAGCAGAATAAGACCATAGAGAGCTACTTTATTGGGGAAGAGATGTTCCTTCCCCTCTTCATTTCTGATGACGAAGTACAAATTCCTGCCATCGGAGAAAGACGTGGAGGTCAGGGCCTCTCTATCCCAGACATCCGAAGTGGATGTCCGGTGGGCTCAGGCCATGGAAGAGCTCAAAAAGGATTTTGAAAATCAAGTTAGACAGGAGGAGGACAAACTGGGAAGACAAATGAGAGAGATGCAAGAAAAGCATGAAAAACGGGTCAATACTTTGGTAAAGGAGACCCAAAAAAATGCTGAAGAAAATGAAAATAACACCTTGAAAAATAGGCTCACTCAATTGGCAAAAGAGGTTCAAAAAGCCAATGAGGAGAAGAATGCTTTCAAAAGCAAAATTAGCCAAATGGAAAAAGAGGTTCAAAAGCTCACTGAAGAAAATAGTTCTCTCAAGATTAGAATGGAACAGATGGAGTCTGGTGACTTTATGAGAAACCAAGAAATCATAAAACAAAACCAAAAGAACGAAAAAATGGAAGAGAATGTGAAATATCTCATGGGAAAAACAACTGACCTGGAAAATAGACCCAGGAGAGACAATTTAAAAATTATGGGACCACCTGAAAGCCATGATTAAAAAAAGGGCCTAGACATCATCTTTCATGAAATTATCAAGGAAAACTGCCCTGATATTCTACAACCAGAGGGCAAAAGAAGTATTGAAGGAATCCATCGATCACCGCCTGAAAAGAGATCTAAAAAAAGAAACTCCTAGGAACATTGTGGCCAAATTCCAGAACTCCCAGGTCAAGGAGAAAATCTTGCAAGCAGCTAGAAAGAAACAATTCCAGTATTGTGGAAATACAATCAGGATAACCCAAGATCTAGCAGCTTCTACATTAAGGGATCGAAGGGCATGGAATAGGATATTCCAGAAGTCAAAGGAACTAGGACTAAAACCAAGAATCACCTACCCAGCAAAACTGAGTATAATACTTCAGGGGAAAATATGGTCTTTCAATGAAATAGAGGACTTTCAATCATTCTTGATGAAAAGACCAGAGCTGAAAAGAAAATTTGACTTTCAAACACAAGAATGAGAAGAAGCATGAAAAAGTAAACAGCAAAGAGAAGTCATAGGGGACTTACCATAAGTGAACTGTTCACATTCCTACATGGAAAGTCAATATTTGTAACTCTTAAAACTTTTCAGTATCTGGGTAGTTGGTGGGATCACACACACACATACACATACACACAAGCATGCACACACAGAGACAGAGAGCACAGAGTGAACTGAACAAGATGGGACCATATCTTAAAAGAAATTAAGGTAAATGGTGAGAGAGAAGTGTACTCGTTGGAGAGAGGGTGAAATGGAATGGGGTAAATTATATCTCATTCAAGAGGCAAGCAGGAAACTTTTTAGTGGAGGGAAAAAGAGGAGAGCTGAGAAAAAAACATTAAGTTTACCCTCATCACATTCGACTAAAGGAAGGAGTAAAATGCACAGTCATTTTGGTATGAAAACCTATCTTACAGTACAGAAAAATGAGGAAGTAGATAAGCAGGGAGGGAGGGATGATGGAAGGGAAGGCAATGGGAGGAGGGAGCAATTTGAGGTCAACACTCTTGGGGAGGGACAGGATCAAAAAACACAATAGAAACAATGGGGGGCAGGATAGGATGGAGGGAAATACAGTTAGTCTTATACAACACGACTGTTATCTAAGTCATTTGCAAAACTACACAGATAGGGCCTGTATCGAATTGCCTGCCTTCCCAAAGGGATTGGGTGGGGAGGGAGTGATGGGGAGAATTTGGAACTCAAAGTTTTAGGAACAACTGTTTAGTATTGTTCTTACTACTAGGAAATAAGAAATACAGTTAATGGGGAATAGAAAGTCATCTGGCCCTACAGGACAAAAGAGAAGATGGGGAGAAGAGAAGGGAGGGATGACAGAAGAGAGGGCAGATTGGTGATAGGGAAAATTAGAATGCTTGGTGTATTGGGGTGGGGGGAGGGGATAAATGGGGAGAAAATTTGGAACCCAAAATTTTGTGAAAATGAATGTAAAAAAGTTAAATAAATTTAAAAAAAAAAAAGAAAAACAAAAAACCCACAGCCATTTTTCCAATAAATTTCCAATTAGCTTCTGCTTTGATCATCAGCAGTATTCTTTCACTATCTAAAACTCATTAATCTTTCAATTACTGAAACCTGAAATAGGTCAAGGATCCATGACCTCTCAGACTGCACCCTCCCCTGCTTCCTGCACTTTATTAAGTGCCTCCATAACTAACAAATTCATCACTCTTTCACTAACCAAATGAATGTTCTTTAACGAGGCTGGTTCTTCTTTGAGAAAACAGACACTGAATCTTTCCCCAGGACCGTTTTCAAAGACTGTAACTTCATCGGAACCGGCTCAAATTTATGCCCAACTGACATAACTTTTAGGGATGGAGGTACACTGAACTCTGAAGCCAGGTTAAGGCACAAGAGTAAAACCCTAAGGGAGAGTCATGCAATTTTTCTGCTTAATCTCCCTTAATTCTAGAGCTGTCCCTAAGATTTTCTCCAGTTTATCCTATCTTGTCTGCCTAGTTGTTGGCATGTTTGTCTCCCCAAGAGTGGGGACTATCTCTGACTTTCCTCCAACTCCCCAACACTTTGCAAAAGGCCTGGCACACAGCTGGTGCTTACTAATCCTTACTGACTTGGCTTGATTATGATTAGCAAAAAGACTCATGAATTCAGGTTTGGGACAATTTATTATGACTTTTTACTTTTAATCACCATAAAAGCTTTGCTATCAAGCGCAGATCTTTGAGATTAAAAAAGCACAAACCCAACTGTATATTTTATCATTTTATTAGGAATAATTTCAAGTGGGTTATGAAGAAACTAATTCATTATTGAGTTTGATGAATCTTCCAAAATCTCTTAATGAAGATATGTTCACCAATAAACAAGAAAACATCAGCTGAGCTATGATACACGGGGCAGAAAGTCAGGCGGATACCGAAAGCAACATGCAACATAAAAAGAGACCATGTACAGGAAGACAATCTGCTGAGTATTAAAAGCCATCTCGCTATCACCTCTTGGCCACCAGCACAGAATTAACTATCCATCCAATCCAAATCACATGGAGATAAGCAGGGCTGGTTAATAAAAAAGTTCCAATGTCCCTCAGTTGCAGGAAATCTGAATAGTGTTTTAGAACATTTTCTTGGCTGGCAGCAGCACTATTAGAAAGTCTTTTTGGCAAGGGAGAGAAATAAATACAAATGGAATGCTACGTTTTGAAATCAGCAGATTGTCCAAGGAATGACATAAGGTATCAGTAAAGGAGCAAGGGGAAACTTTAAAACATTATTTATTGGGGCTCAAAAAAACATTCAAAACATATTCATTTAAGGATCATCACAATGGCTATGTCCAGGCATTTAGGCCAAGGGAAGTAAAATCATAGGAGCACACTTTTTTCAAGTTAAGGAGAATTTTTGAAATCCAAGTATAACTGCTACAATAGCAACAGTAAACCTGGTAAACAATAATTGGCAACCAAATAAGTTTAAATGCTGTAAAATCCTGCCCAGACCAGTTCCAAGATACCTTAATAACCAAGATGCAAACTAATTTTGTTGTAACGAGCCTAGACCCAATTCTATCCAATATGTCCTTGGTCAGTTATCCAGCTGGATTTAACGCTTTGAGAGCTCATTTGACAGCCAGTCAAGACCCTCGTACAGACCAGTTCCTTGTGTGGCACAGGTCGCTTGAACATACCACTGTGGGGAAACAGGAAAAACAAGGCCTGTTAACAAAAGTCTGATAAACTTCAAAAACATCTTGTTTGTACAAAGCAAGAAAATAGATTTCCTACAAGCATTCTAAGTATAGATCAATTAGCATAAAACAGAAGAAACTAAAAAATTTTAACTACAGATTATACTTAAGATTCTATCTGTGAAAAGTAAATATCTGTGTAAAATAAATAATTATGATGGATTGATGAATCCTTTCAATCTGATTCTGTCAAGGAGCACAACCAGTCCTAAACAGGACTGCAATCACTTCTGGAGAATGGGCAGATCTCATGATAGTTATGTGTCACAAAATGACATTTCTTCTCCCTCCTAACATTACTGTCCAGTATCTAATCAGCTGTGTGACTTTAGGTTCCAGTTCGGGGACCCAGTCTTCTCATTTGTAAATAGAAACTGGATTAAACAATATACCAAAGTCCCTTTAGCTCTTAAATTTAAAAAAGGGAGGGTAAAAATGAGAGGGTAAAAGAAATCTTGATCATAGGAGGAAAGCTTACTACAGGAAAATTACTACACTTACACATCTAGTTACAATCCAAAAACATTCCAGCTACAAAACTGGCACCAGATTTACATTTCCCCCCAAATGTCAAAAGACCCAACCAATGGGGTTTTCTGGTTTTTGTTTAGCTATACTTTTTTTCCTTAAGAAGAGAGGTTTTTGGGATTTGGAACAGAAATAATGGAGAAATGACAGTAATGCAAAAACAAGAAATCAATTCTTTAAAAATAAACAAGAACCAGCAGCATGATGCACCTGCACCTAAATGCAATTTACCTGCTCATTAAGGGCTGCCTCTGGAAGTGAATTCAACTTTTCTTGCAGACTCAAGTCAAAGAAAATGAGAGGGGGTGGAGCAGCTCAATGCTACTACATAACCTTGCCTTTTCTTCCACCATAAGGGACCCCCTAAGTCACAAGTGAAATGAGCTATTTCCAATAAGCTTCTGGCTCTGCAGTTTAGTGGAGCCCACTCCACCTGCCACCCCCAGCGCTGTGAGCACTTACAGTTCTGTTACGAAGGGACTGCAGGCCTAGTTTATCTGTCATTTCACTGATTGCCATGGCATTTGGCAGATCCTGCTTGTTTGCAAAGAGCAGCAGAACAGCATCCCGCAATTCATCTTCCTGAAGCTGGAAATAAATTAGTGTTAATGACATCATTCCTTGGACTAAAATCCAATTTCCATCACTAAAGTAAGTGAACCTTTCTTTCCTCTGTTCCAATCTCACAGATCCCCCAGTTTCCTTCAAAGCTCAGCACAGGGGCCGCCTCCAATAAGCTTAGCCTGATTCCCTGTCTCTCATAGTACTCTACATACTTCATACCAACTTACCTGTGCAAGGAGTTCCCTCTAAATAAACTGTTAACTTCTCCAGGGCAGGATCATTGGGACTTTTTCTTTGTACCCCTAGCACCTAGCCCAGTAAAGGTGGCATTGCACGCTCCCTGAGTCACAGTCAGGGTAAGTTTCTTAAGTGTTTACCGAGTTCCAAATTCTTCACTGACAAACCCAACGCAAAATCATCCAAAGCCACAGAGCAGGAGGACTTTGCCTCTTTGCCCAGTGAGATGCCTATCTACACCATTTCACCTGGGAGGCTGAGGGAGGACATCAGCCAAAGTAAACAAAGGCAGGCTTCTGATGTTGAACACATTTGCTCATCGATAACTCCTTGGCTTCTCCTGCTCTTTCCGCTTCTCTTCAGCCAAGTAAAATGGGAGCCAAGACAAAGGTGAGTGGGAATCGGCCACTCCCTCTGTGCCCCCTGGACACTGGCTGCCCATTCTTGAGAGGGGCAAAGTTACCATCATGAAATTTACAAATGATGATGAGGACTTAGACTTAGCAAGATGCAAATGGGCAAAGAAAAGGGGCCATCTTTTGTCCTCAAATGTGACTGGAAGGACTGGCCAGAAGCACCAACACTACATGTATATACCCAGAGAGGGGAGTCTACAGGACCACAGGGCCCTCTGCTAAGCTGGGCCATTATAGTCAAAAATTTTTGACATAAAGGAAGGAAGAGGAATATGGGGCAAATACAAAGTGAGCTGAGTGTGAGAGTGGCCACTCACATGACCTCTTGGAGGTCAGTTCCTTCATCTCTCAAATACGGGTCTGGTACTAGAATTCAAAATGTCTGTCAAAGCATAAAATTCAGTCTCTCTCTGACTCCAAGATTAAAACGTTATAATCTTCACCACTTGATACAATAAACTCAGCTGCTTCACCCTGAAAATCGACCTAGTTGAACAACATGCCAATTTTAAGTTGCATATCTATTAATATTTTAATTTAATTATCTTCTTACCATTTTCTGCAGCTCTTCAGCTCCTTCTTGAATTCTCTCACGATCATTGCTATCTACCACAAAAATAAGACCCTGGAAGGAAAAAAACAATTCTGATGAGCTAATCACTGAGTAAATATACCCCCCAAAGCCACATTATTTGTCAGGGTTTTAATTAAAGTGATTCACTCCAAATAACATGAACAACCAACTCATACCCAAAACTTTTACTAAGTATGCTGCAAAGTTGTAAAACTGACTAGTTTAATTTTACCCAAATCCTTTTCCTTCCCTCCTTCTAACTTCTCATGGAAGTAGCCATAAGGATTCCAAAAGTAGCACAAAACCAAAGCATCTTAACAGTCATGTTTTGACAATTTAATCAATAGTTGGCTCACATAATTTAATATATAAAATTGTAACTAAAAACAGATCAAAGGAGAAATGCTAGAAAACTTGACTTTTTTAAAAAAAAAAAAACAAAGCTAAAGTACAGCTTACACCTGTGGAACAATTTATGATTTACAAAGTATTTCCCCCGAACAATACTGCCAGGTACCCAGGGCAAAGATCTGGGAAGATCTATGACATCCAAGGTCAAAGAACTCTTCACAGACAGACACCAGAACTTGGGGCTCTTGTACTCTCTACCATTCTCTAGGGGTCATCTGAGAGACAAGAAAAATGTCTCCCAGATGCAAGAACACAAGCTGGGACACTAAGTCTTTGGAGGGGAATCTCTCTTCTGCACTCCCCCCTCAAGATGCCTGCTGGTTCAAGACCTTGGTGGCCTCCACTAACTACAACAGTCTTGCTAGCCTGGATATCAAAAACCCAAGGAAATGACTAGAAGTATCTATGGGACTAAGATCATGGCCAAGCTGCCCGGCACTCCTGTGAGGCATGGCTATTGAGACAACAAGCCTGGCAAAGCCACCGCCAGTGCCCTACAAGGTCAGACCCTGTGACTCTGCTGCCTGATGTAAGGGTACCACATCATTTAGTTCTTGTACCTGAGAAGCTAATGATGAAGGCAGAAACGGAGGCCTGCAAGGTGCTACACTTAAACTCTTTATGACTTCTCTGAAGCTCTATCTACCAAACCTACAGAAACCTAACTAACTTTGACCCATGGAAAGGGACTACGTGTTACAAAGTCTAACAGAAATTCACTGAGCATCTGGTAAAGACCATGCAGGAGCAGTGGCTCCTACTCAGCACAAAAAGTAAATTGTGCCTGAAATAAAAGTTAAGTGAAATTGCCCACTTTGATTCCTGTGTAATACCAGAGGATCCCCAGCATTTAGAAATAACCTAAGCTCACCAGGATTATAGTTACAACCACTTGAATTCTCAAAGAAATGTAAGCCCCTTAATGTGTCTATCAAGCATAGGAAAACAAGAAACATGGGCCCAAAATGTATTAATTTTTCAACTAGGGTAGGATAGGTTGGGGGGGGGGGGGGAACCATATTCTGCTATTCTTGTAATAATAATGAGCATGCCAAACCTGGGGTAAAAAAAGTCAATGAACAGCTAGTATAATCTTGAGTTTATAAGATCATCTGGTATGCAAAGGAGAGTAACAGCCCCTCTCTAACACTGCTACCTCTTGACTCTGGACAACTACCAACTAAGCGAGTGAATATTCAAGTACAAGTCAGATAAACCTCTAAGTGTACTTATGATAACAAAAAGCATCTACCCACAGTTTCCAGAGAACAACATAGTAGCAGTGCAGAAAAGGAATAGGAGAGCCGAGAAACTTCAAAGACAGCCTAATACCCAGAAACTTTCTTCTTTTATTACCTAGTCATTCCTCTCCTGTCCCCTTCAGCCACCACCTCTGGTGAGCCTCAGAATTCCCCATCTGAAGCTTCCTCTCACTTTCCTTCCATCTACTTACACACAAAGAAACACAGGTTCCCTACCAAGATTCTCCCAACTCCCTGGACACCCTTCAAGAAACAGGTCCAACTTCTCTCTGCAGCCCAATATTGCAGAATATAAGGAATCTAAATAATACCTGCTATTCATTGTTTCCCCCCTCGAACCCACACACTTGTTTTTAGTTTATAAAGCACTTTAAAATTCCATGTAAGTGGCACACAGTTAGACCTGATATCCTAATTTTTTAAAAATCTAGCTTTTTTACATCCCTTAAGCCCCCTCCTACCCTGTTCCATTACATCTCTTTTAATGCTCCTTGGATACTTTGGAGACTCCTTTAGTATTACACTGGAAAAACTGGAGAACAGCCAATAACCATACACAACTTGGTAGATGTTTTATATTTTCTTAAGAAATTATATCCTCCCGAAGAGTCTAAGTTCCTAGAAAGCAGAGGAAGTTTCATTCTGCCTGCATCCCGCATACCTAGCATAGAGCCCTTTATATACAGGGTGAAAAATAAATGGCTTGGGAATCAATCTAGTTCAGTCACTGAGATGGCAGAGGTTTCTCCTCATTGCAGCTAGCTGTACAGCTGTTCAAGTCCATTAGTTGCATGTATTAGTCCTGAAGCAACAGTAAATGACATTTTTTCTGAGAACATATTTTGAATGCCAGCCAAAGAAGCATGCCAAGATGGCCACTCATGCCCAGCAACATGGTGTAGACTGAGCAAGGATGGTGGAAGCAAGGGCATCTTCTCACGTCTGTTTCAAAGACGTTCTGGGGGGCTCCCTGGCCTCATTACTTGCAATTCACTGCCAATTCTAGACCATTCTTTTATGGATTCTCCCTCAGTAACCTCTCCTCCTGTGATGCTCACTCCCATCTACACAAACCAGTCCACAGGTTATTCCTTTTTCTTTCTCAGAGAGCTTATTACTAGGATCACAACTGATCTTTCCACCACCCTCCCCCATGCTGGGGCCTTTTACATAAACACTACACTGATGGACCCTCAAATACTCTGCCAACTCCCATGTCACTCCACTTACACATCAAGGGTCAAGCTCTGGATCTTGCCATCAAGCACAGCTGTTTCCTCCCTGCAATCCAGAAGTCTGAGTTCAGCACTCCCTACTTCATCCATCTCTGCCTCACTGTGCTCTCGTCATTCCATGCCTCCACACACTCCAAATTCATCAACTCCTGCAATCCATCAATTCCTCCTACTACTCTGACCCTACAGCTTACAAGTAAACATGCATTTCAAAAGGCTGTGTTAAAAGATAGCACTGGAATAGCCTCCATGTGGAAGCACCCCTTAAGCCTCCTGTGCTCCATCTCACAGACAAGCCAGTGAGAAGGAACTGCCTCTAGTTAGTGCTAAACGATAACTCACATACACAGCACTCCGAGGCATACAGGCAGCTTTCTTCCCAATAATCTTTAACACAAGTACCTTCATTTTCCAAAGGATGAAATGTAGGCATAGAGTTCAGGGTTAGAGCTGGAGGTGTTTACAGTTAGGGTTAAAAGGGAATGACTGCCAGAGTCAGACCTCAAACTCAGATCAGTACCCTCAGAAAACTACCATGTTCTAAACATTATAATGCTTTCTAACTGGCCCTTATTCCTAGCTAGAAACCATGTTGTTCAAAATGTAAGCCTGAGCAAAATTTAAGCTCTTCTAGAAAGCAATAAGGAATATTTTTACTAAAGCAATCTACATCCAAGGCAGTCTCTGAATATTCCCAATGTTAAAGATATCCTGGTGGCTAAAAGTGCTTGTCTTCTGTGGGGAACAGATATAAAAGCAGAGTCCAGGGATGAAAGAACATGGAGAGATGTGGATCTGCACCACTGGAAGGAATTTCCCAAGCACTATACAGCTGAAGGCCAATAATTGAAGCATCCTTGGGGAGGGAGAAATTCTCCGGCTGAAGACTAGAAAGTAGCTCCTTTCTGACTGGAGTAAGTGAAACGAGTCACAAAATTTTATGTTTCACAGCACAGACATATGAATTCTTCTTTGGCTACAAACTAGGAAAGAACGCTGGATTCCTTGCAGGTCAGAAATCTGTTAATGGCCAAAGGTAAAACTAAGGCCTTGTCTAAGAGAGATGAATTATGATGAGGTTTTCCTAACAACTCCCACATCTAGCTATGAAAAGCTCCAAGGACTTCTGATAGTAAACTGGACCAGAGCTATGGACAAGAAGTTCTGGCCTAATTCCATAGCAAAGGGTTGAAGCAAATTAGAAACAAGTATTCTAATTCAGCCTAAGTATAAGAAAAAGATTAGATTTGGCTGATTCATGGGAATTGGCAAGAAAAAATATGAAGTTTAAGTCTAGTCAGTTTGTATCTTTGATAAGTCTAGTATTAAGCATTTAATTATTCTCAAGTTATTGATAAAATTAACATTAACAAAGATAAATGATTAGTAGTAGTTATTTAAAGTATGCTACTTCAATAAATACTTCTTTAATTGGAAAAAAAGCACGCTCCTTTGAGAAGATTCTGACAGTACAAACCACTGGTGCCCAAGTCCTAGTGACAGAATCTTACTCCAACTGCAAGATGAACAAACAGAATTAGATCAACAACCATAGGCAAGTGCCAGAGCTAGCTTACCTTTTCTTCAACCTCAGTTTCCTTGGTCCAGGCTTGTTTTTTCACCTCTATTAAGGAGCTCAAAAGGGAGAAACCTTCCTGACTCACCAAAGCGGGTCAGCACCTTGGAGAGCTGTCTGGGGCTTCTCGGGGAGGGTCAGAGGTCCACTGGCCTTGAGTCACTCGGCCAGAATGCACTGGAGACAGCACATAAAGCCAAATTTTCCTGACCCTCTGTCCATCACACCTCACTGCTCTCCAGCCTCAGCTACGTGTTAACACACGGGGTTAAAAGTGGTTCAATGCCTGTACCTTCTGTTCTCATCTGTCCTCAGCTAATTACAACTCTGTCGTCCTCTAGGACTCACACAGGATCACAGCTTTAAAGACGGAAGGGCTCTGAGGACATATGTAGTCCAAATCCCTCATTTTACAAATAAAGAAACTGAGGCCCAGAGAGAGTATGTGATTTTGCAGACTTCAAACAGGAAGTGACATGTGAATGCAAGATTTCATGCAAAGGACAGAGACCGGGACAAATGGTTCTTGGCATACAATAAGCTCTCCATAAACACTAGCTTGATAACACTTTTGTAAAACTCAAAAACTCAAAAGATAAAAGACCTACACTCATTTCACGTGGATAGCAGAAAGCACAGTAATTACAAAAATAATTACACATGAGAAGACCAAAGCTGGGAGATGTTAAGTGAACCGCATACGGCGAGTAAGTGCCAACGGCCGGACCCCAACCCAGGTCAAGTTTTCCGGCCACTCTGCCAGCTCACAGCCACAATCACGACCCAAGACTGCCCCCCACACTTCTGCTCCAGGGGACATCAGGCTGAGAGCGCTCCATGGCACTTCTCAGCCACATCGCACCACTTCCAAACTGGGGTACCTCCTGATTCCCCTTCCCCTCCCCTTGCTAGCTTTCTTCATTAGAACCTAAGCCTCTTCAAGGCCAAGGCTGTGCCCAGCACAAATGCCTGGCATGTAGCAAGCCATTAATAAACACTCTCTTCACCAACCAGGACTGAAAGGCTCTGATGACAGGCAAGGCGGCTCACCCCAAGACCAGCTTCAAGTTGATTAACCGCACACGATGAAGAGGGGCAGAGATTGCAAGGAAACACTGAACACTTTACATACATTAGTAATGGTAAAGGACACATTAGGTACATTAGATTTCTAAACAATGCAGAAACTAGGTTCCCAAAATAATCAACAAAAGAGTTAATGTACTATAAACTGTATAACTTTTTTAAAAGAAAACTATCTGATGAAATTAAAAAGGCTTCTAAAGTTGGTGTTCAGTACATGAAAATAAAATTTAATTTTCGGTAATTACCTACACTCTGGCTATTTTCTAAATTAAGGCTGAAAGTGGTAGGAAGTTAATTCACGTCTAAGACCCAAAAAACCTTCTTGTGATCACTCAATAAAGTCTGCTTCTCCAGGCCAAACTTAATCCAAATAAGTAAAAGGCGGAGTTCACTCAGGGACATGAAAGTAATGATAAGAGGAATGCTAACTCACGTCTGAAAAACAGTTTATAATACACATATGTATAAATATTTACTATGTTAGTAATATGTAAGAAAATCAGTATCCTACCTGTGTGTTTTGGAAGTAATGCCTCCAAAGAGGTCTAATTTTATCTTGACCACCAACATCCCATACTGTGAAACAAATATTTTTATATTCTACTGTTTCCACATTAAAACCTAAGAAGAAAAAATGACAAACTGATCAGTAGAATTCATTGTTGCAATATTCTCTAATTCTTTTAAGTTCTAATGAATACTTGAGCAAACTTTCACAAATAAAAATTCGTCTGAATTAGAGCAGCATTTCCTCAGCAGTAAATTGTATTACTCCACATTTTAAAAGCTCTCTTGCCACTTTACAAATCAGAATGAACCATTATTTTCCTTACCAATAGTCGGAATGGTGGTGACTATCTCCCCTAACTTCAGCTTGTACAAAATAGTCGTCTTGCCAGCAGCATCCAAACCAACTAAAAAAATGAAAAAAATTTTAGAACCTAATCCAAAGTGTGAACCAAAAAACAATTTTACAAATAGCCTTACTGAACTTGAATATCAATTTTCCTTTAAAAAGTAAAACAGAAACATTTTGGGGAATAAATATAAAAATTAAAAATGTCTTTTTTACATTTTTGAGCCCTAAAGAAAACATTTCAACTCAAGAAAGTATTTTTCACCAGAAGAACTGTCAAGTGATTTAACTTTTCACAACGGCCATATCAAACATAAAAAAAGTTGATTACAATAACAGAACATAAACAAAAATATCAATTCCACTTCTGTGACTAGTATTATTATAAAAGGAAAGGGAGAAAGGACTTCATAGTTTGTCTAAGCATCATCTTCCCAATGTAAATCAAGAGAATCACAGTGTAGAGGGCAGACCGAGGTTAAGGTCCTGTATAACACGTTGACTAAATGGGTTAACTCTGAGCAAGACAAGTAACTGCTCTGTGTATCAGTTTCCTCATTTGTACAATAAGGTGTGTAGAGTGATAGTCTCATACATAGTACACTAAACCCTTAATACATGTTTGCTGACTCTCTGAAGTCACTGCGAGCTCTGACTCTATAATTCTATCACCCAGAAATCAGAAAGCCAAGTTCACTAGTGGACTGGGGTAAAAATCCTCGGCAACATAAAGAATGACATTCTCTTCAGAACGGATCACTATAGGCCTGTTTTAAAACTTGGAAGGTAAAAAAACTAACAGACTAAAACAGGTCATATTTGTAGTGCATGAGGCTGACAAAACATCCTACTTCTAGTTAGCTCACTTGGTAGTGAGCACTTAAGAAATGTTATTTCATTCATTGTATGACTGACTACTCCTTATTTCACAAATAAGAAAATAGGCCTGTGGATCTGGCAAGGAACAACACCTGAAAAGGCAGAGAGACCCTCAGTCTCCAGAGCACAGCTGAAGGAGGGCAGAAGGCAGAGGCAGCTTTCTTGCTGGTGACAAAACCCACAAATAAATAAGTGAATGAGTAAAAGGCGGCGCTTGGTCTCACTGGTCATAGCCTTGTTATCACAGAGTGAATCTAGACAAGTCATCAAACTCCACTTTGTCTACCTTACCAAATACACATGCTATATATATTTTTTAGACCTTCTGGGGTCTCACTCTGACCACAGAATTGACTAAAATTTGCAGCAGTAAAGAAAAACACTAGTTAACTATTTCGAAGAACAGAACAAAATGTATACAGGTTTGAAGAGACCTAAAAACTTTTAAACATCCATTCCTGGAGCACTCAATAGCACACAATGATCACCATTTTTTGAAATAATAAAAGCATCAAATTTCCCCATTTGGTTTTTGTTGTGTCACTGAAGACTCAAACAAACTGAAATGGCTATTTTCCCACTGAAGTCCAATTTGGCAAAAAGAGCCCGAGCTTTCAAGGCAAAAACTAGCTCTACTGTATTACTATTCACTTGATTCATCACCTCAAGTTTTGAAAAACGAATTTTCCATTGTCTTTCAGAAAGGTACTCAATCAGTAGTACATCTGGACTCCGGGGGGGAAGGGTGGCCGGAGGGAGCAGGGCCTGGGATTTCACCCCATCCTCACTGAGAACTCTCTCTCCAGGAAGATCAACCATTTATAATCTCAGAGTTAGTTGCACCCAGAGAGTGAGCAGCATGCCCAGGCTTCACAGAGCCTAAGTGCAGGGAACAAGCCACTCCTGAGCCTGAGTCTTCCTGACACCAATGGGGGGGTCTCCAGACATTACCATGCAGCCTCTCATGCACCAATTACTGAAGGTAATAGATGACTGATTCCTTCTACAAAGAGAGACCTTTTACTTTTCCTCTCCTTGTTCATCATGCATCATAGCTTACACTTTTAAAGAGCCTATACCATTCTTTCCATCATCACCATTGCCAATTTTTGTTCTATGGAGGAAGCTACTACCTTCTCCAGGTATGTCAAACAAATTTAGACATTTTTGAGAGTGAAACAGAATTTTTAAAACTTGCAAAGCTCTACTAAAAATAGTTCAACTCCCCTGAGCATCTTCACTACTATAGGGAGCTCTGACTTCTGACACAGCTAAACGCTATCCCTTAAATGCCTGGCATCCCCAGTGGCAGTGGAAGGGAACAGAGAAGGGAACACCTGTCACACTGACAGGGAGTTTAGTCCATGATGAATAAAGTCCAAAGTGACTTGATTCAAAATTTAAAATTAAAGCAAAACTCACTTTTGGCTAAACAAAGCACCATCAGATCAAAATTATAGCCAAGTTTGATATTGAAAAGTTGCCCTCAGACAACTAGACCAGAAAAATACACTTTATGCTCATCTTTAAGCAAAACTTTGTTAATCACTTTAAAAAAATAAGCTTTATTGATGGCTTTAACTTTTACAGTACTATCATTTCCAGATACACCCTACTCTCAAAGAAGCCTCCCTTGGGAACAAAGAAAAATATGTAAGCAAAACTAACTGTTCAGCTACCCAAGTATTTGACAACATATGACAAGCAGTCCCCGCAGGCTGGCAAAGAGAGCTGTTTCCTCCTCTCTTCTGGGGCTAAGACTGGTTACTGAGATGACTTGGATATAGGGCTCCTGTTAGCACTTTTTGATTTACATTATTTTGGTCATTGTGTATGTGGCTGTTTACTCTTACATTAGTTCTCACAAATCTTTCTGAATTTCTCTTTTATATTCTGATATATTTTCCTACAAAATGGTCCAGTCACATTACTTTGTTTACCCCTCAGAATATGTTTTGCCTAAGGTGGTATACACAGGGCCAGGGCCTGGGCCTATCTCCACCCCACACCCAAGCCAATCTTCAAGTGGCACAGCTCTAAGTCAAAAGGTACCCCTCCCCCCAGGCTTCAAGGCTTTTTTCACACAACTAATCACTTTTGTAAACAAATCTTATTGCAAAATAATTTTGCCTGAGAACCTTAAGAATGTTTCAAACACTCACAATAGAGTAATAAGTGTTTACAGAAGCAGTACTGTCCTTATCTATTAGACACCAGAATGTGCATTTTTAAAAAAATAAAGACAGTAATTATATTTTAGTGTCTTTTGTAAAAAGAATACATAAATAAAACTATTAAATGCCAACTAAAAGGTATAATCATGAAACTACTTCAATGATCTAATTCACCTGTGCTAAGTATTAATTTCCTAGTGTTGCTACTGTCTGTAACAGTACTCAAGAAAGGGAAACTAAAGCTAATTCTGATTATTCAGAATAGGGGAGACCTTTTTAGAGTTTTAAATATATAATTTACACTAAGTTTGATAAAAATAAGACATGTTATGAAATTACTAATATTCATCTCAGTTACTGAATATATTAAAAACTATACATGGCAGAATTTCTACATAAACTGAAAACAACTCAATGTTGAGACAGAATGAAGATGAAGAAATTCAGCAACTATTTATATAAAGATATCTTCAACCAAGCCAGACTTTTAGTAGAGGTGCTAATCGTCAGCAGTGACCAGAAGGTCCTTTCTTCTAAGCTTACTGCACTTTCATCAGCAAAACTGAATTACCCAAAACATTTTGTAATATTTTATCCCCCCAGTACTTTGGCCACCAGAGCAGTATAGCAAGTGTTATGCTCCGAATGTGGCAAATCTGCTTGTGCCCAAACAAATCAGAAATAGCTGTTGGTAGACAAGCACCCAGACAGGAAGGTGGCACCCTTACAGGGCCAGATGCTCTTTATCTACATGACTACACTAAGCTAAGGATAGTGTTCCAACTCTTAACAGAATAAAACGACCAAACTTGGCAAGTTCTAGCATCTACTTTAAATTTGTAGTATTTCAGAAAGCCCCCAGTCCAAAGTAAATATTGATTTCTCAGAGAAAGTGTTATGGGGACAAATATTTAGGTGAATGTTGAGTGATTTTTTTTTTTTTAAATGCCCTGACAGGAACTTGGGGTTAAAAAAATACTTCTGCCAGTACCTGGAACTTTCACAGAAATGAAGCCAAGCTAGACAAGAATTTTGGCTTCTGCATCATCAGCAAAAATCTACCTTATATTTTGAAGTTTTCACTACAGCTTTTTTCATTTCTAAAACTACAAAAACTCAATTGGATATCTCAATGGGAGAAAAAAAACATCCAATTTCTCCACTTGAGCTTGTTATGAACTTCCCCAAAAGAGGTGAGTGGAGAGCTAGAGTCCTGAGCCCTAGTCCCTGCCACTAACCTGTGAGATTCTGGACAAGTCATTTCCCTCCACTCGGCCTCAGATGCCCCATGCAGTACATCAGAGAACTGGATCAGATGTTCCTGAAAAGGTCCCTAATTAAATCCTGCCCCCAAAGACAAACATCTTCATTTTCTTCTTCAACATTTCAAGGATGTCCAGCCCTGTCAGCAACATATATTCCCTTCCATTCACAAAACTCAGAGGCCCTATGTAACTCAGTAAGTGACCTCCATTCAACAGGATGTAAGCTCCATAAGGGCAGGGACTGTTCTGTGTTTTTCTAGCATATAACATATACAGGCATATATGTGGCATATATGAGATTAAGAAATGTTTCACTGAATACATGCTACATTCAATATTCTTAAAGTATATGAGCATGTGTGTGTGTATGCGTGTGAGAGTGAGAGAAATATTTCACCTGAAGAAAAAACTTAGGATCCCATATTTGGAAGGCTTTCATCTCTGGAAACAATAAGATGTATTCAGTAGATAGGATCAAGGAACATAAACAAGACCAGTGAGTAGAAGATACAGACAAGGAATTCAATTCTGCCTCAATATTTGGTGGTTTCCCACTCTATTAAAAAAAAAAAAAAGACTGACCATTTGTCTGGAAAATTATTAAATGCAATCATTCCTTAGGTAAGGGAACAGAATAGATGGATGACCTGAGAGGAAGTTATTTCTCCTATCAGTTTCCCAATGTGTAAAACGGAAGGAGTTAAATGACCTCTAAGGTACCTTCCGGGTCTAGAAGCATGATCCTATGATGTCAGAGACTCCTTCCAGGAATTCCTGTGTTCAAATGTAGCTTTAGACACTTACTAACTGGATAACCCTGGGCAAGTGACTTCACCATGACCTACCTCCCAGGGCTGTTGTAACAAATAAGATATTATATAAATGCCAGCTATTATTAGTACTAGTGTTTTTTTTGACAAAAGAATCACTAAGCTGGACATCTTATCATGTATGTGCATACATTTTGGCAATCAAATTCAAGACAGTATTACAAAATTACCTGTCCATTTCCAATTCATATTTCATCAGAATTCAAGTTAAGGGTAAATTACTGTCCAGACAAGTCCATATATCATTCATATGAACAATTTTTCTCCCGTATAACAACTTCACTTTGCTGTAGCACTTTATTTAGTTGGTATGAAATACTTTAAGGTATTTGTGAACAATTTTTTATAATTGAAAATTATTTGAAAAGGCAGAAAGTACTCTTAAAAAAACATTTTTACAACCCCACATCCCTAATCACTTTTTTAAAAAAGGAAATCCTGGAAAAAGCCATTAGCTCCAGAAGTATAAGGGTTACCAACAAAGGAACAGGTGGAACCACTGACAAAGCATGTTGTGGTTACAAGGAACAAAATCATGTCCTTTCACTTGTAGAGTTTCAGGAGGGCAAGAGGCTTCATCAGGTTCTCTCATCCTAGCTATACTATGAATCTTAAAACCAAGAAAGAAAATCTCAATCTTTAAATTGAAACAAAATCTTTCTTAGTTTATGTTTTACAAACACCTGCTTGTTGATTAACATGCGCTTCATATATCTTTGCATTGGAAAGTATTTAATAAGTCTTCTCCACCAAGGGGCATGAAAACAGTTTTAAGTCAAGGGGACCTAATAATCAGCAGAAGTACAAATGGAAAAGTAGAAAACCTAGATCAAGAAACTTCAGTTTAAATTAAATTTAGAACCAAAAGCTTTCTTTTGATCTAGGAAAGCGATAAGAGGCCATGCAAGTAGTTGGCATTTCCGTAACCTTTCAATACCTTTTACACACTTTCTCACATGAGAGTAGCTATAACTACAACTTTCCTCAGCCTTGCCCCCGGGCCTTCAAACCAAGGTTTTCACACCCTCCAGAACAGTCCTTTAGCTGGACTGGACAAACAGTAACTAAGACACTGCGGACCTAAAAAAACCCTCAATTCATCTCCTATAGGTTCTGAAGTAAAAGGGCTCGTCCATATTATTTCTGCCACAAGAATGTATCTTTAACATACAGGTCAAAAATTAAATTACAGTTCAAAGTCCTTCCAGACTCCTGATCTCTCCTCAGGTTGCCAGATTTCAGCCATTTCAGGTTGTGCTATTTTGTTTCATAAAAGCAAAACCTGAAAACCAAGCGCTCACTCATCCGTTGGGGAACGGAGTAAACAAACCGGGGCACGTGAACGCAATGAATTTACCGAAGCAAGAGAAAAGGCAAACACAAGGAGAACGCGAGAAGAGCCGCACAAACTTGGGCGCAGAAGCCGAAGGAGCATCCGGGATCACCGCGGCAGAGCCCGGGAAGGGCGCCGGGGCTGGACCGCAAGTTCCCCGGGACGGCAGCCCGCAGGAGTGAACCGCAGGTCGGCCCTCCGGGGAACTCGGGGGCACCGGTCTTCCCACGGAAGCGGGGCGCTCCAGCCAGCTGGAGGAAGGCTAGCGACGGCACACGCGCCGGGAGCCAGCGAGGCTCCGACAAAGAGACCGCACAACAGCGCTCCTGGAGCTTGTGCCGAGCTGAAGGGCGACAACGGCCGCGGAAAGCAGACCCGCACCGCGAGAGGGCCAACGCCGGACCCCGGCGCGTCTCCAGCACCAAGCCGGGAAGAGCAGGGGCAGGAGGAAAACGGAGCCCCGTCAGGCCAAATTTGCGCAGACCCGTTTTGTGCCAGGACAGCCTTCTCTAACAAGTTTGTCTCTCCAATTCTGCCGTCTGTCCGGCCGTGACACCGCACGCTCGGGGGGCCCCCCAGGCGCCCCAGCGGCTCCGAGCGGACGAGGACCCCGGCCCCAGGCGCTCCCGCTCCCCGCCGCGCGGCCTCGGGGGACTCGGCAACCCTCGGTTTCCCCATCCGCGGAGCGGGAGGGGGAGGTTCCCGGGCACCCGAGATCCCCTCCGGCCGTCCTCGGGGAGTCCGTGCCGACCCGAGCCCCGGGTTCCCCGCCCCCACCCCCAGCCCCGCCCGCGGGCCAGCCTCGCGCCCAGGGACGACGGCCTGCGGGCCCGGGCCTCACCCATCAGGATGCGCATCTGCTTCTTGCCGAACAGGCGGGAGAAGAGCGACGAGATGGTGAGGCCCATGGCGGCGGCGACGGGGACGGCGGCGGCGGCGACGGGGACGGACGGGGGCGGCGGGCCCCGCGGCCTGCGTGGCTGTGCTCGCGGCTTCCGTGCGGAGGGGCGGCCCCGGCAGCGGCGCGGGCGAGGGCGCGGCCTCGGTTTCAGGCGGCGGGAGCGGCGGACACCGGCGGCAGCTCGGCGGGCATTTATTGTAGGAATGGGGCGCTTGCGCTCGACGGCTCGCGCTCGGGCTCTGCCACGTCACGCGGCGGCGGGCACGGCGGCGGCTCCAACGCGGACAGAATCGCGTCAGCGCTTCCAACCCCCCCTTTTCCCCGCCCCCTTTTCCTGCCGGCTCGATGCCACTGCGCCGGCGCCGAGCGGGACGGGCGGGGCCTAGACGCAAGGGGAGGAAGTGACGACACGAAGCCCGCCCCGCCACGCGCCCCTCGCCGCACCGAGGCCAATGGGGCGCACGGGCGGTTCCGTACAGTCCCCTTCCACGTCCCCCTCTTCCATCAGCTGTGTGCCGATCCCGCAGCTTCCGCTCCGTGGCATCATGGGAGTTAAAGTCTTTTCTCGCCGCCCCGCCTCAAGGGCGCGGCCACTCATTGTGGGAAATAGAACCTATTTGGCGTCGCTCCAGTCCCTCCCGTCCGTCACGTGATGAGTAGCGAGGCTCACTCCGACCGGAAGTGGGGTAGGGTCAAAGTTCGGCCGAGGACCAGAGTGAGCTCCGCGTGTCCTTCCGGCGGGCGACGCCCAGGCCACGCAGCTGCCTCCCTGGTGGCTGAGCCGGTCTGACCCGGAGCGTGCAGGAAACAGAATCCTGGGCCGCGTTGTCTTGCTTCCGCTCAGGAACGGAGGGGACTCCCCCACCCCGAGACCAGGCTCCTTCCCCTAACTGGAGAGATGGGGAAACTGAGGCTCACTGGGGGAAGGGGGGTCAGGTGACAGGATATCCGAGCTCGAGCAAGAGGCAGGCCCTCTCCCCTAACTGAACAGATGGGGAAACCGAGGCCCGCAGGGCGTGGCTGGAGGAGGCGTCAGGGGCCACTGAATCCAGCTCAGTTACGGATAAAGAAAATTCGGCCCCTGACACTGCCCCTCCAAGTACGGAAAAGCGGCTTCTGAAGCCGGGTCCGCGGCCTGCCCCCGAGGCCTCCCCGCGGGCGCTGGAGGGCGTGGCGGGGAGAGCCAGCTGTGCCACGGGGCACCTCTCGCCTGACAGTCGTTGTTGCTCGTGGGGCGGCCGCGGCTCGGGCCCTCCCTCGCTGTGGCTGCTGAAGGCTCCCGTCTCCCCGCCCTAGAGTGGGCACTGACCTGGGCATGGCCACCAGCCGAACAGGCCGTCACGCGTGTGCTCAGGGCACGGAGACGGTTTGCTTGGGGGCCTCGGGGGTGGAGCGTATCGCTTTTAGAGCGTCTTCCTGATTTTATCCTAAGTGTCCATTGTAAGTGTACTGTGCCTTTTTATCGTTGTGTCAGGATAAATATGTGGTCATGGGGGAAAAAACTCATCAGCAAACTAACGGTTCCCCAACGGGAACCTATATTCTACCTCTTTCAGTCCTGTATGTGGTGGTAAAAGTGCTAAGTGTGGAAACGCAATGAATGATTGAAGCATTGCCTTCGACCGTCCAAGAAGGATGTGTATCCTGACATTTTCACATCTTTGGGAAAATAGGCCAGTTCTGTACTTTGCCCTTTTTTGTTTTAAAAATTAAAAATAAAGTCTGAAGTTTTTGTGTTGTTTCATATGCCTTTGGTATAGTGATAGTGGACGTAGCCCCAAGTTCAAATTCGACCTTACCAGCTATGTTACATCTCTCGATAGCTTCCTTTCTGGACCTCAGAGTGTCACTTCCAACCCAGACCTCCCCAGCATATATCTGGATCTAGTTCTGCTACTTTTCCCATCCTGATTTTCTTCAGTGCCTGTTTCATTTCCCCAAGAAGCACATTGGAGACTGTGATGTTAGTAATGAGGAAAAGAGTTGGACTCATCTTTTCCGGCTTTTCTGTTAGTTGCCCTCAGATTGACGTTGCTTCTCCAAACTCATGTTGAGTGTACAGCATTTAGAATGAGAGCGGGTTCAAACTCCACCCCAGCATTTCCTGTGTGACTTCAGAAAAACCCTTACCTTCTCTAGACTCATTCTCCTCTGGACTTAGGGTCAGGGAGGTCTGAGTTTGAATCTTGCCTCAGATAATAGGAATGTGACGGGGCTCTCAACCTCATTTGTCAAATGGGGATAATTCTACCATTTTCCTCAGCGAGTTGTGAGGGGCAAATGAGATCACACATGTAAAGCAGTTTGCAAGTTGTAGTTATCACTATAATAAATGCTAGCAACAACAGTGATGATGATGGTGATGATGTTAACGATGTTAAAAGGTCCTTTCCTGATCTAAAACTTTGATCCCAGGACTTTGCCCTGCCTCAGTAAAATACTTGTGAGAATGATGTACACACAAGTGAAGGACGCACCCTGAAGAACCAGACAGGCTTTCACAAGTGATTTTATACTGAAGACATTCACTTAAACAACTAAGTAAAAAGGGGTAGGGCACATAAGGTCCTGCTTTTGACTTAGAGTGAAGCGCTGCAATAAGGGTCTGTTGAAAAGAATTCTCTCCTACATATGTTAAGATCATAAAATATTTCTTAATGAATCTCTATCAGTATCAAGGGAAGCACACACAGAGAAATGTATACTTACAAAGGTGTTTTTCACAGCCCCTGGGGACCAAACTGCACAAAGTGGAGTCCTTTATAGATAGTGAGGTTTTCCATATGCTCCAGTTTACAGATAATATTTTAACCAATCAGTAAATATTTATTAAGTCCCTATTATTATGTGCCAGGTACTATGCTAAGTACTGGGGATACAAAAAGAGACAAAAGATTGCCTGCCCTCAAGGAGGTTACAATCTAACGCGAGATACCTGCAAATAAATATGTACAAACAAGCTATACACAGGACAAATATGAAATAAGAAAGGGAAGTGTGAGGAAAAAATTGCCTGTAGAATACAGGATTTTAGCTGAAACTTGAAGGAAAACAGGGAAGCCAGGAGGTGTGTGCTGAGGAAGGAGAGCAGTCCAGGCACAGCCAGAGCGAATCCCTGCGGCTGAGAGACGAAGCATCCCATTCGGGGAACAGCCAGAAAGCCAGCACCACTGGAACAATATGGCAGAGTCCAAGGTGTAAGAAGACTGGAAAGGGCGGGTGGGGCTTAATTATGAAGGACTTTGAATACCAAGCAGAGGATTTTCTGTTTGATCCCGAAGCAAACAGGGAGCCAGTGGAGTTTATTGAGAAGGGTGGGGGAAGAGTATTGGTGACATAGTTGGAGTACATTTGACTAATTCAATAAGCTCTTGCACACTTGAAGACCTCCTCAACCAGATTGCCATGACCAATAAGAAATCAGCCTAACAGTCATATAAGCCAAATATATGAAAAAATGCCTGCTGTTCATATCATAACATACATTCTTAGATTTATGCTGGCCCAAACTATCAGCCTGTATGTCTTATCTAGGACATGTGTAGCATATAATATGAGCTAAGCTCAGAAGGAAACAGGAGGAAGAGAACAGGGATATTGTATGTTACTTTCAGTGATCCTAGCATTTCCTGATGCTAAAACCCAATTTTTTTGTTTAAAAAACTGATATTCTTCTGGAAATTTGCATTATCACAGATGATAGAAGAATCCAAAAATCTAAGGGGCAACAGAGGGATGCATAGTGGACACAAAACAGCTATAGCCTATTACCAATAATGACATGCACAAATAGTGCTGTAAGGCCTGTCATCCAGGGTTGTGTTCATCCTTTCTCTGACATCAGAAAAATGATGACATGACTTGCACTTGATTGAGTGAGGGAGGGCTGTGTGAGGTCACCAACCTCACTTTCTCCTCCTGAACCATCTGGATCCAGTAACCAGATATTCATCAGGATGACTGGAGATGGCCCAGGATGCAATGGGAGACCTTGGCCTTTTTAGGCTGGCCTGTTCAGGTACTCATTTAGAGGGAGGTAAGGCCTATTGAGTGAATAGGTTTCTTTAAGAAGTAGTCAGGGAATGACGCTTTTAATGAACAAAAGAGAAAAAAATAACTAAATCAAGCTGAGGTGGAAACAGAAACTGTTAATACTGATAATCAGTCTAAGCGAGCCATTAAATGGAGCTTGGGCAGGGACCTATTGTTGTGCAGCCTATGGCCTTACAGTGCACTGGGTTTTGGGAAAGAGGCAGGGAAGGATGGACATCTAGCCAGTAAATCCCAAAGGAAGAGGAGACAGAAGGGAGACTGTGAGCTGGGTTACCCAGCTAGCTGGGTCCCCACTCAGGCAGCTCTGTCTACTCACAGGTTGTGTTCATCCGTTATTTTTGAAGACCATGACATCACAGAAATGATGACGTGACTTTCACTTGACTTTGTTTTGAGTGAGGGAGGGCTGTGCAAGGTCACCAACCTCACCTTATCCTCTCATCATCCAGGAAACACGGAATTGGAAAAAGAGAGGGGCCAGGCATGCACCTAGAGCAAAGAACAACAAATGGCCAGTGCAGATGCCCTGTGGGGACCCGCAAAACTGAAGAAGACTCGGAGCTCTTTTTTGAAGACTTCCATTTTATTGCATAGATTCTTTGTGGCGGATTTATGGAAGGAGATGAACAAGAGTTGCGTAGGCTCAGATGGTGTAGGGCTACTGTCTGCACTGTCAAAGATTGTGCCCATATCAATGAAATAGTGAATCTGGTCCAAAAGAGAAAGCATTTCTCAAGCACTTGGGTTCAAAGCATTATCCTAAGCAACCAGTCTGTTAACTTTTGACATGTGGTTAAAAACAAATGTATTTGGCTTTACTAAATTTCACGAATTACTTATTAAATATGTAGAGGCTTAACAGGCAAGATAGTAGGCAAATATCAAGTTCTAAAATTCCTACAAACCAAGGAGTATGGTTAACATAATCTGAAGCTACTTTTATACAAAGGTTGGGGAACAGGAAATTAAAACAAAAGAACTTGAGCAAATATAAAGTAAAAATTTGATTGCACAGAGGCATTATAATTTTATGTGGACATTCTATCTATGCACAGAAAAAGAAGGTAGTAGTTTCTTTTTCATCTGCAAGTTTAAACCTTATTTCATCAAGTCCAGAGTCCACACAGACTTTCCCTTCATGAACAAAGAACAAAAGAGGAATGTTTGGTTAGCAAGGTATGATATTAAGGAAGCACCGTAAAACCTTTTCTGTAAGCTATATGCGGACAGTAAGAGTCTGTCCCATTACAGACAGATTCACTCCACCTTTTGATACCAAAACTGTTTTAAAGAGCTGACTGCAATGAGTAGAGCCCAGGTCTAGAAGCTTTACAGTACTGACTGAAACAGAAAGAATACATAAAATAAAGAAAACCAAAATTACATTAAGGAATGTCAACAGCCAAATATAAAGGAAAAGGTGCATAAGTGTCTTGAGTTTCATTAAATCTTGCCCTAAATGTTACGTTACTTTATTATAAGTAGTAATTAGACTTTTAATTCATATGGTATAAAATATTAGTGGTAGCATTATGTATGATAACAAAAAGAAATAAAATTTGCACCCACCAGTCGGGTCAAATGGCTAAGCAAACTGGTATACAAACTTAATGGTGTGCTACAAGGAATGCTCATTATGAAGAATTCAGAGAAATATGGCGAAGACTTCTACAAAGTGATACAGAGGGAAGAGAGAAGGGCCAAAAGAGCCAGGTACCCAATAACTACAATGGTGCATACAGCGTACCCACAATCAAAATGAAAGCACTTTCCTACTGCTCCCAGCTTTGCTCAGTACATTACTCCCTCTTGCCTACCTGGACAACCAGAAATGGAAATTACTGTGACTAATAATAATACTACATCTCCATGCCCTTCCAAACTAGTAGTCTGTTGAAGGGCAGGAACTCCAGGGGCAAGTCACCACAGAGTTTCCAGATTTCCACTTGGAAATAGGGAGTATCTACTGGCTTATGGAGATGGGAAGACAGAACCTTGAAGGTGGTGTGAATGACTTATTGTATGTCAGTCATCTAAGTATACAAGTAAGGAAACAGGATACACACATCCTAACTCAAATACAGAACAGACCCAGAACAAAAGTGAGACAAGGGGATGAGAAAGGTTTAGTTGCTTATAAAAAGACTGTGGAAACTCTGCTTGTTTATTACCCATTACTCCAGGAATTTTCCCCAGCCTCCAGTCTTTATCTGCACATCTCAATATTTTAGAATAACTGGAAAAATATTAGAGAGGGGGTCAGGAAACCTAGGTTTTCAGATCTGTTCTGATTCTGTCAGTAATCCTGCTATGCTTCAGTTCATCATCTACAAAACAAAATAGCTAAACTAAATTATTCTCAAGGACCCTTCTCCCTATAAAATTCTCACAAGAAAGGCAGGTACTTAATGAATTTCTGGATGTTTTAAATCAAGATGACTTTTTCAGCATTGCAACAGATGGGAGCTCAGAACTAAAACTTTAGACGACAGTGTCCACTTTTTAATACCTTTGATACTTTCGGTTATCAGAACCAGTAATTCATGGTTTTAAACTTTCATTGCTAACTCATGGTACAGCAAGTGCAGAGATTGGTTAAGAATATTTCAGTGGACCATCCCTGGCCTTTTTTCCCCACATCCCTCCCCTCTTCTTCACTTTTCTCCAGAAAATCTCTTATGCCTTGTGACTATTTGACCAACTTTTTTGTTACAAAATAGGAAAAAAAGAGAAGTAGCCTACCTTTCTTGTTGAGATAGGGAACCCCTGATGAAAAACTTTCCTCAACCAATTGCCCCCTTCTCAGAAACTTGGGAGTCCCAATTGCCAAGAGCACTGAAATCTGGCTGTTCCTGAAGTCCGAAAGCTAGTAGGTTTCAGAGGTAGGACTCAAACCCAGTTCTTCCTGGCCTTTTCATTGATTCCTTGCTGCTTCTAATTATTTTATGACTTAAAATGTAAACATTCTGTCTTCCACAAAACATATGTTTATTTTGGCCCTTCAGCCATCACATTGGCACTAAATAGAGACCATCCTGTGCTATTCTGAATTAGAATCATAACTGATCACTTCACTGCTACATGGATGGACTCTGCACTCCCCTGCTTTATCTCTGACTTTACGGCAGGGGCTACGGGGCCCAGTGGGAGAATTGGATTTGGAGTCTAGGCCCCTAATCCCAGGGCTGCTACTTAACTATTTACTACAGTTCTTAACCTCTTGGGAAGTCTGGTGAAGCCTAGGGACTCCCCTTCACAGAGTATTAAATGCATAAAAAAGAAACCAATTAGATTGAAATACAGCTATCAAAATCTTAGAAAAACCACCTTCACAGACCCCAGTTAAAAGCCCCTGGCACTAGATCCCTTCTGAGGTCCTTTCCAGCTCTGTATCAGTGATCCTGCCCTGGGGAATAAGGAAAAAAGAAACTGCTGGTCCTGCCTTGAAAACTGCAAATGAATCTTTCTGGTGAGAGGCAGCCCACAATGAGAATTTGGAGTGGACAAACTTCAAAATGTCCCACACACACTGCAAGTGCTGCCACTGAAATCCAGGCATTGTAGTGTGATGGTAAAACTTTTGTTGCTCACATAGAACTCTCTTAAATGCTATTTCTCAAATCACTATGGAATTTGGAATGAATTTGAAAAGTGCCAATTATCTATTTCATACCAGCTTCTTTCATGTATCTCAAGGAATCAAATAACTGGAAGATGTAGGAAGAAATTCTAGACTCTGTACCGTAAAAACAACAGGTGCTTGATACCATTTGTACAGGGTGGTACTATATCTTTAACACGTCATTGAATCTATTATGGATGTTTACTTCTCTGGGATCGGTTTTACTTACTCCACTCATTTCTATAGCCAAGTCCAATGAATCACTTATTCAACAAAGCCTGAGCACTTCATGAGGCAACTTGGGCAACTGCTCCCCCAGCTGGACACCAGAGGAAACTGTATTAAAGAGAAAAAGTGACTGGGCCATTAAGTGACTGGGCCATTATCCCACAGGCACTAAGTTTCAGAGGTGAAATTTAAGTAAAAAGGAGTAGAAGGAACAATTTAATGCTCAGAAGTTTTTTCCCCTGAAATAATACCATGTCTACATAGTCCTATGCTAGTGGCTCATCACAGCCTGGAGGTGACCCTGGTTTTCTCAAAGGCAATGCCCGGGGAGTAGATATGGCCATGAAGGCCCAGTGAAGGCCATGGGTCTGCCATCCAAACAGCAGCAGCTCATCACCAAGGTGGCTGCTTTGCACTTCTCGGCATTGAAGGGCTACAATCTGTGTTACGGGAGGTTGGACCTGCACAGACAAGTTACAAACCCTTGGAATATGGAAGATGGCTACCCACCTAGAAGCAGCAAGGTGGTGCTGGGCCTGGAAGATCTCAGTTCAAGACTGGCCGGAGATACTCTGTAACTGGGTAACCCTGGGCTAGTCACTGAATGTCTGTCTCAGTTTCTTTAACTGTAAATGGGATAATAATAAACCCTATGTGAGAGACAGCAAAGAGTTAAGTTTCCACAGAGTTCCACAGTTGCTGAAGTTACTAAAATAAGTCAGATAAGAAAGCTAGTATAGACTGGTGGGCCCAACCAATCAGGAGACAGTTGGTAGCCTTCAGAAAACCACAAAGTTTTTGATAAAGGGGTCCAAGCCTGTCGGAGAAAATGACCAAGAATGACCAGGACAAAGCTTTTCTCCATTGCACTTAATAAGCCTCATGCATATAAGGAGACACTGCATAAAAACATCCCTCCATTTTCTGATCATGGGACCTATGCTGAAGCATGTTTGAGAGGGAGAACACACCAAGGATGGTTATATGATAAGTGTGTCAAAAGACTGTGACCCAAAAAAGAATGGACCCATCCATCCTCTGATGAGATCTGTCCTGAACTAACAGTATGAGAATGCTCTCTTTTCTGTATCCAGTACTCCCTCCTCCTGAAGAGGGGTGGAGTCTGCTTTTGGCTAAGGCATTCAATTCCTCTGAACTCTACTGTAATAAATTTTCCTTGACACCTTTTTGTGTGACAGGAATGTTTCTAACACCTACATTCCAAGGCTGATGTAAGGATCAAATTGAGTTAATATATGTGAAGTGCTTAGTATATCTTCTTACCTATACGAGGTGATATAAAAATGATTATTCCCTTCTCCCCTACTCCCCTTCCCCCATCCACCCCTCTGACAACCAAATGAATTTATATGTGTAAAGTGCTTACGAACAATGTCTGGCATAGAGGAGGCACTTAATAAACATTTGTTTCAAGCTGATTTCAGAAAAACATTGAAAGACTTACATGAACTGATGCTGAGTGAAGCGAGGAAAAATCAAGTAAACATTGTACATAGTAACTGTTGCTACAGTGTTCGATGACTGACTTTGATAGACTTGGCCTCCTAATGACCTAAAACAATTCCAAAGGACTCATGATGAAAAAGACCGTCCACATCCAGAGAAGAAACCATGGATGAATGGAGAACGAAGTAGACTATTTTCTTGTTTTGTTTTTTCTTTCCCATGGTTCCTCCCATTCGTCCTAATTCTTCCATACAACATGAGTAATGTGAAAATATGTTCAACAGGAATGTATATGTAGAGCCTGTATCAGATTGCATGCCATCTTGGGGAGGCAGGAGGGAAGGAAGGAGGAGAAAATTTTAAACTTATCAAAATGAATATTGAAAACTAAAAGTTAATTAAAAAAATAAACATTTGTTTCCTTCTTACCCCAGAATGACATAGAATATTCCAAAAACTTTTTAACACACAAGACTTTTAATCATCCACTTACAGACCATGACCACAGATCCCTCTCCTCCTCAGAACCTCTGTTCATTTCCTCAGTCAACAGAAGGCACAGAACATTCCAGAGCAGCCACAAAGCCAGGACTTCTTCAGATGCTGGTGATGGTGGCCACAAGATGTGAAGGGGGGTTCAGACTTTAAACAATGGTTTCTCTGACATAAGAAAATCATTGAAAAATTAAAAGCTTCAAATCAATCTCAACTAATTTTATGGTCCTTTACAAATTCATAATTTTTAGACAAGCGGTAAGTTATGGCAACATGATATGGTTGTATGTACTAGGCTGCTCGTAAATACAGTATTTAAATGTAAAGAAACTACTGCCATACAAACAGGCAATCTTTAACTTGGCTACTCTTTAACTGCGCAAAACAATGTATAATATAGTGGTATAATTTTAAAGACATTCATGATACAACACTATGAGATTTCAACTTCTGGTCACAAATTGCATACAAACTGTATGAATATTAAAATACATCTTTTTAAAAAATATACAATGGTGACCATTTGTACCTAAATAATGCTTCTCAGAAATATATGAAATCCTTTATAATACAAAAGTAATTGCCCCTTTCCCCCAAGGAGAACTGTAGGCTAACAAAATACCTCACCTGATCCAAGGCAAACTCTTTATTTAAAATAGGATAATAAGAGCATTTTTTTTTATAATTTTGAGGTATGATCCAAGAGACTGTATCCATGAAAAGGTTTATATAATCAGATTTTCCTGGTGAGAAAGCAGCCTAAGAGAACCAACAGAGAACAACTCTTGCCATCTACCACAGCCTTTTACTGGTTTTTCTTTTTCTAATGATTGCAAATAAATTTGGCTTTCTAGAGGGTGACAGGATACAGAGCTAGTTACAAACATACTGCTGGGCCTATTTTTGAGGGGCATTCTCGAAGGAGTCTCATTTTCAAATGCAAACCCAACTTATTACATTTTACCTATCCATCTTCCACAGTTTCTTGGCATGGTGGATATGTGGTCTAAAAGGTAGTTATGACAGAAAACAAAGGATTTGATGTCATTCAACAGAAGAAAAAACACTAAATTAGGTTTAAAGACAAAATAGTGACGTTGAGGGTTAAATCAATATCAAGACAATAACACAAAAGGCCTACGAATGCTCTTTTCCTAAGAATATTTTAGTTAAAAATACTTTCACTGTGAGGTTTGTAAGTTAGGAGAGATGGCTTTGAGGACAAGCACCCAAGCTAGTTTATTTAATGGATAAAAGGTAACAGCTTCTCCTTCTTAATCCATGATTAGTTTTAGACACCTTTCCATCTTTGGAGAAATCTGTAAATATTTAAAAATAGCAAAGAAAATAATGGAATGAAAAAGTATAGGGCAATAAAAACATTGCTATTGATAAATGTTTTGGGAAGAAGATGTCCATGATTTGTAGACAATGATTATTCAGTAAAATACTTGGTAAGTTTTGCAGCAGGGGTGAGTCAAGACCAGCAGCTCAGTTTTGTGAAAATGTAGGAAAAAGGAAGGCACTAATTACGCATTAATTAGTTAAAACTATACTAGGACAGCTTGAGACCTTTTCCTTCCTTTTAAAAAAAACATATAGCCAGTGTGACCAAGACATTGTTTCTCCCTGAGTTTTTCCTCATTTTGACATGATTGGGCCCAGCAGCACCAGTGTTAAAAGACTACAATGCCAGCACTGCAATCTGGCCTCTGGCTGGGCTGGGTTCAGCCTCCCAGGCCTGCCCCCAGAGCACTTGTGTTAAGCACAATTAACAGCTCAAAAAGACCTTTGCACGCACAGACCTCCACAGTTCAAAATAATGCAAACATCAGAGTCATTAGAAAACAGCACGCCTTCGCCCTGCTGTCCCCCAACTCCTCTGCCACGTTGCTGGGTTTCGTTGGGGCATCTTTTTGTTGGATCGGGGTGGGGGGGGAGGCTCCCCTGTTGCACCATTCTTCTCATCTGGGAAATGCAAGAGGCAGTCAGCCCTCACTCTGTGCCAGTTTTGAGCAGTATACCCTGCAGGTCTTCTGGCAGTGCTAAGATAATTGCATCTATATGAGTCCGTAACTTTTCCAAAGTGCCAGGTTTCACAGGTAGGTGTTCTTGATGAGCCTGTAACTATATAAAGAACATCAAATAGGTTTTCATAGTCTCTACCTTAATCCAATAAACATTAAATGCCTACTATATGCTAAGCACTGTGGACACAATTAATAAAGACAGTCCCTGCCTGCTTTCAAATAGCTTACTTACTCTAAAGGATTAATTTACAATCTAAAGTCCTTTGGAACTATGCCCAAAGGGCTACAAAAATGTCCATACCCTTTGACCCGGCAATATCGCTACTAGGACTGTATCCCCAAGAGATCATAAAAATGGGAAAGGGTCCCACGTGTACAAAAATATTTATAGCAGCACTCTTTGTAGTTGCCAAAAACTGGAAGTCAAGGGGATGCCCACCAATTGAGGAATGGCTAAGTTGTGGTATATGAATGTAATGGAGTACTATTGCACCATAAGAAATGATGAACAAGAAGACTTCAGAGAGGCCTGGAAGGACTTGTATGATCTGATGCTGAGAGAAAGGAGCAGAACAAGGAGAATTTTGTGCACAGCAACGACCACAGTGTGTGAATTTTTTCTGGTAGACTTGGAACTTTGTAATAACGCAAGAACTTAAAAAAAATCATAATTCCCAATGGTTTTCTAAGGCAAAATGCTTTCCACACTCAGAAAAAGGACTATGTAATTCATTTGCAGAATGCAGCACATCATGTTTGTGTATATGTGTGTGTGTGTGTGTGTGTTATGTTTTGATTTGTTATATGATTTCTTCCATTTATTTTAGTTCGTCTATACAGCATGGCTATAGTGAAAACATACTCAATAGGAAAGTATATGTAGATCCTATATAGGATTGTATGGTGTCTTGGGGAGGGAAGGGGGTGGGGGGAGGTAGGCGGGGGGGGGGGGGGGGGGGGGAGGAGGGTGCGGTAAAAATCTAAGCTTTTTGGTAGTGATTGTAGAACATTAAAAAAATAAATTAAAAAAATAAACTGCTTAATTCAGAGCAAGGTTTTACATTTTATTTTAAAGAGTTTTTAACTGTCTGATATGAAAAATTTTTAATTGCCTTTCCCCTGCAATTTATACCCTCCTTCAGCAGATACTCTGTGGAACAGTATCAATGATGGGCAGAGCCCAAATTCAGTAACAACCAACAGGTGGAAGTGCTGGGACTTCAAGGGATAATGGTTTGTGAAGCTGACCTTGGCTTCCTTCTTTCTCATCTCAAAATAACCACCCCATGTTTTCAGTTGCTTTTGTATATGGAGGGTGTACAAAGTACTCCAGTCTCAAAGCCTGGCATTAAGAGCAGAGCATTTGTAAATTGCTCACACAAGTCAAACCAGGTTTAATTCTCACATCTACTTACCAATTTACTCTTCAGCTTCAATACAAGGTCAACTGTCTCTACTTCAGTGTGTTTCTGAATCCAGAGAAGCAAATCCTATAAAAACATACCAATCCAAATGGAAGACATTTGTAGAAGTCTTTTCTTACAGTTTTACATGTTCGTGGTTTAAATTAAAATGAGAAAATTTCTTTTCAAGAGGAAAGTAAACAGTACCCAGGAACACAAAACTAATCAAATGATCATCCTTCAGGTTTTTTCCTTGTATCATTTCCGAACATCAGATAATGATTCAAATTAACAGGAGTCACCAGTCTCTTCTTAGCCTTGAGCAGAACACACCATCTTGGAACCACAAATTTGTACTACCACTGACAGCAACCTCAGAGGTCACTGAGACTTAACCTAGCAAAGTGAGGCAAGAGGAGATGAAGTGGCCTCATCAAACCCACACCCAGAGTCAGTGCAGAGCTGTACTACAAGTCCCAATTCCCAAACTATCCAGTTAACAGCACTGCCTCCCCAAAATCAATGCTTCCTGTGAATCTTTGATTAGAGCTTCCTTCAACCTAGTTTCTCACTCAAACATCATTAGTGTCCACTCCCCTGTCAAAGGCACTTCTAAATTAAGCTGGGCTTTCACATTTCAAAGGTTTCTTTATAACAATCTTTGACAAAATTTCACTAAATGAAAAAGTCTGAAAAGCTAATGATCAAAAACCTTAATAAATGTGTTCACCTAGTTCTGATTCATATAAAATTTTGAATGTGGAACTTGTAGAATTTAACTGTTTTGCATTTCTTCATAAAGCAGAGATTCGAAAACATCTCTAATGGGCTATATTTTTCCACCTAAAAACATACCTTTCAGCTTTTGTTAAAGGTACTTATGCACAAAAGAAGTTAAAAAGAGACTTCCTAACCTCCTCACAAAGAGCTTCTAAATGTAGTGCTTCCAGTTTCTGGGTCATCTCCTTCCTTCGAGTCCTGAACCAGCCATCAAAGTTTGGAGATTTTAGAAAATGCCTTAAAAGAGAGAGAGAGAGAGAGAGAAGAAAAAAAAAACAGTCAAGGAAACATTAATTCTGACTTTGTTATTTCTCCATTTCAATATTTTTCCTAATATGGTTCAGTGAACTATGCACAGGAATGGGACACAATATTCCCAAAGTCTGAGCCTTGAACTTGTGACTAACCTGCATATGTACCGAAAAAATTAACTGACCTGTAAAGTCCTCTCCAATCACCCTTCAAACGAGAGGTCAGCTGGGGTCCTGCTTTCTCAAGTGTTT
Organism: Bettongia penicillata ogilbyi; assembly: GCA_023548195.1. Taxonomy (NCBI): domain Eukaryota; kingdom Metazoa; phylum Chordata; class Mammalia; order Diprotodontia; family Potoroidae; genus Bettongia; species Bettongia penicillata. Next base: position 1,733,017 of record JAJHZJ010000132.1, on the reverse strand, counting down.
TCATAAATTCTTCTGGAAGAAACTGTCTCAACTGTGGTGGACTCTAACAAAAAAAGAATATAGACTATTAAAGTACTGGAAATTAATATGTTCAAGAAAGTTAATTCACAGGCTGGGAATGAATGGAATAAACTGGAACTTTGTGTAAATGTGCATACCTTCCAAGGAGAAATGCTCTTTTGCAAAGGCATTAAGCTTGCAACGTATCTTTCCTAAAACCAGAAATAACACAAGTTAATATAAAGGGCTATCATGCCTTTGTTCTGCATTCTTGCCATCAGGGTTTATTTATTAGTGACTTACTTCTGAAACACTTTCAAATCAAACTTCTAAACAGATCTGCTTATAGTGAAGTAAACCAAATCAGGAAAACAATAAACACAATGACTAAAACAATGTAAACTGTAAGGAAAAAGAAGCAAAAAGAAACTCAATGCCACATGACTATAATGATGAAGCTTGTTCTCAAAAATGAGAAAATGCAACTGCTTTGAAAGGATAACAAGAAGTCATTCCCCAACTGAAAAATGGTCAAAGGATATGAACAGGCAGTTTTCAGAGGAAGAAATTAAAGCTATCTATTGTCATGAAAAATACTCTAAATCACTATTGATTGGAGAGATGCAAATCAAAACAACTCTGAGGTCCCACATCACACCTCTCAGATTGGCTAACATGACAAAACAGGAAGATGATAAGTGTTGGAGAGGATATGGGAGAGTTGGAACACTAATTCATTGTTGGTGGAGCTGTGAGCTGATCCAGACATTCTGGAGAGCAACTTGGAACTATGCTCAAAGGGCTACAAAAAAAAAAATGACCCAGCAATATTGCTTCTAGGACTGTACCCTAAAGAGATCATAAAAATGGGAAAAGGTCCCACATGTACAAAAATATATATGGCAGCTGTCTTTGTGGTGGCCAAGAACTGGAAATCAAGGGGATGCCCATCAATTGGGGAATGGCTAAACAAATTGTGGACTCTTGAGGCAAAATGCCATCCACATCCAGAGAAAGAACTATGGAACTGGAAAGCAGAATGAAGCAGACTCTTTTCTCCTGTGTTATGTTTTGTTTTTTTTTCCTTATGATTTCTCCCATTCATTTTAATTCTTCTATGCAACATTACTAATGTGAAAATGTTTTTAATAAGAATATATATGTAGAACCCATATAAGACTACATGCCATCTCAGGGAGGGAGGGGAGAGGAAAGGGGAGAAAATGTAAGACTTATGGAAGTGATTGTTGAAAACTGAAAACAAATAAATTAATTAAATTTTTTAAAAAAGTAAAAGGGTGAGGAGACCATGGGTTTAGAACATTGTATATTTTGTAAGGTTCAATATGTTGGTTAATTTTGCTAAAATGCCTTCTTAGCCCCTTTTAAGATTTTTTTTCTTAATCAAAAAGCATGGTTCATTGGGTGGGAGAGGATATATTCAAAAACAAAGGCAATGTAGAATCAAGACAGCAATCAAAATTTAAAATTCCATCTATCTGCTTAAATCATGGAGATGAAAAGATCAAAAAACATTACCCTCCCCCAACTCTCCCTGAGCAACCCCATGGGATCCTACAAATTCTTCCCTAAAATTCATTCTTACTTACATAATTAAAGAGCACAACAAACCTCCTGTTTTCCTATCACCAAAATAAAGGCCAAAATGAAAAGAGGGACCATAATTGAAAAACTCAATAGATGGATATGGCCTGATTATTCCCACGAAAAAATTCAAAGATTTTCTCCCCAATGACTGACTTTTCATGACTCTTTAGTGTCTTCAACCCTATCCCCTTCTCATGACTGATGGTACCTAAATCTTGCATGAATTTAATAAAGGATCCTCTATACTAGGGTTGACCTAGTAGAGATCATCTGTCCTTGGCTCTGAGCTGGCCTAGAACTAAAAACGGCTGTTCTCAGGACATTAGAAAGCCAGTATCCTAGAACAGCACTGTCTCATCAGTTCCATTCTTTGTCATAAATGCATAAATCTCTAATGACATAATAATAATAAATCTAGAAGAGGATAAAGTCTGCAGGAACATTAATAAGATGTATAGTTTTGTGGGCAGGGGAGGAAGTTTTAAAGAAAAGAAACAAAAAACATTTAAAAAGGAAATAAAAGGAAAGGCTCCTCAGTGGTAACCATATTGATCTGAACAAGGAATAAGCCCTTCTCTATCCTGAAATCCCCCACAGTTGGATTTCATAAACCTGCTTCTGCAGCTGGAATCAGCTCTTAGTCCAAAGATGCAGACTAAGATTGCCAGGTCTCCCATCCAGCACCAGCTGCACTAGACAAAGCTTCCCCACTGCCCCTCTCACCTAAATGCGCTCTGTACCAGATATCCTTCATGCTAGTGCTGGCAAAGCAAAGGAGATAGATCAGTTCCGCTCGTAAGCCCCTTGGGCTGGCATCTCATGCTAAGTTCCTAAGACAGAAGATCTAACAGCAAGATTCATCAAGGCTCCCCGTGCTGGACATCCCTAACCCTGGAGGTCTGTGCCACAAATGCCAATGGACAGTCTAAGGGCTCAGCTTCCCTCTTACAGACCGCTGTCCCAGTCCTCTGCACCCATCTAGAGAAACAGCTCAGTGACACCAGGCAGACAAGGAAGCACGAGAAGGACACAAGTCAGGGACTGCATCAGGTAAGGAAGGGAAAGAAGAGTAGATGAGTGAGGAACAAATGTGGTAGCCTCTTCAGCCCTGAACAGCCCAAACGCCCGCATCTGCTCACTGAATGCCACCTCCCTACTTTCCCTTTAATAATGGTGTCATAATATTAAATTAGTAATTGATAGTTAATACTTAATTATATAAAATAGATATTATACTGAATATATTGTATAAATTTTATATATGTTAATAATAATTGATAATTAAATTAGTAATTGATAACTAATTTAGGATGACATTTTTAGGGAACTGGAGCTTATTTATTTTGGGGGGAAAAGCCATTTTTCCCAATTTGGTTAAATGTTTTGTTTTGTTTTTTTTTACTAAGTGTGGTACCATTCTGTAAAAATAATTTTCAGCGTACACCTATGTATTTTTCCTTTGAAAGAGATATTATTTTAATGCTTATATCTTAACCAATATGACAAATACAATGTTCACAAAGTATGTCTTATATGGAGTTCCAATTAGGCAAGGTAGATGAAAGGAAAAAGGCTAGGTCCAACACAGAGGCAGATGAAATATTAAAACATGGAGTGGAGCTGGAAGAATCAGGGATCCTATGAGATCCAAGTTTACTCCAGTAAAAACTAAGGGGCTGAGAACAGAGGCTCTGCCTCATAGCAGCGTGGCAGCAGGGAAACACAGAATGCAAAGTGACCAAGGTCACAGTCCCTACACTATAGTCCCATGTACACAGTAAATACTCATCCAAGTACCAAATTCAAGTAAACATTATACAAAGCTTGAGCCAGGTAAATCATGACTGGATAATTCTATATTCCACTTAAGTTTGGGGAGAGGAGGAATAGAAATCCAACCAAGAAGTTCTTGTATGTCTTCAACACCCCCATAGCACAATCTACATTTGTTAACTTACCAACGGAATGATGAAGCTCTGTGTCAATTCCAAGAAATAACGTCGAAGAATTACACTTTGGGCCTCAGAAGGACGCTTCTGCTGTACTCCCTGGAAAAGAGAACTAAATCTGTAATCCATCTTCAATTGTTTGCTAAAGAAGTGGTGTCCTTAAACATGAAGGTTCTAATTTATAGAAGAATAGCCATTTGTTCTTACTATAAAAACTCATATATACATATATATGTATGTATGTATGAGGTATATGTATGTACCTCCTGTGAGGTCTTTCAAAAAATCAATGTCAAGGTTAATACTTAACCAGATTGCTTTAGCTCTATGAAATCTCCTGACCTTAGTTCCAAAATCTCAATCCACACAGAAAAAAAAACCTCTCTCCTATCTTGGTGCCACGGCTGCGGTGCTCAACGAACACATAAATCCATCCATTCAGGTGTCTGAGGAACAATTTAAGAAGCCATTTCTTCAGTGCATGCAACAGCCTTGAGTGTGTGCTGAGCACTGGGGACACAAAAAGCAAACAGAGGATCCCTGCCCTCCCAAAGGAGGGCCCTGCCGCAGGACGCCTGAGACCCAGCGGTCTAAGGCAACCATCATGCATCTTTTTTAGTGTGACTTCCACTGATACTAATAATGATAAGAGCTATCTGTATGTGCTGACATCTACTATGTGCTAGGTACACTAAGTGCTCAGTTGATCCTCAGAACAACCCTGCATGTTATTGTCCCCATTTTACAATTGGGAAAACTAAGGCAGACAGAGTGACTTGCCCACTGTCACCCAGCTAGCGTCTGACACTGGATTCAAACTCAGGTCTTCATGGCTCTATGCCCAGTGCTCTATCCACTACACCACATTATCCCCATTTTACAAATGATCTACGGACTAACTGGGCTTCCTCCCTTGCCCATTGAGGCCTGGAGGCAATTACCTAGACAATTCAGGTTTGAGGCTTTCAAGCCCATGCACCAGGTTCTCATGCATTAAGGGAAATGAAGGAAGCAGAACCCAAAGAACGGGGTCCACAATGGCTACAAATGCATAACAGAAAACCACTGCTGGAAAGGCAAGCATGGCTTCCCTTAACTGTAGGGCCCCCTCTGGTTCTCTCCGTACAGAGGAGGGGGACTATAGGAGTGAAGCACTGCAAACACTCCGGGTGCGGTCATTTTATCAGTAAGTATTACTTAACTGTTTTCTCTCTTCTGGTTCAAAGGAAAGTTCAATGAATGTGCGGATTAGCATAAGGTTGCAATATTAAAAATAAAAGGCATCAATAAAACTGAAAACAAATTTTCATGGAGATAAACCGCTCATACTTGCGTTCCACCTGCCCAGGGGAAAGAAGCCAAGTCCGTAACTGATTAGATCCCAAGCTTCTTGACAGAGAAGCCGTTATATTCCCTCCCTCCCACCCCCTTACCTGCACATGGAGTTTAACAAATCTCTGTCAAATAAAGATTATTTTAATTACCTTCTGTAATTGTTTTATGATATCTTCATCTCTATTTAAAAATGGCTTATAAGAAGTATAGACTCCTAGAGGGAGGAAAAAAGGAAAGCAATTTTTAAAAACACTCCCACAAATCATGACAATATTTAAAAGAATAAAAGTTATTACCAGGTTTAGAATCCAAAGTCTTTAGGTTCTTCAGTTTTTTTACCTTGACCTGTTTGGGAATTTCACCTGCAAAAATTATAAGAGTCTTGAAACTGTCTCATTATATACATTATCATTATAATCAATGTAAAGAGAACCCAGTCTTTTATAAGGCTAATTATCTCTAGGAAGAATATCCACCTTCATTATTTAGCCAGGGATGTTAAATCTAAAACAATTTTCTTAAGTTCATGATGAATTGCTTTTTAAGCCTTCAGGTATCATAGAATTACAGTATAAAGAAATTTGGAAACATTTATACCAAATACATAATCTTCCACTGAAATCCAAGGCTCCTTTATTTTCTTCCCTTTACAAAAATAATTTTTCTCCTTTTGAAATACGGTTAAAAGCTTAATCCTATCTGAAATCCATGAGCTCTATCTTGTGAGCAACACATCTCCAAGAACTTGGGTCCCTTGTGACAACTGAGTCTATTTCATCACTTTGAATCTATGGATTTTTCTTACGTTCAAGATGCTGTCCTTGCGATGTAGGAACTCATACCACACTAGGTGATCAAAGTGGGCAACGGTATTGTTGGCACAGACCAAGCAAAACATACCAACAATGGAAGTAAGGGCAAGTCTCTGAGGCCCAAAACAAACATACGGCACAATCCTTTAGAAGACAATGGGAACGCTGACCCTGAGAATGAATGGAGGCTGGCCAGAAACCACAGGATGTTGGGGTAGGAGCCTCACACATGAGAGAGACAGGACCACTGCACTGCAGAGGTGAGACAGTGATGAAGAAAGTTAAGGCCGCTCGGCTGCTACTTTGGCTGTTTTCTCTGCCAAGATGAAACTGACTAGACTGGAACAGACCAGAAAAAATGGCTAAGAGGAGCTCAAGAACCTGACTACCCTCTAGGTTTAGGACTACAAGTAACCCAACCCAGATGGATGATCTGCCAGGGTACTAAGAGAGCTGGCAGATGTGATTACAGAACCACCAGCAGTGACCTCTGAAAGGCAAAGAGCCAGCATGGCTTCATCAAGATCAGGTCCTGCTAGAGTAACCTTTTTTCGTTTTAGATAGAACTCTAGACTCAGTGACCGAGAGATAAACCTAGCACAGCAGACAGAGGGCCAATCTTAAGACCAGATAGACCCTTCAGTTCAAATCCTGCCTTGGACACATGCCAGCTATGAGACAAGGGTAAGTTCCTTAAACTCCCCTTACCCTGGCAACCCTCTTAGTGTGTAAATTTCAGATTAGTTTGAGAAAAATTATTACTAACAACCAATTATGGGGGAGATCCAGATTTTTTTTTCCCGGTCCTATTTCCTTCTTCAAAGCCCAGTCTCTGAAGAACATTACTGATCTCTGCCAAAAACTTTACCCCACCTAGAAGGGGCAGTTAGGTGGTGCAATGGATAGAGCACCAGTGCAGGAGTCAGGAGGACCTGAGTTCAAATCTCACCTCAACCACTTGACACTCACTAGCTATGTGACCTTGGGCAAGTCAATTAACCCCAATTGCCTCATCCTGGGTCATCTCCAGCCATCCTGATGGCTCAGGAGGAGAAAGTGAGGCTGGTGACCTGCACAGCCCTCCCTCACTCAAAATAAAGTCAAGTGCAAGTCATGTCATCATTTCTCTGATGGCATGGTCTTCTTCGGCAACGAAGGAGGAATACACACACCCCACCTAGACCATCTTACCTAGGTGACTTCCTGCTCACTGTGTTCTACTCAGGTTTGGTTGGGAACAAATTCTTTGATTAAATTACCCAAGGCTGCAGGTGATTTGGAAGTAAATGACATGATCCAAGTCATGGCCCCCAGCCCCTCATGAGAACAGGTCCATCTCTCATTATAATATTCATTCCCTTCCCCAATTCATACATGGTCAAAGATATGAACAGGCAATTTTCAGAGGAAGAAATTAAAGGTATCTATAATCATATGAAAAAGTGCTCTAAATCATTTTTGATTAGAGAGATGCAAATCAAAACAACTCTGAGGTACCACATCACACCTATAAGATTGGCAAACATGACAGAACAAGAAAATGATAAATGCTGGAGAGGATGTGGGAGAGTTGGAACACTAATTCATTGTTGGTGGAGCTGTGAGCTCATCCAACTATTCTGGAGAGCAGTTTGGAACTATGCTCAAAGGGCTACAAAAATGTGCATACCCTTTGACCCAGCAATATCGCTACTAGGACTGTATCCCCAAGAGATCATAAAAATGGGAAAGGGTCCCACATGTACAAAAATATTTATAGCAGCACTCTTTGAAGTTGCCAAAAACTGGAAGTCAAGGGGATGCCAAACAATTGGTGAATGGCTGAATAAATTATAGTATATAAATGTAATGGAGTACTATTGTACCATAAGAAATGATGAACAAGAAGACTTCAGAGAGGCCTGGAAGGACTTGTATGATCTGATGCTGAGCTAAAGGAGCAGAACCAGGAGAACCTTGTGCACAGCAACGACCACAGTGTCTGAGAGTTTTTTCTGATAGACTTGGAACTTTGTAATAACGCAAGAACTTAAAAAAAAAAAAAATCCCAGTGGTTTCTAAGGCAAAATGCCTTCCACACTCAGAAAGAACTATGGAATTCATTCACAGAATGAAGCAGATCATGTTTGTGTTTGTGTGTGTGTGTGATGTTTTGATTTGTTACATGATCTCTTCCATTTATTTTAGTTTGTCTACATAGCATGACTATAGTGAAAACGTATTCAATAGGGAAGTATAGGTAGATCCTATATAGAATTGTATGCTGTCTTGGGGAGGAAGGGAGGTAGTGGGGGGTAGGTGCAGGGAGGTTAAAATCTAAATTTTATGGTAGTGATTGTAGAACATTAAAAAAAATTTAATTTAATTTAAAAAATTAAAAAAATAAAAATTAAAAATAGAAGAAAAAAATAATAATATTCATTCCCTTTCATTACTTGTTAACCAATCAGAGTTTATTGCCTCAGGAACACACTCCTCCAAGGGCATATGAGCATTGAGTGGTTTCCATGAGGGGTTTTGGGCATTTAAGAAGGTCATTGACCCCTTTTACTAATTAATAATATGCTAGCACTATTAATAAAATGATTATTCCGAAACTGTGCCCTCTGAACTTTTTAAATGTCACAAGTTACAGACTGAATCAGTGGAGAAAATTTACACAAATCCAGAGTGGACTAGACATAGATTAGGGGAATAGTATAGACGTTGTTAACCTAGATTTCAGCTAAGCATCTGACAAAATCATCCCATTTTCTAGCAGCAAAGCCAGAGATAACAGTTATGGTTAAACTCTAGGGCAATTAGAAGTATGATTATTAATAGTTTGACATCAGTTTGTCAAAAGGTATCCAGTGGAGAAACCCAGGGAAATGTGCGTGGCCCTATACCACTTAATGTTTTATCCATGATTTCATGTTTATCAAATTTGCAGATGACTCCAAGCCTGGGGGAATGAGCTGACACATTGGATAAGTCAGGATTCAGAAAGATCTTGAAAAGCCAGAACACTAGACCAAATCTAAGATAAAATTCAATAGGAAAAAATGTAGTCTTACATCTGGGTTCAAAACTTCAGCTTCGTAAGTACAAGATGAAGGAATATCAAAGGCTGGAAAGCAGCCTCTCTGAAAAGAGACCTGGGGGCTTAAGGGGCCATGAACTCACTCTAAGCCTGCAGTGTGAGATGCAACCAAGAAAGTTAATGCAATCTAAGTTTTCCCCGAGAGAGGCAAGGTGTCCAGGTAGGGACAATTCTTCTGCCCACTGCCTTGGTCAGGATCTACCTGGAGTTCTATGTTCGGTTCTGGACACTATGGTGAAGAAAGACAATGTTAGACAAGGGAGAGACCATTTAGAAGAGACCAACCAGGATTGTAAAAAGAATTAAGATCATGTGACACAGGGAGCTGTTTAGCCTGGTGAAAAACTAGCATCAGATAGGAGGGGAACATGATCTTCAAGCAGACGAAAGTCAGTCAGCGAGCAGACAGTTGGACTCATTCTGCTTGGACCCAGCACAGAGGCTGCCAAGAGGCAAATTTATGCTTGATATAAGAAAACAAATGCTTCGAGTGCCCCACCCGCCAGTGCCAGCTAGGAAGCACTGCCTCAGCAAAGACAAAGTGAGCCCTGAGCAAGAATGTGGCTACAGGAATTCTTTTTCGCTCAGCTCCAGGTTGGCCTTGGTCCCCTTGACTTGTCATGGCTCTCTCAGTCAATGTTAAGACAAATACTTGACCTTTGACACTTAAGGAATTAAGTCAAACTGGTCAGAAATTTACTAAGTTGTAAACTCATCATTTCAGAATAAATCTTTTTAAGATAGTAGGCACAAAAGCAAGTTTTTAAATTACAAAGTATTAATTACCCTATAATAATTTTAAATACCTGGTGAGCACTGCATAAATGCTAGCTATTATTATTATCATACTTCTTAGGATAAAGAAATTTTCCTTATTTTCAATTTTATAATTTATCCAACATAACATAACCTTGTACACAATCTCAGAGCAAAAAACAATCATCTTTGGATCCATCCCAAATGTTGGATTTTGCAAGTATGACACATGTCTCCAATGGCTCCAAATGATGTCTTTTGTTAAGTGACTGAAGCCAAGGCCCACAGCTCTGGGGCTAATAAAAGCCCACTTGATGTGTTTAGGCCTCTAACTCTACCCCTAACCTAAATACTGTAATCTTTGATGAAGTCTCAGAGGTGAGCTGTAGGAGCTCCAGAGAAGAGGGTTAGGTGTTTAATGACCCCTACAGCCTCAGCAACCCCTCCGAGACAGAGCACAGAGTAAGCCCGTGCAGCAGCAGCCGCAGCCCAAAGGCTCCAAGCACACCGTGTTGGGCTCTACAGAGGTTCCGGCCTCCCACTCTCCAGCTCTCATCACAGAAAGTCCCAACAGCAGACACTCCAATGCTGTCCATGAATCGCCCTAATCAAAGACAGACTTGGCATAAGCAAGTTGGCCACCAAGTCAGAGGATCATAAACTCAGGGATTTAGACATGGAGGATCCCTCAAAGGCACTGAGAGCAGCCTTCTCATTCTGTAGAGGAGAAAGCTGAGGCACAGGGAGGTTTAGCTGACATGCCCAGAGTCACCCAGCCAGGAACTGTCAGAAATGAGACCTGAACCCCATTCTTCCTGACTCCAAGTCCACTACCCTCCCCATCATTCATTCCACCATAATTCATTCTTATCCCATGGCAAACTACAACATAAATAAGTAAAAATAAGACATGGCTATCAGTCCTAAGCAACCGAGTTCTGCTTGTACAGTGACAGAAAAGTGGCACTAAAGAGGATGGTGGGGAGGAAGAACCATATAACACTTGGAGACTGTTTCCAAACATCATCTAACTGCTGAAATACATACTGTAATCTTTTCATCCAACAACCAAGAAAGGGAGGAATTACTAGAGAAATTAAACCATAGTGATACTAACATTTTCACTTAAAAAGAAACAAGAAAGAAGTAACAAGTCACCAATAAATGAAAAACTGGCCGGCAGGTTCTCCTTGGCAACGTAAAGAAAGAAGCAGCAGTGTTTCATTTTAAATAAAATGAGAGAGGCAGAGTGACCCAACTGAGCAAAAGAATTCCTTAAGGTGTTTCCCTGATATTTTTTAAATTTAATTTGGACAAGTATTTTTATTCTCTTAAGGCAAGGCTGATAAATTCAATCAAGCACTGAATGACTAGATAGAAGGGAAACAATACCCTTCCCGTAACCCTGCCTTTTACTTTCCCTCCTCTCTCCAGCCCTTTCTAGCTTCCCTAGACTAAGATGATAGGACTGTCAATTTGGGATTATGGATTGTCCTCTCAAGTCAACCAGTTTTTCTTTTGTGGGACTATAAGATCTTCACTAGGAAAATGTAGCCAGTCAACAAAAAGTAGCAGTCATTCTTCAGTTAACATACTTGACCAATGAGTTCCCCCTAAAGACATCCAAGGATTAACTACGTTAATAAATAATCACCTGGTAAAACAAAGGACTTGGACAACAGTGTCACCAACATCCTTTCTTGCTCTAAAATTTAAAGCTCCTAAGTAGCAAAAAAAAAACAAAAACAAAACCAAGATGATTCAAAAGAGAAGATAAAGAGATTTTTTTGCTCTTGGTAAGTCTGTTTTTTTCTAAGGCACCAGTGAAATGTCAAATCCTGGAATACCCTACAGTAAAAGACAATTGGGTCTGCAGCTATTGTCTAGAAATTCATTCCAATGTGGGAATAAAAATTTCAATTCCTTCATACACTACCTGTCCTTTAAAAATATGATATAAAAATCACAGACATGTTATTCTGTTAACCTCTACAAGAAACTATCTCACCAAAAATCAGCTGAGAGTCAAAGGCTCCCAAAGGACTATGGCCAACTGTTTGTCCAGGCCTATGGTTCCCAGTCTATGCCTAAGTCCACTAAACAGGGCAGCAAGTCGTCCTCATTAAGCATCTCCAAGAGCAACCAGGCACACAGGAGTAAGGTGACAGTGTGTGTCAGAAGTGGGTCTTTGAGCCCATCCTCCCTGACTCCAAAGTCGTACTTCTCTCTGCTCTACAACAGAAACCCCAATGTTCCAAGCCGTTTCCTTTCAAAGTTCAATCTTCAGTAAGATACAAGTCACAAACGAAAATTCTACTTTAGTGGTGTCACTGCATAAGGAACAGAACCCTAAAGGGACATGGAAAATCCATGGACTGAGGTAGGAAACACTTTTCTCTAGGTGGGAGCCACACCCACAGGATATTTCTATGAATACTTACTAATCAGCAAGTCTCTGCTCCCACATAACAATCCTGTTAATACCCACTGGCAAAGGGAGTGTGCAGCCTCCTTTTTAAGACTAGCCAATAAATTAAGTACCAGTGAATGTATATGGTAAGGGCAGCTGATTTACTGGACTGTTGGTGAGTGTTGTGTTAAAACAAGATACATGAATAGTCTTTTTTCATAAGAAAAATGTTCTCTTAAAGAAAAGGGCTACATTTCTTATCTGGATCCTTATTTTTTTTTAGTGCAGACATAACATATAAAAGTTCTTGTGCTGCTAATGACTTCATGATAAAGCTCTATTAATCTGTATATAGAAATCATAGAGAGAGGCTTTTTCCACTGGAAAAAAGAAAAAGAAAATTAACAATGGAATACTATATTATTTTGATTAGTAGGACAAATTTGTTGAAAGCAAATATCAATATGGGACAGTGGGTGGAGAGGGATGTGGAGACAGACTTTTCTTACAGCCTGCCTATCTGCATGGTGAGAAGGAGTTTCCTCAGCAAGAGCTCCTTAAACCTATGAAGTAACAGTTCTGGACCAAAAAAACATTCTCTCTGGTATATTCAACCATCTCAATCTAAAGCAGGGTTTTCTTAAACTTTTTCCACTCAAGACCCTTTCAGCCTTCTTAAACTGTGTCACAACCTCACACAGGGTCTAAAGACTCTATAGGATTTCATTCTTTTAGAATTTGTTTAGACTCTAAAGGACCTCGTTCTTTAGGAAGAGTAGTCTTTCCAAATCTGGTCAAAGTAAACAGGCTATAAATTTTAAACTACTTTCCAGGCAAACAAGATTACCTTTTTTTTACATATGGTAAATAGGGATATTTAAGCAACTAAGGATTTCAGTGAAAGATAAAAGTATAATCGGTGTATGTTAAAGGAACGAAAGTGCTTGTTACAAGTTATTTTGTGATACTTCTATCTAGACTGGTTCTGAGTGCCATAAAGCAATCTTACAGAATTAAGAAACATGTTTTAGGTATAACATCCCAGATTAAATAACAAAAACCCAAAGGGAGAAAATTAGTTTCTCTACTACATGTGAAACAGAAATCAAAATTTATCAATGAAGAACATCATACGTGGTTGTTCTTTTAGTATCTACCTTTTAATAAAATATCCAAAACCACTGGAAACCTATGAAATAGCAAACATCCAACTTAAGATTTATTCAAGTAATTTTTTGCATGAATGGATAAAAAATACAAATGTAGCAACCAGCACTACACTAAACAGTGGTGATATAAACACAGATAGGAGACAGACCTTGCCCCTCAAGAAGTTTACATCTAAATAGGGGAGACAAACTATAAAGTGAAGTGATGGCCAGGGAGGGGCATTTGATGGGCAGGATTGTGAGTCTTGGCAAGGGATATAAAGATCTGAATCAGGCCTAGGGGTCAGCAAGGTCAGTAGGTGAGGGTTATGGAGCAACTCTTTCAGTTTTTTATTTTAAATGAACATATTTTGGACACGAGAAAAGTCCACTTTACCTGAAAGGTGTTTATTTTGTGATAGAATGTTGGTTGACACCTAGCAAGGCCTCCACTGCTCTGGAAAGCCCTGACAACAGGGTACCATGTCAAGCTTTGCCTAAGATGCACTTGGGCAAATGACTTATCTACAATCTGAGAAAGTGACTCCAAAGTCCATGCCCCAAAGTAGTTTATAAAGTAGTGATGATTCCTCTTGATCCTTAAAACTTAGTAACATACTTTTTTCACAACTAAGATGAATTTTTTTTGAGAATTCCCGCAGCATTGTGTGCCTTGTGATAACTGAAATAAAGGTATTACAACCATTAGGGCTCCCTGTGCTATAAGGTATAAAGCATTTTCTCAGTGCTCCCTCTACTGCATCTCTCTCACCGTCCCTTCGTCTACCCTGAGATTAGGCTCTTCTCAGCCATCTAACTGGGTACCCTACTCCAACACCCCTTCCACTTCCACTTCTAACCCAACCTCCAAACAGCAGCCAAAGTGACATTTTTAATGACCATGTCACTCCCTGACTTAAAAACTTCCCAGAGCTCCCTAGTGCACAGTGCTGTTTAGTGACTCTCACCCACTACTCTGGACTTTCAACCCTCCATCCTTCTTTGAGCCATACTCCACTCTTCCGTCTCTGTGTCTCAGCAACCTGTTCGGCCATGCTTGACACGCTTTCCTTTCCTCTCTTACCTTCAAATCCTCTGTCCCCTAGAGCGTAGCTCAGCTGCCTGTGCCACCATGGCAGAAATTATTCTGTGTTTCCTGTTTACCTAGAGAGGGCCATGTTGTGGCACCTTTCAAAATGTAAGCTCCTTTGGGTCAGACTTCTGTTTCTGTCTTTAGATGCCAGTGCCTACATCGACACTTAGTGTATAACAGGCAAGTTAAGAGATTCCTGTTGATTCATATGTAAAAACAGATGTGGGTCCTACTGTGTCATTCTATTTTGAGTCATCACTCAGCTTCTGTATCCTGTTAATACAATCGGTATTAGCAGAAATACAGAATCCCACATATACATACATACATTATGACAACAAATTCCACCAAATCTCTAATTACGTGATAGGGGCATCAATTAAACAAAATTTCAATTTAACTCAAGTCTGAAAGCAGAGGGGTGGAGAGGAACTCAGAGTACAGCTGTAAATCATAAAAACTGAACATACAGGGGCATACTTTACCTGCCAATTTAATATCTCCTATTCGAATGATGTGTGGCCAGTGCTGGAGCGTTTTAGCAAAAAATGGGTTGGTCACTCCTAAAATAACTGAGGGCCTAAATTTTTTAAAAAGACAAAAAAAAACATACAAACATATTCAATATGTACAAAAAAATTAATCTATAGAAAAGAAAACAGAGAAAACTACTGAAATTCCTCTATTCCAACGATAAGGGGAAGATCTTTTCCTCAATAAACCTTCTTCCTCCCATTATTAATAACTCATGATACAAAGTAACTACCTTTAGCATCTAGCGGAAGTTTCATCTTCCTGCCAAGATGGCAGATGGAACCAAGGGAACCAAGGCCAAAGTCCAAACTCTACACATCATCCTCAAAAAAAGAACCGATGAGACAACAACAAAGAGGAGAAGGGGCTGGCCTTGGCAAGGCTGGAGGAGACAAGGAGAGATTATGGGATGATGTAAAAGGTTCCATTTTGAAACATGGAACAGGCAAAATGAGGCAGCTTCAAGAAGACACATCCTCTATTTTCTGAGTAAATTAGGAAGATAATTCCTCTACTGAGAATGAGAGCATGGAGAGGCATATGGGGGCCTGGAGGCAAAGGGAAAGTTGTGGAAAAGAGCAAATAAAGTACTGCCATGGAGCAGTAAGAACCAGATAACGGTAAATAAAGAGACAACAAAATCTGCAGTAAGCAATAAGTAGCTAAATAAAACTTATCAAATGAGTAAGTGAAAGTAAATTACAAAATAAAACTATATAAGAAATATATATTTTTCTATATATCAAAATCCATGGGATGCAGCCAAAGTGTTCTTAAGAAGCAATTTTCAAGAGAAAATTGAGTCAGCACCTAAATTTTAAAAAAGAAACAAAGAAATAAACCAACAGTAATGGAGATACCATAATCAAAAGGAAAGTAAATATGAACGAAAATAAGGAAATGTTAATGACAAATCCAAATAACTATTTGTCTTGTTTTAATATAAAAAAAGTAGCCTGTCTAATCACAGACTAAAAGCAAATTCAAATCACTAAATGTGAGAGTGGGGAAGGGCAGATCACAGTAAGGGAAAAATAAAGAAAATGCTCAGAAGTTACATACACCACTCTTTACTAATAAATCCAAGAAACCAAACTAAAAGAATGACTATCCACAGAAGCATAAAATACTAAAGTTAACAACAACCAAAAAAAGAATAGTAGATAACCTAAGAGAGCAATCTTAAGAGGAAAAATCAGTCCAGCAATTAAAGAGTTACACTGGAAAGATACACATATGATTTTACAGAAGCGTACCAGCAAAATTTTAGAGAACAAGCAAATCCTACCTAAAAAGACTTTTAAATATAGAGAAATATGAAAAGTTACTTGTTCCTATGGAGTGAATGTCATTTTGACCTTTAAAATGAAAAGAAAGTGCTGAAAAAGAAAAGTATAAGCTGATATCATTAATGGATAGCAATGGCAAAGTATTCAATAAAACATTGCAGCAGAATATAGCAGGACATCCAAAAAATTATCTGTCACAACCAAGTAAAATTAGCAAACGGAACATGAGAAGGATTGGATACCAAGAACACAATCAATAGAAAAACTGCACCAATAAGAAAAATGACTGCCTGTTATTAAAGATACTACTAAAAAGAAGAGAAAGAAAAGGATGTCAATGTATGACAGAAAAATAAACAGAAGAGAGCAGAAGGAAGTCCAAGAGGGGACACAGGCGGAGGATACAGCTGGACAGTTGAAACAACTATGTGAAACTTAAATTGTACCAAAAAATGTACACAGTAGGAAAAAAACATTGTACTAATGTTTGTAGTTTCATATACAATCCTCTTTTAACATTTTTCTCTGGATACTGAAATGGTAATGTCCATTAATGTTTATTAATTTCAACAATAAACATTTTAATTCATTTTTTCAACAATAAACATTTTAATTCATTTTTTTTCAAACCCAAAGGCCTTTTTCAGTGTTTATCCCTTCTTGACTTCTCTGCAGCATCTGACACTATTATCCATCTTTCCTTACTCCTGAACACTCTTTCTTCTCTAAGTTGCCAAGTTACTGCTTCTTGTCACTTCTGTTCCTTCTCCTTCACTGGGCCATCACCAACATCACACGCTTCAGCTGAAGTGGATCCCAAAGCTCTATTCTGGGTCTCTCTTCTCCTTACACTCTCTCACCAGCATGGGTTTAATTCTCATGTCTACATAGACAACACCCACATTTATATACATCCCGGCCTAATACATCTCTGAGCTCTGGTCTCCTATCACCACTTGCCTATCGGACATTATGAATTTGATTTTCCATTAGCATCACAAATTCAGCATACATCATATTATTCTCCATACTTGAAAGCCAAGACAAATAAGATGAAGATTTGTTTTACAACAAAGTTTGGGGGCGTTAAAAGCATTGTGCATACCTAAATGCAATCCAGCTCAGGGTCTCTCTGCAACGTCTGCCAAAGCTACATACACTCATGGACCCACTCCAAGTGCTATTCACATGGGTGCCCATCTAAGTCTGGACAACAATTTCATTCATTCGAGTTCCCTTATGGGAACTTTTAGGTAGCATCAAATAGTTACAAATCTTATTTAGAAGCTCTCAGGGCATCATCACCCACAAACAGGGGCATCCAGAGGATGTCACCATCTCAGAGGAATCATTTCCTCCTCCTGACTCAGCCCTACATGTTCTCCATGCCAGTGGCTAAGACTTTTGGTGAACAAACATGCCTCTGCTTTATGACTTGCCCAAGGTTGATAATCAGAGAACAACTCAAAGTTGTCTGTTGTTGCACCTATAAAGTAATCAGGTATGATTTTAACGTTGCCAGACAATAGGCTATACAGCTGCATTTTGTTCAGTCTAATCAAAAAACTTTTTTGTTTAAACAGTTGAACAATAAACAAACTGAGATCCTGTCTTCTCTGTACCTTTCACTCAACTAGACAACTCAAAATTGTAGAGCTTGTGGAAGCTGTAAAGTCCCCTTCACATCCATTCACCTCACTCAATACATGAGTGGTTCATTCTTCTAAAGATCTGGGGGGTTAGTAGTTATACATATACTCTCCATCACTTCTTTCTGGGTATAGTAACATCCATTATTTTTTTTCTTGCACTTATGATGCTCTCCTCTTTCACATATAACAAGAATCAATAATCCTCAATGACCTCAAAAGTGTGTCACCTAAAGCATGGATCACCTTGCGCACATCTGGTATGTTTTAGCTGCTCCTCCCACCTCCATTTTCTTTCGGGACATTTTCACTTCCTTGTGTACACACAGGGATTACAATGTTAGAGTTCAAATATGACTATTCAATTGTCAATAAAGAAAATAGTTACTTATAGAAAGGCCAGGTCTTTTTCACTTGTCACCTGTTTTCCTTTCAATTACATCTTGAAAATGCTGATTTCATATCATATTATTTAAGAAGATGAAGATATGATATAAATTAATTAGGTCTCACACCAAAGTTTCTGCAAACTCATTTTCACTCCACTGCTACTCTTGTGTTGGGTAATATTGATCCAACTTTGCACCATATTTCCATACAGTTTTGCAGAAGAGCAAATGGGTGACTGCCATATGTCTCAACTTAGCAAGAACAAGTGTTCTCTGGTCAAAGTAGTTTCTTTAAAAAAAACCACAATGCTTTTTTTGATTTCTTTTGTCTTATTTCAACCATACCTGTCTCTCCCCCAAAACCCCAAGTTGCAAAAAAGAAAAAACAATTGAGCAAAGGCACTCATTACAGAAATCTTATTTGATACTCTCCACAAAGTTCTGTCCTAGAAATCCTTCCCTCACTGCCATGAAGAAAGGGTATGTTTTAAGATCTCTTCTCCGGGACTTTCATTAGTTTGGCTATTACTAAGGCAGTTTCTAGACCCTTCTGACCACTTAACTGGCCAGCTTCTTCACATCACTTAAAATTCCAAAGGCAGAGCCGTATAGTGTAGAATATGGGTCCGGGCTCAGCATCAGTAAACAGCTGGATTAGAATGCCACCTCTCATACTTAGGAGCTGTGTGACCCTAGGTGAGTACCCCAGCCTCTCGGAGGGGTCTCTGTTCTTCATCTGTTAACATGAGGACTTTAGACTCAATCTCTAAGGTGTCTCCCAGCTCTCAATCAATGATCCTAAGGAATGGTAAGTTTCCTTAACAATGTCAGCTACTTTACCCTTTTCCCATTTTCCAGAACAAGGAGAAGCTGAAGCTACGTTAGTTGCACACTATCTTCTCATCTCAGTTTATCTTCTACTTTGGTTCAACTTCTCTAAAAAATGAGAACAGAATGTTCTTCAATGCATTCCAACTTGGCACATAGTTACTTCCTCTGTAGAAAAAGCCATTTTCATTTTTTAAAAAACATTCAGCATTCACTGCACTTCCAACTCTTCTTGAAGAAGGTGCCTGCTCAGGAGCCTTCAGCATCTTTTGTCTCTTGACCATAAACCACACTTTTCAATGCACCTTTAATCATACTCTCCTCTACTCACCTTTCCAGTGAAGTTTCTAAGTGTGTGAAGAGAGCATGTGCTGGTTTCTTTTGGAGAATCCCAGCAAGTTCTTCTGTAGAATTTCTCAGCCTCCTTATCTCCCACTACAGACGCTAGTACACACGCTACAGTCCTCTTCGTCGCAGTTCTTTTTGCTTATTCTCATCATGAACACTGCTGAGCAAAATGAACAAAGGTCCTACGAAATACTGTCTTCTGCTGTTCTGGGGCACAACTGAAGAAAGCTCCACTGCTGGCTTTTTATTTACTCTCCAAGGATGACTGGAAAACATTCTTCCATTTAGATGCAACTTCCTTCTATCTTCTCATTTACTTCATAGAAGAAAGTTCACACTGCTGTGATCCACATCCTTGACTCAGTCATCAGGCGAGAACCTCACATTCAGCATGTCCCCAATTAGATCAAGATTTGCAAATGGTTCCTAGCATTCTCTGCCACTTTTCCCGCTACTCTGCCTTTGCTACTTGATTCCAAGGCTGTGCCTACTGGAAATTAACTGCTCCATTTATAGCTAAGAACGTCATTAGAGCCAGTCACCAAGCCAGGCCTTTTCAACATGGTAGAACTTGCCAAGACTGACCGTAGGGCAACAGAGTCTCCAAAAATCCAGTCACCTCCATGTCAAAAGGAGATATCAAAGAGGAACTTTAATGTTAAAAGACTTTTTAAAAAAGCAATAGAAGGCTCTTTTGTTAACATCACAAAAATATTTAAAACCATGAGTTAATCTTACATACAACAAAAATACTAACAGCTAGCATTTATATAATGCTTTTTAGGGAATACAAAGCACTCTTCATATGTTATGTCATTCAGTCCTCACAACAGCCCTCAAAGTTAAGTGCTACCACTATTCCTCCCATTTTATAGATGAGAAAACTGAGGCTAAGAAAGGTTACGTGATTTGCCCAGGATCACCCAGTTAATAAGGGTCATAGAAATGACAATAAAACAGGAATGTCTGCTACTAGTTCAATTTCACATACTTTTGGAAATATTAGCAATAGAAGGATGGAGGGTGATCCTATGGAAAAAGAACTGCCTTTGGAGTCCGAGGACCTGGGTCCCAATTTAGTCTCTAAGGCTACCTGTATGGCCTTAGGCAAAGTCATTTAACCTCCAAGAGCCTCAGTTTCCTCATCTGAAAAGATGAGGCAACATAATGTTACTAGGAGATATTTCTCCAAACAGGTGAAAAGCAGTAGAAAAAGACTCAGATGTTTAAAAGACACAAAAACAAAAACCATGTGTAGCAGAACTTTTTGTTGTATCAAAGCACTGGAATCACAGAGGGCACAGAATACTTGGAGAACAGCTGAACCAATTATGGTAATGGAGTGCAGCAGACTATGATGGCTTTGGAAAAACCTAGTAAGATTCGTACAGACAAAGGCACAGGGAAGTGAGCAGAAGCAGGGACAATTCACACAATGGCCCCAATCACAAAGAGGAAAAGAACCTCAGAACTCAGGTCAATGCACAAGGAAGGCGACCATGTAATGGGTCCCCCCACCATTGGCACAGAAGTAAATGGTGGGGAAAATGTGCAGAAGGGGAAAGACATTTTCACTGTAGATCTGGTTTGTATGACTCTACTTCTCTGTTACAAAGGATGGCTTCTCTTGAATAAGCCCACTGAGTGGTTAATGACTGAGATAAAAGAAAAGAAAAAAA